>JAXCHO010000176.1:6027500-6632082 GCA_036630365.1 Acanthiza pusilla | reverse complement strand
TTCCAGTTCTCAGAGCCAAAGGATTTGGGACAGGGGTGTGGCTGCCCTGGAGGAGCTCAGATCTGAGCTGGGATCCTCTTTTTGTTCAGGTCCACACCAGAACCTGGCCCTGAGCGCCGCCCGTGACTTCATCATCACTGTCACAGTGAATTTATAAAATCCGTGCAAATCCTCAGCCACAAGTGCCCAACAGAATACCTAGACACATGAGGAGAAAGGAAAAGAGGAAATCTGGCAATCCAGAGGATCCCAAGTCTGTTTTGTGTGTCTCCTTTTTAGTGGAAATGGGCATTAGGAGAAAGGAGAAAAGGAAATCTGGCAATCCAGAGGATCCCAAATCTGTTTTGTGTGTCTCCTTTTTAGTGGAAATGGGCATTAGGAGAAAAGAAAAAAGGAAATCTGGTATTCCAGAGGATCCCAAGTGTGGTTTTTGTCTCATTTTTGGTGCAAAAGGGCATGAGAAGACATTTGATCAGCTCTCAGGAGGGTGGGGAAAAGCTAAACCTGGCAGATCCACCCCATCCCAGCTGTCCTGGCTGCATCCCCCTGTCCCAGCCTGCCCCGACCCCTGAATGCCATGGCTCACTTTTCCAGGGGGGTTCAGCCTGTCCAAACCCACAGAAACACAGCCCACACTGCCTCTTAAATCCTGGGATTGCAGAAATAACACCTCTGAGGCAGATCCTATCAAAAAATATGGGGAAAAGGGAGAGAAGGAGATAAATATCCCTCGGCTGAAGGTGATGTTTCATTGTGGCTCCAACCACCCGCGGCAGAGGGACCCGACAGGGATCGGGCAGGAATGGAAACATCACCTTGGAACGAAATCCTTTATCTACTCCATCAGCTGCCTCCGCTGTCAAATTAAATCCATGGCCCATTTAATCAGGGAAGGCAGAGCTGGATCTGGCGTCTCCCGGGAAGTTTTATGGGAAGCAGGTTCTGTCTCTGGGAGAAGCAGGGCCAGATGGATTTGGGGCCACAGGCTGGTGCTGAAGGATTTGTCAAGAGGGCACAAAAAACAGGGGTTCCCCACAGAAAAATATCAGGATTGTGGAAATATTTAATTTCTTTTTTTCCAAGCAGAGAGAAATAAATGTTTTTGTTGATGGTTCTGCCCCAACGCAGAGCACACAGAAATCAGGATGCACTTCAAGCCAAGGAATGCACAAGCCAAGGAATGCTGAGGAGTTATGGCAGAGTGGCAAACAAATAAAATATACCAGGAGCAAAAAAAAAATCCTAGGGAATGCCCAGGGAAAGAGGCTTTGCTGCCTGCAAATCCAAGCGGCCTTGGGGAGAGAAGCAGCTGAATCTAAAGCAACCATTTTGGAGATAAAGACAAGGCTGAAATTCCTGTTGAACATTATCCAAAAAGGCAGATAATGCCCAGATTACATCTCCGAAGTTTGATCGCCTTAAGCTGTGGGAGAAAGGGAAGGGGGAGCTCCCGAGGAGGGAGATTTGGGTTCCAGGGCTGCCCGGAGCCGCACGGAGCCGCTCCAATCTCTGGGATGTTTCGTGTGCAGATGGACTTAGGCTTTCTCCGCAAGGAGCTGGAGGAATAAGCAGCTGGAAAAAAAGTCTGGGGTAATTGAAACTCCAGTGATTCAAAGTGGCTGTGAGCAAAGGCAGCAGAAGGTCAGGGTTTGGACGTGGGCAAAAAGCAATGACGGGAGGGCTGGAAAGGGGCTGGGTTTGTGCAGTGCAAGAGGATTTCCTGCCAGTATTCCCTGCTTGAGTTCCCTGGTTTCATTCCCTGTTCAAATTCCCTGATTTTATTCCCTGCTTGAATTCCTTGGTTTTATTCCCTGCTCGGAATCCCTGTTTTTATCCCCTGATTGTATTCCCTGGTTTTATTCCCTATTCCAATTCCCTGCTTGAACTCTCTGTTTTTATCCCCTGCTCGGATTCCCTGGTTTTATTCCCTGCTTGTATTCCCTGATTATATTTCCTGCTTGCATTCCCTGGTTTTATTCCCTGCTCAGATTCCCTGTTTTTATTCCCTGCTTGTATTCCCTGATTTTAGTCCCTGCCCTGTGACCTGCTGCTTCCCCCTAACCCACAGCTGGGTGTGCTGGGAGGATGCACAGCCCACACCAGGTTGGCATTCCAAGGTTTTCGTCTCCTGCCGGGATCAGGGAGGAAGGATCTGTGGGGGAGAAAGGATCGCATCCGGCAGAGGTGGCGAGGTGCTGGTTCTGAGACGTGGAGTCTCATGGATCCTGATGGATTCTGTTGGAGCCTAATGGATTTCAATGGATTCTGATGGATCCTGGTGGATTCTGATGGATCCTGATGGATTCTGGTGGATCCTGATGGATTCTGGTGGAGCCTAATGGATTTCAATGGATCCTGATGGATCCTGGTGGATTCTGGTGGATCCTGATGGATACTGATGGATTCTGGTGGATCCTGATGGATCCTGGTGGATTCTGATGGATCCTGATGGATCCTGGTAGATTCTCCTTGCTGCCACTCCCTGGAGAAAATCAAAATCTCGGCTTCATCCCCTCTCTGCGATCCCAGATCCAGCCCAGTGGAGCAGTTCAGGGAACACTTAACTGCCATGGATTTGGGGGATTACACACCCAGCCTGGTTTAAGCACCTTTTAAACGCTGTGCTGAACCAGGGCTGACAAATGGCGATGGCAGTGGTGTTCCTCAGTGTCTGTCACAACAGGAATCATTGGGAATAATATTTCTGAGGGTTTTTCACTGCTTTTTGTGGAGCTGGGGTGTGAGATTTCCTCCTGTCATGAGCTCTGCGGGGATCTGCTGGTGACAGGGACACTCTGTGGCCAAGGAGGGCACAGAACCGGTGAGAAACGAGGTTAAATCACCAGAATTGTGCAGCCAGGTGTGATCCCAGCTCCAGGCCCAGCTGTGGATCCAGGGCTGTCTCTGAGGAGAGCCTGAGCTCCAGCAGCTCCAGCACTGTCCTAGGTTCCATGGAAGGTGTGACCAAAAGTCTGTATTCTATTCCCATCTCCATAGCTGTTCAAACAGCTGGGGCAGTGCTCTTTGTGTTCAGCATGACCCAGCCCTGCTAACACCATCGGGGCTAGCTCTGCTCATGGCCATCGAGGGCTCAGGAGTGACTCACAGATTCCATCAGCCATTGGGAGATGCCCTGCCCAGAGGGGAGGAGCTGAACATTCCCACCTGCACAGAAACTGAGACCCTGCAACACCGGGGTACCTTTCCCACTGATTCCCAGAGGAGAAGAGCTCCAGAGCCACCACTGGACCTCCAGAGAGCGACGAGACCTTTCCACAAGATCACCACTCCAACAAGAGCACATCCATCACTCCAACGGGACTGCAGCACCATTGAACTGCACTGCAGCACCACCCTGACAGGGTGCAGGTTGGATTCTGACTTTGTCTGTCTAAACCATTGTTTCTGCATTATTGCCTTGCTCTAAATATTAGTGAAGAACTGTTATTCCTTTTTTCCCATATCTCTTGCCCCTTGATTTCAAAGTTATAATAACTCAGAAGGAAAAGGAGTCATATTCCCTATTCCAAGGGAGGTTCCTGCCTTCCTTGGCAGACACCTGTCTCTTAAACTGAGACAGGCACCAGCTGGGACCCCAAAGCCACCAAAGGGCAGATTTAGTGTGGACTTCACCTCAAACCAATCTCAGCTCAGCCCATCAAGGAGCAAATCATGACCCAGGGATTGCCTGGGATGGGAATCATCCTTTGAGTTTGGAACAGCTCCACGTTCCCCGTGCAGGAACTGTCAAAATCCTCAGCTCAGCATCCTCAGATCCTCCCTGGGCCAAACCTGAATCTGTTTCCCCAAAGACACCTCCCTGATCTCCCAATTCACTTCTTCCTGGGATCCTCTAGGTTTGTTTGTACAAACTGAGCCCCAGAGGGTTGGGGGTGGCCTGCCCCCTTGGAATCTCCACACCACAAAAGCTGAGCTGCTTTTCCCAAACTCTTCCCACAGCTTTCTGCCCGTGACACGTCAATCCAAGGAGGAAACACCTGGAAAAATGAGAACTGATGGAAGCCAGAACCTTCCCCAGGCAGATTTGGGTGTTACCAAGGGGGGTGGCACCTCTACCCACCCCATGAAATCCTCGTCTCCACGGATTTCTTTGTGATCAGCCATTGGCACTCAGGAACCACATCTGAGGATTAAAATTCCGATTTGTTCCAAAGGCAGCAGCCACGGGAAAGCCACATCCCATTGTTCAGCACCCCAGGACGCTCTGACAGTGAGCCAAGCCCTGTTCCCAATTACGGGAGTGCGAATCCACAGCCAGCGCTGGGAGCTGCTGGAATCCCATCCAGGGATTTGCACATCCAGGGTGGCTGCAGAGCTCCGAGGGAGCAGCGATGGCTCCAGCAGGAGTTTTCCAGCACCTTGGCACTGGTGGAGCCATCGGGTGGCACCGCCCGGGCTCTGGCTGGCAGGGATTTGGCAAAGTGGGCTCTAGGACAGCGTTCCCTTTTCTCTTAGGATCCCACCCACGTGGGAAAGCACCAGGAATGGGACTGGGAGCTCGCCATCCCACTGCCCAGGCTGGGATGAATCCCTTCCTTTCTGCATCCCTGAGCGCTGAGCTCCAGCTGGGAACGTCAAAGGCAGAACTTGAAAGGCAAAATCCCTGGGAAAACACCAACCCCATTCCCAGGAACTCTGCTGAACCCATCCTGCTCCAGCACTGGGACTTCCAATGGTGGAAGTCAGGCCCCACCCTGGCCTGACTCCCTGTCCATGGGGAGCCCTCCCAGGGCTTTCCCAGCCCCATAGAGCTCCATTTGTGGGGGAACACAATGGGATCACCTGGAGGGAGCACAGTGGGATCACCTGGAGGGACCACAGTGGGATCACCTGGAGGGAGCACAATGGGATTTCCCCAGAGCTCCAGTCAGGGCACTTGGATCTGTCAGGAGCTGCTCCAGGATCCCTGAACTCCCGGGGCTCCCCTGCCAAAGGGGATTCCACAGATTGGGAGATCCCAGGGAGAGCTGGGAACTGGGGTCAGGATGTTTGGGGTCCCCCATCCTCCCCAGGAGGTTTTCCACTGCAGCATTCCCTGCTGCTGCTTTTCTATCCCTCTCCTGAACACTCTGAACACCTGGGAAAACCCCATTTCCTGAGCTTCCCTTACCCATTGTTATTCCAGAGGGAGCCAAGCCCTAGCCATTGCACCCTTCCCCTGCCCACTGCCCAAAGCTTCCTGGCATGGAATCATGGAATCATCATGGAATCATCATGGAATCATCATGCAATCATCATGCAATCATCATGGAATGGTTTGGGCTGGAAGGACCTCAAAGCCCATCCCATTCCCATGGGCAGGGGCACCTTCCCCTATCCCAGGCTGCTCCAAGTCCCAGTGTCCAGCCTGGCCTTGGACAATTCCAGAGGCAGCCGCAGCTTCTCTGGGCACCCTGTGCCAGGGGCCCAGAGCCTGCTGCATCCCTGATCCCTTTTCTATCACCCCACAGACCCCGGAACTCCTTAGCTCCGTGGATAAGGAATGTGGTGCCTGGGGCTGTATTTCGGTTTGATTTCCTCTTTTCCTTGTTTTCCAGAGAAGTTGGGACAAGGCATGGTTGGATCTCCTCCCCTGCCTCCTCCCTCTCCTGGGGCTGGCAGAGTCCCTGCCGTGAGTTCCATCCACATGGGATTTTTTGGGAAGGGAAATTCCACCTGGGCTGTGGCTCACCCACCACTCCAAGATGTATGGAAGCAGGAAGGGAGTGAGGAGCTGTGATCCTTTGGGATCACAGGAACAGACCCCAGAGCAAATCCCTCTCCAAGGCTTGACAGGAAAGGCTGCACGTTGGGGTCCTGATGTTCAAAGCCTTTTTTTCCCCAGGATCCTGGCCGGGAATGAGAGGAATTCCACATGGGTGGCAGGGATGTGGTGGGGCCTGGAGCCAAATGTCTGGGAAAATGCGTCTGCTTCAGAGCACCTCATTCCAAACTGTTCCAGTGCCTCATAACTGGGGGAGAAATCCAGGCTTTCCTTCCCTGCCATCCCAGTGGGATAAATCCAGGCCTTACCCAACAACCAGGACCTTCCATCCTGGTGGGATAAATCCAGGTTTTTCCCAACAGCCAGGAGCCCTTCCCTGCCATCCCAGTGGGATCGATCCCAGTTTCCCCCAGCAGAACCCATCCCTGCCATCCCAGTGGCGTTCCCAGAGTCTTCCCCACTGCAGCTCAGGGAAGCACAGGAGCATCCTGCAGGTCAGTTTTGAAGACAAATCAAGGATCACTTTGTTCCTCCTGTTTTCCAAGAATCTGCTGCTTGGGAAACATGGGGAAAGATCCCAATTCCAATTCCCAGCACCCTGAGCATCCTCTGTCAGAGGCAGGAAATCTCAGCCATGTGTCCAAAAAAGACTCCAAAAGTTTTTGTTGTGTTGCTGGTGGGAATTTTGTTCCCAAGGAAAAAAAAAAATCAAGGAAGAGTGTCTTTTATTTTTTTTCTTTTTTTTTTTTTTTTTTTTTTTTTTTTCCTCCAGAAGTGCCCCAGATGTTTGTGGTTTGGGATTTTTTTGTTGTGGAATTGCCTGTTTTGTCTCATGTTTATTGGAACCTGCTCTGCTCTCCCAGACTTTCCAAGGGATCTGGAAAAGCAGCAGGAGCAGGGAAGGTTTGGGAAGGTTTGGGAAGGTTTGGGAAGGGAAGGTTTGGGAAGGTTTGGGAAGGGAAGGTTTGGGAAGGGAAGGTTTGGGAAGGTTAGGGAAAGGAAAGGAAAGGAAAGGGAAAGGAAAGGAAAGGAAAGGAAAGGAAAGGAAAGGAAAGGAAAGGAAAGGAAAGGAAAGGAAAGGAAAGGAAAGGAAAGGAAAGGAAAGGAAAGGAAAGGAAAGGAAAGGAAAGGAGGAAAGGAAAGGAAAGGAAAGGAAAGGAAAGGAAAGGAAAGGAAAGGAAAGGAAAGGAAAGGAAAGGAAAGGAAAGGAAAGGAAAGGAAAGGAAAGGAAAGGAAAGGAAAGGAAAGGAAAGGAAAGGAAAGGGAAAGTTGGATATCAGGAAAAAAATCCTCCATGGAAAGGGTGATCCAGCCCTGGCACAGCTTCCCAGGGCAGGGGTGGAGTCACCATTCCTGGAGGGATTCAAATCCCTGTGGATGTGGCACTTGGGGACATGGGCAGTGGTGGCCTTAGCAGTGGTGGCCTTAGCAGTGCTGGGTTAAGGTTTGGATTCACGGAGCTTTTCCAGCCTGGAGGATTCTGTCATTCCACACAGGCAAGAAATCCCTGAAAACCAACTTGGTTTTCAAGCTTTTTCACAGATTTTGGCTGCTCTGGCCTTGTTTTGGATTCCGAGGGCTGGGCCAGAACCACGGGAATTCCCTGGGGGACGATAATGTGGATTCCGCCAGAAACCTGAGCCTGGCTGGGCACAGCCCTTGTGTTCCTGAGCAGGAATCAACTCCAAACCATCCCTGCCAAGAGGAAACCTCCAGCTCCAGCTCGGGGAGCAGCAGAAGGAATCATTTCCACCCCCAGCTGCATCCCCAGCTGATGCCAGGAGGGAAAATCTTGGATTAGTGGTATTGGAGAAAAATCCTTGTCTGGGCCTCAGTTTCCCAAAGAAACAGCTCAGCCCAAAGGCCTGAAACTCCAGAAGCCTCTTGGTTGAGCCAGGATTTGTGGATCTTGCCCCAAAATTCTTTGTCTGCCCTCAATCCCTTCTCTCCCCCTGGGTGCCAGGAGCACTCTGCCAGCCCAGCTGTGCCCAGGGGTGAGGGTTTGTCCCAGCTTTGGCTGATGGAAGCCTTGGCATTATCCAATTACACCGGAACCGCTTGGAACTGCGGCCAAATTAAGGGAAAATGCAAATCCAGGTGTTAATTCCTGGCATCTAAAAATAATCAGCAGAGCTGGGGATGTTTGGGGGACGCACAGGTGAGGGAATAAAGGGAAAAAATGCAGATTTCACACAGGCTGACATTGAAATCCAATCTGGTTCCCTCTGGAACCCCTCTGGAACGTTCCGGACAAGGCAGTGGGGAGGATTCCTCAAATTCGCTGTCCTGGCAGGGAATTGTGCCTGTTCCACCTTCCAGCATCCCAGCTGTGCAGGGAAAAGGGGCAAATCCCTGATTTAGCAACCTGGAGCTGCAAAGCTGTGACATTCCTGGCAAAAATCCCTCCTGCCCTGGGTGGGGAATATCCCAGGGATTGTTTAATGCTGGGATTGGAGCTGGAGGGAATGTTGGCATACAGAGCCCACAGCTCACGTTCCCAAAATGAGCTCCTGCCCTATTTGAGGGTTGTGGGGGAGATGGGGTCCAGCTGGATCCAGGCTGGGGGTCCTGGCATCTCCAGCACTTCCAGACTCCTTCAGGGGTGGTTTTTCAAGGGAATGCTGAGGATTTCCAGGCTGGGATGCATGGATCACCCAGCGGCTCCTGCTGCCAGGTGAGTTTGGAGAAGACCTGGAGAGCTCCCCAGGCTGGGAGAGAAGGGGGAGGTTTCCCACCATGCTTTCCCCAAAATTCAAGGAATCCCAGAATCCTGGAATGGTTTGGGTGGGAAGGGACCTTAAAGCTTGTCCCATCCACCCCTGCCATGGCAGGGACACCTCCCACTGTCCCAGGCTGCTCCAGCCTGGCCTTGGACACTGCCAGGGATCCAGGGGCAGCCACAGCTTCTCTGGGAATTCCAGCCCAGCCCTCCCCACCCTCCCAGGGAACAATTCCTAATTCCCAATATCCAACCCTGCTCTCAGTTTAAAGCCTTCCTTTAACTCAGTGGGCCAAATCCAGGGAGAAATCCCACGGCAATGCCAGGAATCCCCATCCGTGGCAGGAGCAGCACTCACGTTTTGCTCTGGAATTCACTGCCAGGGAAGAAATTGGGTGGGAGCTTTATCAGGAGCAGCTGTTCCAATCCTCCCTTCCCAGCCACTCTGTGGTGATGGGAGAGGATTACACAGACTAACGAGGGAGGGGGGCAGGATCAGCTCAGAAGGTTTGGATTTGATCTAAATGGGAACTGCAGGATCAGCTCGGAAGGTTTGGATTTGATCTAAATGGGAACTGCAGGATCAGCTCAGAAGGTTTGGTTTTGATCTAAATGGGAATTCTGGGATGGGTTTGGCCTTTGTTACAATTCTAATTCTAATTCTAATTATTGTTGTTTTGTTCCCGGCAGCAGCACAGGCTCCCCATTATTTTTAATTGGCTTTGTTCCTCGTTAGATCGAACCCAGATTGTCAGCGGGCACAATTCCTCACGGGATGCAAATCCAGGCACCAAATGTCCGGGCTCCAGCAGTCCTGGGTAAACACGGAGCTCTGGGAGCGTTTCTATAGCGGGAAATACTCCATCGGGGAATTCTCCGTCCCCTCGGATGTGGGACATGGGGTGAGATGTCCTGTCCCCATCACGGGGATGGCTTCAGCCTCGGGAAAAACAATCGGAGGGCAGGAAATAGGTGGGAATAGGAGGGACACGTGCAATTCCCAAAGGAGCGCTCCCGCTGCAGGATGCAGGTAAATAACAGGGAATGTTGGGTCAGCTCTGTGAATAACTACTGGGGCTCAGGAAACGCTGGAATTCTGCTCTTTGCCTCCAGTCCTGCACAATGGCCCCAAAACCCTCGGAGCCGGCGGCGCCCAGATATCCATCGCTCCCACCAGGCCTCCGGAGCGGGACGAGGAGTGGGATCCGGCCATTCTCCCCTGGGATTTCGGTGTCCTTTGTCCTAAAGGGCTTCCTGTCCTTGGAAAGCCAGGGAACGAGGCCAGGAGCTAAAAAAGGTGGGAAGGAGCAGGGGGAGGAGGATTTGTGGAGCCTGAGGGTGGGAGGGAGCTCGGGAGAAACGGAAGAGGTGGGAATGAGGACGGGGAGGGGTTGTTTGTGTCCAGGGATGCGGAGGATCCTGAAATAGGACTTGGGTTTTGCAGGAATGGGGGGACAGGGAGGGAGGAGAGGATTCACACCCATGGAATGGGGTGGGAGCAGAGCAGCAGTTTCTGGGATGAGCCTTGGGAGCAGCAGGTTGGAGCACGGGAAAAATCCTCTTTATTTGGGGTATCCAGGAAAGCTCAGCAAGGATTCAGAGCCCCCACAGCTCAGGGCAGGTCCCTGTGTGATCCCAAGGTGGTCACCTGGCCCTCCTCCTGCTGCTCCCTAAAATCCCCGTGAGCCACCACGGCCTTGGGGCCGTTGATTTTCCAGGTGAAATCCCAATCTCGGTGTTATTTTTGGATGCTTTGCTCACAGCCCAGAGATTTATAGAAGCTGATTCACAGGGTGCAAAAAAAATCCCAAATAAACCACATTTGGGGTTGGCCTGTGAAATCCTGGGGGGTCTGCAATGGTTGAAATGGGGAATGGAAAATTCCTGTAACAGCCGTTGGAGGGGAAAAATAAATAGAAAATCAGGATTGGGATATAATTAGAGGCTGTTGGAGGCCTTCAGCCCGAATTCCAACACCTCGGAGCAGGCAGTTCCTCCTTCCTGCTCTGCCAAGCATGGGGCTCGTGGGACCACAGCACAGTGGGGGCTTTATTGGGGCCGGGACGGACTGGAAACTGGGACGGACTGGAAACCAGGACGGGCCGCTCTTCCCGCCTGGAATGCTGATCCCTGCTGCAGGGAGAGGGGCTGGGGCAATGGGAATGGGGTGAAAAGGAGGGATTTGGGGTGAAAAGGGAGGGATTTGGGGCTCTGGCACTGTCACTATCCAGGGAGGGGTTCCTGAGCTGCCTCCCTGCGTCCTGTCCCTCCAGCCCTTGGTCCCAGTGCCTCTCCAGCTCTCCTGGAGCCCTAAAAGGACTCTGAGGTCTCCCTGGAGCTTCTCTTCTCCAGGGAAGCACCTCCAGCCTGTGCTGGGATGGTCCCAAAATGTACTTGGATAGTGCAGGCTGTACTGGGATCATCCAGGCCTGTACTGGGATCATCCAGGCCTGTACTGGGATAGTCCAGGCTGTGCTGGGATCATCCAGGGCTGTACTGGGATAGTCCAGAGCTGTACTGAGATCATCCAGAACTGCACTGGGATGGTCCAGGCTGTACTGGGATCATCCAGAGCTGTCCTGGGATAGTCCAGCCTGTACTGGGATCATCCAGGGCTGTACTAGAATAGTCCAGAGCTGTACTGGGATAGTCCAGGGCTGTACTGGGATAATCCAGAACTGTACTGGGATAATCCAGAGCTGTACCGGGATAATCCTGAGCTGTACTGGGATGGTCCAGGGCTGTGCTGGGACAGTCCAGGTGCTGCTGGGATCATCCAGGGCTGTACTGGGATGGTCCAGGGCTGTACTGGGATAATCCCGAGCTGTACTGGGATAGTCCAGAGCTGTACTGGGATGGTTGAGGGCTGTACTGGGATGGTCCAGGCTCCTCAGCATCTCTGCAGTTGCCATGGAAACCATGAATTAATCACCACCCTGATGGGATTGAGAACAAGTGGAACTTCACTTCTCCCTCCGTCCCCAGGGCAGGACATTCCCCGGGAATGTCACCACCAAGAACTCAGGCCAAGCCCTGGGCAGACAATGTTTAAATGACTTTATTTTTTTTCTTTTCCTCATTTTATAAATGGGCACAGCACAGAAATAATTAAAAAAAATAGACAGTACCATTACAGTGCTAGATCCATTGGCAAAGATTATTTTTTAGAGTCTTTTTTTTTTTTGTCATTATTTTTAAAGGTTTGGCCATTGAGTAAGAACAAAAACAATTAACAAACATTTCCTTTTCTTTTTTTCCTTTTTGAAACAGACACTATGAAGCCATTTCAGTACTAAACTCTAGGAGAGTTATGTACATACAAAAAAAAGATCTGTTTAAGATATGTCTCCTATTAAAAATATTTACATGCATTTTTCCCCCCCCGGATTCATTGAAAGGTCCAACACTTGTAGGATTCAAGATTTTTTTTTGTTCTCCTATTGGGATTGGAAATCAGCTCCAAAAAAAATGAAGTGGGACTCAGTTGTTGGAATTATTTCAATCTTCTGGAAAGGGAGGGAGGTTTTTTTTTGGATGTTTATCAATGGATTTTTTTTTCTTTTCTTTTTTTTTAATTATTATTTTATTTTTAATTTATACAAGAAGGTTCGATGTTTATTTACAGAAGGACCAGTGGGTGATGGTTTCTCCTGGAGACGCGGCGGTGAGAGGGAAGGGGAGGATTTTAAAAAGTTTTCTAACAAACTGCAATGGATTCCCATTTTTGGGAAGTCTGGTTTGATTGTCAGCTGGGCTGGGGTGACTTCGGCCAGGGGGACCCACAACAGGAGGAATTCCTGCAGGAAAAATCCCTGGAGGTCTCGGGAGAAGCTCTGGGTGAACCGACTGGAATGCGGGGTGTGAAAAAATCAGGTTTTTACCCAAAAATCGAAATAATGGGAAACATAAAAATGGAAATAAAAAGTTTGTACACTCCAGCCTGAGGCTGCTCCACAGGGACGGGGGGACAGCAGGCACAAGGGCTGGGGACACTCTGGAGCTCGGGGGGCTTTGGATCCATCCCGGGATCCCATTCAGGGATCCCATCCCAGGATCTGCTCCGGCCCTGGCAGTGGCAAAAGGCTCCTGATCCCACCCCCAGCTCATCCCAATCCCCTGGGACTGGGATCGGGATTGGGGGGATGGGACGGGCAGGGACAGGAAGGAGGAGAGGCGAGGCTGAATCCCGAATCCTCTGGGACAGGGAATGAGGCTGAATCCTAAATCCCTTGGGGCAGGGAATGAGGCTGAATCCTGAATCCTTTGGGACAGGGAATGAGGCTGAATCCTGAATCCTTTGGGACAGGGAATGAGGCTGAATCCTGAATCCTTTGGGACCGGGAATGAGGCTGAATCCCACATCCCTTGGGACAGGGAATCCCACATCCCTTGGGACAGGGAATGAGGCTGAATCCTAAATCCCTTGGGGCAGGGAAGGAGGCTGAATCCTGAATCCTTTGGGACAGGGAATGAGGCTGAATCCCACATCCCTTGGGACAGGGAATCCCACATCCCTTGGGATAGGGAATCCCACATCCCTTGGGACAGGGAATGAGGCTGAATCCCAAATCCTTTGAAACAGGAAATCCTACATCCCTTGGGACAGGGAATGAGGCTGAATCCCACACCCTTTGGAACAGGGAATCCCACATCCCTTGGGATAGGGAATCCTGCATCCCTTGGGGCAGGGAATGAAGCTGAATCCTGCATTCCTTGGGGCCAAGGACTGCAGAGCCCAGCACACGGTCCTGGAGGATAAATCCTCCTCTTTTTCCTCTTCTTCCTCCTCCTTTTCTTCCTCCTCCTGCAGAGCAGAGCTGGCCCTGGCCCCGTGCAGGTCTATACATCTCTACCTATACATTAATTACATTCCCATATATACACACCCAGCCCCATCCCTGCTCCCACGGATCCCATTCCAGTCCAGCCTTTCCCGATTGGAATCTCAGTGTCATTTCAGAGCCTGGCAGAAAACCTCCGAGCCCGGAAAAAATCCTGGCGAGGGTGGTTCAGGGGGGAAAAGGAATTAAAAAAATCCATTCTTGCTCTCAGCTGATGGGTTTGTCCCTGTGGTGATGGTGATTCACGGCAGGGAGAGCTCGGAATGCTGGAGCTGGAGCTGAAGATGAGGCAGAGGAGCTCCCAGAGAGGGATCAGCAGGAAAACGGGGGAGGGAATGGGAAATTCGGGCACTGGTCCAGCCCAGAGCCATCCCCTGCCCTGCAGTTTGGTTTGGAAAGGCCCAAAATCAGAGTTTTTTGGAGCAAAGGGACAACTCCCAGGCCTGCAAAACCCCTCCAGGGCTGGTTCTGCTGCTGCCGGGCCCCCTCCATCCCCTGCCCGTCCCAAATTCCCTCTTCCAGCTCTTGTTTGGGCTCTCTGCTCTTCCCTTCCCTTTAACTCCTCCTCCTGCCTCCTCCTGATCCCCGTGGCCCCAGAATCCCTGGATATCCATCATTCCCTGCTGCAGTTCCAGCCAGGAGAGCCCCAGGGCTGGCCCAGCTGGCAGAGCAGCCCACGCCACCCTGCAATCCCAAAATCTCCCGAAATTATCCAACCGGAACAGCCGAGAGCCTCCCTGCAGCATTGGAGCGTCACATGCACACGGGAACGCGTGGCAAAGAAACAGAAAAGCCACGGAAAATCCCTCCGGGAGCACAGCTGGATGGACCAGCACATCTGGGCGCTGCTCCAGCTGTTCCCAGCTGGGATCGCCAGGAGGGATTGGGATTTGGACAGAGGGGACGATGCCAGAGCTGGCTCGGGAGGGAACGATGCTGGAGACGCTTCCGCTCCCCCTGGAGTTAAATTCCCTGAAAACCTGCTCCAAATCTACAGCTAGATCAGCAGCTGGGGGATGGCTCCTCCTTTTCCCTCTCCATGGAGCTTCTGAGCCTTTTCCCCATCCGATTCCAACATGATTCGATATTCCCCAACATGATTTCATCCGTGTTCCCACCAGGAATCCCCGAAAGCCCCAGAGCAGGAGCAGCTGCTGGAGGGAGCGGCTGCCGCCAACCACACCTGCGACAGCCTAGGGGATTTATCCATCCCTGTGGCTCTGCTCATGGAGAAACGACATTATCCAGGGTTTTTTGGGAGATGGGCTTTCCCAAAAAATCCTGCCCATGTTCAGCTCCAACCTAACTCCTCAGGGATTTATCCATCCCCTCATGGAGAAATGACATTATCCAGGACATGGGCTTTCCCCCAAAACACACTGCCCATGTTCAACTCAATCCCAGCTCCTTGGGGTTTTATCCATCCCCGTGGCTCTGCTCATGGAGAAATTATGTCATCCAGGATTTTTTTGGGACATGGGCTTTACCCCAAAAAGTGCTGCCCACGTTCAGCTCCATCCCAGCTCCTTGGGGATTTATCCATCCCCTCATGGAGAAATGATGTTATCCAGGAGTTTTTGGGGACATGGGCTTTCCCAAAAAACACTGCTCATGTTCAGCTCCCTCCCAGCTCCTCAGGGTTTTATCCATCCCCACAGCTCTGCTCATGGAGAAATTACATTATTCAGGAATTTTCTGGGAGATGGGCTTTGCCAAAAAACGCCGCCTATGTTCAGCTCCATCCCAGCTCCTTGGGGATTTATCCATCACCTCATGCAGAAATGATGTTATCCAGGAGTTTCTGGGGACATGGGCTTTCCCAAAAAATGCTGCTCCATCCCAACTCCTCAAGGTTTTATCCAACCCTGCAGCTCTGCTAACTGAGAAATGACATTACTCAGGAATTTTCTGGGAGATGGGCTTTCCCAAAAACATTGCCCATGTTCAGCTCCATCCCAACTCCTCAGGGTTTTATTCATCCCCGTGGCTCTGCTCGTGGAGAAATCACATTATCCAGGAATTTTTTGCTTTCCCAAAAAATGCTGCTCCATCCCAACTCCTTGGAGGGAGACACAGGATCACATCCTCCAGCACAAACATTTTTTCCTTCAAGAATCAACTCCAACAGCCCCTGACGTCACACCAGAGGCCATGACATCATCAATTACCACAAAAAATGGTCTCCAAACCCCAAAAATTCCCATGGAGCTCACATCCCTCTCCAGGTGGAGAGCAAACTCATGGAAGCGGGAGGAATACAAGGAATTATTTGGTCACTTCTGATTAGCAGTTTAATCGCCTCCACCTTTCTTTTTTCCATGCGCTCATCTCATATCTTAATTATTGAGAAGTCCTGCCCAGGCTCCTCTCGCCCTCCCACTTCCAGACTTCCTCGTTGCCGAAGCTGTGACGGATTTAAGTGCCGGGATTACAACTTAACGCCAGCTGAGCGGGACGAGGTTAAGCTTGAGTGAATAAAAAAATTGTATTATGGAACTTCAGACTATTAAATAGGGGGGAAAAATGGAATGAAGAAGATTAAGGAAGCAGCTCTGAAAAGCAGCATTAAAAAGATTAAGCTGGGAGGGTTCGGGTGTTCTTTTCTTTTTTTTTTGAAGCAAGCTCCAAAGATTAAATCCATACTTTTCCAAAAGATGGGGATTTTGGGTGGCCTTGGTGGCCTCGGTTTGTGCCACTCTCCTTTGTGGGATCCCAACAGCGACAGAAACCTCCAAAACATCAAACCCAGGAGTCCCAACTCCCTTCGGAGCAGCACCAAGTGGCTCTGGATTGGCACCAGGCTCCTGCTGAGTGTGTTCCATCCTTTGGAGCATCCTCATCCTTCATCCTGGTCCCCATCCTCATCCTCCCTCCGGATGGACACAGAGATGGTCACTCACTCTCACAAACACCATCTGCATCCCAGCACTGCCAGCCCAAACATTCAATGGGACCTTCCCCAAGCTCCAAGAATTCAGCTGTGAGGATTTTGGGGCTGGCAGCTCAAAAATTAGGATTTCAGAGCTGATCCGTGCACAGAGCTCTGTTCCCTATTCCAAAGCAAAGCCAGGTCATCATTTGGGGTTGTATCCCAGGGAAAAGCAGCCCCAACCTCCCAACTTTTCCCAACCATAAATCCCACCCAACCACCCCAGCGCACTGAGAAATTCCAGGGATTTCATTCCATTCCATACCTGTGTAACTGTGGGTGTATGGGAGTGGATATATATATTTATATCTATTTAAATAATGCTTTTGGCCTCTCAAACCCCTTCCACAAAGCTCTGATGCCTTGGAACCCCCACCAGGGTCATGAAACCCCAAATCCACCAACCCCCTCAGGGGCCAGAGTGTCCCAGGCTCCGTGCAGGTGAATTCCCAATGCCGTGGAGCCACAACAACGATTTTCCCCCAAATTTTCCCATTTAAATCTCTCCAAGAGCAAACCCAAAGTCTCCATGGGAGCCCATCGAGATCTCAACCATTGTGACAACAAAGCTCCTTGAGTGCACCACAAACAGGGCTCCAGCTAATTGAGAGCCACCTCGTTGAAATATCCTCTTTGAAATATCTTCATTGTAGTATCTTAATTGAAATATCTTAATTGACTTCTCCATGCAGAACTGGGTCCGGAAAATCTGGCCTTTCCCGAAGGGTCTGGATCTGAACCTTGGGAAGCCTCGGAGGGAACACCTGGGGGGTTCCATGTCGGTGCTCTCCAGCCCCGCGGATTTTATTGGGATTTTAACACCACTGAAGGAAAACCATCAATCCTGGGGGTTTAAACAATGAAGGAAAACCATCAATCCTGGGTCTTTCCAATGATTTTGGGATCTTTCCAATGATTTCGGGATCTTTCCAATGATCAAATCAACCCCGGGGCTGAACGATGGTTCTGCCTCCTCTTCCTCCCCTCTGGATGCCGATGGGACCCCTGTGGGACCCTGAGGGCACAGGGATCAACCCTGCTCATGTTTCCTTCCTCAGGCCTCATCCCAGAGCTCTGTTATCCCCTCTGGGAGAGCCCGGGAGAGGATTCAGCCTGTCCATTCCCAGCTGCTCCCAAGGAATGTCCCGCAAAGTCGAGCTGTAGTGGTCACAGTGAAAACCCAGCCCAAGCCAAATCCCCTCCGGGCCAGACGTGGATCCAAGAGATTCCAGGGGTGGCAGGATGGCAGCAGCCTCGGATGCCCCAGTGCGGCCCCACAAGCTCTCCAGAACGTTGATCCAAAGGGATCACCTCCAGCGATTTGTATTTATTTCCTTTTTTCCCCGCTCCAAGGGCAAATCCCGGGGTGTCAGGTATTCCAGCCCCTTGTGCTTTTCCCAGGGTTCTGGGAGTGTTGGAGAGTCGTGTTCTCTCTCCCAACAGAAGGGGATTCCTGCAGAGCGACCAGCCCCGTTCCAAAGAAAAAACCAGAAAACAAAGAGAAAACAGAGGGGAGGAAATCTCCCTCCTTTGTGGATGGAAAAAAATTAAAGGATAAATCCAAAGCAACCCCCCTGTGCCCCAGGGCTGGCGGAGGGTGTCCGATCCCAGAGTTTGTGGTGGTGCTGGGAAAAGTCCAGCTGAGCTCCAGGCGCCATGGGCAGCCCATCCCGCGTTTCCCAGGGCATTCCCGGGCACGGCTGCCCTGGCGTCGGCTCCTTGGCATGGGCTCCGTGTCCCGTCCCTCCCGCCAGCAGAAAGGCCAGCGGTGCTCGGGGTGACCCCCAGTGCTGCTCCGGCCACCCCGCGTCCCCTCGTGCCAAGGGCGCCGCTCCTCCTTCAGCCGCTGCGGGTTCGGCTTTGGAAATTCACAGTCTGATCCCAAAAAAACAAAGAGAGAGAGGGGGAGAAAGAGAGCGCATGGAGGAGAGGGAAGGGGGGGAGGGAGGGAGCGTGAGGCACTCGGGGCGCTCGGTTACGCGTAGAACTCCTCCTGCTTGTCGGGTTTCTGGTAGGTGACGCTGGCCTGCTTGGGCTCCTCCAGGGTGTAGCTGCCCTCGTCCTTCTTCTTCATGCGGTAGATGAGCAGCATCACCAGGAAGGCAGCGAAGAGCGCGCCCACCACACCGCCCACGATCACCGCTGTGACAAGGGAACAGGACAGGGCGTCAGGGGCACTGCGGGGACAGGGGCACTGCCAGGGGACAGGGGCACCGCCAGGGGACAGGGCATCAGGGGCACTGCCAGGGGACAGGGTGTCAGGGGCACTGCCAGGGGACAGGGTGTCAGGGGCACTGCCAGGGGACAGGGGCACTGCCAGGGGACAGGGACACTGCCAGGGGACAGGGACACTGCCAGGGGACAGGGCATCAGGGGCACTGCCAGGGGACAGGGACACTGCCAGGGGACAGGGGCACTGCCAGGGGACAGGGCATCAGGGGCAATGCCAGGGGACAGGGGCACCGCCAGGGGACAGGGGCATTGCCAGGGGACAGGGGCACTGCAGGGACAGGGGCACTGCCAGGGGACGGGGCATCAGGGACACTGAGGGGACAGGGGCACGGCAGGGGACAGGGGCACTGCAGGTGACAGGGGCACTGCAGGTGACAGGGCATCAGGGGCATATCCAGCCCTCAGAGCTACCCCCCTGGCCCTCAGTGCCATTCCCAGCTATAAGTGCCACCCATGGCCATCAATGGCACCCTCAGCCCTCAGTGTCACCCCTGGCTGGCAGTGTCATCCTTGGCCCTCAGTGCCACCACTGGCTGGCAATGTCACCCCCAGCTGGCAGTGTCCCAGCCATCAGTGTCACCTCTGGTCATCAGTGCCACTCCCCCAGCCCTCAGTGCCAACCCGGCCCTCAATGACACCCCCCTGGCTGTCAGTGCCACCCCTTGGCCATCAGTGCCACCCCTGGCTGTCAGTGTCACCCCTGGCTATAATTGCCACCCCCAGCCCTCAGTGCCATCCCCAGCTGTCAGTGCCGCCCCTCTGCTCCAGCCCTCAGTGTCACCCCTGGTCATCAGTGTCACCTCGCCAGCCCTCAGTGTCACCCCTGCCCCAGCCTGGCTTCCAGGGGCATCCTCTGGGATTGTGGTTTGGGTTTGTGCTGTGGGAGTTCGGGAGCAGCCTCTCAGCAGGGCTGGGGCTTTTGAGCCACCACCGCAGCACAGTTTGGATTTCCAGGGAAAAAATCCCATTTTTCTACTGGAAAGCCATCTCAGCACAAGCAAAATTGTGCCCTGCATTCCTGGCAAAGGCAGGGACACCCCCAGGACCCCCCAGCACAGTCATGGGGCAATTTTGGTGAGTGTGGGGCACCCAAGGCTCGGCACCACCCCAGTTTGGGGGGATCCTTTGGGATTCCGGCCTGGTTCATGCACTGCAAGTTTGGGAGCAGCTCTAGGTGCTGAGCCATGACCTCAGCACATCTTTGCACTAAAATCCTATTTTTATTTTTTCCTGGAAAGCCATCTCAGCAGAAGTACATTGTGCCCAACATTCCTGGCAAAGGCACCATGAAAACTCTGGGACCTATGAAAAAAGGATCTATGAAACACTGGGACCCATGAAAAAAGGATCCATGAAAACCCTGGGACCTATGAAAAAAGGATCCATGAAAACCCTGGGACCCATGAAAAAAGGATCCATGAAAACCCTGGGACCCCCAGCATGGCCAGGGAGCAATTTTGGGAGCTGAGTGTGGGTTACCCCAATGGCCTTCCAAGGTCTGACCCCAACTCCCTGTGCCCCAAACCCACCCCAAAGCCCTGGCCCCAATCTCACCTATCAACACCTCTTTCCTCTCCAGGATGTTTTTCTGGGGCAGCTGCGCGGCCGAGTTGCCCGAGTCTATCGTGTTGTCCATCAGCCCTGTCTCCACCTTCCTGCCGGGCCCCGGCCCCGCCGGCGGCGTCGCCACAGCCAGCACCTCGTTCCCGAGCTCCGGACGCGTCGTCTCCTCCTCCTCCCGGATCTCGAAGTCCCCGCTGGGCCCGCTGCTGGCCGGGACCTCCAGCTCCTTGTCCACGACTGTGGTCACCTCCCCTGGCTCCATCTGGGAGAGAGGACAAGGACCTTGAGGGTGGAGCAGGGGACAAGGACCAAAGGTGTGCACGGGGCGAGGGCAGGGTGGGGGACATGGGGATAATGTTGGGGTGTCCCTGCCCTGTGTCATTGACGTTGGACTGCAGCAACAACACAACCCCACAACTCCATGTCACCCAACAGCCAAGGCCACCATGGCTGGGCTGGGCCATTCTTCTCTGTCCCCATCCCAGGTGTCCTCAGGATCTCACCTGTTCCGTGGAGTTTCCCCTAAAGGGAGCCCATCCCAAAGCTTCCCTCACAGGGAAGAATTCCTTCCCAAGATCCCATCCCAGCCCCTCTGCTCTGTGTCCCCAGAGCGCAGGTGGGATGTCACAGCTCCCAGGTGACACGGAGTGACACAACATCCGTGCCACACCAGCACAGCCAGAGGGAGGGTTGGGTGCCACTGGTGAGCTCCAGGGGTTCCTTCCCTCTGAATTTTCACCTTCCAGCTGCCCAGGGCAGGAGCAGGAAGATGGATCCTTGTCCCCAGGACACAGAGCCAGCCCAGCTCCCTCCTGTCCCTGTCCCCTTGGCAAGGAGGGGATCCCAGCCTGGAGGGCAAACATTTCCGGGGAATGCGATCCATTCCACCCCCTCCATCCCATTCCTGATCCATTCCCTGCCTCCTGCTCAGCCCCTCAGCACCAGCTCCCCTCGAGTTTCCCCTTGTCCCTGCTGCATGTCCCCTGAGCTGGAGCATCCCCAAGTCAAACCTCCTCGGGATTCCTCCTTTGTGCGGAAAACAGCTCCTTCCCCACCTGCCTCGGCCCCCGAGCAGGATTCGGGATGGGCGGGGATTCGGGATGGGCGGGGATTCGGGATGGGCCGGGATTCGGGATGAGCTGGGATTCAGGATGAGCAGGGATTCGGGATGGGCCGGGATTCGGGATGGGCCGGGATTCGGGATGGGCCGGGATTCGGGATGAGCAGGGATTCGGGATGGGCCGGGATTCGGGATGAGCAGGGATTCGGGATGAGCAGGGATTCGGGATGGGCAGGGATTCGGGATGGGCTGGGATTCGGGATGGGCCGGGATTCGGGATGGGCCGGGATTCGGGATGGGCCGGGCTGGGGCGGGCTGGGAGCCCGGTCCATGCCCGGTCCATGCCCCGCTGCCCCGGGGCCAGCGCACGGCTCAGCGCTTCCCAGAGCGGCCGCGCTTGTGACAGGGATTAATCGGAGGTCAGCAGAGCCCCGAGCGCTCCGAGCTCACATTTGCAGGCGGAAAAGGGGGAGTCGTTCAGACAAATCACTGCAGCTTTCAGTCAAAGCGGCTGCAAAGGGCCCCCGAGGGGCTCTGAATGCAGATGGAGCGGAGATCCCTGCCCAGGACACCCGGCGGGCAGGAAATGCACCATCAAACCGTAATTGAGGAGGGTTTGGGACTCCCGGGAGCTGGGAAATGCCACCAAAGCCCGGGGACAGTTGCTGTGTCCCCGCGGGATGTGCACTGCTCCCCTCCCGCCTGGGGAAGCTGCTCTGGAGGAGGCAGTGCGGGGTCACCGCGCTTGGTGGCACAGGCTCGGGTGTCCCCATGAGCTCGAACCCCTGCCCGGTCGAACCCCCCTTCCCTCTCCTTCCCAGCTCCCCAGACATTCCACTGGGAGAGCCCAACCTGCCTGGTGGCCAGGGATGGACGGACACCAAGGGCTTCCCGTGGCAAACACGTGGCTTTCCCCGGAGCCCTGGCAGGTGAGAGGGGCTCCTGCTCCTACCTGGGGTGCCTCTGTGGGCGGCAGTGTGGTGGTAGCCGGGGGCAGGGCCGTGCTTTTCTCGGGGGGCTCTGCAGTCCTCGAGGTGCTGGGTTTGGGCAGGGCCCTGGGCCTGGCCGTGCTGCTGGGGGTGAGGCGGGCTGTGGTCACCTCTGTCACCTCTGTGGTGGCTTCGGGGAGGGCTGAGGTGGGTGGCTCTGGGGTGGTGGCCTGTGTGGTGGCCCGCGTGGTGGCCCGCGTGGTGGCTGCCTTGGTGGCCAAGGGGGGCAGGAACCTCCGGATGGTGGTGGGCTTGGCTGTGGCCACGGTGGTGGTGCTGGTGGTCGTGGTGGCCTCTGTGGTGGTGGTGCTGGTGGTGCTGGTCGTGGTGGCCGCGGTGGTGGTGGTGGTGGTGGCCATGGTGGTCGGGGGCTCGCTGGCCGTGGTGCTGCTGCTGGTGGTCTCTTTCCAGCTGGGCATCGCCGGTGCCTCGGTGGTCCTGGGGATGGCCCAGGCGCTCGTGGCCAGCGCGGGGATGCTGTCCTGGGGGGTGGGGGACGGCCCTGGGGGCGTTGCCACGGGCTGGGCGGTGGCGGGCTGCGCGGCCGCCGTGCTGGGCAGCAGTGCCAGCGTGGCCAAGGTCGGGCTCACAGCCGTGTCCAGCCCCAGCTCCGGCTCGAAATCTGGAATGGGGACAAGAGAAGAGTGAGGCTGCTGCTGTCCCAGCGCTTCCCTGGAATCACCCCAGAATCCGAGAGCATGGATGGGGGTGGGATCAGGAGAAACCAAGGACTCTCATTCCCATGAGGTGACCAAAGTCCTCTCTGGGGTCTGCAAGGGCCATTTGTGCCCAGTAGGGCCAGAGGCTGAACTGGGACGTGGAGGCACTGGAGCCCAACCTTTGAGGCATCTTCCATGGCTTTTATCTCAGAGAGAGGGCAGGATGGATAAAGGGCAATCCCCTCCCTCACAGCCCCAGTCCAGCCCCCCAACCCCACAGCCAGCCAGGGACCCTTCCCAGGAACTCCACAACCCCACAGCCAGCCAGGGACCCTTCCCAGGAACTCCACAACCCCACAGCCAGCCAGGGACCCTTCCCAGGAACTCCACAACCCCACAGCCAGCCAGGGACCCTTCCCAGGAACTCCACAACCCCACAGCCAGCCAGGGACCCTTCCCAGGAACTCCACAACCCCACAGCCAGCCAGAGACCCTTCCCAGGAACTCCACAACCCCACAGCCAGCCAGGGACCCTTCCCAGGATCTCCACAACCCCACAGCCAGCCAGAGACCCTTCCCAGGATCTCCACAACCCCACAGCCAGCCAGGGACCCTTCCCAGGAACTCCACAACCCCACAGCCAGCCGGGGACCCTTCCCAGGAACTCCACAACCCCACAGCCAGCCAGGGACCCCTCCCAGGATCTCCACAACCCCACAGCCAGTGAGGAACCCTTCCCAGGATCTCTACAACCCCACAGCCAGTCAGGGACCCTTCCCAGAGCCCCCCAGGTACTCACACCCCGAGCCAGAGCCAGAGTAGATGTCGTCCAGCTCATCTTCTCCAAAGGGATCGTCGTCCCCGGAGCCCTCCAGGTCCACAGGCCTCTCGTAGTTCTCGTTGCGCCAGCGCTGAGCCTGTGGCCAGAGGGAACGTGAGCAGCTCCAACCCCACCGAGTGACACCCCAGACACCCCTGATGGGACAGGGTCAGAGCAAGGGGCAGCAGCACAAACAACCTCCAGCGGAACCACCCAGAACCGCGGTGTTCTCCCCAGAACAGCTCAGAGCGAGCTCACACCGACTCCCAACATTTCCCAGGAAGAAAAGTCCTCTGGAAAAGGGGGGAAAGCCCAACAACCAAGCTCGGCACGGTTCTCCAGTGCTCGATGATTTCCCCGCGAGCCCCAGCTCCGCTGTGACAGCAACATCCAGCAGCTGCCACAGCTCGGGAAGCCTCGAGAGGAAAAATTCAAATATTCCCCTTCAAATATTCCTTCAAATATTCCCCTTCAAATATTCCCCCGCTTCCCGGAGCTGCTGAAACGCGGGGAGCCCTCGCTCGCAGGGCTCTTAAACATCTTGTTTTGCAGATCAAAGTGTCTTCTGTTTGTGTTGCAAGGAAACGCTTTGACACCTCATTACAAGGCAAACAAGGCGGCTTTGATCCGCGAGATCGCATCAGATGTTTCGGCATGTAACGAGCCAGGTTCAGCTTCAGTTTCAAATCAAGGCCTTGAAGGGTCCCCACCGTCTCTCAGAGCGTTTCACCTCCCGAGAACAGCTCGGGGTTTCTTTGTTTTCACCGCGGCTCGGAGCGGGAAGGAGTTAGGAACAGTCGGACGGAGGAATTTGGGACCTGACTCGCGTTTTGTCCCCACGTCCCTTCTTCCAGCAGGAGAGAGAATCCATCGGCTCGGGAAGGGCAGGGGGAGTTGGGATTTGAAGTGTCTGTGTCTGGCTGGGTCTGTTCCAGCTCTTCCCAGCAGACATATCCTGCCTGTCTCCAATGCCCCGTGTGCTTCCCGAATCATTGGGAATATTCAGCTTCCCAAACACCCACCGGGAGTATTCAGCTTTCCGAAACATTGGGAATATTCAGCTTCCTGAATACCCACCGGGAGTATTCAGCCTTTGCCCCAGAGCTGGTACCCCGTCCTGGATTCCCAACCCCTGCTCACCAGTAGCTCGCTGGAGTTTGGGAATCTGCAGGGATTTGGGAATTGCACGGTGGTATGAGCGAGGCTACCAAAACTAATGGGAAGGCAAGGAAAAATCCCAAGGACTGAGGGGCTGGAGGAAGAAATATTTGGAGTTGCTCTTCCTTTCGATGTTTTTACACCAAAAATATGATGTTTTTACAGGAGAAATATTTTACACCAAGAAATGAGGAGAGCCTGGTACTCCCTAGCCCACCCCATCCCAGAGAGCTTCCCGAGGGTGGGATTCTCCCTGCAGGACCTGCAAAGCCTCTCCCTGATGGGAGCCACATGGCCTCGCTCCGGCTGTTTGTCCCTGCAATTGGAACCAGATGAGGCTGTAACAGACTCCCGGCTCCGGGCTCGGAGCAGGAAATGGGAACGGAAGCGCCAGCTTGGCACAGCAACTCCATTCATCCAACACCAGTCCATGGATCCATCCCCCATCCATCCATCCATCCATCCATCCATCCATCCATCCATCCATCCATCCATCCATCCCTTCCCTCTTTCATCCATGAATCCATGCATCCATCCACTCATTCATCATCCATCCACTCATCCACTTTTCCTTCCTTCCTTCCTTCCTTCCTTCCTTCCTTCCTTCCTTCCTTCCTTCCTTCCTTCCTTCCTTCCTTCCTTCCTTTGGGACACGGCTGTTCCCAAAGAAGCCCTCACATCACCCCATTCCCAAGGCGCTGACGTAAGCTGCTCCCAGCTGCAGCCCCGACGGTTTGGGGTCAGGTTCATGTGATAAATCTCGGGAATGTCAGTGTTTATTTGGATTTAGTGCTGCTTGGATCGTTCATGCTCTGTGTGCCCCCGGCTGTGCATGGCCCCCCCCCTTCCCGGGATGCTCCCCCCGGCTGGAGGGGATGGAGGGCAGGGAAAGGCAGAGTTTGTCATCCCAAGAACCCACAAATCACTCGGGAAGGCAGCTCCCACCTCCCACCCTGGTGCTGCCTCCCCATCCATCACAGCGCCCATTCCCAGTCCATCCCAGCCCCATTCCATCTCAGCCCCATTCCCAATCCATCCCAACCCCCATTCCCAGTCCATCTCAGCCCCCATTCCCAGTCCGTCTCAGCCCCATTCCCAATCCATCCCAGCCCCCATTCCCAGTCTGTCTCAGCCCCCATTCCCAGTCCATCTCAGCCCCATTCCCAATCCATCCCAGCCCCATTCCCAATCCATTCCAGCCCCCATTCCCAGTCCATCTCAGCTGGGACGAGGCACAGGCTCAAATCCCAGCGCGCTGCAGGTCCTGGCTCCGTTCCCCTGTCACCCCTGTCGCTCCCTGCCCTGGTGGCCCCGCGATGCCATTTATTAGCCAGCTCCTGCCAAGGGCCAGCAGCTCCCATCCCCGCGATTACAACTTCCCAGCTGATGGCTCTTGGCAGGGCTTCCTTAGCAGCTGAGCGCTGCTCCATTAGGGAAATTAAACCCTAAATGAAACCCTGGGATGGGGGCGGAGCTGCTGGAGGCGCCGGGATGAGGCTGGGCTGGGGGCTGCGGCCCTTTGGGATAAGGAGCGGGAAGGTTTCAGTGTGCCCCGGGAGGGGCTGGCTCTGCCCAGGACTGTCCTGCGGCCACGGAACTGCTCCTGTCACATCCCTGTGTCCCATGAACCATCACCGGGGGCAGCTCGGGCCGGGATCCGGCTCTGGCATCACCCACACCCCAAACAACTGCCCCCTTCCCATTCCTCCAGTCCCACAAAGGTCACGGCTCTGCTGCCACAAAAACAAGCTTTGACGAAGAGCAGACTCCAGGGCAGGGCCGGAAAGTCCCATTTCACAGAATGTTCCCTCATTGTGCTCTGAATGACCCAAACTCAGCGCCAGACACAAAGGGTTTGGGTCTCGGCAGTGACAGGACTGCTGCCTTGAGCTTGGGTAAAAAACACATGTCCCAGTGGATCCCAGAGGATCCTTTTCCACCCAAAAAGGATCAGCAGGTGGTGATTCCCACCCGGACACTCCCAGTCCCCTGCCACGCCTCCAGCTTGGCTGAGATCGGCAGCCAAGGAGCCACAGCAACACAAATCCCACCCAAATCCCACCCAAATCCCACACTCAGAGCCTTGGAAAGCCACAGAGAGCTTGGAGCCTTCGGCCTGGTTGCATCCAAGGGGGACTGGGGACACTTCAATCCTGTCACCCACCCAGCACAGTGTCACCCCTCCCTCCCCTCTGCCCTTATCAGGGTGGGTGACACCATTTCACAGGTGTAAAACACAAATCTGGGGACAAGGGTCTCCCTCAGCTCCCCCGAGGAATTTGGGGGGCTTCAAAAAGGCAGGGCACAGGAGGGACCCTCCTGTCACCTTCATGGCACAGAGGTGCTCCTGCAGGTCCCTCTGGGGGACAGGGACTGGTTTGGGGCCTCCCACATTCCTTGTCCATCCCTCCATCCCCGGGCAGGGAGGATCAGGCTGTTGTATTATTTAGGGCATTTCCACTCCAGGGAAGGGCTTTCAAATTCCCTAAATCTGCCCCAAAAACGGAACCCAAATCGAGCTGCCGTGGCAAAAGCTCTGAGTGTGGAGCATTTCTCCCCAGGAGGAGGGAAACGTGGGAAATCAGGGAATCAATCCATCTCGGAGCACCGGGAGAGGCCAGGCAACCTCCCTGGGATGCTCTCAGGCCCTGCTGCGCCAGGCGCCATCGCCATGGCAACCGTGGCCATGGCAACGCCTCCTCCATGGCGCCGCATCCCGCAGGAGCCATGGGTGGTGTCCTGCAGCTCCAATCCAGGGATGGGGGAGAGGGATGGGGTCTGGGCTGGGATGAGGTGGGGACAGGAGGCAGCTCCAGCTCCTGGGGGAGCTGCCCAGGCAGGAGGAAAATCGGGATTGAATTCCAGGCATCCTCTGCCTGTGGGATTTTGTGGAGGGAGGGAGCAGCACCCCAAGCCCCAACATCCCTGACGGGAAGGGACAGGGCCACCCCAGCCCTTCTGGCGGTGGGCAGAAACTCAGGAGATTTCCCTGAGGGAATCAGAAAGGAAATCAGGATCTGCCTCTGGGATACGGCGATTCCCGGGGCAGCTGGGAGCCAGGTTTGGGCTGTGCCTGGAGTTTGGGTTTCCCCCTCCAGCCAAGGGGACAAACCCAGGGGGCCAAGCCCTTTCCTCAGCACGTGCCAGGTTCAGCATCCACCAGAAACTCGGGAGAGATGAATCCCATAAACCACGGAATTCCAAGGAGCCCATCCCAGCTCCAGCCTGGAGCTGAGGAGCCCACGCATCCCACAGGCCCTGGGACCACGAAGGGTTGGAGATGAGGAGGTTCCTGCTGGGCATGGAGGTGATTTTATTCCATGCTAGGAATGTCAGTGTCCATCCAGCAGCCTCTGGAATATCTGGGATGTGCACTGGGGCCGAGGCAGGGAAAGGGGAGCAGCAGCAGGGACACAGGGAAGGAGCCTGCCCCACATTCCAGGGAAAGAGGGAAAGGAAGATGGAATCGGTGTGGAAGCACCTGGAGAATGGGACAGTGACACCAGGATCCATTTCCCATCCCACAAATCCCCATCCCACAAATCCCCATCCCACAAATCCCCATCCCACAAATCCCCATCCCACAAATCGCCATCCCACAAATCGCCATCCCACTTGGCGCCAGGTCCAGGTTCTCATCTCTGCATCCCATTCCTGCCCATCCTGCTTCCAAAATTAACAGAAAAACCAAAAAAAGAAAGCCAAAACCACAAAGTTTGTTCGGATTTCAGCCCCAGAGACAGTTCTGGGAAGCCCAAATCCCAAAAAGGTCTGGGAAGCCCAAATCCAGAAAAGCTCTGGGAAGCCCAAATCCTATCCCGGCAGCTCCGAGTGCCACAGGGACACCGGGACAGGACGAGGTGGCAGGAGAGTGACCCTGCCAGGATGGAGCCCATGGACCATCCCAGGCCGTTCCTCCCAGGCCAGTGCTGGATTTCCAAGTTGGAAAGGTTGGAATGACGCAGCCAGGGCAGGAATCCATGAAGAGCCGAAAGATTCTTTCTCCAGGGAAACACTTTTACACTGAGAATATATCATGGGGAAAATGTTGGTTCTTTCAATATTTTCCATGGGATATTTTCAATTAATCACCCCTCGAAAGTCCTTTTCTGGTGCTTTATCCAGAAAACCTCAGTAACTCATCCCAGCACATGATTCAGGGATACAATAAACAGCTGGAATAACACAACCTCACACAAAAAGCTGGAATGAAAACATCATTTCTGAACCTTAAAAGACTCCACAGTTCTTTTCCCACTCCAAAACATCTCTGAATTTCCACTCCCTGATCCAAGGTCAGGAGCCAAAAATAAACCTGCTGGAAAGCTGCTCGGGGCAGGATCTGAGTGTCACCAGGACCACCATGGGATCAAGGACCACCAGAGCTCCTCGGGATGGAGATTGCAAAGGCAGAGGGATGGAGATTCCCAAGGCAGAGGGATGGAGATTCCCAAGGCAGAGCCCGGGAGGATGGGCTGGAATTTGGGATGCAGGATGTTGGAAATGGGGGATGGATCCCTCTCCCAAGATGTGCCATGAGCTCGGGCCAGCACCAGCCCCTTGGTTTGTGTCCCCTCATTGTTCCTCACATTAATTAAACCCCCAATTAAGAGGTGCCTAAAGCCCAGCACGTTTGGATTTAATTGGCCACTTATTTTCTGCGAGGAAAATAATCATTAACATTTACAGAGGAGCTGCAATTATTCTGGATTTGTATGGATTTTCTACTGCCAACGAGAGGAGCCAGGCACATCCCAAAAATGGACATGGATGCTCCCGACTTTCATCATCCCTCAGGAAATACAATGGAACTCCAGGTCCAGGTACCCTGGATCACTCTCAGCTCTTCAAACATCATCTCTTCCTCCTCCTCCTCCTCCTCCTCGCTGGGATTCCCTGTCTCCACTGTCATTTTTTATCCTAATTCTTCAATGGATCAGTGCCAGATCCCACCCCACAGCACAATAAATATCCCTGAGCTGGGGCTGCCAGCAAAATCAGGAATCTCCCGATGTGAATTGTATCCAACCCCTCGTCTCCAACACGCTCCGCTCTGCACCTCCAGGAAAAGGTAGGAGAGAAAAAAAACCAAATACACAAAATCCTCCCCCTCCTGCTGCCAGCAAAACACCCGAGGAGGAGGCACCACCGAGCCCAGGGAGTACGGGATTGGGATTGGACTGGGGAATTGAGGTGTTCTCCTGGGATTCTCTTGGGTGGCCCATCCCCCAAGCTCTGAGCAGCCCAGGGATGTTGGTTTGGCTCCAGAGGTGTCCCCTCATCCCAGGGATCCCAGGGAAAATATTCCCTCCTGGCCTCACATCGAGACGGAGCTTTTTTACCGATTTTCCACCTCTTTTGCCTCTTTTCCACCATTTTTTTGCCAACAGGAGCCCATTTTTTCCCGTCCCAGACAGAGAAATTCCAATGCCCAGGACCTCCATGGAGGAAACACCTCCCCAGGTTCAGTTTTTCCTTCCAACCCCAGCAGCAGGGAAAAGGGGAAGGAAAACATTGGGAAAGAGCCTTTTTTCGGTTCCAAAGGTGTCCCCTCATCTCAGGGCCATGGGTTTGGTTCCAAAGGTGTCCCCTCATCCCAGGGATGGTGGTTTGGTTCCAAAGCTGTCCCCTCATCCCAGGGATGGTGGTTTGGTTCCAAAGGTGTCCCCTCATCCCAGGGATGGTGGTTTGGTTCCAAAGGTGTCCCCTCATGCCAAGGCCATGGGTTTGGCTCCAAAGGTGTCCCCTTATCTCAGGGCCATGGGTTTGGTTCCAAAGGTGTCCCCTCATGCCAAGGCCATGGGTTTGGCTCCAAAGGTGTCCCCTCATGCCAGGGCCATGGGTTTGGCTCCAAAGGTGTCCCCTCATGCCAGGGCCACGGGAGCTGAGGGAGCCCTGGCTGGAGTGGTGCCGGTGGTGGGTGTGGGAGGGGAGCAGAGTGTTCCCCCAATCCCGAGGGAGCTGGAAGAGAGAACAGCTGAGGCAAATTGGGCTCTGCAGACCCCATTGACACCCAGGGACCAAAACGCCCCAAACCTACAGCATCCTCCATCCTCCTATGGAGAGAATCCCACTAATCCGTGGGGGATTGGAGACAGGGATGGACAGATCCAGCTGGACCACAGACAGGGACGGGCAGTTTGGGATGGGCACCCCCAGCTCTGTCCCCTGCTCTGCCCAGCCAGGACACCCCAAACCTACAGTGTCCTCCATCCTCCCAGAGACCATCCTGCTAATGCCTGGGGACAATGGATGGGATGGGGCAAACCCAGCTGGATCCCAAGCAGGGACGGGCAGAGTTTGGGATGGGCAGAGTTTGGGATGGGCACTCCCATCTCTGCTCCCTGCTCTGTGCTGCCAGGACACCCCAAATTTACAGCATCCTCCATCTTCCTATGGAGAGAATCCCGCTTATCCCTGGGGTCAATGGGTGGGATGGGGCAAACCCAGCTGGATCCCAGGCAGGGATGGGCAGAGTTTGGGATGGGCATCCCCAGCTCTGCCCCCTGCTCTGCCCAGCCAGACCCATCCTTTCCCACCCGAGAATTCCCAGCTCAGGCCCATGAATTCCCATGGGGTTGCTCATTGCCATGGAGACGCAGCCAATTGCGGAAAATCGCACTCTGCCCACAGCCCCCAGCCCATCCCGGGGCGCTCCCGTGGGGCTCTCCCCCTGCTCCATCCCTTCCTTCCTTCCCAGCTCCCCGAGCCGCCATCCCAGCTGGAATTCCCCCCTCCCTCATTAGGGAATTGATTTAATTTGCTCTGCTCCATAATCCTATTGCAGCTTAACGTGCAGAACTGGCCCAGGCTTTTCTCACCTTCCACCAAGGCTCATTCCAGAGCTCCCTCCGCTTCCCAAAGAGCTGCAAAATAGGAATTTTTTATCTCTATCCACCTTTTTCCTGCTCTCCTGGAGCACTCGGCACAGGGACGGGCGCTGTCAGTTCAATACCTTCCCCCGGCTCCGGGGTGGTGCTGATTGGAATTTAGGGATTCACACATTCCTGGTTTTGCTTCCAGCTCCTCCACGAGCAGAGCCCCAGGAGCACTCAGCCCACCCTGCCGAGGGAATTCGGTCCTGGGCTCCCTGTCCTGGCCGTGGAAATGGAGTTTGGCCAAGAAAAGCTTTTTTTTAAAGCTTTTGAATGGAATTTTTTAAAATTCAGAGTTCACAGAGAGCTCTGGACACGGCCACATGCCCGGGGGGGAAAAAAACATCCTCGTGTGCCTCAGTTTACCTGCCTGCAAATAATCCAGGGGAAGAACACAAACAGGGAGTGGCTCCTGTCCCATTCCCGGGGCCCTGGGGACACTTTTGAGGAGGGACATCCACGTCTCATCCACGTTTCCCTGCTCCCCCTCTCCCCCAGAGATTCCTGGGATTGGATGTGTACCTGCTTCCTTTTTTTTTTTTTTTTCCCAATTATCCCCTTTTTTTAATCTTCATTTTGAATTTTTGTCACATCTCCTCAATTCCAGGCTCCAGAACCTCTTGGCTCTTCCCACCAAAGAAACATAGAGGAAAAACTCACTCCCAGCCCTCCTGTGTGGGAAGAGAACCCCAGAAATTCACACCTTAAAGCCTCAAAATCAGAAAAAAAACCCAAACCAAAGACTCCAGAGCTTTAAAGCCAGACCTGAGGAGCTCAGTGGAAAGTTTTGCATATCCAGAAAAATCAAGAACTTCATTGTCACATAAAAATGAACCTGAGAAGGAAGAGCTGTGGGGAAGAACTGGGAACTCATCTCTCTTAATTATTCCCAAAATTATTTCTGAGAGGTTTTTGGGGACGTGGACAAATTATTCCCATTTTTCAGGACACCTTCCTGCCCATTGCCCATCACAGCAAAGTGAAAATAAATATTTTTTTCCTCCTGAGGGTTTTCCTCCATCCCCGAGGAACAGCTGAGTCCTTTGGGGCGATTCCCTGGAATTCCATCCTCCCAAATCCCCCAGGCCGAGCCCTGCTGGGATCCAGGAGCGTTTTGGTGACAGCTTGAGCTCCCCGGAGCACCCAAATCTCCCAACAGATGGTTGGGCTGATTGCACATCGAGGGTCACCCGAGGGCACCCCCGGGCAGCTCCCGAGGGACAGAGAATATTCCCTCTCCAGCCTCACGTCGGGAAGGAGCTTTTTTTACCTATTTTCCACTATTTCTCCCCCCTTTTCCACCACTTTTTGCCCCTTTTCCACCACTTTTCGCCAACATGAACCCGTTTTTCCCCCTCTCAGATGGAGAAATTCCAATGCCCAGGAGCTGCATGGAGAAATCGTCTCTCCAGGCTCAGTTTTTCCTTCCAACCCCAGCAGCAGGGAAGGGTAAAGAAAACATCGGGAAGGACCTGTTTTAGCCCGGTTTCCACCATTCCCCCCCCCCCTTCCCACCATTTTTCACCTGTTTCCACCATTTTTCACCAACAGGAGCCCATTTTTTCCCTCCAACAGCTGAGGAAACGCCGATGCCCAGGAGCTCCATGGAGAAATCTCTCCAGGCTCAGTTTTTGCTTCCAACCCCAGCAGCAGGGAAGAAAAACATCAGGAAGGCGCTTTTTTCCCTGTTTTCCACTACTTTTTGCCCCTTTTCCACCATTTTTCACCCACAGGAGCCCATTCCTTTCCCTCCCAGACAGAGAAACTCCAGTGCTCAGGAGCTCCATGGAGAAATCTCTCCAGACTCAGATTTTGCTTCCAACCCCAAGAGCAGGAAAGGGAAGGAAAACATTGGGAAGGAGCTGTTTTAGTCTCTTTTCCACCATTTTTCCCTCTTTCCACTATTTTTCACCAACATGAACCCGTTCTTTCCCTCCAACAGCTGAGAAAATGCCAATGCCCAGGAGCTCCATGGAGAAATCTCTCCAGGCTGTTTTCCCTTCCAACCCCAGCAGCAGGGAAGGGGAAAGAAAACATCGGGAAGGATCTTTTTTAGCCCCTTTTTGTACCTCTTTTTGCCCCTTTTCCAACATTTTTCACCAACATGAGCCTGTTTTTTCCCCTCCCAGCCAGAGAAATTCCAATGCCCAAGAGCTCCATGGAGAAATTTTCTCTCCAGGCTCAGTTTTTGCTTCCAACCCCAGCAACAGGAAAAAGGGGAAGGAAAACATCGGGAAGGAGCTTTTTTAGCCCCTTTTCCACCATTTTTCCCCCTTTTTCCACCACTTTTTACTCCATGGAGCAATCGTCTCTTCAGGCTCAGCTTCTCCTTCCAAGCCCAGCAGAAGAGAAGGGGCAGGAACGAGAGGCGCAGGGATGGTTGGATGGACAGTGGTGCCCTTGTTCCCCGCTGGCCTCGCCGGAGCGGGGGAAACCCAATCCGCTCCCTCCCCGCCTGGAATTCCCGGCTCCAGCGGCAGCAGGACACGCAGGAGCTCTCCCGAAATGTCGCGGAGGCACCAGGCCTGGAGAGGCGAGGATTTCCAAAGCAAGGCAGGGATGGGACGAGGGTTTCCATACTCCTGGGTATTGCCAGGTGGGGCGGAGAGAGGGTCAGTCCCAAAGGAAAACCTACAGAGGGCGCAGGGAGGGGATGGTGCTGGAGCCAGGGCGGCGCGGTGAATTCCCGGTGAATTCCCGCTGTCCCCGCGGGGAGTTGGGAATCCATCAGCGCTTGGGAAATGTGTGAATTCCGAGCGTTTGTCGCTCCTTCAATCCCTCGGCGATGTTTCGCACCTCGGGAGTGGAGGAGGCTGAAGGCACTCAGGTGCTGAGGGGTGCGAACAGAGCGGCTCCGTGCCAAGGCAGCCACTGCCAGCGCCGGGAATAACCCAGCTCCCGGAATATCCCAAATCCTGGAATAACCCAGCTCCCGGAATATCCCAAATCCTGGAATAACCCAGCTCCCGGAATATCCCAAATCCTGGAATAACACAATTCCTGGAATAACACAATTCCTGCAATATCCCAATTCCTGGAATATCCCAATTCCTCAATAATGCAATTCCTGGAATATCCCAATTCCTGCAATATCCCAATTCCTACAATAACGCAATTCCTGGAATATCCCAAATCCTGGAATAACGCAATTCCTGCAATATCCCAATTCTCGGAATATTCCAGTTCCTGCAATAACCAAATTCCTGGAATATCCCAATTCCTGCAATAAAGCAATTCCTGGAATAATGCAATTCCTGGAATATCCCAATTCCTGGAATAACCAAATTCCTGGAATATTCTGGTTCCTGGAATAACCCAATTCCTGGAATACTCCAATTCCTGGAATATCCAAATTCCTGCTCCAACTCCATCCCAAGCGGGGACATCCCCACGGCCACCCCAGGGCCACCTAGGCCATGAAATTCCCTTAATCCACATTTTTCCACCTGGAAAATCACCTCCCCACCCTCCAAAGGTGCTCGGCGTTTCCCACTCCGTGCAGGTCGCTGCTGGAGCTGGCATTAAAGGGAAAAATGGGATTTCCTCTTTCTAGTCCATGCACAAAGAGCCTTCAACCTGGATTTATCTGCCCGGAGCTTTATCTGCTGTGGTTATTCAGCTGGAAATGTAATCAATCCTCCTTTGCTGGCCCCACCTCGCCCAGGGGCCTTCAGCACAAAAACTGGGGAGAAAGGCAAATAAAAATGAAATTTAAAAAAAAAGAAACGGCTCCACCTTGTCCTGGAGTGTTCAGCACAAAAAATGAGGAAAAGGCAAATAAAAATTAAATTAAAAAAAATATGGTTCCACCTCGCCCTGGGGCATTCAGCACTCAAATGTGGGATGAGGGCAAATAAATATTAATTTAAAAAAAAAAAAGAAGAAAAAAAAAACCCCAAACAAAAAACAAACAAAAAACCACCAACCAAACAGAAAAACCCAAAAACCCCTAAAACACAAAAAACCCAAAAAAAACCCACCCCAAAGGAAGCAAACAAAACCAAAACAAACCCCAACCAAACAAAAAAACCCCAAAAACCAACCAAACAAAAACCAACCAAACAAAAAAAAAACCCCACCACACCAAAAAACCCAAACCAAAACAACAACAAAAAACCCTCCAGAAAACAAAACCAAAGCCAAAAAGGTCCCACCACTTTTCCCTGCACAGGGTGGTCTGCAAATTTGTTAAAATTTGGAGGGTTTTTGGATGAAATTTCTGGAGAAATGGCCTCTTTATTGGTTTCCCCACCAATTCCAGCCACATTTCCATCCATATTTTTCCATCCTTTCCCCCTTTTTTGCCTTCAGTTGAATTGAGCCACTTCAAGGGAAGTGCGAATTTCGGTTTTCTGTGTTATTTATCGCAGCCCCGGGGTCACCGCGGCCCCGCTCCCGAGGGATCCCGGCTGGAAGCGCTCAGGTTTCCACATGAAAGGAAACGTCTGGAATGAGCTCCGAGCCCTGACCCGAGCCTGGCCCGGCTCTGGTTACCAATCCCGGCCCTGCCCGGCTCAGCTTTCCCAGGAAATAACAGAGCTGGAGGCTCCCGACCCTATAAACGAGCAAAGGGATAAACCATTCCATGTTCACGCTGGCCCCGCGCTGGGAATGGGAGATTGGAAGGATTTTGGGATGAGGTGGGAAGCGTTTCCCAGTCTGCGTGAGGGGTGTGGGAAGGTGGCGGCGCTGGAAGGAGTTGATCAAATATTTATGGAGCTCTCTGAGTTCCCTGCTCCCTCCAAAGCTCTCCCAGGGCATGGAGGCGTTCCCATCCCTCCTTCCCGGGGATAATTCCATGGGTACAGTGCGATGGCAGCGCTTCCACCCCTGACAGAGAGAGGAAAACTGCGAAACACCTCTGGGTGTCAGCCCCGAAGCTCTGGGGAAAGAAGGGTCGGCATTTGGGGCCTCACCGGTGATCCATCGACGCCCTGATTGCTAATTCCCTTCTCCTCCACATGGAATTCTGCCGTGGGCACAGCACGAGCTCAGCTCCCTTTTTCAGCAGGGAAAAAGCAGCTGAGGGTGGGGAGGGCTGGGCTGGAATTGCCAGAGAAGCTGTGGCTGCCCCTGGATCCCTGGCAGTGTTCAAGGCCAGGCTGGAGCAGCCTGGGACAGTGGGAGGTGTCCCTGCCATGGGAATGGGATGGGATTTAAGGTCCTTTCCACCCCAAAGCATCCTGGAATTCTGTGATTCCATGGAGCGGAGCACTGTGGGCAGAGGTGGGAGCTGAGCTGGTGTTTGGGGGCTCGGGAGGGAAATCCCCTCAGGGAGCCTCTCCCACATCCTTCCATCCCACCCATCCCAAAGCATGGGGGATGGAAGGGAAAGCCTCCTCCTGTGGAAGGGGAAAAACTCCTTCTGTGGAAGGGAAAAACCTCTTCCTGTGGAAGGGGAAAACCTCCCCCTGTGCTGGACAGGGAGAAGGAAACTGAGGCAGGGCAGGATGGGCGGCAGTGACCAAATCCAGCATCTTTCCCATCAATCCAGGCAGCCCTGGCTCTGCTGCAGCTCCCTGAGGTGCCTGGGCTGGGCTGGGCGTAGCTGGGCACAGCTGGGCTTGGCACAGCTGGACATTGCCAGAGCAGGGCAGCTCCACCTTGTCCCACCACGTTCCCATCATTCCTTGCTCAAATTCCATGGTTTTTGGGTATTAGGGCAGCAGGAAGGATTTCCACTCCTTTAACCTTCCCAAGAACCCAGGGCAGTGCTGTGCCCCCAGCTGGACTGTCAGGAGGGGAAAGATTTCCCAATTTCCCAATGTTTCCCATGGAAAGGGAATCCCCAGGGGCTGGAGCAGCTGCCGAGGGGCTGAGGTCCATCCCCCATGGATGGGTGAGCCCTGGGAGTGGCTCAAGTGACCTGGGCACCCCACAGGGCCCTGCAGTGGCATCAGGGACCAGCTGACCCAGGGACATTGCCATGTTCGTGTCCGTGCTGGAATGGGAGCATCCATGGGGGAAACAGTCCAAAAAGCAGCTGGGCAGCAATTCCCTGGAGCCTGGAATAATCTGGGAGAGGATCCAGCAGTCCTGGCCCTCACCTCACACAGCCTCTCCTAAAAAATGTAAAAAAAATCCCAAACTTGAGGTGTCTGGGGGTGTCAGGGCCTGAGTTGAGCCAGCACCATCCAGCCCCACCTGCGGCTCACAGGAAAAAAAAAAAAAAAAAACAAAAACCAAAAAAACGGGGAGAAAACCACCAGAGAAAGGAAAAAAAAATTTAAAAAGCTTTCAGCTCACCAGTTGGTTTTCTTTTTTTTTTTCTCCCAGATCTAAAATTGATTAAAATAAACCCAGTGATCTGACTGAGCTGTTTCTATTTAGGACCTGAATAAGGGCTTGTGAGCCCAAAAGCTTATCTGCTTTGGAGCTTTTTTTCCCCAACCATATCAGTTGCTCTAATAAAAGATCCGGCCTCTCCCTGGCAGCCTCGCGCTCAAATCCTCCGGCTGCCACAATTCCGCACGGAAAACCGTCCCCACCAGCACGGATTTCTCCTCAGCACAGGAGCAGCAAGGTCCCAGCTCGCCCAGCTGCTGCTTCCCTTGAAACAGAAAATTCATAAAAAGCAGGAATTTACACTGAAAAATCTGCCTCCTTCCCCTGGGCTGTTCTTGGGGCTGATAGGGGTCTCCCCTGAAATATTCCCAAATCCTGGAGCCCGCCCAGCACCAGGAATGATGCTGGGAATGCTGTGGGGGTGAAGGCACTGCTGGGCTGTGTCCAGGTCACCTTGGCCATTTCCTGCCTGTGGGGACACCCAGGGGAGCAGGGCTGTGCTGGGAAACATTTCTGGGGTGCTCAGACAGGGATTCATGGAATCACAGAATTCCTGAGCTGGGAGGGACCCCCAGGATCATCCAAAACCCCAAATCCCACCCTGAGCATCCCTGGGAGCACTGTCCAAATGCTCCTGGAGCTCTGGCAGCCTCGGGAATGTCAGTTCAGGATCAAAACCTTGGGATGGGGGCAGGTGATGGGGAAGGGGCTGCGATCCTGCAGAGCCCAGTCCCACTGTCCCCGAGCCCCCAGCCCCCAAATCCCAGGCTGAAAGCACAGACTGGGACAGGCTGGAGGGGCCTGGAGGTCACCTTCCTGGGGACACCCCCGGGATGGTGTCCAGGGAAGGAGCCTCCATTGTCCCTGCACTGTCACCCTCACAGGGACAAGGCCCTTCCTCTGCTCGGATGCTCCAGCAAATCCACGTTCCCAAATTTGGGATATTCTCCTGCTGGGTCCAGCAGCGCTGTCTGTCCCTGGCACCTCAAATCCTCTGACTGCCACCTCAAATCCTCTGGCTGCCACAATTCCGCACAGAAAGCCATCCCCCCCAGCAGAGAACGCACAGGGATGCTCAGGGTGGGATTTGGGGTGTCTGTGCGGGGCTGGGCTTGGACTGGATGATCCTTGGGTGTCCCTCCCCGCTCAGGACATTCTGTGATTCCATAATCCCAGTCCGACCATCCCAAAAACGTTTCCCAGCACAGCCATTGTCCCTGCCCTCTGTCACCCTCACAGGGACAAAGCCCTTCCTCTTCTCGGGGGATTCTCCAGCAAATCAACTCCCGGGATATCCCAGCCCGGGATATTTTCCTCCTGCTGGGGCCAGCGGTGCCGGTGGCACCCCCAGGGCTGGCCCCGCTCCTCCGGTGGCACCCCCGGGGCTGGCCCCGCTGCTCCGGTGGCACCCCCAGGGCTGGCCCCGCTCCTCCGGTGGCACCCCCAGGGCTGGCCCCGCTCCTCCGGTGGCACCCCCAGGGCTGGCCCCGCTCCTCCGGTGGCACCCCCAGGGCTGGCCCCGCTGCTCCGGTGGCACTGCCAGAGCTGGCCCTGCTCCCCGCCTGCCCCCAGCCCCTGCCCAGCTCCTGCCGTGCCCCGGCCCTGCCCGCGGCCGGTTCAGCGAGGGACAGGGCTGGATTAGGGATGTGGCAGGGAGGGATTACCCGGAGCCCTGCCCAGCTCCCGGCGCACCGTCTGGGGGTGGGGAGGGCGCGGGGAACCGCGGGCCGCAGCGTTTGAAGGGTTTTTGGGGTGGAACAAAACAGGGGATTGACCTGGGGAGGCTGGAATGCCAAAATTCCCCGTGGGAGAGGCACGGGTGGGGTAGGAGGGAGAGAGATCCCTGTCTGACCAACGGGACGTGTTTGCCCAGGAGTTCACGCAGGAAATTTCCTAGGAATTTCTAACCCCCAGCACCAGCCCCCGGTCACCCGAGGGGAAACTGAGTCACGGAGCCAATCCCGGAGGGGCCGCGGCACCTCCGCACCAACTCCACCGGGAATAACCTCTGGAACGAGCGGGAATCTCCCGTGCTCTTCCCTACAAGCATCAGCACCCCAAAAATCCCCAAACCCCCCAAACCCTCCCCGTGGCACCCGGAGCCCGTGCTGATCCCAGCCCCGTCCCGCCTCCCCTCCTGCCCACTTCCCAAAAAGTACAGGGCCACGTGGCTGTGGATAAATCCCCTATTTTTAGCAGCTCCTATCACGAACCTCTGGGGCTGGTGGCATTCCCAGGTTTGGGAGGACGGAGGGACACCAGACAGGACAATGCCAGGGCAGGGGTCTGCCCCTTTTTGGGGTGGAGGAGACGCTGTCCCCTACACTCACCCGACTACCCAAAATAAAAAGCTTTTTTTGTCCCCTGCACTCACCTACAATTATCCCAAATAAAGAGCTTTACACACCGGGCTGCACTCAAAATGTGGATTTGGGGTCGCAGCCCAGTCTGGGAGAGGCAATGGAAAGGACTGATGGTTCTGCTCTCCCTGGCCCCAAAACCCCACCGGGACCTGGCTGCAGAAACTGGGAACAGCCCCAGTGCTCTCACATCCCATCTGGGGTGATGGTCCCTCTCCATACAACATCCCAGGAGCGACTGCTCTGAAATCCTGCAGGAAAATCCTGCAGGAAAATGCTCCAGGAAAATCCTTCAGGAAAGTCCTGCAGGAAAATCCTTCCCCTGGATGCCAGGAGTGAGGCAGAGCAGGGACCTCAAGGCTTTACTCAGATGTCAAAAATGCCAGAATGTCCCCAAACGTAAAGAACTCAACAAAATCATCTCCTCAGTGACATCCACCATCATTCCCTTCCGAACTAGGAATGTCCCGAGCGGGCAAAGGCCACCAGTCCCCAGGGGGACATCGCTGTCACCCAGGGTGTGACTGTCAGACCCCCAGGGCTCATTCCCCACCCCCAGCGCCAGCAGCTCCCTCTGTCCCTCCTGTCCCCTCCTGTCCCCTCTGTCGCCCTGTCCCTTCTGTCCCTCCTGTCCCTCGCCCTTATCCCCCTAAGCCGATTGCGGCGCCGGCGCTGAGCTCCGGTGAGCGCTGGCCGCCAGGTGAGGCAGGAGCTGCCTGCCCGGATTACAGGGAATTATGGCACCGCTTAAACGGGGTGACAGCAGCGACACGGAGCCGGCCGGGAGCCGAGGTGGCACCTGGGAGAGGCTCCCAGACAGGAGAATCTTCCTGGGGATCCCAACTGAGTGCAGGGAGTGCTCCCCTGTTCTCATGGGGAATGGCTTCCCAGGGATGGATGGGATCTCGGGAAGGAATTGTTCCCTGCGAGGGTGGGGAGGGCTGGGCTGGAATTGCCAGAGAAGCTGTGGCTGCCCTTGGATCCCTGGCAGTGTCCAAGGCCAGGCTGGAGCAGCCTGGGGCAGGGGAAGGTGGCAGGATCGGGACTGGATGATCCTGAAGTTCCCTTCCAACCCCAGCGATTCTGGGATCCTTCTCTTACTCCCACCCATGCCAGGTGGGTGTGGCCCAAACCTTCCCAAAACAGCTGGGAGAAGTTTAGGATTAGGGATATTTTTTCTCTGCTAAAAGATCCCAGTCTGGGATATTTTCCCTCTGTTCCCACGATCATGGACACACCTAGCTCCAAACCCAGCCCCTGAGGCTGGAACCCATCCCTGCCACCCCAGCCAGTCCCAAAACAAGGAGTGTCCCCCAAGCCAGTCCCAGAGGGGACACGGGGAGGTTCTGAGGGGGATTGTCCCTGTGGGGTGACAGGGTCATTCCCACATGGATCCCACTGCAGGATCCACTCCGGGCTCTGGGGCTGGGCAGGGGCTGCTCCGGCAGGGACCAGATGGCTCCGGGGATCCTAATCCCGAATCCCGCCCGTGTGGGCGAGGAGGGGTCTGGAACCTCCGGGAAAAGCCGCAGGGGGAGGAGAGTCCCAAAGCAAGGGACAGGAACCCTTTGGAGGGGGATGGGCAGGGGTGGGGGCTGGGGCAGCTCGGCGATGCTCCTGGGGATTAAATCCCCTCCCTGGGGAATGGCACAGGAAAACGAAAGGAAATATCCACGGAAAATGCAGGAAGAGCCCCACCCTGCAGCCCTGGGGGCATTTCCAGAGCCGATCGGGTGCTGCTGGCAGAGCCTGCTCCACACCTGCTCCACACAGCCGAGGCCACAAAGCTGCAAGTAAAAGCATCTCCGAACCTGAAGGAGCTGCAGAAAATCCTCTGGAGGGTCTGTTTGAGGTTTAAATCTCACCAGCCAAGTGTGTCCCACCAAGCTGCACCTTGGGATCACAGAATCCTGGAATGGCTGGGGTTGGAAGGGACCCTAAAGCTTATCCAGTGTCACCTCTAGGGACACATTCCACTGTCCCAGGCTGCCCCAAGCCCTGTCTGACTGTCCCAGGCTGTCCCAAGCCCTGTCTGACTGTCCCAGGCTGTCCCAAGCCCTGTCCAGCCTGGCCTTGGACACTGCCAGGGATCCAGGGGCAGCCACAGCTTCTCTGGGAATTCCATCCCAGTGTCCCACTACTCTAATTACAAATATTTCCCCTCCTGTACCTCACCTAAATCTCCCTAATTTTAATTTCAATCCATTCTCCCTTGTCCTGCCACAGCAGCCTTGGAAAGTCTGTCCCCGAGGCACAGAGGGGACGGAGCCGCTGGGAAAGGGCTGATCCAGAGGGGCCCTCCTGCCACATTCCCTCCTGGATGAACAAATCCCTGCTCCCCCTCCAGGCCAGGTGTGCCGTGTCTGTGCTCCAGCTCCTCATTCCCATGCAGAGTGCCAACGGAGCTCCCCTGCTGCCATAGCACACACCCGGATCTTCCCGTTAATTAGGAGGGGGAAAAGCCCAGGAAAACCGCGGGGGGAAATGTGAAAGTTGGGAGCCCAAAGCCAGGGGTGAAAAACCAGCCAGGGGTGACTTGGGAGGAGTCGGCACAGCATGGCCAACGCAGGGCATGGAGTTGAGGGGCTGGTGGCATGTCCTTGTCAGTGCGAGCTCTGTGGGGACACTGCCGTGGGGACACTGCCAGGGGGATGCCACCATGGGGACACCACCATGGGGACACTGCCGTGGGGACACTGCCAGGGGGATGCCACCATGGGGACACCACCATGGGGACACTGCCGTGGGGACACTGCCGTGGGGACACTGCCATGGGGACACTGCTGTGGAGATACAGCCATGGGGACACTGCCATGAGGATGGTGCCAGGGGGACACTGCCGTGGGGATGCCACCCTGGGGATGTTGCCATGAGGACACTGATATAGGGACACTGCCATGGGCACACCACCATGGGGACACTGCCATGGGAACACTGCCATGAGGACACTGCCATGGGGACACTGCCATGGGGACACTGCCATGGGGATACTGCCATGGGGATACTGCCGTGAGGATGGTGCCAGGGGGACACTGCCATGGGGACGCTGCTGTGGGGACACTGCCATGAGGACACTGATATGGGGACACTGACATGGGCACACCACCATGGGGACACTGCCATGGGGACACTGCCGTGGGGACACTGACATGGGCACACCACCATGGGGACACTGCCATGGGAACACTGCCATGGGGACACTGCCATGGGGACGCTGCTGTGGTGACACTGCCATGGGGACACTGCCAGGGGACACTGCCAGAGTGATGCCACCATAGGGACGCTGCCATGGGGACGCTGCTGTGGGGACATTGTCATGGAGACACTGCCATGGGGCTCCCAGCTGGGGATTTGGGGTGGGTTTGTGTCCTGAGATGAGCTGGCAACGCAGGGAGGAGGAGGAGGAGCCACAGAGGTGCTGGGGCAGCCATGGGGTGGTGTGTCAGGGGGTGGGGAACTGTTCTCCCTAACGCCAGATCCCGATGGGACATCAATTTCCCTTGGCTGGAGCAGCCTGGGACAGTGGGAGGTGTCCCTGCCATGGCAGGGGTGGCACTGGACAGGATTTTTAAATCTCCCACCCCAAACCATTCCATGATTCCATCATTCCACAGCTCCCCGAAACCTCAGGATTTTTGTCCCCCAACCCTCAGCCCTGAGGCCTCACTCCAGCTGCTCCCAGTGCTGCGCAGAGCCAATCCTGGCTGCTCCTGCCTGCTCCGATCAGAGCCCCGTGCTGAACAATGAGAAGGCAAGGAAAAGAGCAATTCCCGTTTTTTCCAGCCAGCCAAGCACAACCCCAGCCCTCGCAGGCTCAGCCCATCCCGGCTCTGAGATTGCAGCAGTCTGACCCCACAGATCCTGCCCTCTACCAGGGCAAAACCCTTCCCTGCAGCAGGAAAATGGCTCTGGGATGTTTGGGGAGCCCCATCGTGGCTCCCCGGGCGCTGGGAGGGGATCAGAGCGCTCCAGCTCCCGCTCCTGGTGTGATTTCCAGAGGAATAGGCAGCACAATGCTGCACTGTGCGCCGGGGGAAGAAAATGATCTCATGGTGTTTGTGGAAGGAAAGGTTTCAGCTGGAAACGCCTGAGGGAAACCCCCCCGATGGATTCGGGACACGGAACTCCTCAGATCGCAATTCCATGAGCTTTCCCCTGGGGAACAGTCGGGAATCAGCCCCGGGATGAGCTCCACGCGGGGATTTGGGGACACAGCCTGGGGACCAGGAGCCAGCCCCAAACCTCTGCTGCTTTCGGGCACGCAGTGCCCGCCCCAGGCGGAGCGGCGGGGGTGACTCAGGGGCAGAAATCCCCCTGGGCTGTGATGCCTAAAAGAGAAGCCAAAACAAATCAGGAGTATAAAATGCAGACAAATTTATTCGAGGCCTTCAAGGTACACTCCGGGCAGACGAACGTCCCCTCCCCCAGGGACCACACCCAAAATGGACGCTGGGTCATGAGCTCTTCACATTTTATAAGTTCTGTTTCATCAGCATATTGGCCCTTAATTCTCCAATCATACCCTCAGGTGACAATGTTCACCACCCCAGGCCTGCCCCCCCCCATCTCACAGTTGTTTACATATTTTCAGGCCCCAAGGCAACGAATATGTCCTTGAATCTGTGTTCAGAGAGCCTTGTTTTGGTTAAAGGTGCTGGGAACAGAGCATTTTAGCACTTAGTAAGAAGCACTAAACTGCAGCAAGTTACAGGTGCATTAAGAGGAAAAACTAGAAATATTCAAAGGCATCAGCTGGGGCCACCATTTGTCACCTCCTCCCCTCATGGGGACACCAGCCCGGTGAGCTGTCCCACCGCGGTGGTGTTGGCACAGCTCGGATGCACCAGGAGTGCTTTTCCCCCCCAGGAAAATCCCGGATCGCTCCCGAGGGGGCTGGGGGTGGCTTTGGAGAGCCAGGGCTCTGTCACCGTGCCAGGGGATGCTCCCCCGACACCGCAGGAGAGGCAACTGCGGGAGCAAAAAGCCTCTTAACGACCGCAGAGAGCGGGCGGGGGATTTTCCCGATTTTATTTGCTCCTTAAACGCCACTTCATTTGCTGGGATGGGTTTAATTGTGGTCATTAAGGTGGCGGGGGGAAGGCTGAGCCCCCCAGGGATGGGCTGGGAAAATAGAGGAGCGATCCAGGGGCAGATTTCCTACAGGGAAGCTCCTCCAGCCCTACAAATCATTCCCTTTCCCCGAACCTCCCTGGCGGCTTCTCTCCCTCCCCACCACTGCCTCAGTTTCCCCATCCTCTGCCGGTGCTGCAGTTTGGGGAGACCTGAACCAGCCCCAAGCTCCAAGAGCTAAGGGATTTTCCGATTTTAGGAGGATTTTCCAAGCAGGCACACGGAAAAGGGGCTCCGGAGGGGCCACATCCTGCCCCCGCAGTCAGGGTGGGCCCCAGAGCTGGGGGTCCCTGTGCTTTAACAGATTTTGGGGTTTTGTGCAAACCCCACCAATGCCATCCACAGTAATCTGCTCCTGATGGAGCAGCCTGGAAATCCTGCCCAATAAGGTTCTCCCTCCGCGGATTCTGGGGGCTCCCACAGGGCATTGCCCCAGCCCGAAATCCACCTGGGAGAGCTTCAGGCTTTGCATGTGGAACCTGAGAAGGGTTTTACTGTCACTGTGAGGGATGCAGGAACATCCAGGCCTAGGTCACCTTGAAAATGGCAATGGAATCCTGGAATCACTGACGCTGGAAAATCCCCCTCAGACCATCGTGTCCAACCATTAACCCAGCGCTGGGGGGGTCACCACTGACCCCTGTCCCCAAGGGCCACATTCCTTAAACACTTCCAGGGATGGGGACTCCACACCTCCCTGGGCAGCTCTGTCAGGGCCTGACAAACTTTTCCATGAAGAAACTTTTCCTGATGTCCAACTTGGCCTCCCTGGCCCAGCCTGAGGCTGTTCCCTCTCCTCCTGTCCCTGTTCCCTGGGAGCACAGCCTGACCCCTGCGGCTGTCCCCTCCTGTCAGGAGTTGTGCAGAGCCATAAGGTCCCCCCGATCCTCCTTTTCTCCTCTTTCCCAGCTCCTCACAAACACAGCAGACCCAGGGAATGTGGGGGTGACGTGTCCAGGCCCTGTCCAAGTGGCAGAGAAAGGACAGAGCTGTCACTGCCCTGACCTTGTGACAACCCTCCCCTGTCTGCCCTAAAACACTGCCAGTCCCATTACAGGAGACCCCGACCTGTGCTGGTGCCAACCCCAGATAAGGAACCTCTAATAATGATTAATCAGGAATATATCAGAGACTTCTACACATTCAGATCAACACCAACTCCCTCTCCCCACAGGACTCAAAGCACCGGGGGAAAACCCAAGCAGCTCTTTTGCCTCTGCTCCTGGCATTTCATGAGGATTATCCCATCCAGCGAGGAGCTTTTCGCCCCAGCAGCAGGACCAGGTGTTCGCCAGCTCCTGTGTGTCCAGCGGGAAGGAGTTCCTGCCCACCCTCCTCGGGGTTGTCATGGAAATCGAAACGGGCCTTGATTAAGATGCTGCCAAATCCAAACGTGCCAGGATTTCCAGCTGGACTCCAGCCTGGAGGGGATGAGCCGGAGTAATCCAGGGTTGGGTTCGGGGGGAAACCTTGGAGGGAGACCCAGCCCCCGCACGGGATGGGCCGAGGAGCCTGGGCAGGCCTCGGGCTTCACACATCAGCTGGAAAAGGGTTTTTCCATGAGGAATTAACCCCCACAAACACCGGGAATCCGGGTGGGATCCACCCGGAGCGGTGTCACCCATCCCAGCGGAGCGGGAAGGTTTCACCGGCGGCGATCCCCGGGCAGCGACCCCAGAGCTCCATGGCCAGGTGCCGCGCCCGAGCATCCCCGCGGGTGGGAGCGGGGCCGTGCCCGGGGCGGGGCCGCGGCGGGGCCAGAAATAGCCCCGATTTCCATATGTAGGACGGGGCGGCCCCGCCAGCGCAGCCACGACCTACTTTCCCCCGGCCCGGGGCCCCTGCGCTCCCCGGGGCTGCGGCGGCTCCGCGGGGCCCGCCCGGAGCCCACGCCGCCCCCGGCAGCCCCACCGGGCCCGGAGCTCCGGTGATCCGCATCCCCGCGGGCTCACCCCATCCCGCAGCCCCCGGGGTGCGCGGCCGCTCCCGCCCCGAGCCCGCCGGGAAGGGCCGGAGCACCCACGGGGATTCATCCCACGGCTCCCGCTGCCGCTCCCGAGCCCTCCAGCTCGCCCACAAAGAGCTCCGCGCTCCGAAGCCGCGCCCTCGGCACTCTATTTTTAATTTTCTAAACCTTTCTGCGACGCTGAGCAGAGAGCCAGAAGCTTTTCCCGGCACCTCTGGGATGCTCCTGCCTTTCAGGGCCGCACAAACCGATTGGTTTCCGTGTGAACACGGCTTTTTCCATTAAGGAAGAAATAAAAAAAGATCCAGCCCTAATCCACCACTGCTGAGCATCTTCCCTCGCACAGGCAGCGTCCACCTGCGGGGCTGGATTGGGGACGGCACCGGGAAGTCCCCGAGGGGAGCAATGCCAATATTTATCCCACAACCTGTTGTTTTCCTCAGCAAATATCCAGGCAGGAAGGAGGTTCCTGCTCTTTCCACAGCAGCAAGGATTTTCAGCAGCCTGAGCCTGCTGGTGGGATTGTCCCTTCCCGGCACGTTTTGTGTCACTTGTTCCACGCTCCCAGCCTCGCTGGGGAATTCAAATTTATTGTTGGAGAGGGGAAATCGAACCCAGCTCCGGCAGCTCTGGGCTCCAGCCTGGGAGAGGTGAGGAACAAAAGCAGGAGGAGGAGGTTTCACTGCACCTGAGGCCTCTTTCCAGCCAGAGCAGTTTGGGTCAGTGCCAAGTGGCTGAAAGCGCCACAGGAAGTGACAGAAAGGAGCGGGAAAGGCTCTGCCCGGCCAGGGGGGTTGGGAGGGGAGCAAAGGAGAGAACCTGGGTTCTGCTGAGGGCAGGGCAGGGCCCAGCACTGGGGAGGGACAGGGACAGGCATCGCAATTGGGAATGGCAGAGGGACCAGGGCCCTTCTGTGGGAATGGGGACCAGCACCTCCACATGGGAAAGGGTCCCAAAACCCCCACACAGAGACAGGTACCAGCATCCTTCCATGGGAATGGGCACCAGCATCCCTGTGGGAGGCCCTGCAATCATCTCCATATGGGAAAGGGTCCCAAAATCCCCCCACAGAGACAGGTACCAGCATCCCCACATGGGAATGGATTCCAGAATCCTCACAGAGGTACCAAAATTCCCACATGGGAATCCCCACACAGGTACTAACATTCCCATGGGAATGGATTCCAGAATCCCCACACAGGTACCAAAATCCCCACATTCATCCCCACATTCCATGAATGGATTCATGCCAGGGGAATGTGACCCCAGGGCACTGGGATTCCCCAGCAGGAACAGCCGCTCACTTCACCCCATCCCCAGCTTTTTCCACCTGGGGGATGTTCCAGATCCACTCCCTGCAGAGCCCCTGTCCCACCACACTCCAGGTTCTCCTCAAATTCTCAGCTCCAGGAGCTCACAGATCCACCTGGTGCTTGGGAAAGCACTTCCAGCTGTGGGACCAGCAGGGAAAGCTTCCGAACGGGACCATGGAAGCTCCCACAGCCCCGTGGGTGAAGGAAACACACCCAAAGTTTGGATTTCACAGCACGGGAAGGTTTTCCTGGCTGATGCCATCTCACTGGGAAGGAACATTGTTCCAAAATCAAAGCAGAGACATTTCTGAGCCTGAAACACCAACTGCCCCCTCATTTTCATGTCCAAACAGCTCCACTTTCATTCCCACCAGGTGAGTTCCTCTCTTCCTTAGCAAACACTTCCCTACGCTCAGCAGGACCAGGAAAATGTGTCACTCGGTGTCCCTGTGGCTGCCACCCCCAGCACCCTCCGGCTGCTTCACCCAGCCCTGCTCTTCCTCCCCAGATTTCCCCTCTGGGCATTTCCTTTCCTCTTTTTCAGGTCTGAGCTGTGCCAGACAAGCCCTGGTTCCCAAAAACTTGGGGCAGAGAGAGCCCCAATCCAAGCCCAGTCCTGGACCACAATGGATCCTGAACCTTCTGCTCAGCCCAGAGCTTGCTCTGCTCCTCACTCAGGCTCTAACCTTTGCCAAGGGGAAAAAATAATGAAAAATCACTCCAGCCCTGATTTTTATGCAGGGAAGTGCAAAGCTTGAGCAGGCAAGCGTGACCCTCGTGCCCTGCTGCCCGCTGGAGACGCAGCGGATTTTTCCTCTGGAAGATCCCGGGTCAAACAAAGCAGCAGCAAAATTCCCCTCATCCGCAGGATTTGGCTGTTTCCCTTCACCTCCCACCCCATCCTCGCCCCAGCTGGGGGAAGGACCCATCCCCACAGGATAAACCCCACCGAGGCCCCAGGGAAGCTCACGGTTGGGGTTTCCCTAATTAGGAGCAGGAAGCACCGACCTTGGTCTGGCCTGGCTGCAAACCCGAAAGGAGAAGGAACCTGATTAACTTCTGCTGCCCTTTCAGTCTGAGTCCAGCCCGGGGCTGGGTTTGGGAGGGCTCCGAGCTTGTCCCATCCTCCAGAGGGGCTGGGGGGAAAAGTCCCAGAGCCATGACCCTGGCTGAGGCCGGGAAGTGCTGGGAAAACGCTGGGAAAATGCTGGGAAAACGCTGGGAAAACACACGAGCCACGGATGTTGGGCTCAGCTTTGCTTTTTTTTCTTCCCTCCTCTAATTGCTGCTGCTATTTGAACGGAGCCAGACATTTCCTCGCCGGCTTGCGAGGCCCATAAATGTTTGATGTCCTTTCCCTCCGCGCTCAGGCAGCAGCGCCTGCCGGGGTTCGGGGGAGGCGAGATGGGATGGGAGCAGCCGCGGAACCCCAGGATGGGCCGGGAGAGGGTCCGGCCCCAAACCCACAGCGAGAGGCTCATCACCCCCCTCTCCCCCGTGCTCTCCTCCCCCCGTTCCTAGAAGGAGATCCCACTGCCCAGCCTCCGTGCAATATGGCTTTGTGCCGCAGGAACCTAAATTTAGAGCCCAAACCCTCCGGGGGCTCCTCGCGCTCCGAGGTATTTATAGCTGCAGGCAAACTCCGGCTGGAATGTCGGGAGCAGCTGGAATTGCACCGAGCAGGGATCAGCCCTGCCCGCGGCAGGGATGGGTTTTGGGGTGACATCCCAAAATCAGGATCAGCCCCAAATCAGGAGTGTGTGGGAATCCCAGCTGGGGGGGTTGGGGCAGATTTGGGGTTTTAAGGCTGGATCCAGAGGGAAGAGGATGAGGCTGAGGGGCTCAGGGATGGCCCAGCTGCTGCTCTGCAGCTCCTGCACAAAAATCCAGGCACATCCAAAAGCATTTTCCAGGGAATGGGAATTCACCCCTTGGAGCATCCAGAGCAGAGTTCCTTTTCCCCAGTCCTGTGTCCAGCCAGCTCCTCTCCCATCCCAATCCTCACATCCTGGTTTAAAACAGTCCAGCAGGGGGGAGGGAATGAGTGGGACAGGGATGAGAGGGGACAGGAATGAGGGGGACAGGGATGGGGAGGCCCAGAGGCAGCAGTCAGTCCCAATCCAGGGATGCAGGCAGGGATGGGAGCAGGATGGGAGCATCCCAATCCCATTCCCCTGCCTGCCATGGGCTTGGGAATTCCTTTTCTCCAGGGGCTCCAGCGCTGGGGTCACAGGCCCTGCCCGTGCTGGAGCTGGCGAAAGCAATCGCGAATGCCGGAGTTGGATTGGAAGGAAAATCAGAAGGAAAATCCCCACATTGAAGTTCCTGGGACCCTCTTGCATCCTGGGTGATCCCCGCCAGACCTTCAGCCTTGCCCCGGGTGTGTGGGATCAGCAGACAAAAAGAAAAAAATCACAAAAACCTCATAGAAATAAAGGATTTGGGGCAAATCCTGTGTCGGAGCCTACATGGAAGAGCCCATGGGAATGGGATTCCCAGATCCCTTCCCAGCACCAATCCCACACGTTCAAGGGCTGAGCAGGTAGCCCCAAAAATCTCCGTTTAGCCCCAAACTCCTGATGGATGGGAGACAGAACCTGGAACTGCTGCTTCCTGCAGCATCTTCCCCATCCTGCTCCTGGAATTCCCTTCCCATCCCATCCCAGTCCGGGCTGGTGTCCCCATGGACACCATGGGGATGTCCCTGCACAGGATGATGTCCCAGGGGTCCCAGACCCATCCGCACCCCAAGAAATGCACAATGGATCCTCTCTCCTTCCTCCCCTTCCCCGCTGGATGTTGGGAAGATCTCGCCATGGAAAATAAAGGGATTTGGGACGCTCCAGAGCCAGGAGCTGTTCCCATCCCGGGATCCCATGCAGAAATCCCACCAGCACCTTCCCACCTCTGCACCAACATCCCCTGGGGGCTCTGGGGACATCTGTGGGACATTTGGGGACACCCCTCCAGGGCCTGGCCATGGAGAGGGCCTGGCATGCTAAGATGGAGGAGCAGGGATTCGTTAATCCCAACTGAAGGCAAGAGGGCCGAGAGGGAGAACCTGCTGGGCCACCCCAATTCCAGCACTGGGAACAACCCCAAAATCCAGGGGGTCCTGGCCAGCCCTGAGCCCCCCAGTGCTGCAGGAGGTGTCCCAGGGGCATGGGGGAACCCCATATCCAGGGAGATCCCATACCCAGGTGATCCCATATCCAGGGTGATCCCATCTCCAGAGGGACCCCATATCCAGGGTGATCCCATGTCCAGAGTCATGGGGTGATCCCATATCCAGGGGGATCCCATACCCAGGGCCACAGGGGCATCCCATATCCAGGGCTCCCATCCCAGCTCCCACCCAAACCAGTTCATTACTGGTAAATGGGAAGAAACAGCTCCTCCCAGCTCTGGGGAAAACAAACCCAAGGGATTCCGTGGATCTGGGATTTTGGGGCCAGGGTATCCCAGTGGGATGCAATTCCCATGTCCCAGAGGAGCTGCGGGGGATGATGAGGCCCCATGGCCAATAAACCCAGCCCAGGATCCCCATCCATCCCAGTCCATCCCAGTCCATCCCAGTCCCCTGCTCTGGAGTCCTTGATGGATGCTCAGACCCCCAATATCCCTATCAGCACATCCCTAATTAACGCCGGGGTAATTAACACCGGGACCCCCCAGGTTGGCACAAGGTGTTTGTAATGATCCTTTGACAGAGGTAACCGAGAGGGCACCGACCTGCAGCCACTGGGGGCTAATTAGAGCCTAATTAGTGCTCATCAGTGCCCTGGGAGCCCCCAAACACGGCCAGGGCTGGCCAGGCCTAGCAGCTGAGGAGGAAATTGGGATTGTGAAATCCTGGATTATTTCTGGAGGGGGAGAGGAAATTTGGATTATGAAATCCCAGATTATTTCTGGAGGAGGAGGTGACAAAGGCAGCGGCGACACCAAAGTGCCCCGAGGTTCCCAAAAAAGGGAACCTCGCCCTCGGAGCTGCCTCCAGGGGGGTCTGGGCTGCCCAAAGTCCCCCCCATTCCATCAACAATTCTCTGGCAGCTCTGGGATTTTCCACTGGGATGGAGCCAGGCTTTGGAGCAGCCCAGGCTGCCCCAGCTCCAGGCCCTGATCCCAGTGGAGATTCCCACTGGGAATGGCACCAGGAGCCCGAGGGAGAGGGGAAAGGAAGAGCTGGATGGTGCCACTCCCTAAAAACCTCCAAAATGCAGGAAAAATGGCATTTTCCCTGATTTTCCTGGCTGATCTTCACTGGGAGCATGGAGAGGTTCCCCAGGACACAACAGCCACCCCCAGCAGGTGGGAAATTGTGAGGAGCCCGAATTTGCCCTAAAAAAGCTGGGAATGATGGATTAAGGGCGAGTTTGGGGAAGTGAAGGTCCCTGTGAGCTCCAGAGCTGCTGCCTCTGCAGGGACACGAACACAGCCACTTTCTGTTCCTTTCCAGCTTGGCTTGCAAAAATGAGAAATAAATAAGGTTTTTCTTTCTAAATGCCCAGTTTGGCCCCAAACTCCCACTCCCTTCCCCCAAAAGGCAGCCCTGGGTGGGATTTTTGACATTTGCTGCCTGAGCATCCCTTCCACCCCCCCAAGCCTCCGCCAGGACCTCCCTTCCCTCAGCAGCTCCAACACAGCTCCATTCCCCTCCTCCTCCTCCTGAAAACAGCGGTTTTCGGCCAACAAACTGTTTTGCCAACAAGTTGTGCTCCGTGCTGCCTGGCAGATGAGGTTTTCCGAGCTTTTCCCACTTTTTCCCAGCTTTTCCCTGGCTCCAGCCTCCTCCTCCCCACTCCAGGTCCCACTTTGGGGCTGTAGCCAGGGGGATTCGTGCCCAGGCTCCCCCACAGTGAGGTTTTCCCCTGTTTTTTTCCTAAAATATTCGCTGTTTCTCCACCAGTCGGGGCAGGAGCAGCAGCCCTGAGGTTGCGGCTGTTATTTTTATCTCAAAATAAAAGAGTTTGAGCCGGGGCCAAGCTGTGCTGTGGGAGGGAAAGGCTTCTCGTGGCCACAGGGATGTAAACACAGCCTCAGGAACATCCCAGTCCATCCCAGTCCATCCCAGTCCAGCCTGGAGAGAGCTGGGATCACCTGCCATCTGGGATGGGAGGTTTGGGTCCCCCCAAATCGGGGCTGTCCCCTCCAAGCAGAGCCACACGTGGGCTCAGCACTGACTCAACCAACACCAGAATTCATTTTCAGAGTCAATTTGAACAAAAATCCTCAGAAGAACCAAAGCTCTGAAAACACTTTTACCTCCCCACAGCCTAAAGGAGCATCCCACAGGATGCCAGGTCTGATCCCATCCCTTCCTGGCCCCAAAACACAGAGTTTGGGGGCAGGTGCTGCAGGATCCTGCCACATCCTCCCATCCCACCCGAAATTCAGCAGCTCCAGCCTGGCTGGGCACCGGAGCTGCTCGGGAGGTCACTGAGACACTCCAGAGCTCTGCACCAGGATCTCAGCTGAAATGGTGAATAAATTCATGGGGAGGGAGGGAGGAGAGGCCACAAAGAGCTCCCTGTTCCACCCCCGCTCCCCCCAGGCAGGGAAGGAGCCATGGACACTCTCCATGGCAAATCTTCTCCCCACGGCATGGGGGGAATAGGGAATGGCACAAAACAAGGGTGGGAAAGATGGAAAAGACAAAAACACGGGTGGGAAACTGGGAATGGCACAAAACATGGGTGGGAAAGTGGGAATGGAAAAAACATGAGTGGAAAATTGGGAATGGATTAGAGGTGGAAAAGTAGAGGTGGGAAACTGGGAATGGCAGAAACACAGGTGGAAAAGCTGAGAATGGCACAAAGTAGAGGTGGGAAACTGGGAATGGCAAGAAACACAGGTGGGAAAGCTGGGAAAGACAAAACCATGGGTGGGAAACGGAATGGAACAAAGTATGGGTGAAAAAGCTGGGAATGGCACAGAACATGGGTGGGAAACTGGGAATGGCACAAAGTAGAGGTGGAAAACTGGGAATGGCATGAAGTACAGGTGGAAAACTGGGAATGGCACAAAAACAGGTGGGAAAGCTGGGAAAGGCTCTGCTCCTCCCTCCACAGCTGTGCCGAGGCTCTGGAGCCAGGCAGGGCCCAGCAGCCGCAGCCACAGCTGGGGTGACCCCAGGGGAGGCACAGCCCTGCCGGGGGCTCAGGGGGTCCCCTCCTCCAGCAGCTCCTGGGCCAGAGGAGCCCTGGGGTGTGTGGGGAGGATGAGGAAGGAAGGCCCATCCTGGGGACGCTGCAGGATGTCCCACAGAGGCTCCTTCCTGCTGCTCCAGGGGAGGCCCAGCCCATCCGAAGGGGCTTCTCCCCCACACTGCTGCTCCCCGTCACAGCAGGGAGTGCCGGGGCTGTGCCTCCGGGAGCTGAACAGCCGCAAAAACCAACCCGGGGCTGGGCAGGGTGTGCGGTGTGACCGGAGCCAGGCTCCCGGGAAGGCGAGAGGGACAGGGACACGGGGACAGGGACACAGGGACAGGGACACAGGGACAGCACTGAGCGGAGCTGCAGGCTCGGGACGGGAGCCGTTCCCGGTTCCCAGAGGGTTTGGTACCCAGCTCACGTCCCGGGACAGGCATTCCCCAGCCCCCGCTGCCGTCTCCCGGGGCTGCCGCGCGTCTCCCGGGGAAAGGAGCCTTGGGGACACTCGGGGATGTCACTGCCACCGCTCCACAGGCCGGGGTGGGAGGTGACAGTGGTCAGAGGACTCTGAGCCCCTTGGGAAGATCTGGGGTCCTTTCTTCTATTTATTTATTAATTTTTTTCCATGAAAGAGGAAGGAGCTGGGGTTTAGCACGGCTGGACGGGAGGGGCTGGGCTGTCCCTAAAGTGGGGCTGGGCTGAGCTCTGTGACCCCAGCTCGGTGTCCCTAAATCGGGGCTGGGCTGAAGCCCTGTGACCCCAGCTCGGTGTCCCTAAATCGGGGCTGGGCTGAGCCCCTGTGACGCCATTTCACACCAGAGAGCTCCAATGCATCCCAGGGCTGAGCACTGCAAACTCCTCACACCAAAGCCCAGAGCACCCCAAAGCTGAGGAGAGACCTCTCCTCATGGCCCCAGTGCCGAGCCCAAACCACTGAAAACATCCTGGGAATGAGGGGATGCTGAACCCCCCGGATCCCTGCAGGGATTTCCTTCACCCCAAAACCCTGCAGGGCTCTCTGGGTCCTGTGTTCCTCTTTATCCCTCGGGACTGAGCCGAGGGAGGATCGGAGGGATTGCAAGGAGCCAGGGATGCCCTTCCACAGCGACCCTCGCACGGAGTCACAGCCCAGGACCGAAGCCACAGCCTCTCCCCGAGATCCCCACAGGGAACAGGGACAGCCGCGGAGCCGCCCCAGCAATGCCAGGGAGCCGCGAAAGGTTAGGGCCAAACAACGCTGTCAGTAATTAAGGTGATGAGTTGATCCCTAAGCTGGGCTCCGACAGCAGCCGGGGCCACAACAAAGCACCCTGACCCCACAGCCTGGGGACCCCAAACCAGGAGTGGCACCCAGGGCTGGCTGCACCCACCCCTGCACAACCCACGGCCTGATTAGAGCTCATCAACCCCACTAATTACCCCGAGCGGAGCTGCCTGTCCCGCCCCCTCTCCCCGGTTGTCCCCAGCAGTCCCCGGATGCCACTCGGCTGCCAGCGTCCCGTTCTCCTGCCCGGAGGAGGAGGAGGAGGAGGAGGAGGAAGCAGCGATTCCCCAGCCTGTGTGTGGTCTGGGGGTGGGGAGCAGACACAGCACAGAGCACAGAGAGGAGCCTGTGCTGGGAATTTCGGGTGTCCGGCAGGGCTGGAGCTCATCCCTGCCCCGGGAATGGCTGGGGCAGGAGCCTGCGTGTCCCCGTGCTCTCCCCAAGGGGTCCGTGTCCAGCTCCAAAGGGATGGGGCAGGAATGGGCTTAGCCAAGGCCATGGAGCACAGCCAAACCCAAACCTGTCCAGGGCTCTGTGGGAAAACCTCTGTGCCAGGAGGAGCAGCCGCTGCCCCTCAGCACTGCCAGGGCGGCACACGAAGGGTTACAGGCAGCGATCCCGAGGGATCCATCCCAGCTTCCCCAAAGGCAGGCCGAGAGGGGTCACAGGCAGCAGGAGATCAAAGGGAAGCGCCGAGTCCCGGGAGAGCTGTCACTGTCACAGCACTCCAGCCCTGCCAGGGCCCTGTCCCTGTCCCCTGCACTGCCCGGGATGGGGACAGGGACTCGGCCCAGAACTCCGGGGCTCGGAGCCGGCGGAGCTGGAGCTGCTGATCCGGGCCCCGAGAGCAGCAGAGCGCTCCGGGTGCTGCTCCACGGAAAGGCTCCCGGCAGGGCCCGGATCGGCACTGGGGGGCTGGGGATCCCCAAATTCATCCCCATCCATCGCCATGGGATGGGCTGGAGCTGGGCCAGGTCACTGCTTCCCACCCCGGTGACCCCAGGGAGGAGCTGAGTGTGCCCGAGGAGAACCAAGGATTTCAAATGGTCAGGGAAGAGGAGAGGCCTCGATCCCATCCAGGGGGGAGGCAGCAGCTCCTGCAGCCCTCAGGAACATCCCCCATCCCATCAGATCCCAGCCTGGCTCTGAACAGCCCCACAGCCTCTCCTAAACGACCTAAACACCCTCGGGAAACGCTAGCAACCTCGTCCGGGACCCAGCAACTCCAACTCCCTGAAAGGAGGAGAAAATTCATCTGGGGAGGATGAGCACCCCCAGAGCTGACCCTGCACCCCCACGGATGCTGGGGAAGAGGCAGAGCCCCACTTCCCTCTCACCACCGAGGGATGGAGGGAGCACAGACTGCCCTGGATCCACAGTAAGGGGAATTTTGGGCTGGATAAAGTGCCCTTGGATCCCGCGGCTGTGCAGCTCTGCCAGAGGCACCGGAGCAGTGTCCCATGTCCCCTCAGCCTCCTCAGAGACTCTCAAGTTGTGTCCCTATTCCAGAGGGGCCGAGCTGGGAATGCCCCTCGTGCAGAAATGGGGGAGCCAGCCTGAGGCACCCCCAAAGCAGACCCCAAACAGGAGGGGTGACCTCGGGGTTACTGCATGCAGCAGCCAGGCCCTGGGGCTTCTTCTCCTCTCAAAGAGAGCAGGAGGAGGAGGAGGAGGAGGAGGCAGCCTTCCTCCCCAGCACGCTCTCCCAGCGCTCCCGGGCTGGGAGGGAAAAGCATCCTGGGGCTGCAGGAGGATCCTACCCAGAGAGCATCCCTGAAAACCAGCGCCCCGATCCCCCAAAAGCTCCAACGCCGGGCCCGGGGCAGGGTGCGGGCAGGGATGGGTTCCCATGCACCCCGGGCTCCCATGGATGCTCTCCCGGCAGGAGCTGCCGGTTTTGGGGGAGCAGCAGTTTTGGAAGTGCCACGAGGACGCCCAGCCCCTTCTCCTCCGGCCACATGGAACGGGAGCGGCAGGGTTCATCCGCGCCCCCCGCCCCACCGGGGGCTGGCGATGCGGGAGGGGACGGTGGGGGGCAAGTCTCCCGTGCAGCAGGAGGGGATTCCTCCCTCTCCGCCCCCCCGGGATTTTTGAGGCGTGTTTCCCTACGACCTTCAAACGGCAGCTGCCCGCAGCCCCCTCCCCACGGCCGCCACCCCGCCCGGCACCTCCCGGGGGTCGCAGGGGACGGAGGCAGGGGACACCTCCGGGGACTCTGCGGGCGCGGAGGGGGTGGCGCGGGGCAGGGCGAGAGGAGCGGAGCCCCTCGGCTGCCGGAGACCCCCAAGCGAGGCGCGGGTCCCGGAGCCCCCCGGGCGGGTCCCGGTCCCTCGGCGGGTGCCGCCCCCCCGCCGGCTGCCGCTGGCAGACCCCGCACGGTGCCGGTCCCCCCCGGTACCGCTGCCGGCCCCACGCCCCCAGTCCGCTGCGGGTGCCCCCCGCCCGCTGCCGCTCCCGCACGGTACCGAGCCCGGTTCCAGCCCGCGCACGGCGCCGGTGCCACCCCGCACACACCGCCGGCCGCCGCGGTTCCGATCCACGCGCGGTGCCGGGGCCGGTCCCACCCCCTGCCCGCGGCCAGCTCATCCGCGGGGCCGGTGCCGCCCGCTGCCGGTGCCGCTCCCCGCTGACCCCCGCCCGCTGCCGGTGCCGCTCCCTCCCCTCACCCCCGCTCGGTGCCGGTGCCCCCCGCCCGGTGCCCCCCGCCGGTGCCCCCCGCCGGTGCCCCCGCACTCACCAGCGCGGCGCGGGCGCTGAGCAGCAGCAGCAGCAGCAGCGGGAGGCTCCGCAGCCCCCGGGGCGCCGGCGGCGGCACCTCCCCGGGCATCTTCCTGCCGCAAGGACGCTGCCGGCGGCGGCGGGAGGCGGCGGGAGGCGGCGGCGGGGGCGGGGAAGGGCCTTTGTTGCCGCCGCCCGCGGGAGGCGGGCGGTGGGTGCGGGCGCTGGGTGCGGGGCCGCCGCCGCCGCCGCGCCGCCCTCCCGGCCCCGCCGCGCCCCCCCCGCGCCGCCGCCGCCACCGCCCGGCCCCGCACGGCCACGGCCCGGGGGGAGCGGCGGGGGCGAGGAGGGGGGCGGGGGAGGAGCCTGAGGGGTACGGGGGTGGGGTGGAGTGGGGGAGCTTGGGGTGGATGGGGGCGACCTGGGCACAGGGGAGGGGTCTGGGGCACATTGGGGGAGGGAGCTTGGGGAACAGATGGGGGGCTGGGAAAACTGGGAGGAACCCGGGGTAGACGGGGAGAAGCATGGGGGACATGTGTGGGGGGTCTGGGGCAGATTGGGGGACCCTGGGGTAGATGGGGGGACCTGTGACATATTAGGGGGACGCTGTGGCAGATGGGAGGCGACCTGGACATATGGGAGGGGTCTGGGGCAGATTGGGGGACCCTGGGGTCAGTGGGGAGAAGCCTGGGACCTTGGGGTAGATAGGGAGGAGCATGGGAAGCCCTTGGGGCACACTGGGGGGACCCTGGGGTAGATGGGGGGCGACCTGGGGCATATGGGGAGGGATCTGGGGCAGATGGAGGGGGCAGGCGTGGATGGTATTTGCTGGAATAGGTAAAGGAGGGCACTGGGACAGACTGGGGCAGCCTGGGGTACATATGGGGGGAACTGGGGCAGACTGGGGAGGTCCAGGGGGAGACAGGAGGGTCTGAGGGCAGCGGGGGGTAGATGGGGGGAGCCCGGGGTGGTGTTTGGGACACATGGGGGGCACCCAGGAATAGATGGGGGGGCAGGTGCTCAGGGAGGGGCTGTCCCCATGGTGGGTCCCTGTGCAGGAAGGTGTCCCCATGGTGGGTCCCTGTGCAGGAAGGTGTCCCCATGGTGGGTCCCTGTGCAGGAAGGTGTCCCCATGGCGGGTCCCTTCCAGGGACTGTCCCCAGGCAGGGTCCCTTGCAGGGACTGTCCCCAGGCAGGGTCCCTTCCAGGGGCTGTCCCCATGGCGGGTCCCGGTGCAGAGGCTGTCCCCATGGCGGGTCCCTTGCAGGGACTGTCCCCAGGCAGGGTCCCGGTGCAGGGACTGTCCCCAGGCAGTGTCCCTTGCAGGGGCTGTCCCCAGGCAGGGTCCCTTGCAGGGGCTGTCCCCAGGCAGGGTCCCTTGCAGGGACTGTCCCCAGGCAGGGTCCCGGTGCAGGGACTGTCCCCAGGCAGGGTCCCTTGCAGGGACTGTCCCCAGGCAGGGTCCCGGTGCAGGGACTGTCCCCAGGCAGGGTCCCTTGCAGGGACTGTCCCCAGGCAGGGTCCCTCGCAGGGGCTGTCCCCATGGCGCGTCCCTTGCAGGGACTGTCCCCAGGCAGGGTCCCGGTGCAGAGGGTGTCCCCAGGCAGTGTCCCTTGCAGGGGCTGTCCCCAGGCAGGGTCCCTTGCAGGGGCTGTCCCCAGGCAGGGTCCCTTGCAGGGGCTGTCCCCAGGCAGTGTCCCTAGCAGGGGCTGTCCCCAGGCAGGGTCCCTTGCAGGGACTGTCCCCGTACACGGTCCCGCTCACCGCCGGCCCGCCCGCGTTGCTGGGGCTGCACCGCCCCGCCGTGGCCGCCGCCACCCCTGCAGGGACCGGGCTGGGGCCGCAGGGTCCTCGCGGGTCCCCGCCGGGGTTGGTACCCCAGGGGTGGCCCCTGAAGGGGGTTGTCCGAGCCCACGGGAGGGGCTGGGGGCGCGGAGGGCGCTGCCGCCGTGTCCTTGTCCCCGCTGCGGCCGCGGGTGTGGCAGCGGCAGCTCCGGTCCCCTCGTGTCCCCTCGTGTCCCCTCGGGTCCTGGGCGGTGCGAGGGGACAGGGCTGGCACAGCGGGTCCCGGCTGGGGTCACGGATCCCGGCTGAGGTGACGGATCCCGGCCGAGGTCACAGATCCCGGCTGAGGTCACGGATCCCGGTGAGGTCACGGATCCCTTCCCATCCCTTCTGCAGCAGCCGCGCTCAGGAGGGACAAAGCAGTGCCAGCAGCCGTGTCCCTCCCAGGCCGTGTCCCCTCTGTCCCCCACGGGCGGCTCTGGCCACCTCCTCCCCCCAGAGCAGCTCAGCGGAGAGCTGATCCCGTTCCCGTAGGGCTGAGCCCGGACCCGCAGGAGTCTGGGGACAGACAGAGCCTGGGCACACTCCCCGTCCTTTCCAGCCTGAATGAGACGCTCAGTGCTAAATTAAACCTGAAAAATCAGATTTATATCGCTTGGTTTCGCCACGTTTGGCCCCAAACCTGCAGCCAGGCTGCTGAGGGGTGGGAATGGGCTGTGGGAAGGGTCTGTGTCCTGCATGTGTTTCAAAATCCACCCTGGGCTAAGCCAAAATCAGCAATTTCCTGTAAAAAAGGGTTTTTTTCCCCCTCCATCACTTCGCCACACATGACCCCACCCTCCACAAGTTCCCACATTCTCTGGGATTCCCCACACGGCTCTGATGGCCCTCGGGAAAAGGGTTTTTAAATGCAGCAAAGCACACCACAAGGACAGGGACGGTCCTGGGGGCTGCAAATGGGGGAAACTGGCGGGAAGGAGAGGCCGATTTTGGGGGTTCTGCTCACACTGGGGACAAAACGGGGAGCTGGAGCTTCCCTAAATAGGAACTGGGGGAGCAAAGGACACCAGGACATCGTGGGGGCAGCAGGGGATGGGTGGGGGCAGAACCCTCAGCTCCACGGGGCAGCCTGGAGGGGAAGGAGGACAAAAGGAAACCACGAGACGAGAAGCGCCAGGGCAAGAATTCCTTCCCCAGATCCCATCCATCCCTGCCCTCTGGCTCTGGGAAGCCATTCCATGTGTCCTGTCCCTCCATCTCTTGTCCCCAGTCCCTCTCCAGCTCTCCTGGAGCCCTTCAGGCCCTGCCAGGGGCTCTGGGCTCTCCTTGGAGCCTTCTCCTCTCCAGGTGAGCACCCCCAGCTCTCCCAGCCTGGCTCCAGAGCAGCTCCATGGATTCCTCTGGACTCTCCAGCAGCTCCAAATCCTCGATTTTGGAGGCTCTGGGGCCGGGGCAGCTCTGCAGGTGCGGAAAGAGCAAACTCCCCCATCCCTGTGCCCTGGGGAGCTGCTCAGGGTGAGGAACCTTCCCCTGCTCTCCACCCCAACCCCTCCCCGTGTCCTGCCCCACTCCAAACTCCAAACCCCATCACCAAACATCCCAGGAAAAGCCCCGAGCCAGATTCCAAAGTTCTGTATTTTTCAAAATAAAGATCACACGTTGTTTAGAGACAATCTACACAAGAGTTACAAAAAATAGTCGCCCAGGCATAAGCATACACAGGTTTGTTAATTATACACATATGGTTACAAGTGTGCTTGCAAAAAAGTCCATTGGAAATATACACAAGGCTCTGTAAATGTACACCGTGTAGTGTTACAATTCTATATTCAAACAAGGAAAATTGACAGTATGTTACATTCACTTACAAGTAGACAAAATGCAAAATACAGTTCATCTTCTGTACAAAAAAGGGGGAGGTGATTCACACTTTACAAGGTGAAAAGGGACTCTGATTGTAAGGAAAACTAGGGGGGGCTGTACTTTTGCACTTTTTGTTTCTTACTGTCACAAAAGAAGCAAAACATTACTTTGTAAGATTCAAAAAAACACTATTTGGAACTGAATCAGGTTCGTAGAACATTTAGAAAGGATCTCTACCGTCCAGCTAGGTGACAAATAAAACCAAGCAGTTATTTTTCTTCCTTTTTTTTTAAACATTAACTAGGCTGTATAAAGAGAACATTTCCTTCAAAAGAAAAAATTTACTTCTGGTTGAAATTACAATTTACAATATACAACACTATATGCTACGACCATAAAAGGTGTGAATATACACTGAAATGCACAGGTTTTGCTAATTCATTTTTTTTCTGTTTTCTTACCAAAAAACGGGTTTTATGTCGATTCAAACTTCTCCACATTTACATTACAGAGGTTTACAAATGTACAATTGTACAGTCAGAAGTATGTTCCACTACTAGGGTACATTATAGATACAGATCAGACATCAAAACAAGAAAATACTACAAATTTTTATATATGTAAAGTCTACACCAAGTATACACTATATATTTATAGAAGCAAGACCAAAGCCGAGTTGGATTTTTTTGTTTTTCCTCATGCTAAATAATCAAATTGTGTCTCTCCAGGTGAACGGAGGAGTGGGCAGTCAAAAATACCCCAATCCTCCACTTTAAAATCATCTCTGGGTGTTTTCTCCCCCCAAAAAACGCCACCTAAGCTCCCTCCGTCAGCATGTCAGAGTCACAAATAAAATAGAAATAAAGCCATTAAAAAGTCCCAAAACCTGAATTTTGGTGTCTCCGTTTAAAACCAAACTTTAGCAAGTTGAATTTTTCTCTTTTCAGTATTTATAAGCAGCGTGGTGTCACTGAACTAAAATCCCAACTTCTCGCTGATTTTTTTTTTTGGGCTAAAAGGAGGAAAAAAAACCCCCCAAAACAGGTATTTGCATAAAACGATGAATTAAAAATGGGTTTGTTTTTTTGTCTGGTTTGTTTGTTTGTTGTCTTCAAACCAACCACCCTGAAAGTCTCCACATTTGGAATATAGATACAACAGTGAACAAAAATGTGGCCTTCCATGTACATCTGAGACCTATGTACAAGAATTCTATACACCAGTAAAACAGCAGGGCAATTAGTTAATTAAAAAAAATAATTAGTACATGTTATGCATAATAAAATTAAAGAAATTTACAAAGGCTTCTCTTGTTTTTTTGTCTTTTTTCCTGCTTTTCTTTGTTTGTTGTATTTGTGGGTTGGTTTTTTTTTGTTTGTTTTTGTTTGTTTTTTTTAGCAACCGTGGCGGGTGGTGTGGGTGGACAGTGGGATGGATTCCTGGGATGGATTCTGGGGGTCCTGGGGGTCTGTGTTCCCTCAGATGATGCCGTTGGGGGGGCCGCAGATGGGCCCCAAATCCACCCCGTTTTTCATGTAGTATTTCTCCAGCTTGGCCAGGATGTGCTTGCCGTAGGTGTATTTGCGCAGGGTGGCGATGTGAGGCCGGATCTGCGGGAAAAGAGGGAAACACTGGGATTTAGGAAGGTGGGATGGGGTAGGTTCACTCCTGGGGAGCTTGGATCTGCCGGGAAAAGAGGGAAGAATTGGGATTTAGGAAGGTGGGATGGGGTAGGTTCATCCCTGGGGAGTTTGGATCTGCTGGGAAAAGAGGGAAGAATTGGGATTTAGGAAGGTGGGATGGGGTACATTCATTCCTGGGGAGCATGGATCTGCCAGAAAAAGAGGGAAATATCGGGATTTAGGGATGGGGTACATTCATGCCTGAGGAGCTCAGATCTGCCGGGAAAAGAGGGGAAAATTGGGATTTAGGAAGGTGAGATGGGGAACCTTCATGCCTGGGGAGCTCAGATCTGCAGGAAAAGGGAAAAATTGGGATTTAGGAAGGTGGGATGGGGTAGGTTTCATTCCTGGGGAGTTTGGATCTGCCGGGAAAAGAGGGAAAAATTGGGATTTAGGAAGGTGAGATGGGGTACATTCATTCCTGGGGAGCTCGGATCTGCCAGGAAAAGAGGGAAACATTCGGATTTAGGAAGGTGGGATGGGGTACATTCATGCCTGGGGAGCTGTGGGTGAGGCAGAGCCAAACAAACACTGAAATATCCGAGTGGACTTCGCTGGGATCACACAGTTCCTGGGGACTGAGGCAGCATTCCCAAATTCCCAGCGGGGATTTCACAGGGGATTCCTGGACAAGCACCAGGGCTCTGAAGGCAATGGATTCCCAGGGCCATGGGAAGGGACGGATGGGATCTTGGGAATTAGGAATTGTTCCCTGGGAGGGTGGGGAGGGCTGGGCTGGAATTGCCAGAGAAGCTGTGGCTGCCCCTGGATCCCTGGCAGTGTCCAAGGCCAGGCTGGAGCAGCCTGGGACAGTGGGAGGTGTCCCTGCCATGGCAGGGGTGGCACTGGATGGGATTTAAGGTCTTTTCCAACCCCACCCATTCCAGGATTCCATGATTTTCCCATTTTCTCCTCTCCACATTCCCCGCAATGCCCAGCACTCCCTGCTCCAGGGGGGGCCACATCCCCACCCCGACCACAGACAGGAATCCCACCCCAAAGCCACCTTGGGGCAGCAGCTTAGCCTCCAGCCTTGAATTCCTGTTCACTGCAATTCCTGTTCAATTCCTGTTCACTGCAATCCCTGTTCAGTTCCTGCTCACTCCAATTCCTGCTCACTGCAATTCCTGCTCACTGCAATCCCTGTTCAGTTCCTGCTCACTCCAATTCCTGCTCACTGCAATTCCTGTTCAATTCCTGTTGCACTGCAATCCCTGTTCAGTTCCTGCTCACTGCAATTCCTGCTCACTGCAATTCCTGTTCACTCCAATTCCTGTTTGATTCCTGTTCACTCCAGTTCCTGTTCACTCTAATTCCTGTTGACTGCAATTCCTGTTTCTCTCCAATTCCTATTTCACTCCAGTTCCTGTTCACTGCAATTCCTGTTCACTGCCATTCCTGTTTCACTGCAACTCCTATTTCTCTCCAATTCCTATTTCACTGCAATTCTTATTTCACTCCAATTCCTGTTTCACATCCCAAGAACCACAAATCCCTGCCTTGGCTCCCATTCCCTGCAGGAATTCCCTGTGCCCAGGGAAAGGAACAGCAAAGCTCCAATTCCAACATTCCCTCCTTTGTTCAGCTTCATCCCTTTCATTTCTCCCCTTTACCAACAGAACTGTTAAAATCACTTCTCAATTTTATTTTTCAAATAAAAATTGAAATAGAAATGCCCTTTTAACCCCACCCCAAGCTGCTGTTTTCCACAATCTCCAGCCATTCCCACCATCCCTGGCTCCGTTTTCCCAGGCTTTCCTGCAGCCTGGGATCACAGATGAAATCACATTCTCTCAGGCCCATTTAGCTGTCAACCCAGAGCTATTTTTGACAGCCCCACTGATAATCTAATTTGCATTTTATTCCAAAGGCTTTGCTCGACAGGAAAAAGAAAGTAAGGAATGTCAGGAACAATAATTTGTGTGGTTTTTTTAATACACAACTCTCTGTTATAGATTAGCAAATCCAGGGGCCTTCTGGCACAGTTAAATTGGGTGTATCCTTTGCCAGACATCTTCATTTAATTATCTTTAGCATTTCTTGTGCACTAAAACAGATTTGGGGTTAAAAGAATGGCTCTGAGTGATTCCTAAACCTAAGAATTACCATCCCTGAGGATTATTCCAGCTGTTTGTGTTGATTCCATGCATGTGGAGGTCAAAGCAGCTCCCTCACACAAATTCCCATTTTTAATAGAAAAAACAGTCTGGTTTACTCAAGGATTCTTAAATACAGTAATAAAAATTTTTCATTAGCATTTGAATACTGACGTTAGTCACAGCTCCTCTTCAAAATAAATAAAGCTCAGGTTTTCAATGCCGGAGTCACTCAGGATTTCAATTTCTAGGAACAGCTCTGGCTGTACCTGGGATTTGTCATCAAGGAACCTCAAAATTGTCACCAAGGAAAATAAAAACATCTCAGTCAGCACCCATTGAAAGCCTGTTCTTTTTCATTCCCTGCCATTCTGGAGCCCTGCAAATGTGACCTTTAAAAGCAGGAAAATGAAGACATTCCCTTTGCCCCGAGCTCCCTGCCCTTGGAGCAGCAGGCACAGGGCCCTGGGGACGGCAGATTTCATTCCAAATGTCTTCATTTGGGATAAATATGAACTCCTGGAATGGCTGTGCATTCAAACACAGCAGGATAATGCCAAACCACGGGCATTTCGGGTATCAGGAGGAATTTCTGCATGGAAAGGGTGGTCAGGAATAGGAACTGCCTAGGGAGGTTTGGAGTGCCCATCCCTGAGGTGTCCCAGGAATCCCTGGAGGTGGCACTGAGTGCTTGGGGCTGGGGACAAGGTGGGGATGGGCACAGGGTGACCTTGGTGACCTTGGAGGGCTTTTCCAGCCTCAGGGATTCTGGGAAGTGTCACATCCAAACGCATTGAAAAGTGAGAAACGGAGGATTTGATCAATGGCTGCAGCTCGGAGGTGGCACCAGGCAGGGTCACCAGGCAAGGCCAGGGGCCCTGGGAGGGACACAGGGACAGCTGGGGCTGGCACACACAGGGACATGCGGACAGGGGGACAGGGACAGGGACACAGAGACAGGGACACAGGGACAGGGACATGGGGACAGGGGCATGGGGACAAGGACACAGGGATGGGGGACAGAGACATGGGGACAGGGACACAGGGGCAGCTGGGGCTGGCACACACAGGGACAGGGGGACTGGGACACAGAGAGGGGAATAGGGACAGGGACACAGGGACAGGGATCCAGGCACAGGGACACAGGGACAGGGACACAGGGACACAGAGGGACACAGGGACAGAGAGGGACATAGGGACAGGGACAGAGACACAAGGGGACAGGGGGACAGGGACACAGGGATGGGGGACAGGGGGACAGGGACAGGCACAGGGACGCAGAGGGACACAGAGGGACACAAAGGGACACAGAGGGACACAGCCACAGGCACAGGGACACAGAGGGACACGGACACAGGGACAGGCACAGGAACACAGTCCACAGGGACATAACCAGGAGGGACACAGAGGGATAGAGATGGGGACACAGCCAAGGGGACACACCCACAGAGCCACAGGGACACAGAGGGACAGAGATGGGGACACAGGCAGGGGACACAGCCCCAGGTCCGGGTGGCTCCACTGCTCTGCTCCCGCAGTGTCCCCAGCGCTGGCGGCAGCGCAGCGCCTGCTCCGTGCGGAACTGGGTCAGTGGGACACGGCACCGCTGCCAGCAGCAGCTGCACTCACTCCTAACGGCAGCTCCCTACTGCTGCCGAGAGCTGGACAGGGATTTGTGACACAGGAACGGAGTGACAGACACGGGGAACGGCTCTGGACACGGGGCAGGGACAGATGGGATATGGGGAGAGATTCCTCCCTGGCCCCAACAGCAGGAGCTGCTGGAGAGAGTCCAGAGGAACCCACGGAGCTGCTTCAGGGCTGGAGCCCCTCTGCTCTGGAGCCAGGCTGGGAGAGCTGAGGGTGCTCACCTGGGGAAGAGAAGGCTCCAGGGAGAGCCCAGAGGCCCTGGCAGGGCCTGAAGGGCTCCAGGAGAGCTGCAGAGGGACTGGGGACAAGGCATGGAGGGACAGGACACAGGGAATGGCTTCCCACTGCCAGAGGGCAGGGATGGATGGGATCTTGGGAATTAGGAATTGTTCCCTGGGAGGGTGGGGAGGGCTGGGATGGAATTGCCAGAGAAGCTGTGGCTGCCCCTGGATCCCTGGCAGTGTCCAAGGCCAGGCTGGAGCAGCCCGGGACAGTGGGAGGTGTCCCTGCCATGGCAGGCATGGGATGGGAATTAAGGTCCTTTCCATTCCAAACCATTCCGTAATTTCCATCTTCCAGCCACTAAAACCCTCCCACCCCTCCTCCATCACCACTCAACTCTCAGCCCAAACCACCCCCGAGCCTCACTCCTCTCCCCATCCAGCCTGGGACAGCTCCAGGCCATCCCTCCCCAGCCTGCAGCTCACCTTGTGCATGACAATCTTCCTCTGGGCTGGCTCGGCCACATCAATCATCTTCTGCACCACGTAGTTGGCGTACTGGTCCTTCATCATGGTGTATAAGGCACTGTGGGGGCCGTCGTTCATGGTGCACACCTCGTCGATCAGCATGGCGCGCTCCGTGCGCGACGCGTGCGTCACACACTTCTCCACCACGTTACTGCAACGGAGGGGACATGTCAGTGGGGAATGGGAACTGGGAACTGGGAATGGGATGTGGGAGCTGGGAATGGGATATGGGAACTGGGAATGGGATATGGGAACTGGGAATGGGATATGGGAATGGGATATGGATATGGGAATGGGGAATGGGATCAGCAGGGTACGCTCTGTGCGTGATGTGTGTCACACACTTCATGTTACTGTAACACAGCAGGTGATGTCAGTGGGGAATGTGAACTGGGAATGGGATATGGGAATGGGATATGGGAGCTGGGAATGGGATATGGGAATGGGGAACGGGATATGGGAACTGGGAATGGGATATGGGAATGGGGAACGGGATATGGGAATGGGATCAGCATGGCGCGCTCCGTGTGCGACACGTGCGTCACACACTTCACCACGTTACTGGAATGGAACGGGAAATGTCAGTGGGGAATGGAATATGGGAACTGGGAATGGGATATGGGAACTGGGAATGGGATATGGGAACTGGGAGCTGGATCAGGGAACTGGGAATGGGATCAGGAAACTGGGAATGGTGTAGGGAACTAGGAATGGGATCAGGGAACTGGGAATGGGATCAGGGAACTGGGATGGGAGCAGGGAACTGGGAATGGAGCAGGGAACTGGGAATGGGAGCAGGGAACTAGGAATGGGATCAGGGAACTGGGATGGGAGCAGGGAACTTGGAATGGATCAGAGAACTGGGAATGGGAGCAGGGAACTGGGAATGGGATCAGGGAACTGGGATAGGAACAGGGAACTGGGAATGGAGTAGGGAACTAGGAATGGGATCAGGGAACTGGGAATGGGATCAGGGAACTGGGAATGGGATCAGGGAACTGGGAATGGAGCAGGGAATGTCTCCTCGGAGCTTTTCATCCAACCGCAAGGGCGTCTCCTACGCTGCTACAGGGGTGGGGCACTCAGGACAAAGTTCAGCAATGTCAAACCAGGCTTGGGATCTCAGTGGGAATATGGACCAGCTCGTATTTCACCCCAGTCTGTGCCTTGGGATATGAGTGGTGATTTGGGAACTGGGGCAGTCCAGGTTTCATTTCAGCCCAACCTGTGAAGCCCCACAGTGATGCTGTGAGAAGTCAGTGTCCACCCTCACAACACAAAGCCAAGGAGCTGTGTTACTTGTTTTGGTTTTTTCCACACTGGACATGGTGAGAATGCAGATCCAAGGTTAGAACAACAGGGAAATGCTTTTTCAGGAATGAAAATCTCAGCCAAGGCCGAGGATTTCGGAAATTCCCGAATATATTAGTGACAGCCTGAGCTCTCTGGCGAGCTGAGCTAAGTAGGGTACATGAAAGGGGACCAGGAGCTGTGCTGGGCTCATCCCCCACACCCGACTCACAAATCATCCCTGGGTTTGCTCAGCTCAGGGGACACCCTCCACTAATTAATGCTCCAGCTGGAAAGAAATTTAGGAAAAAAGAACTAGGCAAGCCAGGGAGGAGGAACCTGAAATAACAACGGGAAGACCATGCTCCCCTAATTCTCATTAATGTTCCACTTCCCTCGTGTCCCTGGGTGTTCTCATCAGAGGAAGGGAAATATCGAGCCTTTGAAGAGCTCAGCCTTCATGTTCAAAGGGCTGGGAGGCACACAGAAGGAATTCACACATGTGGGATGTGCTGCTTTGTCCTGACATCCACAAACACCTGGATTTTGCTTCACCCACTGAGGCTGTGCAGCTCTGCGAATGCTGCAACTTCCCCCAGAGGGTTTCCCTGCCTGTGACTCAAAGGGGACACAGCAAAAAGCTGGGAAATGATGCTGTGAGCAAGAATTCCTCTGGGAAAAGTGGGATGAATTGTTGCTGTACCGATTCTCCAAATCCCCTCGTGGCTGGGCACAGCATCCCAGGGCAGTGAATGCTCTTATTATTAAATCATCCAAGGGGTAGTGACCACTTAAACCCCATGGAAATAAATCAGATGAAACAGAACACACAGGAACTCCTGGCCAAATTCAGGAGCTCGGATCAGAGCTCCTCTTCCACATCTTCATTCTCCTCCTTCACGACGGACTCACCTGGCTGTGGCAGCCCAATTTGTAACAGTTAAAAGTCACTTTTTTTATTATGCAAAAGTAATTTTCACCTCCTTTCACCTCCCTACACCCACCCCTAAAAGCCTTGTGCAGCTCTTCCATGTGTTCCATGCTCCCCGAGGGACAACCTAAGGAAGGAATTCCTACCTGGCAAATTTATGTTGACTCAAGACGAGCACGTTGCCTCTGATTTCTGCTACGATCTTGCTCTTGTCCTCGGGCCGGCCATGTTCTAGGACATGCTGGATAACGTAATTCCCATACTGATCCTGGGGGGGACAGCAGGAGGGGTCACAAAAGGTGGGAAAGTGGACAGGAAGCATTCACAGCAAACTCATTCCCGAAGTGCATTCAGAGTTAGAAGTTCAACTAAGATTAATTATAATGTTTGCTGTACAATCAGTACATTACTTTCTATTTCTACAAAGATGTGCTTTCTGGAGTGGTACCAGGTGGTAAAATGATGCGTTTTTGTAGAAATGGTAATATTTATAAAACGTAAAATGTTGTCCTTGGACAGGAATGTCAATATTCTGCTTATTCCCATTTTTTTTCCTCCCTCCAGGTTCAAACCTACCAAATCCATGTCCTGGAGGACTGTGCCATGGTTTTGGCTATGGGACACTGCCCTTAAGCACATTAAAGTTCTGGATTTGGGAATATTCAGATCACAGCAGTTACATTGCAGTTCAGGATCCCACAGGCACAGCCTGATGTCCATGTCCAACCTCCTCCCACTTCCTTGAGCACCCAGGGCTCGGTTCACTGCTTTACCCACAGCAGGATCTGTTAAAACCCTGCCAAAGCAGGACTGTGAGGGGCAGGGAGGGCACCCAGGAGTGGGCTGAGCACAGAACCAACTCATTTTGAGAATTCCCATGACCTGGCACCTCCTTTTCCTTGGAGTAATCAGCTCTTGGCATCCCCTGAGTGAAGCCCCAGGACACACAGCCACTCTGGGCCTCCTGAAAAAGCGAGGTGACAACACATCTGGCACCCAAGGACACTGCCAGAGCAGTTCCAGGTGGGAATGTCATGGTGTGAATGCCCTGGGGCACCCAAGGACACGGCCAGAGCAGTTCCAGGCAGGAATGTTGGGGTGTGAGTGCCCTGGGGCACCCATGGATGTGGCCAGAGCAGTTCCAGGTGGGAATGTCATGGTGTGAGTGCCCTGGGGCACCCAAGGACATAACAAGAGCAGTTCCAGGTGGGAATGTCATGGTGTGAATGCCCTGGGGCACCCAAGGACACGGCCAGAGCAGTTCCAGGCAGGAATGTTGGGGTGTGAGTACCCTGGGACACCCATGGATGTGGCTAGAGCAGTTCCAGGGTGGTGTGAGTGCCCTGGGGCACCCATGGACACAGCCAGAGCAGTTCCAGGGTGGTGTGAGTGCCCTGGGACACCCATGCACACGGCCAGAACAGTTCCAGGGTGGTGTGAGTGCCCTGGGACATCCATGGACACGACCAGAGCAGTTCCAGGGTGGTGTGAGTGCCCTGGGACACCCATGGACACGGCCAGAGCAGTTCCAGGGTGGTGTGAGTGCCCTGGGACACCCATGGACACAGCCATAGAAGCTCCAGGGTGGTGTGAGCGCCCTCAGGAACCCATGGACACAGCCAGAGCAGCTCCAGGGTGCTGTGAGTGCCCTGGGGCCCTGCAGCCCTGCCCCACTGACCTGCACCAGCTGCTCCGTGTGCTGGTGGAGCTCCTCCAGGATGGGCAGGGTCTGCTCGGGCAGACAGTGCTCCAGGATCCTCTGGATCACCCTGCAGCCGTAGGGGTGTGTGGACAGAGCGAACACCTGCGGCACAGGGACAAAGCACAGGCAGCAACATCCCATCAGTCCCTGGCAATCCCAAACCTTCCAGGGCTCATGCACAGATGGATTTCCTTGGAATGGCAGGGAATCCAGCTCCAGGTGACACCTGATGACTTTTTGTCTTTTTATACCCTTTTTATACATTTTTATACCCTTTCCATACATTTTTATACCCTTTCCATACATTTTTATACCCTTTCCATACATTTTTATACCCTTTCTATACATTTTTATACCCCTTCGCATTCCTTGTAGCCTTTACACATTCCTTGTACCTTAGCCCCACATACGTGTAATTTTTGCAGTCTGATATTTAACTTAGAAGTTTTGCAAAACAAAAAAACTCAAACACTCACAGTAAGAAGCCAACAATTCCATCCAACTATCTCAAAACTAGAAGTTCCAACCTTAAATGAAGCCTTTCTCTAGAACATATTTTGTACACTAAGCTGTAGTCTCATTGGAGAAGTAATTAAAATAAAAAGACAATTACTTTGTTTATGAAGTTTCTTATTAGAGAATTTTAAGTAAATATACAAATTTGCAAAGTCCAGAAAATGGTACACAGAGTGTGCATCGCGGTGTGTTTTCACCTGCCAAGAGCTGTGCACCTTGGATCCTATTAAATACCAAAGTAAAAACCCTTTTCCCCTTTACTACTGTGTCTATTTTGTATTTCTACCTGCCAAAAGGCAACACAGGCATCAATGGGAAGCATCTGCTGCCCACTGACACGGGAGAACATCCCATCGCTACCTGGGGAAGCCTCAGCTTCCCCATCCATGAAAAACAAATGCTAAAGCCTCCTGATTAATAAAAAACCCCCTGGAACAACCAAGCCTTGCTGGGAGCTTGGTTATTCTGCCCGAATAATTGTTTGCCAGCACTTATTTTGAGCTGTGTAAGAAATGCCATCAGGCAGAAAAGTTAAAAATGATAAAATATTAAAAGTTAGAAATCCAGCAAAGGATTTTCCTCAAATGTTTGGATTTGTTTAAAAGCCTTAACAGTGCTTAGGAGAAGTGACAACAAAGAATCTTTCTCATTTCTAATGGATTAGCAAATCTGTGGGTGAGAACATGACACATTTTATTATTGCTGCTCCGTTTTCTGTCGAAAGCACAAAGTGCTGTTTGGTTGCTTTAAATTAACAACAGCAGCAAATCCAAGCGCTGAAGTTTAAATCAACAGTCACACATTTTTAATAACTGCTGAGTAAACCCTGCAGGGAAACAGGGCTTGGAGTGCAATTAACTGCAGGAAAATAAATCTGGAGGTGATGAGTTTAATCTGCCATGTGTGAAGGTTCAGATGAAACGGGAACGACTGGTCAAGGAAATGTTTCTGCCTTCCTGAACTCCCGGGCGAAAATCCAAGGCTGAGCTCTAAGCAGCAAATCTGCTGAGTGAGCTTCCAGCCAGAATCCTGCTTGCTGTGACCCAGCCAAGCAAGTCCCCACTTTTCCAGGACTCCCAGCTCCAGGTTCCTGCTCTAACAGCCCCTGGCTGTCCTCACAGCCCTGTGAGAAATCCCTGAAACCTTCACAGTGCCCCTGCAGAGCCAATGAAGCTGAGGCTAGAACAGCCAAAGCAGCAGTTCTGTACTGGGGGATGAGCTGAGGCAGGCAGAGCCAAGTCAGCTGCAAAAATGGACATCAATTCAGGAGAGGACACCAATAAAAAAGAAAAAAACCATGAGAATCAAAGACAAACTGCCCATTTCTAGATGAAACTCCTGTTTTTCCCCTGCTTGGAGGCCCTTGGGAACGAGCATTCAGCACTTCCCAAGCCATCTTAACAGACAGCAATCACAAAACTCTGCCCACCACCTTCCCTGGGCAGATGAATCAGGAGAGCCTTGTTCTCCCTCCATCACCCAAAACCCCTCAACGTTCCAGGAGAACAGCCTCGTGCAAGGAGGCTTTTCTCTGACAGATCTGCCAGAAATGGTAACAGTGACATGACCAAGAAATTTCTGGACACCCTCACATGGCTGCAGCAACCTTGCCACAACTGATGGCTGCTAAAATAGACAATTCCCAGGAGCTGCAATCCCAGCAGGGAGTCAGGAGCAGGGCAGGGCCTCACCTGTCCCTTGAAGGCATCGATGATGAACTGCAGGGACTGGGGCTGCACGCACTCGATGCATTTCTGCACCACGTGGTTCCCGTTCTGGTCCTTGACGCACTTGAGCACGTGCCCGTCCAGCTCCCGAACCATCTCGTTCTACAGGGAGAGAGCACAAACAGAAAGCACCACCAGCATCCCCAGCTCGGGAGGGCACAGCTGGCACTGCTGAGCTGGGCAGGAATGGCACAGGAATGGCACAGCAAGGAGGGGTTCTGCAGGGGCCAGGAAGTGAAGCTTTGCTGGGCTACAGAAAGCAGCAGGGAAAATCCTGCTCTGACATGCCATTGGTGTGGTGGGAGGGGCCCTGGGACAGGAGCTTGGGGTTCATTCCAACCCAAACCATCCTCGGATTCCATGAAGACGAACAACTCCTTTTGATGAGACTCCTCTTCCAAGGGAAAGTTCCAAATTAAAGGAGTCCTGACTGATCCACAGCTTTCCTGTGCATTCCCCATTTTTCTCTCTGCTCCCATCAAAGAGAAGCAAATAAAAAATGCCCAAACTGCACAAGTTCTTTGGGTGCCTGTCACTAAAACAGGGTCAGCTGTGGGCTCAGAACTAGCTGGGATTTTGCACAGGGGATAATTAAGGAATGGATGAACTTTAGACACGACTAAGGCACTCCACAGGCAGGCTGAAAGCTTCACTCAGAAGCAGACAGTGACACTTTGGGGCACTTGAATGCTATGACAAAATCTGGGTGAGTTCAGTTTTACAACTGAATCAAACCCAGGAATTCTGGGAGCACTGAGCACTCCAAAATGCCATTCTGGAGAAGACAGAAACTCCTTGGAGCAGCAGTGCTGGAGCCTGGCACCGCCCTGCTGACACACTTGGCTCAGGCTCAGCCTGAAGGGCAGGACCACTCCTAAGCCTCTTTTGGATTTGTAATTTCATAACCTACATTGAGATTCCTGTTACAACCATTCCCATTCCTGAGCCAGCCTGCCCAGAGTATTTTTCATCTCAATTCATTGTTCCTAAAACCCTTGAGGAAGTGCTTTATTAATGAGCTCTGAGTGGGGCTATCAGCCACATCTCTCCAAAGCCAGAACAAGGAGCTCCTCATCCATCTCCCTGCAGGAAAGCAGCATGTTGACCCACATAGCAATAACTCAGTGAATATTAAAGCCAAAACTCTTCCTTCAAGGGATTTAAAAGTATCTTTGAATTCACCCTCATTCTCAGTTTTTCCTACACACATTATCTACTTCCAGGGAATTAACAGAGAAGCAGCCCCACAGCCAGGGAGTGCAACAAGGAAGGAGGTGACAACGACACCCAAGGATGGTGGCACGGACTCGTCACACACAAGAAACACCACGAACACGCCAGGAACCAAACCAAAGGAACACCAGGCACAAGAGGGACAGCAGGGACAGCTGAGGAACATCAAACATCAAGAAGAAAGTTAAAATTGAAACTTACAATTACCTGCTGGTCTGGGGGGATGAACTCCAGGGCCTTCTGGATCACCCTGCAGCCGTACATCTGCAGGGCCAGGGACAGCACGTGGCCACGGATGCGCTCTGCCAGCGCCAGCTTCTGCTCCAGGCTGCCAAACTGGGACAGGAGAAACTGTCACTGCAAGGACAAAGCCTCCCCCAGCCACTGGCACTGCCCCCCCATCCTGGGAAGGGTGAAAGATCAGTCCATGTCGAGGTGAACTGGCATGGGCCAGGCGTGCTCTGTGTGTGTCTGAAACATTCCAGAGGGGCTGGGGCCGCCAGGGTGACACTGCCAGGACACTGACCCTGGGCAGGGCATGGCCCCAAGGTGCCAGAGCTGCTAGGAGCACTGGGACAACATCTCAGGCACAGGGAGAATTGTTGGGTGTCTGGGAAGGGCCAGGATCAGGACTGGGTGAACCTTGGGGTCCCTTCCAGCTCAGGAGATTGCTGATTTTGATTCTCAGCTCCTGGGCAGCAGCACCAGGAGCAGCTGGTGGAGAAGGACCACACCAGTACCAAGGCGCAGGGATGGGGGTAGGACAAACACTCATCCAGCAGCTGCTGCTACTGGAAAGTTCCTTTCTTGTTCCTAAATCCATGAGCACTGACAGCTCAGCACAGCACCCTGGACAAATTCTGTTGGATCTGCATCTCACAGAACCCTACAGGGATTTGGGTTTTGAAGGACCTTAAGGCTCAGCTCATTCCAAGCCCCTGCCGTGGGCAGGGACACCTCACCCTGGAATGCCAAATCTCCTGTATATTTGCTGTTCTGCATCTCAAAGTGTCACCTTTCAGGTGGATCTGTGTCCCACCCCTCAGGATGGATGCAGCAGCCTGTGGGGCGGCGCTGGTGTCAGTGCTGACACTACCCATGGTCTCAGCCTCAAAGCAGGGCTTTCCAGCCTCATCCAACCCCTCAGGACAGCAGGCACCCCTGCAGGGAGCTGCAGACTCACCTCGAAGAACTTCTGGATGACGTAATTGCCGAACACATCCACCATGAGCTGGTAGGCAGCCTGCAGGATCTCGTTGAACACCAGCTGACGCTCTGCCGGGGTGGCACGCTCCAGTTTCAGCTGAATAAACCTGAAAACAGGCCTGGTGTGATGCCACGGGCACATCTGTTCGGTCAAACCCTCACCCGTGCGCTCCACAAACCACCATGAAAAATCCTATTATGCCATGAAGATGAAGCACTTTCATTAACCTGAGTGTCCTCTTACAAGTGAAATATCCAAATTTAGGACATTTTAGTGATCCACAGCTTGCAAAGCTCTTGCACACACAGCTGTTTTATTCAGCCATCTGAAACCTCAGGTGGCCACAGCCAGGAGGTCCTTGGCCACGTGCTGGAACCCTCGTTCCAAGCAAAGCAGATCTCAATGGAATAATGCAGCAAATCTCATGTCCAGCTGGCTTTTAAAATGAGTTTAGCTGTGCCGGGGATGAGTGAGCAAACCACAAAGCAGGGAAGCTCCTTTTAGAGGAGAACTCCTGCTACCAGCACTTGTCCTCAACCTTGCAAGGGTCAGAGGGTGACATTATTTGGCTTTTCCCACTTATTCCTTGCTCTGCCTTGGCTCTGGGAGGCAACACCGAACACAACTGTGAAACTCAACCCAAACATCTTTTCCAACCTCAGTGATGCTATTTTGTGGTTCCTGACTAAGCTGAGTGAGCTGCCCTCCGAGGAATTGAGATGGGAACGTGTCCAAGCATCCATGGCACTGCTGGATCAGGGCAGGAACAGCTCCAGATTCCAGCACAGGACTTTGATGACCCCTTCTAAATCAGGATGTTCTGTGACTCTGACTCTATTCAAAGACACCAAATCTGTGACTGTGATTCTCTGACAGACTGGCACAACCTGAAACAAACACAACCACCGACCCCAGTTACGCTATTGAAAAACATCAAATCTGTGACTCTATTCAAAGGCATCAAATCTGTGACTGCGATTCTCTGACAAAATGACACAACCTGAAACAAACATGACCACCGAACCCAGTTACACTATTCAGAGACATCAAATCTGTGACTCTATGCAAAGACACCAAATCTGTGACTGTGATTCTCTGACTGACACAACCTGAAACAAACACAACCACCAAACCCAGTTATGTTATTTAAAGACACCAAATCTACGACTGTGATTCTCTGACAGACCGACACAACCTGAAACAAACACAACCACCAAACCCAGTTATGTTATTTAAAGACACCAAATCTACGACTGTGATTCTCTGACAGACCAACACAACCTGAAACAAACACAACCACCCCAGTCACGCTCCCTTGAGGAGCAGCCATCCCCAGGTCCCAGTCCCACCTGGATCCGTGCTGATCCTGGGAGAACTCCATGATGTGGCCGGCGATCTCGCGCAGCTGCAGGTTGGGGTAGCGGTTGTTGCGGAAGTCCTCGAGCAGGCGGCTGCGGCCCGAGGGCATCACGTCGGACATTCCGTAGCGCAGGCGGGACGAGGGGAACAGGGTGCTGCTGGGGCTGAACAGGCTGGAGGCACTGCTGGCACTGCGGTACTTGGCCTCGGCTCCTGGCGCCGCCGAGATGTAGCGGCCGCTGCCGTTCGTCAGCCCCCCTGCGAGGGAACAACGGTGGGCTCGTGGGGGACAGGGATGCGACTGTGGGGTTGGATCCCCGAGCCCTGTGCCACTGTGAGGGGGTCTGACATTCGGCTGGGAAGGGTTTCTAGGTGGGCTTTCCTCACTGAAAGGGTGGGCAGGCATTGGAACTGCCCAAGGAGGTGTGGAGTCCCCATCCCTGGAGGAGTTGAAGGGATGACCATGTGGCACTCAGTGCTCTGATGGGGACTGGACACAGGTTGGACTCAATGACCCTGAAGGTCTTTTCCAACCTTAATATTCCTGTTTTATGATGTTTATTTGAACTGCCCAGGGAGGTTTGGAGTCCCCATTCTTTGAGGCGTTCTAGGAATGACCATGTGGCACTGAACGCTCTCGTGGGGCTTAGTCACAGGTTGGGCTCCATGACCCTGAAGGTCTTTTCCAACCTTAACGTTCCTGATGTTCCTTAATGTTTTATGACATTCAGGCTCTGGAACTGCCCAAGGAGGTTTGGAGTCCCCATCCCCAGAGGAGTTCTAGGAATGACCATGCGGCACTCAGTGCTCTGGTGGGGCTCAGTCAAAGGTTGGACTCCACGACCCTGAAGGTCTTCTCCAACCTCAATTATGATGTTCACTGGAACTGCCCACAGAGATTTGGAGTCCCCATCCCTGGAAGAGTTCAAGGGATGACCATGTGGAATGACCCAGTGCTCTCGTGGGGCTCAGTCACAGGTTGGGCTCAATGACCCTGAAGGTCTTTTCCAACATTAACGTTCCTGACGTTCCTTAATGCTTTATGATATGCAGGCACTGGAACTGCCCAGGCAGGTGTGGAGTCCCCATCCCTGGAGGTGCCCAAGGAATGCCTGCATGTGGCACTCGGTGCTCTGGACTGGTTGATTGGTCACAGGTTGGACACAACGACCCTGAAGGTCTTCTCCAACCTCAGTGATGCTATTTTGTGGTTCCTGACTAAGCTGAGTGAGCTGCCCTCCGAGGAATTGAGATGGGAACGTGTCCAAGCATCCATGGCACTGCTGGATTAGGGCAGGAACAGCTCCAGACTCCAGCAAGGACTCTGATGGTCCCTTCCAATCAGCTCAGGATTTTCTGTGATTCTGACCCTTCAATGACATCAAATCTGGGACTGTGACTCTGACAGACTGACACAACTTCTGTTCCTACCTCTGTGTCCAAACTGTCTGAACCAGACCAGTGCCAATCCCACCACTCCTAAATTTTGGCTTTTTTGCTGTTTCCATTACCCTTGCCTGTGTCCTCAGGTTTTTTCCCACCTCTCCCTCTGCCCTGGCAAGGACTGAGTTAAAAGAGGCCTTCTGGGGGTGGGGAACAGATATAAAACTATAAAAAATGTGGACACAAAACTGCTAATCACAACTAAATACAGGTAAATACCAATAAATTAAAACCAAGTTTTTAAAAGCCTGTGCTTTGACAAATTCCCTAAATATCTGCACCCACATTAAGAGAGATGCTGTGTTACCCAAAACCAGGAATGTGGGACAGGTGATGGTTCATCCCACACGAACAAACTCCAGCCTTCAAACACCGTTTCCCTGCCTGCAGTTTCCCAGGATTTGGCTGAGCACTGTGGCAGAGGATTGGATTTTTCCCTTTCCTGCAGGGCTCGGGATCCCTCTGCTGGCCACAGAGCTCAGGAGGAGCCTGCACGGATTTTCCTGGTGGGACAAAGTCCTCCCAGGGAACACATCCTTATCACACAGGAACCTGCGGGGCCGAGGGGAGGCAGGGGGATCCCATGGAAATAAAGGGACAGGAATCTGTGCCACGGACGGGAGAGCTCCAAGGAACCCTTGGCAGGGCTCCTGGAGCTGGGCTGGAATGAAAATATTCCACAAAAACAGAGCTGAGGGAGCTGCACTCCTCAGCCATGGGCACCTGCAGGAAGCTCCCATGCAGGAAACACTGCATGAGAATTCTGTATCTGATAACAGCCTAATTAATTATTAATTATGACCGCTGTGGAACACTTCCAGCTCAGGATATTCTATGATTCTACGCCTCTGAGCTGGGCAAGTGCTCTATGGAGTTGGTGCAAAAAATTCTCCTTTCCCAAGCGAGGGGAGGACGCTTTTCCCCTTCTTTTTCCAAAGAAAAGGAGAATTGAGTGTCCATCACCTCCTGCATCCCTGAGCAGTAATTCCGGGTGAAATTCCTGATTTTCCCTCCTGCTGGACTGCCAGGAGGGACAAGCTGAGCAATGGGGAACTGATGCTTCCCACACATCTGAAATCCTCAGAGTCCCCACGTTTTGTTTCAAAGCCTGGAGCAAAGGAAGAATCAGGACTGAAGTGGAAAACAGTTCCTGATGGAAAAGGGGAGGGATTGGCACTCAGGCTGTTCCCTCCTGTGAATTATCTCTTAGTTAAGAGCACAATCAGCACAGAAAATCTGTCCAAGGTTTTCTGAGAAAACCCCAATCATTTGGAGATTCAGGAATGACTCCACTTTACCCCCATCTCTCTCTCCCCTGATGGAAATGCTGACTGCAGGTCTCCCTGTGATGCTCAGCATCGCCCTGGGAACAGAGATCCTGCAGGGGACAAACTTCCATTCCCCTTTTTCCTGTCACTCCATGTAGTGGCCAAAATTCAATTTGATAATTTTAAGCAACATCCGTGTAGCAATTTATGGATCTCTAATTTTGATCAGCCCTGGGGAACAGAGAGCCCCTGTCAGCACCCAGAGGTGTGTATTTACTCACAGCTGCTCTCCCCCAGCCAGGCACAGTTGCTCATTCCTTACACCCTGGAGTAGCAGGCCCGTTTTTAGCTCAGCCTTTGTCCTCCAGGAGTTTTCTCCACCAGAGCTGTGTGTGGTTAATTCAGACACTCAGCACTGCCCAGACACTTCACAAGGTCACTTCACACCACCAGAAAAACCCATCCTGATAAATCCACCTCATTTTTCAGCACTCTGAGCTCTGGGGAGGCGGAGCTGTGTCTCTGCACACCCCAGCAAGCCAAGGAGTGATTGCCTCACACCCCCAGAGACGTGACAAAGGCAAACCCACAGCTCAGCCTGCATTAAGCACACATTTGCTGATTGCAGCTCGGATTTCCAGGCAGTTTATGGCACTGTGGAGCCCTGGAATGAGAGCTCCTGCAGGTGACTCCCAGCTCAGAGCCCAGGGCAGGATGTGGGTCCAAGCCCCAGGAACGTCTCCCTGTGCAAACCTGGGCTGTTCACAGCTAGGCCCTCATTTTCAGATCTTTAGGAACAGCCATGGACTCTTTATTCCCTGGGATCACTCCCCAAAGGAAAAGGAGTCAGCCTTGAACTCCCTGTAAGAAAAACCAAGGTCTGTGCTGTCTGTCATTGGATCAGGGAATGGTTTGGGGTGGAAGGACCTTAAATCCCATCCCATCCCATCCCACCCCTGCCATGGCACCTTCCACTACCCCAGAGTGCTCCAAGCCCCATCCAGCCTGGCCTTGGACACACTTCTCTGGGAATTCCATCCCAGCCCTCCCCACCCTCCCAGGGAACAATTCGTCCCCAATATCTAATAAAGATCTACTCTCTTTGAGCTTAAAGCCATTCCCTGTGTCCTGTCCCTCCATCCCTTGTCCCCAGTCCTTCTCCAGCTCTCCTGGAGCCCTTTAGGCCCTGGGCTCTCCCTGGAGGTTCCCTTCCCCATCAGCAGCATTCAAACTGATTTGATACCCAAGGGAAAGCAGAGCTGCCCTTCCCACTGCTTCCACTGCAGGTGAAAGAGAAACTGAATGAAACTCAAATGACCTTTCATGGATCTCGAGGTGAAACCCCCAAAAATCAGAGCTATCCCAGGCGAAATTTGATTTGCAGCATCACCCGGCATGGAATGAGCCATGGAGGGAACCTGGAGGGGAATATTTCGGGAAGATGGGAAGCCCCACACTGACCCTCTGAGCACAACCCATTTCTGGAAGTCCTAACTCTGATTTCTTTCCAGAGTCTGCTCCCAAACAGATCCACCATCCTCTGATCCACCTTCTGAGATTCTTCTGTTTGCTGCAGGGGCAACCAACTTTTTCCCACTGCCAGCTCTGGAATGTGCTTCCTCCTCCTCAGCACTAATTTATTGTGGCCATTTAACTGCCAGCCAAGGACTCCACAGCTGCATAAATAAAGCTAAAACCCTTCCAGTTCTATTAAAGCTCTGAACAAGGCACGCTGGGAAATCTAAACCTGATCTCCAAAAATCATATTTACGACTATTCCAGCTAACCTAGAGCCAGCATGAAATTTATCACACATGCATGTAATAAACATGATAAATACAGCGTCTGCTGAGGGGGGAGGAACTGCTCTGAGAACCGAAAGTTTTGTTAAACCCAACAGATTCATGACACAACCAAAACCAAGGGATTTTTTAGAAGAAATATTAATTTACCTGCTGCAGGTGCAACAAATAATCTCTTTCGTTTGTTTATGAGGAAATGAACACTTCAGGAGGTTCAGATGAGGGCTGCCTTATTATTTAATATTTGCTTTATTTATTTTTAAGATTTACTTTATTGTGGGCCAGGCAGAAGCTCTTTGAGAAGATTCAGCTGCAGAAAGTCATGGATCTTCCCAAAATTATTTCTCCTGTGCTTCTGATAAGGCCACACTGATGGGAAATTTTCCAAGGCAAACTCACCAAATCCTCAGCTCAAAGCTGAGCACTGCTCCAGGAAACATTGGTTAAAAGGAGGAATTGTATTCCAAGCTCATTATTCCCAATTTAATGGGTATTTTAAAACACCCCCTTTAAAACCATTTAAATTGAAGGATCAGCCCTCCTTATCTGTTTTATTCAACAAAGCTCTGCTGCTGTTACCAAGATCTGTGCAAGAAAAACCTGTTTTTCCAACACTTGGGAATATTATCCCTAAATTTCAGCTGAGGAAACAGGGAGGAAAGACAGAAACCTCCTGTTCCAAACTACCACAGGAGACAAACACACCACGACTTTAAAGATCTTTTTTTACTTAAAGGATTCTGTGATCCCACCCAACTCCTGCCTCAGGGCTGCAGCTGCTCCATGTGCAAAAAAAGCAGGGAATAAGGGATGCTCCAACAATTCCTAATTCCCAAGATCCCATCCATCCCTGCCCTCTGGCACTGGGAAGCCATTCCCTGTGTCCTGTCCCTCCATGCCTTGTCCCCAGTCCCTCTGCAGCTCTCCTGGAGCCCTTCAGGCCCTGCCAGAGGCTCTGGGCTCTCCCTGGAGCCTTCCCTTCCCCATTAGAACTGATTTTATCACCAAATAAAACCAGACCTGCCCTACCCTCCAGCTGAAAGAGAAACTCCACAAAGCTAAGAAGACCTTTCATGGATTTCAAGGTGAAACGCCACAAATCAGAGCTGTCCTAGACAGACCTGACGTGCAGCACCAGGAGGGGTGAGCAGCTCTTACCCAGGTTGAGGCTGGAGGATGAGCCGTGCGAGGACAAGGAAGGAGGAGGGGTCTGCGAGTGGCCCGGGCCTTGGCTGGGCAGGGGCATCCCCACGGGGCCGGGCGAGGAGGAGAAGCCCAGGCCGTTGTAGAAGCTGTGTCCGATGGGGGTCAGGCTGCTCGAGGTCCTCTTGTACAGGTCACTGCTGCCTGTCAGCGAGTCCCGGCGAGAGCCGCTGCCCGTGGTGGAGTTGGCCACTGGGAAACGGAAACAGAGTCACGCTGACGCCTGATGAACTTCCCTTTTCTTTTCATATACCCTGTCACACCTTTCATATACCCTTTTACACCTTTCGTATACCCTTTTATATTTTCCATATATTCTTTTATATTTTTCATATACCCTTTTATACCTTTCATATACTCTTTTATATTTTTGTACACCCTTTTATATTCTTCATACACCCTTTTATACATTTCACATACCCTTTCATATTTTTCATACACCTTTATATTTTTCATATACTTTTATAGCTTTCATATACCCTTTTACACCTTTCACATACCCTTTTATACCTTTCATATACTCTTTTATACCTTTCACATACTCTTTTATACCTTTCATATACTATTTTATACCTTTCATATACCCTTTTACACCTTTCATATACCCTTGTATATTTTCCGTGTACCCTTTCATACCTTTCACACACCCTTTTATACCTTTCATATATCCTTTTATATTTTTCATACACCCTTTAATATTTTTCATATACCCTTTTAGATCCTTCACATAACCTTTTACACCTTTCATATACCCTTTTATATCTTTCATATACCCTTTTATATCTTTCATATACCCTTTTATATCTTTCATATACTCTTTTATATTTTTTGTATACCCTTTTATATTCTTCATACCCCCTTTTATACCTTTCACATACCCTTTTATAATTTTTAAACACCTTTATATTTTTCACATACTCTTTTACACCTTTCATATAACCTTTTACACCTTTCATATTCCCTTTTATATTTTTCATGTACCCTTTTACTTTTCACATACCCTTTTTTACCTTTCATATACCCTTTTACATTTTTCATACACCCTTTAATATTTTTCATATACCCTTTTGTATTTTTCATACACCCTTTTGTTTTTCATATACCCTTCTGTATTTTTTACATACTCTTTTATACCTTTCGTATACCCTTTTATATTTTTTTGTATACCCTTTTATATTTTTTATACACCTTTATATTTTTCATATACCCTTTTATATTTTTATAAACCTTTATATTTTTATAGACCCTTTTACACCTTTCATATATCCTTTTTTTTTTATATACCCTTTCATACCTTTCATATACCCTTTTACACCTTTCATATACCCTTTTATAACTTTCATATACCCTTTTATAACTTTCGTATACCTTTTATACATTTCGTATACCCTTTCATATTTTTTGCACACCCTTTTATATTTTCATACACCCTTTTATATTTTTCATACTCCCTTTTATGTTTTTCACACACCCTTTTATACATTTCTATACCCTTTTATATTTCTCATACACCTTTTTACATATCCTCTGTACCCCCTGAACCCCACATGTAATTTTTGCAACCTGATATTCTAGTTTAGTTTTGGGGTTCTAGGCAGAAAGACCAAACATCCTCAGTAGGAGGCCAGAGAGCCCTGTGCTATCAAAAATTGAGGTTTCAATCTTGGTTGAAACCTTCTCTGTGGAACATATTTTGTAAACTGCACTCAAGCCTCATTTATGGGGGAATTAAATTAAGGGGAGATAACTTCATTTATTAAACTTCTTTTTGGGGGATCCTAGACAGATATGTTAATTTGCAAGGTCTATAAGAATTGTATTTGCGTTCTATGGGAACATCTGGGCGTGTTCCACCTTGAGGAGCTGTGCACCTAAAATCCTATTAAAATATGGAGGTAAAACCCTTTTATCCCTTTATAACCGTGCCTGCCTCAGAATTCTAAGAGCAGCAAAAGGCAACAATGCCAACGAGCCCAAAACACCTGGAGAGGCACAGCTGCAGTGCACCAGGCTGGGGTTGGATGGAATGATGAAATAAAGGCATTAAAACCACAGTGGTAATGGTTAAATGGAAATTCCGGGCTTAAAAAATGATCTGGAATCCTTAGTGAAGAGCACAATCAGTACAGAAAATATGTCAGAGGTTTTCTGAGAAAACCCCAAGCGTTTGGAGATTCAAAATAAACCACGGATGACTCCACTTTCCCCTCACTTCTCCCTCTCCTGATGGAAATGCTGCCTGCTCTCCCTGTGATGCTCAGCATTACCCTGGTCTTTGCCTCCAGAGTTTTGGAGGTTTGATTGAGAGAGCACACAGAGAAACAGCTCCAAAAACCCCCAAGGAGGAAGGTTAAAGGACAAAAATCTCCCTAAAGGATAGGCCACAAGGAGCTCTTTGCTGTGGCACTCCAGGAGAAGGTTGGAGCTCTCCTTTCCCTCAGGTTCCCTGGGCTAACAGGAGATACTCACTCACCCTCCTGTTTGTGCTGGGCCATCAGAGCTGCACCAAAGCCACCAGGAGGAGCTTTCCTGGCTCTGTTTGCTCAGGAGCACATTGACCTGAAATCCCTGTGCTCACCATCAGATCACACACCAGCTCCTGTTTGCCCCCAGCTCCACAGAGATGGAAATCAAAATTCAATTTAACTCATAACCCCCACAGCTTTTAAGAGCTGTCTCGATAGGCAAATACAAACTCTTTAAATGCACTGTCAACTTGAAGGGAAAAAATCAATTTTGCATTAAAATCTTGTTTAATAAATAGTGAAATTGTTAACTGCAATGAACTAATCATTTTTCATGACTGCACACGGGCTCCAGAAACAGCAGGAGCAGAGTTTTATTCATTGATTGAGGGAAAACAACTTTGTGCATCTTGGCATTGAGCAAACCAGTCATGGAATTCAATTAGTTAAACAAACTGAGGTGAAATGCTGTGTTTACCTGAAACCAAGATGGTTCAAATTCTCAGGCCGGGCTGAAGAGAAATATTTAGAAGAACTTTTTATTCCAAACTGTGCTCTGTGAGGTGACAGCACCTCCCTGAGCCTGTTCTGCTGGAGCAGCTCCAAAGCCAGGCTGGAACCTGCCCCTCACACTGATGAAAGCAAAGTTCAGGATGTAATTACTGCCCTGAGACCCAGCAGTAATTAAAACAATTGTTCCACTTCAAAAAAACAAACCTAAGGGGAAAAACCACCAAAAAGCCACAGACATCTTTGGATGGGTTTGGTTCGAAAAGAAACCTGGTCTCCAGCTGCCCAACATCATCAAACCACGCACGGGAGAGTTCTCAACCACAGCGAGGGATTCTTTCAGTGTGTGATGGAACAATTCCCAGAATGAAGCACAGAAACCACCTCGGATCAGCTTTCTAAAGGCATGAAGAGCTCCTCAGCCTTTACTCGGAGGCAGGTCCACTCTGGAACCAATTCCTGCTGGCCCAGTCCTCCACTGGCAGGGAAAAAACACCTAACGAGGGTCTGACTGATAACGTGCATAACAAACCACGTTATTTACTCTGGCACTGTTAATTACCATCTACTAAAAGCATTTTTGCCAGGACTGCTGCAGATTTTAAAAGCCCAAAGTAGTCCCTAGAGGCAAATTTCCAGTTCGGCCGGGATGGATGAGGAGGAGCAGATTTGGGGCTCTCCCTTCCCTCCCGTGCCCAGGAACTGCCGATCCTCACCTGCCGTGCCGAAGCCTCCGAGCGCTGAGCCCAGCGTGGCCCCCAGGGAGCTGCTGCTGCCGAAGCCCAGCGAGGTGTTGGCAGGCTGGGCTGAGCCCTGCGAGAACAGCGAGCTGCTCTGCGAGTTGCTGCTCAGGGAGTTGTTGCCGTAGAAGGAACTCGAGGCCAGGTTGTTGGTGGGCTGCTGCTGGGGCTGGGGCTGTGGCTGCTGTGTGCCCAGTGGGCGGAAGGGGCCGTTGGTGGTCCCTGCCAGCCCTCCTGCTGCTCCGTTGGCCGATGCTGCGGCCGCCGCCACTGCTGATGGGGAAAAGATGGGGAAAAAATGGGAAAAAGCACTGAAAACCACGGAGAAAATCCATTTTCATCGCGGTTCTCGAAGTGAAAAGTTAGCAAGCTGCTTTTGGTTGCTACAGGGTTTTTCTTTCAGGAGCAAACTCTGTGTTTTTGATCTGAGGTGCCCAAATTTCACCCAGAGACCCCAAATTCCCCAGCTGTTATTGCTGCTCTGTGTTTGATCTGTGTTTGATCTGTGTTGCTGGAGCTGCACAGATGAAACACCCAGGAATTGTCCTTTCTCCCCAAAAATCCAAGATTCCACTCAATGCAGCCCCACACTCACACGGGCCAATGAAGAAACCCAAGGTTGGAAATAATTGAAATGATCCTTCAGCATGTGAAACACGAACCTGCGGTGCCAAGAACACCAAACCCGAGGAATTTTGGTTTTCAGCCAGTTCCAAAGTTAAAGAAAAAGCAAAATAAACAAGAGGTACAAGAAAACAATTAAAAGGCCCATTTCATAATCTGAGTCCAGTGCTAGCTGGGACTGCTCACACCAATGGATTCAGGCTGAAAAATCCTTTTAAAGTCTTGAACTCCCAAGGAACCCAAATAAATGCCTAAACATTAAAATGGCAAAGGCCATTTTAGGCAAGGTGATATCTGGGAGAACATATCATGGAACTTTTAGGGGTGGAAAGGACCTTAAATCCCATCCCAATCCATGGCAGGGACACCTCCCACTGTCCCAGGCTGCTCCAGCCTGGCCTTGGACACTAACAAGGATCCAGGGGCAGCCACAGCTTCTCTGGCAATTCCAGCCCAGCCCTCCCCACCCTCCCAGGGAGGAATTCCTATTTCCCAAGATCCCATCTAAATCTATTCTCCATCAGCTTAAAGACCATTCCCTGTGTCTTGTCCCTCCATCCCTTGTCCCCAGTCCCTCTGCAGCTCTCCTGGAGCCCTTCAGGCCCTGCCAGGGGCTCTGGGCTCTCCCTGGAACCATTTGGGGATTCTGCACAGGCTCTAAGGCAGGTGTCAGAGGACAAAGTCAAATCCATGCTGCGAAATCCTATGACATAATTCCAATTCTCGCTCCTCCCCCTCTCAGTGGTGCTCCAGAGGCTCAGGCAGAGTTGAGCACAGAGGAAATTTCTCAGCAACAATCCCTGCACGGATCTCAGTGAGGGCAAGTTTGTCATCATCGCCAGTGGAGCACGGAGGGCTGGGGACACTGGGGACAGAGAGGGCACTGGGAGGGACAGGGCTCACCTGCATGACCATGAGGGGACAAGGCTCACCTGGCTGACCATGAGGGGACAAGGCTCACCTGGCTGACCATGAGGGGACAGGACTCACCTGGCTGACCGTGAGGGGACAGGACTGTCCTGGCTGACCGTGAGGGGACAGGGCTCACCTGCCTGATCCTGAGGGGACAGAACTCACCTGGCTGACCATGAGGGGACAGAACTCACCTGGCTGACCGTGAGGGGACAGAACTCACCTGGCTGACCGTGAGGGGACAGCACTCACCTGCCTGACCGTGAGGGGACAGAACTCACCTGCCTGACCATGAGGGGACAGAACTCACCTGCCTGACCATGAGGGGACAGAACTCACCTGCCTGACCATGAGGGGACAGCACTCACCTGCCTGACCGTGAGGGGACAGAACTCACCTGCCTGACCATGAGGGGACAGAACTCACCTGCCTGACTGTGAGGGGACAGCACTCACCTGGCTGACCATGAGGGGACAGAACTCACCTGGCTGACCGTGAGGGGACAGCACTCACCTGCCTGACTGTGAGGGGACAGCACTCACCTGCCTGACTGTGAGGGGACAGCACTCACCTGCCTGACTGTGAGGGGACAGCACTCACCTGCCTGCGCTGCGGAGGAGCTGATGATGACAGGGGCAGGTGCCACCAGGCGCACGGGGGCCCCCAGGCCGTTCCTGGCACCAGCGTTGACCACCAGGGCCCCGGTTTGGTCGTAGTAAGCAGCAGGAGCCAGCACTGGGTACCCTGCAGGGACGAACACAGGGGACAGCAGGTGACAAACAGCTCAGTCATTCCCAGGGGAGCGCAGGGTTTTGGAAAGAAAATCTGAATGGGGAAAGAAAGCACCACAGCCCCAGAAACATCCACAACTTTACACCAGGTAAGACTTCCAGGCAGAGAAGACTTTTCCCCCCTGAACCTTTAATACTACACTGCCCTGACTGTAAATTCAGCTGGAAAAAGGGTTTAAAATACAAAATACAAATGCACCATTTCTTTTCCATTTGAAGTACAACGTGTGCTGGGATTTTTCAGAGCTGGGAACACCCTGCACGTCCAACGCTGTGACCTGGGGCTGCACCCACAGGGAACTTCAAGTTAAGTATTTTGGAAAGTTGAGATCATAAAATATCCTTTAATGCATGTAAATAAACACTCCTGTATGCTGCTGATACACACTGCAGCAGTGTCTGTAGAATATAGTGATTTAGGCACCTCATTATGGAATTCTACATTAAATGGAAACATTAAAATTAAATACGGTGACTCCCCAAGGTGGGGGGTCACTAAGGGAACGCTGCCTGAGAATATTTGCTTTGCAAATATAGGTACAAACATATATAATATTAGATATAATTGTATATATATGCGTATTTGCTTTGCAAATATAACCCAAATAACACAGATTAAAGGAAATCTGCAGACTGCTGGAAATCTGCAGAGTTCACTTTGTCATTTAATATAGCAACATTCTTCTTAAACAATGAAAAATCCCCATTAACAACCATGTGACACTGCCAGCAAGGAGACCTGAAATCCAAATAATCCCTTTTTCCTTACATTTGACCAGCAGGACATATCTGCACATTATTCTAATGAGCTTAGGTTTGTCCTCTGCCATTACAATAATATTTTGAATAACTGAATGTCAGCAGCATTTTACCCCACAGCCTCAGGGATCAGAGTCAGAACTCCTACAGCAGCTAGAAATGAGATATAAACCACGCTCCTTTTATCCCTTTCTTTCCCTGTTTTTAAGCCAATGGAAGAGCAATCACGGAGGGGAAGCCCCTGTTAAGCCAAACACCAGGCAGGGATGGAGAGCAGAGATGAATGAACAGGACTAAGAAACCTTGGAGGTTTAAAATACAAATCCCATAAGCCTGACTGATCCACAGAAAAACCCAGAGGTGATTTTCCATAGGAGCCATCAATTCTTGGAGCACAGCGCACCCCCAGAGTGATAACATCGCAGTGATAACATCGCTGTCACCTGTGTCCCCCAGCTCAACCTCAGTGCTGCCCAGCTGGGGACACACCCAACCCCTGGACTGCCCCCTGGGTTAACCCCCAAAGCACCACAGGCAGGCTGTCACTGCCCCGGCAAGGACAGCAGATCCCATGTCCCAGGGTGTCCCAGGGTGTCCCAGGGTGTCCCTGGGCACTGCTGGTACCTGGCATTCCTGCTGCCAGCCCCTGGCCGAAGGCGAGCGCTGAGTTGACAGCGGCGGCAGCCACCAGAGGATCTGTCTGCTGGCCCTGCTGGTTCTGGTTGGGAGTCAGGGGACGCTGGCTGGCTCCTCCACGGAGAACCTGGGGATGACAGAACAGCCGGGGGTTATTCTGGGATGCAGGAGCAGCACCAGCGAGGGGGGACACCTTCTTGCTCCACTTTACTCTTAATTGATTTTTCTTGATGTTCAAGAAGCACATGGAGGGGCTGGAGTGTGTCCAGGGAAGAGAACAGAACTGGGAAGGGCTGAGCCCCAGGAGCAGCTGAGGGAGCTGGGGAAGGGCTCAGCCTGGAGAAAAGGAGGCTCAGGGGGACCTTGTGGCTCTGCACAGCTCCTGACAGGAGGGGACAGCCGGGGTGGTCAGGCTGTGCTCGCAGGGAACAGGGACAGGAGGAGAGGGAACGGCCTCAGGCTTGGCCAGGGCAGGCTCAGGGTGGACAGAAGGGAAAATTCCTTCACTGAAAGGGTGGTCAGGCTTTGGAACTGCCCAGGGCCATGGGGGATCCCCATCCCTGAGGTGCTCAAAGCACACCTGGAGGTGGTGCCTGGAACACGGGCAGTGCAGGACCCAACAGCACTGGGTCAATGCTTGGACTCGATGATCTTCAGAGCGCCTTTCCAACCTTTGCGATTCCCTGATCCCTCCTCCAACACTCATTCCCTGTCACAAGTGTTTCCCAGCCCCCGCCCACCCCAGCTAACGTTTGGTCTCTGTCACCAAAGCCCCACTAAAAGCCCTCTTGAGCAGAAACCTCAGGAAGCCCAGTCCAGGAGCTGGAGGCAGTGCCAGGAGGTGACCTGGGCTTCTCCAAGCCACCAGCCCCCAGAGAAAGTACAGACACAAAAAAACCTCACAGGAAAGAGTTCCCAAAGAGCCCTCAGTGGGTTTCTGGGGTGAGTGCTGCTCTCAGAAGGAACAAGGGCAAAGTGGCCTTTCCTGCAATGACCTGGGACAGGCTCGGTCTGCCAAAGCCTCGCTCAGAGCTGGGGCAGGAGCCTGCAAGCTGAGCTCATTAAATGAGCCACCCCTGTGTCCTCAGCACATCCTGCTGCAAAGGTGGCACTGTGTGTGTGTCACCCACTCAGGTTATTACCAGGAAAAGCGGAATTTGTGCAGGCAGAGGCTGGAAAGGATCCTGCAGCTGACCCTTTGGGTGTGCCCCCAGAGCCTGGACAGGAACCCTGAAGCTCAGGGAAGCTCTGGGAGCCAGGAATTCTGCGGGGTGCAGGCTGCAGCACCGGAATGCTGCTGGGTTTTATGAATCCACGATTAAGATGTCACAGGGGTCACAAATCAAGTGTCCACAATCAGTGCTCCGGGCTCCCAAAGCCTTTGCCTCAGCACTTTTAATACAAACAAGCCCTGCTGCATCCCCCATGGATGGAAGGTTTGCATTCCAAACCCTGCTCCCGACCCCGCTCACATGCCATAAAAGTAATGAAAAATCCCATAAAGGCCACTGTCACCGAGATATTTTATTTTAACAGCCTGAGCCTTTGCAGAAGCTCTCTCATCTCACGCCTGCTGCATCTGTAAAGGCCTCGTAACACCTCCTGACACTGGGGTTTGGTTTTCAAAGCAGAAGCTGAAAAATTCAGCTGCCAGCTGCTGTTTATTCTGCCACCTCCATCAAGCCAAGGAGCAGCCAGGAGAGCTGCTGAGGGCACTGAACCCCAGCTCTGTTCCTGGAGATTTCCCCTCACGCACCAACAGCACCATGGCTCTGCTAACTGCACAGCTTAGGCCATTCCCAACCTGAGCCACTGATGTTTTCCAAATCATTGGCACCCAGTAATTCACTCAATAATTCCAAAAACACCCAGTAACTCATCACCACCAATGTAAATGTGCCACACTCCATGTGCATGATGGATACATCAAATATCAAATGTGTAAGTGGCTCCTGTTCTTTTTTTTAGGAGGCCAAAGTGTTTTCTCCTCACTTAAAAACTACTCAGAACTCAGCGTCAGGAGTGGTCACGGAAAAAATCAGAGTTTTGAATGCCAGCTGTCAGGGCAGGGTTAGGTTGGATTTTACACAGAATCAGAATTGGTTGGAAAAGACCTTTGAGATCATCGAGTCCAACCTATGACCTGACACCACCTTGTCACCAGCTCGTGGCACCAAGTGACAAAGAGACACATCCAGGCTTTTCTTCAACACCTCCAGCGATGGGGACTGGGCAGCCCTACCAATGCCCAGCCCCACTTTTCTGTGAAGAAATTCCTCCCGATGTTTATCCCCAGGAGGGAATGGGAACGGGAATGGGAATGGGAAAGAGAATGGGAAAGAGAATGGGAACGGGAAGGAGAATGGGAAGGGGAATGGGAATGGGAATGAGCACGGCCCCAAGGCCGCCAGAGCTCCCAGGGATGGACAGGGTGGGATTTGGGGGATCTGTGCACATGGGTTTTGTGCTTTGTGGGTTTTTGTCCAGCTCACCTGCTGCTGGCCCTGCTGGGTCTGCTGCGTGGTTTGCTGGTTGGCAGAGTTGGTGGCGGCAGCGGCGGCGGCTGCTTGCTGCTGGAACAGACTGGCAGGATAAACTCCCCAGGGTGTGACGCCATAGTACTGGTGAGGGACCACAGCCGGACCTGGAACACACCAGGGGAGGGTGAGCTGCTGCAGGGCACACAGAGCCCCAAAAACACCTGCTCAGGACCTGGAACACACCGGGGGAGGGTGAGCTGCTGCAGGGCACACACAGCACCCCAAAACACCTGCTCAGGACCTGGAACACACCACGGGAGGGTGAGCTGCTGCAGGGTGCACACAGCACCCCAAAAACACCTGCTCAGGACCTCGAACACACCGGGGGAGGGTGAGCTGCTGCAGGGTGCACACAGCACCCCAAAAACACCTGCTCAGGACCTGGAACACACCAGGGGAGGGTGAATGGCTGCAGGGCGCACACAGCACCCCAAAAACACCTGCTCAGGACCTCGAACACACCGGGGGAGGGTGAGCTGCTGCAGGGTGCACACAGCACCCCAAAAACACCTGCTCATCGTGGCTGGGATGGGCTGATCTGCAGGAAGTCCTCTGCAAACACAGAGGGGATCTGGTGTTTGTGGTGCACATTTTATAAAGCTTCCAAGTCAGAGCTGGAATTTCATCTTTATTTAATCATGGCATGAGGTCAAGCTCTGCCAGCAGTGATTTCATGTTTTTATGGCTGTGCCCTAATTTTATAGGGAAGGAGGAAAACTTTATCTCGAACCCAAACAGAGGAACCTTGTTCAAGCACAGAAACTTCTCAGCTGACACTCACAGCTCACTGCCATCCACCATTCAGCTCCTCAATAAATTACCAAACCCTCTTCACAGCTGGCTATCACAAATTCTCAAGGTTTAAAATGTTCTTTTTCCAGCCACTCAGCCCTGCAAACCCTCCTAAAAGAGGCTGCACCATCCCGTCTCCTCCCACATTCCCTCCTCAAAATTTGCATTCCCTCCCCAAACTTAAGAGGCTTAAAAATAATAATAATAACCTTGGGGAGCAGCAGAAAAACCCTCACTTTTGAAGATTCCTTGTTTTTATCAGGTCTCAGGACACCATGCAAATCTGGAGATAGCAGAATGGCAGTCTCTATCCTTAAATAATCCCAGCTGGAACAATGCTGAGGAACTCTCAGTGCTGGAGGGAGGAGCCCTTCCCACCAAGTAACATGGGTGGGAATCCAATAATATTTTGAATATGACTGTCTGATATATTTAGGAAAGGTCAGCAGAAAAGCAGGAGTATTTCCTTTGCTTTCCAAACACATTCCCTATGCCATGGGCTCCTTCCCACAGCAGGAATAACTCAGGCCACACCAGGCAGAGCCAGAGTCAGGCGTGGCACTGTGGAATAAATCAGTCTTTAGGGAATCTTGGTCATGGATAGAGTAAAATGAGGGATTTTTTTAAAGAGAGACACTGAGCACTTGGGTTCTGACCAAGTCTGTGATTCCACAGAAAATGAGGGATGACATAAAACGGGAGCTGCAAACAGACACTGCTGAGTGCTCAGTGTTAGCCTGGATGTGACAAAGGAGGAAAATCCTGGAAGTGCCTTTTCCTTTTGGTTTTTGTTCCATTCTTCTTTATTTTTTTTACAGGAACATGTTTGGCTCAGCTGAACTCCTCCAGAATGCCAAGGATCTGCAGGATGAGCTCCTGCTCCCACATCCACACTGCAGCAACGCTCCGGGATATCCATTCCTTGCTTCATGCCACACATTAAATCTTTATTTCCAACATGTAACAGTTACTCTCCTCACATTATTCTGCTTTTAACTACTGTGCTTTCCCCAAATTTAGGATTCAGGTGCCCAGCAGGGAGATGCTGGCTAATGCTGAACATTGGGGTTTGCATCTCACCCCAAAGCTCTGCCCCAAAGCCCATCCTTGCAGGATTTACAGAATCAGAGAGACTGACCTGCCTCTCCTACTCAAATCTGGAGCAGCAACCACTCATTTCTTACCTTCCAACCTGGAAATTCATGAGAAGTGGGGACTAAAATGGAAAAAACCTGTAGCAAATGGCTCAGTGCCACGAAAGCAGTGCCTGTTTTGCCCCCAGAGAGGTAAGCAATGAGTGATAATAAGCTGTTTAAAATCACTGAATGCAGATCAGACCCCAATTCCTGAGGTTCTTCTGCACCCAACAGGGAAAGAGCTGCAACTGCTCCATTTTCATGCAAGTCATTAACCTGCATTTGCCCTCAGGCTGCTGAAGTTGCTGCAATCCCCTTTATCTGGGCAAAATTTGGGCATCTCTGTGCGATATTTCACTCTCAGCTCTAATTACCAACCAAGCACAGCCTGGATGGGTTTTTCTCCTAGTCAGAGGTTGCTGCAAAAGCCTTGGGTGTTTAAAAGCAGAGGAGACACCAAACCTTTGAAGTTTGGGCTTAAAAGGGCTGCGAGTCTGGCTCAGCTGCTCAGAGCGCATGGAGAGGCTCATTATCGAACAGAGTTCTCAGTGAGGGCAAGAGTGGCATCACTGCCAGACTGCAGCAGCACCCAGAGCTGCCCTCCTCCCGGAGCTGCTGCACCTGCCCCTGCCTCATTAGAGCTGTGCATTCCTGAGGAAAGAAAAGCCATTCCAGAGCCTCTGAAAGCGAATGTTCCGAGGCTGTGTCTCACACTCAGGCACTGCTGGACACCCACAGCGATTCCTTTCAGGAAACATTAGCAAATCCAGCGGTAAGTGTGTTCATAACAGGCTCTGGGCTTTGATCTCAGCCTGCCCACTCCAATCCCTCCGAGCAGGAGCAGCCCAGGATGAGGAGCACTGACAGCAGCTCAAACAGCCCCGAGGAGCTCAAACAGAAGCTGTAATCAGCAGCTCGGCAATTAGCACTGATTTGTGGGGTGATCCCCTTGGAATTGCCAGCGTGGCATCCACAGGTGGCCACGGAGTGCTGGATTTTAGGGATCAGACTGTTGGAAAATATACCAGTTTAAAAATTTTGTATAACTTTTAACTCTTTATTTTTGTCTCTCTAGTTAGGCTTGACTTTGCTTTGGGGAAGGGAATTTTCTTGAGTTTATTTAGGAGATACTGCATCACTCTAAGGAGATGGGCTCAACACATCACAGAGTGGAGCAGCCCAAAGATCCCCAGAGAGATAAAAACATCAACAGAACATGAACAGAACATCGGTGGCCATCTCCAAACATCCACCCCAGAGCACCTCTGACAGAGCTGAAGACATCTTGCCTAGAAAGGACTGATAAGAGAATGAAAAATGAAGATCTAATTTACATCGGAGCTGAGGGGATTCGGATCCAATGGGAAACTGAACACTGAGGGTTGCTCAACTCTGGACCAATGAACTTTGAAACAATGCATCTCTGTGGGGTTTGAAGTATAAAATTCGAATGAAAATCCTGTAAAATCTGTGCATCATGGAATGATTCTCTCTGCACACCCGGGCTGTGTGTGGATGAGATGATTTCTGTGGCACACCCTGGCCAGAACAACATCCTGGCCAGATAATAAAATCATGCCTTGACTCTGTAACATTAAAAATGTTGTTGGAGGTTTTTTGTTTTTCCCACAGTTTTGGTGACAACAGCAGCTCAAACAGCCCCGAGGAGCTCAAACAGAAGCTGAAATCAGCAACTTGGCAATTACCACTGATTTGTGAGTGATCCCCTTGGAACTGCCAGTGTGGCATCCCCAGGTGGCCATGGAGCGCTGGATTTTAGGGATCAGAGTGAGAATCGGAGCTCAAAGGTGTTGCTCCCCACCCAGAGGGGCAGAGAACCCTGTGCTGAGGTAAATCCAGATTTATCCACAGATAAATCCCACTGCAGCTGCTCCCAAATCCCAGTCCTGGCAGGTGTGTGCACACACCCACACTTCTCCAGCTAACCACCAGGTGCCTGAGGATTCCAAGACTCTCAGGGCTGAAAATCCCAGCAGCTGCCCTGGGAGCACTGTGCTCTTCCAGCATGCAGGTTATCGCAGCATTTCCCCACTTCTCCGCAAAGAACAGGAACCTGGAACACTCCACCTCAGGGGCAATCATGTCCCAACACCCAAGGCTGAAAATCCCAGCAGCTGCCCTGAGAGCACGGAGCTTTTCCACCATGAAGGTTACCCCAGCATTTCCCCACCTCCCCACAAAGAACAGGAACCTGAATCCTTCTCCTCAGAAGGAATCATTTCCCAACACCCAAGGCTAAAAATCCCAGCAGCTGCCCTGAGAGCACTGAGCTTTTCCAGCATGCAGGTTATCTAGCATTTCCCCACCTTCCCACAAAGAACAGGAACCTGAATCCTTCACCTCAGAAGGAATCATTTCCCAACACCCAAGGCTGAAAATCCCAGCAGCTGCCCTGGGAACACTGAGCTTTTCCTGTACCCAGGTTATCCCAGCATTTCCCCACTTCTCCACAAAGAACAGAACACTTTTCTACCTGGAACACTCCACCTCCGAGGGAATCATTTCCCAACTGGTCTTAAAAAAGACAAGATTTCAGGATTTTGAGTGACATCTTTCTCAAATGATGGAAGGCAATTCAAAGGCAGCAGTATCTTCCCCACAGTTTATACTCTAAATGAGGTTTTTTTTTTTCTGGGAAGTTCTTCCCTCTGCATTCAAATTTGTTCTTTAAAATGCTGCTATTGTTGGGAAGAAAGGAGCATTATCCTAGAGCTGCCAGTCTCACAATCCTGACAAACCTGCCATAATGGCAAACCTTAATTGACAGATTATCTCTGCCATAAAACACACAAAAAACTTTCCTCTCTGCTCTAACTGTGAGCAATAAACTCCCAGCAACTCCAAACTCATTTCTTCCATCTCAGAAGCTTCTCCAAGTCCTCCAATTTAACACTCCCAGACACACCAGGGAGGCTTTTGGGCTTCAGATGTAACTCTGAACATTTCAATTGTCCCACGTTTCCCCAGCACTGCTCTCAATCATTACAGGAAAAAAAGAGTTCTCTAAACTGCTCAGGTCTAGACAGAAAAGATGCTTTTCTAAAATAAACATCAACATGGAGCTTATCTTGTCATTTCTAGGGTCCAGGGCCTGATGAGAGGGTTAAAATAACTCCTGTTTCTCAGGGATGTAACCCTATAAATACATCCCAGCACACCACATACTGTTTCGTTTCTTTTAAGAGTAATAAAGTATAAAATTATTCAAGTAGAAACACTGATGTCAAGTTTTGGGATGGTTTAGGTACCCCTGGGGTGTTATTTCCAGTTCAAATGTCTAAAACCCCAGTTAAGCACTGCCTAGAGGGGTTTTTCTCCCAGTCAGCGAAAAAGCAAAAGCTCAGGCAAGCTTCAGTAGAGCTGAGGAAAAAGGAAAAAAAAAAAAAGCTGTGGCCAACACTTGGTGTTTCCTGGAAACGTGGCTCAGTTCCATGTGATCCTCCTATGAAATCAGGATGCTGAAATCAAGACACTCTTCTGCACCTCAGTGTTCCTTAGGAAGGAGCTCTGGAAGCCCTGAGGTGATGCGGAAAGGCCAAGCAGAAACCTCTGCACAGGAATCACTCCCAAATTTCCCCTGTGCCAATGCCCTGGTGTTGGAAAATACACCAGTTTAAAAATTTGGTATAACTCTAGTCAAAGGCTTTGTTTGTCTGTATGCCACAAAAAGGAATTTTAAGTTTCTTTCCAGGACATTGTTCTGCCAGGTGAGGTCTGATGAACTCAACACATCACAGAGTGGAGCAGCCCAAAGATCCCCAGAGAGATAAAAACATCAAGGGAACATGAACAGAACATCGGTGGCCATCTCCAAACATCCACCCCAGAGCACCTCTGACAGAGCTGAAGACATCTCCCCAGAAAGAGCTGACAAGAAAATTGAAAAATGAAGATCTAATTTACATCAGAGCCGAGGGGATTCGGATCCAATGGGAAACTGAACACTGAGGGTTGCTCAGCTCTGGACCAATGAACTCTGAAACAATGCATCTCTGTGGGGTTTGAAGTATAAAATTTGAATGAAAATCCTGTAAAATTCATGCATCATGGAATAATTCTCTCTGCACACCCGGGCTGTGTGTGGATGAGATGATTTCTGTGGCACACCCTGGCCAGAACAACATCCTGGCCAGAAAATAAAGTAATGCCTTGACTCTCTAACATTAAAAGTGTTGTTGGAGGGTTTTTGTTTTTCCCACCGTTTTTGTGACACTGGGACCTCCTCCCTGCTCAGCCCTGACTGAACTTCCTCTTGTCTGCAGCAGCAGGAGCTCAGCTCATTCATTCCCTGCTCCACTCAGCAGCACACGAGGCTTTATCAGGTCCTGGCCTATCAGAAATAGCTTTGCACTCTCGCTCCTGGCTCTCCCCCACAGAATCACAGCATCAATTATTTGCCAAGTTGTGGCACTGCCCACACCCAATCTCCCCATGGCATTGCACAACCCCCACACAAAATTCCCAGCAGCCCAGGCCAAAGCCCAGATTATAATCCAAATTCTTTACACACATCTGTAGGATCCACTAAAAACTCCATCCAAGTGGGCAGCGCTTGCTGAAATCCCATTTCAGAGCTGACCTCGAAGCTTAAAAGCTCAGCAGGGGTTGTGTAAGATCTGGAGAATGGGCCCAAGTCATGTCCCAAACCACAGAGTGTCCCATGTGGATTTGGGTCCCAAATCAAAGCCCAGGCCTGTGGGTTTGATTTCGGACAAGCCACCCAAAAAAAGAGCACTGAAGTGAGTTTACAAATTGTAAGTGGAGCACGGCAGCAGTGAGAGCCTCCACAAACATCCCTGCTCCAAACAGAGCAGGGTTTATTTGCAGCACAGAACATTTCCTCTGCCTTGCTCAAGGAAAGCCAGGCATGGTTATAAAAATACTCCTCTGAAAGCATGTTCTTCCTTTAAAAACACTCTTGTAAAAGCATGTTCTTCCTTTAAAAATACCCTTGCAAAAGCACGTTCTTCCTTAAAAAATGCTCCTCTAAAAGCACATTGCTCCTTTAAAAATGCTCCTCTAAAAGCACATTCTTGCTTTGTCCCCAATGCTTGGGCAAGAACTCAACGGCACACACAGTGAGAGTCCAAAGTACACTGTGTCCCCCACGCTGATAAGCTGTGGCACTGAGCTGTCACCTCCAGCCACAGCAATTCTGGCTGTGACAGTTGGGAAGGATTTGGGAACTCACAGGTGAATGTTTGGAGAGAGATCTTGCAGAAGACAATAGGCTCCAATGGGTGCTACCGCCTGGAGAAGGGCATGGTCCTTCTGAGGCTCAGCAGATAAGGAGGTGTTTACCCAGAGGGCCTGGGAAGTGTAAATTCCTAACAGAATTTAAGGTGCAGGATGCACCACAAGCTGAACAGAAAGGAGAGACAACTTCCCCAGCAGGAGACATATTCTGCATCTTTCCAGCCTTTAGTAAGAGTGTTTTCAAAAGAATTTCTTGCTGTCAGTCACCAAAACACCCCAAAAATGGAGCAGTATTTGTGTCTGGGATTGGTTCCCTTCCCATTTGCTCCTCCTCACCAGAGCCTGAACCCCCAGCAAGTGCCAGCCCAGAATTATCCCATTTCACCTCCAGCAAACAGAGCTCTGATAACAAATTCTGTATCAACTTTTCCCCCACAGAAACAGTGATGCACTGATGTTTCATTTCCACACTCACAGATCCTGAGAGGTTTCTGTGCAGAACAGGTTAGGAATGCAGAGAGAACTGGAATTTCTCACCTAACGTGAGAAATTTGCTCCTCTTCACCAAAGCCTGAGCCCCCAACAAGTGCCAGCTCAGAATTATCCCATTTCACCTCCAGCAAACACAGTTCTGGTAACAAATTCTGTTTCTACAACAGGCATAGCATCCCATATCAACTTTTCCCCCCACAGAAACAGTGATGCACTGATGTTTCATTTCCACGCTCACAGATCCTGAGCGGTTTCAGTGCAGGAACAGGTCGGGAATGAGGAGAGAACTGGAATTTCCCACCTAACGTGGCAGGTGCAGGAAAAGGTTGGGAATGCAGAGAGCAACTGGAATTTCTCAGCCTGAGCCCCCAGCAAGTGCCAGTCCAGAATCACCCCATTTCACCTCCAGCAAAGAGTTCTGATAACATATTCTGTTTCTACAACAGGCACACCATTATTTATGAATGTTTCCCCCCACAGAAACAGTGATGCACTGATGTTCCATTTCCATGCTCACAGATCCTGAGAGGTTTTGGTGCAGGAAAAAGGTTGGGAATGCAGAGAGCAACTGGAATTTCTCAGCCTGAGCCCCCAGCAAGTGCCAGCCCATAATTATCCCATTTCACCTCCAGCAAACAGAGCTCTGATAACAAATTCTGTTTCTACAACAGGCACAGCATCCCATATCAACTTTCCCCCCACAGAAACAGTGATGTACTGATATTTCATCAGATCCTGAGTGGTTACAGTGCAGGAACAGGTCGGGAATGAGGAGAGAACTGGAATTTCTCACCTAACGTGGCAGCTGCCGCCAGCCCGGCCGCGTAGGGATCCGTCCCCGGAGGCGCCGCGCTGATGATGTAGGGGTTGGGAACAAAGGCAGCAGGAGCTAAACCTGCTGAAAACATACCTGTCAGTAAAAACAGATGGCATGGGACTGCAGCCCCACCACAACCCCCTGGGCAGCACCCAACTCACGCCGCTTTAGTGGTTTTAAGCCTTTTACAGGTGTTTTCTATAGGGAGTGAACAATCAGTGAGGGTTAGCAGGCAGAGGAGAGAGTTGGCATAAAAAATCCCTAATTCCCAGGATGCCATGCTCCTTAAGCAGTAAAATTCTTTCTATCCCACAGCTCGAGTGCCTCTGCAGGGCACACAGACCGTGCTGAGCTGACTGGAGCTTGGTACTACTCTGTGTTTCCTACACTGAGTAAAGCAGGACCCAAAGTACCCCATTTTGAGCTCCATGCCCTCCCCAGGATCCCAACATTCCCCTGGTTAGCTTGGAAAGAGTTCAGGAGTGTAAAAGCATTCCCTCCCTCTGCAAGGGAACAGTTTAATCATTAGAGAAAGCCCAGGTGGGCGGGAGAGGGGTGTGGAGGGGAGGTGAAGGTGAAGGGGAGGAAGGTAAAAAGTGAAATCATTTTAATCCCTGAACGCCACTGAGCACACGAGGGCACTGCACAGAGCTGGGAGAGTCCCAACACATTTATATTGGCATTTTGGGTAGGAAGAACTACCACAAATTGCTTATTGTGCTAAAAACATTTCACTTTAATCATCCAGGCCCTTCTGTAGTTTTTCTGGTTTTCTACACATGGGATTAAGTGTGTAGAAATTTAAAGTTAATAAACATTATATATCTTATGAATATAATATCTTTCAATAATATCAATCATGTGTTTTTATAAATGACATCTTTAACTCATCAGAGCCCAGGCAGCACATTCAGCTGCTGTTGAATTGTGCATTTCCCCTCAGTTTCCCTTGATTCATGCCTGACTTAGAGACTGCAAAACCCTCCTGATTGACCCTGAGGAGGGTGACAGTGCCAGTCCTGCCAGGCAGGGGAGTCCTTTAAATAAAGTCCTGGTTTATCCTTAAACCAGGCACAAACCCAGAAATAATTGGTTTAATCCTTAAACCACTGTCCTTTTCAAGTGTGCAAGAGGCACCCACAGAATCTTCCAAGCAAATCTTTAAAAACGCCCTTCACGTGTTGATTATCATCTGCAAAAATGCACTTTAAGCCCTCCCAACCCCTTTCCCATGGTGTTTTCCCGGGAAAACAGGGAGGGGCACTGGGATGGAGGACAGGGCACACTCACCTATGTGTGGCTGGTGGGCAGCAGCCAGGGCGTACTGCTGCTGCTGGGCTGCCGTCAGCTGCTGCACTGCCAGCGCGTTGGGCCTCTGGAACAGCTGCGGGCACAGACACAGGCACTGAGAGCGGGCACGGGACTGAAACCCGGCTTAAAAACATGAATATTGGCCTTAAAACCCCAAATACTGCCCTTAAAACCCCAAATACTGCCCTTAAACCAGGCACAGACACAGGCACTGAGAGCGGGCACGGGACTGAAACCCGGCTTAAAAACATGAATATTGTCCTTAAAACCCCAAATACTGCCCTTAAACCAGGCACAGACACAGGCACTGAGAGCGGGCACGGGAACTTAGACTGGGCTTAAAAACATGAATATTGTCCTTCAAAACACAAATACTGCCCTTAAAACCCCAAATACCGCCCTTAAAACCCCAAATACTGCCCTTAAACCAGGCACAGACACAGGCACTGAGAGTGGGCACGGGACTTCGACCAGGCTTAAAAACATGAATATTGTCCTTAAAACCCCAAATACTGCCCTTAAACCAGGCACAGAGCACACGCACGGAGAGCGGGCATGGACTTAAACCGGGATTAAAAACATGAACATTGTCCTTAAAAACACAGATACTGCCCTTAAAACCCTATATACTGCCCTTAAATCAGGCACACACACAGGCACTGAGAGCGGGCACAGACTTAAACCGGGCTTAAAAACATAAATACTGACCTTAAAACCCCAAATATTGCCCTTAAAGCAGGCACAGAGCACAGGCACTGAGAGTGGGCACGGGAACTTAGACTGGGCTTAAAAACATGAATATTGTCCTTCAAAACACAAATACTGCCCTTAAACCAGGCATAGACACAGCCACTGAGAGCAGGCACAGGAACTCAGACTGGGCTTAAAACCCCAAATACTGCCCTTCAATCAGGCACAGAGCACAGGCACTGAGAGCAGGCATAAAACCCCAAATACTGCCCCTAGAAACGCAAATACTGCCCTTAAATCAGGCACAGAGCACACGCACAGAGAGTGGGCACAGGACTTAAACCGGGCTTAAAAACAGAAATACTGTCCTTAAACCTGGCACAGAGTACACACACCCTGAGAGAGGGCACAGGAACTTCAACCAGGCATAAAAACATAAATACTGCCCTTAAACCAGGCACAGAGCACAGGCACACTGAGAACGGGCATGGGAACTTCAACCGGGCATAAAACCCCAAACACTGCCCTTAAACCAGGCACAGAGCACAGACACCTTTACACTGGGCACAGGAACTTAAGCCAGGCATAAACCCCCAAATACTGCCCTTAAAACCCCAAATACTGCCCTTAAACCAGGCACAGAGCACAGACACCCTTGAACCAGGCACAGAAACTTAAACCGGGCTCAAAAACACAGATACTGTTCTTAAACCAGGCACAGAGCACAGACACCCTTAAACTGGCCATGGAAACTTAAACCGGGCTCAAAAACACAAATACTGTCCTTAAATCAGGCACAGAGAACAGACACCCTGAGACCGGACACAGGAACTTAAACTGGGCACAAAACCCCAAATACTGTCCTTAAACTGGGCTCAAAACCATGAATATTGTCCTTAAACCAGGCACAGAGCACAGACACCCTTAAAGCGGGCACAGAAACTTAAACCATGCTCAGAAACATAAATACTGTCCTTAAACCAGGCACGGAGAAGAGACACCCTTAAACCAGGCTCAAAAACACAGACACCCCTTAAATCACACTCAAAAACACAAACAGTGTCCTTAAACCAGGCACAATGCATAGACACCCCTTAAACCAGGCTCGGAAACTTAAACCAGGCTCAAAAACATAGACACTGTTCTTAAACCAAGCACAAAATCACCAACACTCCTTAAATGAGGCTCAAAAACTCACAGACACCCCTTAAACCAGGCACAAAAACTTAAACCAGGCACAAAACCATAGACACACCTTAAACCCACACTCCTTAAACCAGGCTCAAAAACACCAACACTCCTTAAATCAGGCACAAAATCACAAACACCCCTTAAACCAAGCACAAAACCACAAAGCTGTCTTTAAACCAGGCACAGAAACACAAAGCCTGTGCCCCACACTCCAAACCCTACAATTTGGTGTTAAACGGTGGGATTGAGGCAGTGGAAATAGGGAAAGAAACCTCTGCAACAGGAATATTAACCTGAATTTGCAAAGGTATCAGCAAAGTGCACCTGGAGCATTTCAGGCTGCTGGAAAATGTTTTGTGCCTGTCCTTAACTCAGCACAAACCCACAAATGCTGTCCTTAACTCAGCCACAAAAAGCAGCAATTCCTTCTTTTTCAAGCAATCCCTTCACACCACATTTCCTTTCACCACTACAGATATTCTGCTCTGAACATCTCCGAAATATTTGAAGATCAGGAGCTCCTTTGGAATCGACTGTCCGTGTTAATCCACCTGAAAAAACCCAAATTTCTGCACTCCCAAGTTGGATTTTCCCTCTGCTATTCCCTGCTCCATCCCAAAGGCTTTTTATTTGTCCCAACTCCTCAGGATCACAAACCCTGAACCAAACCCTTCCTTTACCTGCAGCCCCCCAGCTCAATTCTCGTGTTTATTGAGAATTTTTTACACACACACACACACACACACACACACAAAAGATTCCATTAAAGTATTTTTGCAGATGGTTTCGGGTTTTTTTTCTCTAGAAGTTCCTTTCCCAGCTTCCTATGCCTTTACCTAAAGGAAATCACTGAATTCCTCCATTTTCAGCCTGTGCTCAGCTCTAATTAAACCATTTAAGGATACACCAGCTGAATATCTCTGAAATTATCCAGCAAGGCCATCCCCACTCAGTGCCAGGGATCATTTCCAAGGTGGGAATGACTTCACAAACCACCGTGAGAAATGTTTTCTCCCTCCACTCCCTCACAAAAGACTTGGATGCTTCAATTCCTACGATTTTCACACCTATTATCCTGCCCTCCTTTCAGACAAGTGAACTGCTGGCAGAAGCAGCAATAATTCTGCCCATATTTTTGGCAGAAACCCACAACACTCAAGAAGAAGCCCAGAAATGTTAAGAAAAATCAATTGTTTGGTTTTTTATAGGCCAAAATTGGAACTGGTTCTTCTGAGAGCAGGGTGAGCGAAGCTGGGTGAGAAAACCCACCTTTATTTTTGTCTTTTTTACAAGTTCAGGTGGCGAAAACACATCTGAGGGATCAGCACCAGATTTATGGGGTGGAAACCGAGCATTTAGGGGATCCAGAATTAACCCTCTGTGTGCCAAACCTCCCACTCACAACTGCTTTGTTCGTTCATCCCTCATGATGAGCTCCTACAAACATCCAAGGGGAATCAGAAATTAAAAAAGATATCAGATCTACAGTTCCCCTATTGCCCCCATGGCCATATAACACGACACAGCCTATTCCTGGCCCTTTTTGTGGTTTGCAGGTGCCATTCAAAGGCAGTTTGTTCAGGTGCCATCTGTCACCAGGAGCTGGGGTAGAGCTCCACTGATATTCCTTTAGTTTTAAAAAACAAAACCAGAGCTCCACTGATATCCCTTTAGTTTTAAAAAATGAGGATATTGTGGACAACAGGAGCTACAGAATGCGGAATGAGGGATTTTGGCTTTGTGGGAGGCGCAGGGGCAGAGCTCCACTGATATCCCTTCAGTTTTAAAAAACAAAAGCAGAGCTCCACTGATATTCCTTTAGTTTTAAAAAACAAAAGCAGAGCTCCACTGATATCCCTTTAGTTTTAAAAAACAAGGATATCATGGACAACAGGAGCTACAGAATGCGGAATGAGGGATTTTGGCTTTGTGGGAGTCACAAGCAACATCTCATTCACTGATTAACAGCAGCACATATGGGGAAAAGATCATGTAAATCCCCTGAAGTGCTTCAGTGTGGATTCCTGTGGAACATCCTTGGGTTTGGGGTCTACTTTTCTATTAATTCAGCAATTTCAGCCTTCTTCAGCTGCAAAATTTCACCAAACCCTTCAGCTTTTGCATCCCTGGGATCTGCTTTTCCAGCTGCTGATGTGGATGCCCTCACAGTGAAGCACAGAGGAAATGGCTGGGTTATTATTTCCTTGTCTTGAGGGCAAAAAAAGCATTTATCTCCCTGAAAACCCTTCTTATAGTGTTCTCTTAACTCACATGAGGATTTACACACCTCCCAGATGGAACTCAATGATCCATCCCGGGATCAGAACTGGCAAAAAGGAATCCATGCCTCCTCAGATCGTCAATATTTCACCATCAATATTTATTGCACCATCAATATTTATTTCACCTGCTGCTCTGGGCTCTTTTTGTTGTCTGCCTGCTCTGGGAGCTCAGCTGATCCCTGCTAAATTTGACTTCCAGATATAAAACATCTGCAAGAGAGCTGGAGAGGGACTTTGCATAAGGGCAAGGGGAAATGGCCTTAGAGAGGAGGGATCTAGGTGGCATATGGGGAAGGAATTGTTCCCTGGGAGGGCTGGGATGGAACTCCCAGAGAAGCTGTGGCTGCCCCTGGATCCTGGCAGTGTCCCAGGCCAGACTGGAGCAGCCTGGGACAGTGGGAGGTGTCCCTGCCATTGCAGGGGTGGATGGGATGAGTTTTGGGGTCCTTTCCAACCCAAACCATCCCAGGATTCCGTGACCTCTCCTCTGCCTGCTTCAATTCCCAGCTTTGCTCAGCTCTCTCAGAAGAAGCTCAGCACAGCTCCAGCCCTGCAGCTGCAGATTCCATCCTGCAGCCTGTCCAGGGAAGCAGAGCCAAGAAAAACCATCCCAACTGCAGCCTTTCCTCAGCCAGATAAGCCACGGGAGCTCTGGGAATCATCAACTCAACGGATTTAGAAGAGCTGCTAAAGCCTCGCTGCACTGTCTCCATCTGCTGACAGCACAGCCCCACATTCCAAAAGCTACAAATCAGCGTTCAACGGAGGGACTGAGGCAGTGGGAAAAGGAAAAGAAACCTCTGCAGAAGGAATATTAACCTGAATTTCCAAAGGTATCAGCAAAGTGCACCTGGAGCATTTCGGGAAATGCGTTTAGAGGAAAGCTACAAAGGCCTGCCACGGTTTGGGAGGAGCTCAGGGAGATCTCCCAACGTTTCAGGGAGGCTCTCCCCTCTCCTCCATGTGCCGATGAATGAAGGATGATTTCCAGCACATGGAAATCATCCCTCAGCTCACTGAGGGAATTCCAAGGCAGCAAAACCCCAGAGCTAGGGAATGCTGCAAGATCAGATGTCCCTCAGCCACTTTCTTCTGCCATATAAACATCTGACATCTCTGATCAGATGTGGGGAAGACCTTTCCCTTCTGAATATTCCACTTAGCTGTGCTTGCCTGAGTTAGTGCTTGCCAGGAATAGTTCCCTGAGTTAATTCGAGGGAAAAATTGTTGTATTTTAAAAATAAACAAAAAATAACCCACAAACCCTCAGTCACCAGCCCCAAACACCTGTTACAGTAGAAGAGTAAAAAAATTCAGGTTCTGTTTTCTTCTCAATGGAGAATCGGTCAGAACAAGCCAAGACCTCCCCAAATAGTTATTTTTAATGATGCTCATTAATTAATGGTGATAATTAACTCAATGTTCTGGCACTGTATCTCATTTAACAGCACTCAGTATAGAATGCTTCCCCACAGCCCCAGAAAGGCATTTTTAGGGATGAGATCCCTCGTTCAGGATGACTCCCTCCTGACACCTGAATGCAAAGCTGCACTGCCATTTTAAAAATGCACAACTTTCATGGTTTAAAAGTAATTCTAACAGATTCCTTTCATCCAGGCTGAGCTGGCAGTGCAACCCTGGCTGCTGGGGAGCAGGAATTAAGGAAGGGGGCACAAGTGGGAGCCAAGATCCCTGGATTTACACAGACCTGCACATTTGGCTGGGGAATGATTCCTTATCTTTACTACAGCACTCAGGCTGACAAAAGGCTCTTGTTTGCTTTCACTGGAGGTGGAAGCAGCAACAAAGCTGAAAGTTGGAAATAACGGATCTTGTTTGAGAACTCAGCCGGGCCTGGGTGAGACCAGGGGTGCCTGAGGGGCAGGAGCCGTCCCCCACCACTCCCCCAAAATCAGAGACAAGAGAGGATTTGCGCTCCACAAGGAAACGGAGCTGGGAAGGGGCTTAGCCCCAGGAACAGCTGAGGGAGCTGGGGAAGGGCTCAGCCTGGAGAAAAGGAGGCTCAGAGGGACCTTGTGGCTCTGCACAGCTCCTGACAGGAGGGGACAGACGGGGGGGGGGGGGGGGGGGGTCAGGCTGTGCTCCAGGGAACAGGGACAGGAGGAGAGGGAACGGCCTCAGGCTGGGCCAGGGAGGCTCAGGGTGGACATCAGCAGGAATTTCTCCAAGGAAAGGGTGCTCAGGCCTTGGCACTGCCCAGGGAGGTTTGGAGTGTCCATCCCTGGAGGTGTCCCAGGAATTCCTGGCTGTGGCACTGAGTGGTCTGGGCTGGGGACAAGGTGGGGATGGGCACAGCTGGGACTCCATGGACTGGGAGGCTTTTCCAGCCTCAGGGACCCTGGGATTCCCAGGCATTTGATGACACAGAGGTGACATCAGCTCTGTAAGGACATTCCCACTCACTTAGTATGGAATAAATTATCCAAACCCAGCCAGAAATCCGCACTGCACTTCTCCCAAAACAGACACCTTTCCCTGCTTTGCCTTCCTTTGGGAGGTTGGATTTCCCCCAGCCAGGTGCCAGATGTGCCAAATTTTAAATCTTCTTTTTTAAAGGCAAAAAGAAACTAACAAAAACTCCTCAAACTTGCAAATGGGCCTTCACTTCAATAGAGAAGCCTGACAAAAGGCAAATTCCAGCCTTCCCACCCCTGCCCTTACAGTCCCATCTCTCACTGCTCTCCAAAAGCAGCTCACTTATGGTGCTCAAATGTTTGAAAAAACGCACAACTTTCATGGTTTCAAAGTAATTCTGGCATCCCAGGTCTCACACCAGAGCAAGACAAACACTTGGAACTATCTGGCTTTTCTCCTTTTTGAACTCTACAGCAGCTATTTAGTTTAATCATTAAATTTTCCATCATTAACCTCCCCAAGATGTTGTAGAACAGAGCAGCCAATTGAGCTCGAACACAGATATTTACATTGCTTTTAAGACTGTGATAACTCAGAACAAACTTGGCAATGCTTTCCCTCACTCCACAGTGCCAGAGGCTCTTCTGCTTAAAAAATCAGACATTTTAGGAAAGCCAGGGAGAGTTATACATCCCTGCAATCAGCTCCAACAAAGGCTCCCATTCTTCTTCGAGGGATATCAAACTTGCGAAGGGAAAGCAATAAAGTTTACAATCATTACCCAAACGAGCAGGAACAGGAGCAGAGCAGGAGTCGATTGCTGGAGCCAGGCCCAGCATTCACGAGGAGCCAAGGGAGGTTGGGATGAGGGAGTTTGTGTGGGAGAAAGGTCAAACAAACCTAAACCGGGCTGAGATAAAGGTTTGTAGTATTGGACTCTGCCCTCAGGCTTTAAACCAGGCTCAGGTTTGAATTCGTGATTCCCTCAGGCTACTCTAGTCGGGGCAGCAAAGTGCAGTGTGGGGCTCAGCAAAGCACGGTGTGGGGCTCAGCAAAGAGCAGCGTGGGGCTCAGCAAAGAGCAGTGTGGGGCTCAGCAAAGAGCAGTGTGGGGCTCAGCAAAGAGCAGCGTGGGGCTCAGCAAAGAGCAGTGTGGGGCTCAGCAAAGAGCAGTGTGGGGCTCAGCAAAGCACGGTGTGGGGCTCAGCAAAGAGCAGTGTGGGGCTCAGCAAAGCTCAGTGTGGGGCTCAGCAAAGCACGGTGTGGGGCTCAGCAAAGAGCAGTGTGGGGCTCAGCAAAGCACAGTGTGGGGCTCAGCAAAGCACGGTGTGGGGCTCAGCAAAGCTCAGTGTGGGGCTCAGCAAAGCACAGTGTGGGGCTCAGCAAAGCACGGTGTGGGGCTCAGCAAAGAGCAGTGTGGGGCTCAGCAAAGAGCAGTGTGGGGCTCAGCAAAGCACAGTGTGGGGCTCAGCAAAGCTCAGTGTGGGGCTCAGCAAAGCACAGTGTGGGGCTCAGCAAAGCACGGTGTGGGGCTCAGCAAAGAGCAGTGTGGGGCTCAGCAAAGAGCAGTGTGGGGCTCTGCAAAGAGCAGTGTGGGGCTCAGTGTGGGGCTCAGCAAAGCACGGTGTGGGGCTCAGCAAAGCTCACTGTGGGGCTCAGCAAAGAGCAGTGTGGGGCTCAGCAAAGCCCAGTGTGGGGCTCAGCAAAGCTCACTGTGGGGCTCAGCAAAGAGCAGCGTGGGGCTCAGCACCTGGGCTGAGCAGGTGTTGGATCTCAGTCACCTTCAGGGCTCCAGCGTGGGCATTTACTTATTTTTTAGCACTTTTTCCTACTTCAAAGATCTCTTTCAATGGCAGCTCCTCAAGGCCTCAATGGCCACTACAGAGGGCATTGCTGTAGAATTGCTGAGGGAATCACTGTGGGATTTGCTGAGGGCATTGCTGAGGGATTTGCTGTGGGAATTGCTGGGGGAATCACTGTGGGATCTGCTGTGGGAATTGCAGTGGGATTTGCTGTGGCAATTGCTGTGGGATTTACTGTAGGAATTGCAGTGGGATTTGCTGTGGGCATTGCTGTGGGATTTGCTTTGGGATCTGCTTTAGGGATTGCTGTGGGATTTGCTGTGGGATTTGCTGTGGGAATTGCTGTGGGCACTGCTGTGGGGTTTCTTTGGGAATTGCTGTAAGAATCACTGTGGGTATTGCTGTGGGATTTCTTTGGGAATTGCTATAGGAATCGCTGTGGGAATTGCTGTCTATCCTGGCTCCCCAGGGAATCAGATCTCTGCTCCATTCCCCGAGAGGACACACACAGCACATCGATGATGATGAACCACCTCAGCCTTCCTCCGCCCCTTTCCCAGGCCAAGCTCCTGCACTCATCCCACCCCATCCTGCCCCTCTGGAGCCCCGGGGATGGATCAGGGCCAGCCCCTCACCTGCTGCTGGGAATTGTAGTCGAAGAGCCCCACGGTGGCGGCGGCCGAGTCCACGGGGACCTGCGTGCCGGAATAATCGAACTGCAGCGGCTCCATGCCCACGTGCTCCATGGGGTCCAGGGGCACGCTCTGCGACTCCATGTTGGAGAAGTCCTCCACGGGCTTGGCCCCGTTGGTGCTGGCCAGCTGGGCCAGGCCCTCGGAGCCATTCTGGTTGGGGCCCAGCAGATCCACCTCGCTCGCCGAGTTCTGGCAGTTCCCGGGTGTGCGGCTGTGGGGAGCGGAAAGCCGTCAGGGAACGCGGCCGGGAACGCTCCAGCCCAGAGCAGAGCCACCATGGGTGCTCGGGGGTGGTGGAGTAAAGAGGGGAAAAAGAAAAAATGGGCTGGAATAGTACCCTGAGTTAATTCTACTGAGAAATTTAGGTATTTTCGAAAATAAAACCAGGAATGCTCCAGCCCAGAGCAGAGCCACCACAGGAGCTCGGAGGTGGTGGAATAGAGAGGGGATAAATAAAAAAACAGTCTGGAAGAGCTCCCTGAGTTAATTCTACTGAGAAATTTATGTATTTTAGAAAATAAAACCAGGAACGCTCCAGCCCAGAGCAGAGCCACCACAAGTGCTTGGAGGTGGTGGAATAAAGAGGGGATAAAGAAAAAATGGTATGGAATAATTCCTTGAGTTAATCTACAGAGAAATTGGTGTATTTGAAAAATTAAAAAAAAATAAAAGCAGGAATGCTCCATCCCAGTGTCACAACAGCATCACATCCCCAGACCCAGACCCACCACAAGTGCTTGGAGGTGGTGGAATAAAGAGGGAATAAATAAAAAACAGTCTGGAATAGTTCCCTGAGTTAATCTACAGAGAAATTAGTGTATTTGAAATATTTAAAGAAATAAAAGCAGGATTGCTTCATTCCAGCATCAGACCCACCACAAGTGCTCGGAGGTGGTGGAATAAAGAGGCAATAAATAAAAAAATGGTCTGGAATAGTTCTTTGAGTTAATCTACAGAGAAATCGGTGTATTTTAAAAAATAAATGCGGTATCGCTTCATCGCAGCATCACAACAGCATCACATCCCCAGACCCACAACTGCTTGGAGATGGTGGAATAAAGGAGGAAAAAATAAAAAAAATGCTCTGGAATTAGTTCCCTGAGTTAATTTTACTGAGAAATTGGTGTATTTAAAATTTTTTAAAAAACAGAAGCAGGATTGCTCCATCCCAGCATCAGACTCACCACAGGTGCTTGGAGGTGGTGGAATAAAGAGAGGATAAAGAAAAAAAATGGGCTGGAATAGTTCCCTGAGTTAATCTACAGAGAAATCGGTGTATTTGAAAAATTTACAACAAACAAAAGCAGGATTGCTCCATCCCAGCATCAGACCCACCACAAGTGCTTGGAGGTGGTGGAATTAAGGGGGAAAAAATAAAAAGATGGTCTGGAATAGTTCCCTGAGTTAATTCAAGGGAGAAATTGGTGTATTTAAAAAATAAACAAAAAATAACCCACATACCCTCAGTCACCAGCCCCAAACACCTGTTATAGTAGAAGAGTAAAAAAATTCAGGTTCTGTTTTCTCCTCAACTGAGAATCGGTCAGAACAAGTCAGGACCTCCCCAAACTGTTATTTTTAATGAAGCTAATTAATTAATGGTGATAATTAACTCAATGTTCTGACACTGTATCTCACTTAACAGCATTCTAAGGTGGCTGCCATGGGCTCCTGATCACCTAAAATAAGGTTCAGCCTCCATGGGAACGCTTCACCTCCACAGAAGAGCCTTTCCTGGGCAGGAGATGCTCCAGCCACCCCCAGTTTTCCTGGGAATGGGAATGGGATGGCTGAGCACCTTCCCCTGGGAAGAGGGGAACGAATTCCTGGCTTTGCTTTGCTTCCACGCACAGCTTTCCTTTCCCCATTAAAAAGTTTTCACCTCAAGCCACGAATTTCTCACTTTTCCCCTTTGGATTCTCCCCATGGCACTGCAGGGGAGGGAGTGAGAGCCTGGGGGGGCTGAGCTGGCTGGGCTCAATTAATTATTAATTAATCACTAACTATGCACTTACCTGAAGTCTTTGACATCGGCGTCGATCCCGTTCTGAACAGGCAAACCATTGGATTTATCCATCACGTCCCCCTCCTCCTTCAGATCTCCCAATTTATCTCCATCAAACGTGCCCTTGTTTTTCTTATCCCCTTTGTCATTCTCATCACTCTCTGCATCCCTTGGCCCCTGGGCAAAAGAGACATTGTTTTAATAAGCTGAGTTTTCAGATCAATTTTCCTGTTACCCTGAGATGGTAACAAATCAAAGACACATGTCACAATAAAATAAGTCACTTGCAAACATTAATTCTTAGCAAAAAAAAAAGCTAAAAAGCAAAATATTCAATAATAATCAAAGAAATAAGGGAATTAATTCTCATTCTTCCAAGAGAGGTTTCATCTATTCAGGTTTCTTCCATTTAGTAATTCAAGGTTTGTTTTTATAGGCTCTAAAAATCCCACCCCAAGATAATGTTAAAGAATTCTCTTTTTACATGGGACTTAAGCACTTCAAAATCAACACCAGCAAATGCTGCAGGGGCACAAACTGAATTAGTGCCTGGCTCAGTGTCAGAGACAGCTCTTGACTGGACAAGTGCAAGTGTTTGAAAATCACCTCAGTTTTGGGGGCATCAGCAGTGAATTCCAAAGCACGGCTCATTTAAAAACACTCAAATAAATCACTGCCTCAATCATTGGCTCCTGCAATCCTGGAGCAAATTTCTTTGGGAGAAAAGGAGGGGAGGGAAAGGAAAAAAGGATTTCTGTTCTGTTGAGCATTTTATGAGTGGTGTTACATCTGCAGCATTTCTGCCCTTAATGTCTGCGTTTTATTTCACTTGGGAGAAGAATAAAGGGTGATGATGCCTGGGGCAGTGTTTTGAACAACAAAAGGGAGAGGCAAAACAACATAATTTATGATAAAAACCAGCAAGGGGCATATAAACAGATTTATCAGAGGCAGCTTTGGTGCTGTCACAAGGACAGACATCCAAACCCTGTCTTCCACTTGACTGGAGGGAAAAGTGCTCTGCACACACTCTATCCACTGAATCCTTTTTCTATTCTCTCTACTTGGAGGAAGAGATTTTCCCCTCATATTTAGAGAAAAAAAAATTGTTCTAAAAGCAAGAATCTTCTGATGCTGCTTCTTGAAGAAAATAAAATTGCACTTCCTTAATATTACTTGGAAATGCCAACTGTAAATCCAGATTTGGAGCAAACAATGGGTGTTGAGCAGTGACAGCGGTGTCACCACTGTCACCCTGATTGTGCTGAGGAGCCAACCTCTCCCTAACCCCCAATTTGGGTAAATTGGCTCCTTCCCCTGAGTGTTCACATCCCAAAATCCTCTTGGCTCGGCTCAGGGCTCTCCCAACTTCTCAGGCACGTCCTAATGAGGGCCAGCAATCCCAGGGGGGAGAAGGGAAGCTGCAGAGCAGCATCCAAAGGAGAGTTTTCCGTAATTCCCAGACCCCTTTCCCCCCACAGGGCTGGGTTTGATGCCCACATCCTTAAATTCGAGGCAGCACCAACTGTGCTCCTTCCCAACCCCACAAAACACAGGGATGGTGCCTTTCCCCCATGGGGAACGACCCCCACAGTTTGGAGCTGTGTCCTATTTCTGGGATCTTCACGTAGAGTTTTTGTTGTGAGGCACCAAAAAGCAGCCACAGGCTCAGTGAAGGTTTCTGTGCAGCTTTTTCCAAGGATCTGCTTGGATGGGGTTTGTGGTGGGGGCTTATCCAAGGAATTAGGGAATGCCAGCACCGTCCCTGCCCCATCCCACATCCCCCGAGGCAAGGCCTAAACCCACCTGTGTAGGGAACAGCTCAACCAGAGCAAAGCAAAGAATGGATTCCCAACCAAACCAACTGTCTTAGGTTCCATGGAAGGTGTAACCAAAAGTCTGTATTCTATTCCCATCTCCATAGCTGTTCAAACAGCTGGGGCAGTGCTCTTTGTGTTCAGCATGACCCAGCCCTGCTAACACCATCGGGGCTAGCTCTGCTCATGGCCATCGAGGGCTCAGGAGTGACTCACAGATTCCATCAGCCATTGGGAGATGCCCTGCCCAGAGGGCAGGAGCTGAACATTGCCACCTGCACAGAAACTGAGACCCTGCAACACCGGGGTACCTTTCCCACTGATTCCCAGAGGAGAAGAGCTCCAGAGCCACCACTGGACCTCCAGAGAGCGACGAGACCTTTCCACAAGATCACCACTCCAACAAGAGCACATCCATCACTCCAACGGGACTGCAGCACCATTGAACTGCACTGCAGCACCACCCTGACAGGGTGCAGGTTGGATTCTGACTTTGTCTATCTAAACCGTTGTTTCTGCATTATTGCCTTGCTCTAAATATTAGTGAAGAACTGTTATTCCTTTTTTCCCATATCTCTTGCTTGAGAGTCCCTTGATTTCAAAGTTATAATAATTCAGAAGGAAAAGGAGTCATATTCCCTATTCCAAGGGAGGTTCCTTGGCACACACCTGTCTTTCAAACCAAGACACTAACCAAGCAGCAAAGGGAGAAAAGAACAGAACAGAAATGTTGGAATGAGGCACTTACAAATCCTCCTTTCCTTAGGCAGGAATCTCCAGGAGATGAGCTCAGCACATACTCCACCATGCTAACTCCGAGGCCTCCGCTCTCTGACCGCGGTGACAGCACCGAGTTGACTTCGCTGTTCACATGAAAGCCCTGCCCAGGTCTTCTCTGAACCATAATTGGTTGGGAAACAGAGTGATCTGGAACAAAAACATGGGAAATTCTTACAAGCAGATCCAACTATTCAAAGGAGGCAAATTAAATCATTCAATATGTACTCCCCAGGGGCTTATTTGCACTAAAAAGTGCCAAATTTGTGACTCTGATGATGTCCATTGGTAAAACCAGGACGGCTTTTGTAGTTTTTAAATACTAGAACGTGTAAACCTACAAGTGAGAGCAATGTTTAAAATCTAAACTCAAAAAATTTCAGAAATTTAAGACTATCTAGAGGTTGCAATTAGAAAACCAAAGTCTTGAGTTTTTAGTTTTAGTAAAATTCCTGCATTAGTACAGTGAAAAACAAGTTTTGGGTTGTCATTTCTAACATGATCCCACTGCTACACCAGCCTGTCCCTGTGTCCTCTGTCCCATCAACTGCTGTGTTTGTGTCATGATTGGGAATTTTTCTGGCTGCTCTTTCCTCAAGAAAAGGTTTATGGGAAGTTCATTTCTTCCTCATCCCCCTTGTCCTCCTGCACCAGCCCCATCTTTTTTCCATCCCCAGAGGCTCAGGCTGTGAGCTCCAGCCAGGACAGACTCGGGAACTTCCAAATCCTTCTGGGCTCTGCAAAAATCCCAGGCTGGGCAGCAGGGAATGACCCTAAGGAGGGAAGGGAAGGAATTCTCTGCTCAAAAATAACAGGCAGAAGCTATGGGAGATGCCAGGGGTTGGTGGGACACGGAAGTGACACCAAAATCCAAGGACATTGACACTGGAGCTTCCTCCTAAGGCAGGGAAAATAATTCCATTCTGCCATTGCTCCTGGCTGAACTTCCCTCCTTTTCCCCCAAAGCATCCATGTGCCCCCAAAGGGACATGGGACTGTGGAGATTTTTTGGGGATAAAGCTTCCAAAAAAAAGGAAAAGTCAGTTTAACCACCCAGCACTGCTGCCCAATTCCAAGTCGCCAGGAGGGGAAGGAAGGACAGGGCTGCAGCTTTAGCTGCCCTGCCTTTAAAGGGTTAAATCCACACGGTTGGGGTAGAGGAGGGAAATCCCAAATCCTGCAGTGTCCTGTGGACTCAAGACTCCTGTGGAGCAGGGATGGGGCCAAGGGAAGATCCAGACTCCACCATTCCATGGGGGCTGGAGGGATTTGGGGCAGCAGAGCCCTCAGGTGCTGTTCCCTTCCTTTGGGGTGAGCCAAAGGGAAACCCCGACCCTTCTGGGACACGGCAAGGTGTGGGATTAACCGGGGATCAGCCAAGGGAGGGGCGGCAAGGCCTTGGACTCCTGGAGATGGGGATGAGGCAGTGGGAGTGCCCTGCCAGCCCCGGGGTGTCGCCGGAGGAGAAAGTCCCTTCCTCAGCTGTTCCCAAAGCCTGCCTCAGCCCTAAATCCCCTCAGGGCCCCCCCAAAACCTCCCCAGACCCATCCGTGCAGGCACATCTGGAGAAGCTCTGGCCCCTTTTCGCAGCCATTTTTCAGTGTAAATGGTAAAAAAAGGTTTTATGGCTATCCCAATGCCTTCACCTACACAGTGGCTACCAGGGAAAACCCCGAAAGGGTGAGGCTGCCGTGAATCCCATTTCCTGGGAGCTGTAAACCCCATTTCCTGGGAGCTGTAAACCCCATTTCCTGGGAGCTGTAAACCCCATTTCCTGGGAGCTGTGAACCCCATTTCCTGGGAGCTGTGAATCCCATTTCCTGGGAGCTGTAAACCCCATTTCCTGGGAGCTGTAAACCCCATTTCCTGGGAGCTGTGAATCCCATTTCCTGGGAGCTGTGAATCCCATTTCCTGGGAGCTGTGAATCCCATTTCCTGGGGGCTAGAAATCCCATTTCCTGGGAGCTGTGAATCCCATTTCCTGGGAGCTGTAAACCCCATTTCCTGGGAGCTGTAAACTCCATTTCCTGGGAGCTGTGAATCCCATTTCCTGGGAGCTGTGAATCCCATTTCCTGGGAGCTGTGAATCCCATTTCCTGGGAGCTGTGAATCCCATTTCCTGGGAGCTGTGAATCCCATTTCTTGGGGGCTAGAAATCCCATTTCCTTGGAGCTGTAAATCCCGTTTCCTGGGAGCTGTGAATCCCATTTCCTGGGGGCTGTGAATCCCATTTCCTGGGGGCTAGAAATCCCATTTCCTGCCAGCTGTAAACCCCATTTCCTGGGAGCTGAAAATAGCATTTCCTGGGAGCTGTAAACCCCATTTCCTGGGAGCTGTAAACCCCATTTCCTGGGAGCTGTGAATCCCATTTCTTGGGGGCTAGAAATCCCATTTCCTTGGAGCTGTAAATCCCGTTTCCTGGGAGCTGTGAATCCCATTTCCTGGGAGCTGTGAATCCCATTTCCTGGGGGCTGTGAATCCCATTTCCTGGGGGCTAGAAATCCCATTTTCTGGGGGCTAGAAATCCCATTTCCTGCCAGCTGTAAACCCCATTTCCTGGGAGCTGAAAATAGCATTTCCTGGGAGCTGTAAACCCCATTTCCTGGGAGTTTTGGGACGTGCAGCAGACACCCAGCAGTGTTTCAGGAGCAGTTTCATGACACAAATCAAAGGTGGGTATTTCAAACCCAGCACCTGCATGGGATTTTTTTTTCCTAAACCCAACCTGAATATTTTCGCCCTAAGTTCAAAATCAGGGACAGACTCTGAGCTAAAACCAAAATTCTTGGCAGATAAAATTCAATATTAATTCAAAACATCTTCTTTAGTTTTTTCTTTTTTAGACTGAATGTTGCTCTCCCCTCTAGTCCAAAATCAGGGACAGTCTCTGATGCAACAACCAAATCCTTGGCAGATTTAACTCAACACTACTAATTCAAAACATCACTTTAATTTTTTTTAACTGAATGGTGGGTTTTGGTTGGTTGGTTCAGTATTTTAAAAATGAAGGGTTTTTCTTTATTCCTCTTGTTCTCCAATATCTTTGTTCTAACTTTTAGCCAATCCATCCCAAGGCAGAAAACACATCAGAAATTGAAATTTCAAAGGCAATTTAAGATTTTTAAGCAGATAAACATGAATTTACATATATTCCACATGGGACAGCGTTTTGACATCTATGGACATCTTAATTTTATCACAGAGCAATGTGAGGTTTTCTGTTTGTTTTTTATTACGCAAACCAGATGGGTTTTTAAAATCTTTTCAAAGCTGTGTCATCCAGCCTGGCCAGTGACTTTGAGTAAATAAATTGCACATTTCTGTATTCAAGCCCAACTAAATTAAGGAAATAATCGAGCTACCTGATGTTCCCCAAGCACTGTCTCTCCACTGATCTCCCAGAAATATCCCTTTTGGTCCATCTTTGCTGGAATCATCAGATTCCCAAAACTTTTTACCCGGCAACAGCTGCTGCAATTCAAAAAAACAAAACAAACAAAAAAACAAAACAACAAAAAAACACAAAGAACAAAACAAAGCAAAGCATGATTAAAATAAGTATAAAATGCAAACATAAACCATAAGCATCTCCCTTCAATCAGGAATCAATCATTAAACACAACTGATCCATTTTTTATAACCTCAATATTTATAAACTCCAGGGTGAAAGCTCAGGGAACAATTCCACCTCCCCATTCCTTATTTTCTCACGAGCTCCAGGAACCCCACACATCAGACACTCACACAATGACACTCTCCAGCCTCTCTGCACTCCCAAGAAAAAATCAAGGAAAATCAATCCAAATGTTTTTCTGAGTTCTCCTGTGAGCTCCCAGCACAAATTCCTGCCTCCTAATGGGGACTGGGGGCAGAAAAGCAGGGATGGGAAAGCTCAGGAGATGCCAGGAGCTCCCAAATTCTCCCTCTGTCCCCTCCTAAGGACTCTCCTGCTCCAGAGGTTCTTTGGGAACACTGATGGGGTGGAGCAGTGCACGTGTTGGGACTGCAGGAAAGGGAAAAGCTCACCATGGATTCACTGGGAATGGGACAGAGCCATCGTGGGGTTGGGAGAGCCTGGGGTGACTGCTCTGGAGGTCAGGGATGGCACAGAGAACATTTTGGGTTTTTGGGAACAGCTTCACCAGAAAACACCCACCAGTGGCACCTCCCCGTGGGAATTCAGACCCTGAGATGGCAAGGGGACAATATTCCCTTAAATCCTGGATGGAATTCATGGGGCAACAGCAGCACAGTCACAGCAAATTAACCACGAAATGAGCCCGGCCTGGAGCTGGGATAAAACTCAAGGAATGGAAGATAAAAAGTACCTGAATCTGTCTGGAATTACCATGGGACTAACAAGAACCATCAGATATGGGATCTCTCCTCTGGATCGGGAGTGGTGATAAGTCCTGATTGATATCAACCTCAGTATCTTGATTGATATCAACCTCAATATCTTGACTGATATCAACCTCAATATCTTGATTGATATCAACCTCAATATTTTCATTGATATCCACTTCAATATCCTGACTGATATCAACTCCCACTGATAACTCCACCAGCAGATGTGCAAATTTAAGGCTAAACTTGAGGAGTAAATCAGCTGCTGGAGGAAGCAGAAAAACTGATTTCACAGCTCTCAGTGCGCTGGTTTGAAACACAATCACCAAAGCTGTGCTCTCCATTTCCTCCTCAGCTCTACAAAGATCTGATTGTTCCCAAAATCTATCCGTTTTGAGACTGATTTCAGACAGGATTTCCTCCCAAAATCCATCAGTTTTGTTCCCAAAATCCATCTGTTTTGAGACTGATTTCACACAGGATTTGTACCGAAAATCGACTGATTTCAGACAGCATTTGTTCCCAAAATCCATCCGTTTTGACAGATTTCAGACAGGACCTGTTCCCAAAATCCATCCATTGTGAGACTGATTTCAGACAGGATTTGTTCCCAAAATGGACTGATTTCAGACAGGATTCCTCCTCACACCCTCCTGATTCTCTCAGCCGAAGGATAAAAGCAGAACCTTGCCCTGAGCTCCCCTTTGTGCAATCCCAAAACACCTCCCAATGGAAGGACAGGAGACTCCCCTGAGCAACTCATTTCCAAACTCAGCTGAACCTGTTCCTCCCTCTGCCCCAGCAGTGATGGAAGGAGGTGAAAGCCAAGCCCCTGCTCCAGTTTGTAAATATAAACACCCATCAGGTGTTTCGCAATTTCAAAGGTTTTGTCATTCCCATATTTCTTCAAAAGCAGCTTTTTTTATTCTCCTGTTGCTGCCACACTGCCAAAGTGCCAGCTCTCCTTCTCGTGGTGCTTCAAGGAATTTTGAACAGCAAGTGGCACAAAGTGATTGAACTGAATTTTAACTGCAATTAAACACTTCTCATTTCCTCTGATGACACTGCACAGTGCAGGGACACGAAGGCTTCTGCAGCCACAGCTCCAGTCAGAATCCCACAGTGGTTTGGGGTTGGAAGTGACCTAAAAGATCATCCAAATCCAACCCTCCTGCCATGGCAGGGACACCTCCCACTGTCCCAGGCTGCTCCAGCCTGCCCTTGGACACTCACAGGGATCCAGGGGCAGCCACAGCTTCTCTGGCAATTCCAGCCCAGCCCTCCCCACCCTCCCAGGGAGAAATTTTTTCCAAAGAAAAAATGAAGGACAGCAGAGGTATGGGCTTGCAGGAAGGAGACAGGAAAGAATGAGCAGAATATTTTCCAACCTTAACAATTCCATTATTTTCTTTTCAAGGATAAGGGAAATTGATTTTTACAAGGGATGGAGGGACAGGACACAGCGAATGGCTTCCCACTGCCAGAGGGCAGGGATGGATGGGATCTGGGGAAGGAATTGTTCCCTGGGAGGGTGGGGAGGGCTGGGCTGGAATTCCCAGAGAAGCTGTGGCTGCCCCTGGATCCCTGGCAGTGTCCAAGGCCAGGCTGGAGCAGCCTGGGATGGCTGAAGGTGTCCCTGGGGTGGAACAAGAAGAGCTTTAGGTCCTTCCCACCCAAAGCGCTCTGGGTTCTCTCAGACTGCAGCAGCTCCAGCCCCCCCTGGCTCTGACCCCATTTCCCTGCTGGAGGGGGTCTGAAGCTCACTCAGCCCTTCACTGCTTCCCCTGCTGCTCTCTCCCCCTTTCCTAAGGCAAACAATCTTTCACCAACACAATCCTGTGCCCCAAAACCTTCTCAGCTTTGCACTGAATCACTCACAAAGCTCACAGAACATCCCAACCCTCACTGTCTCCTGCACACCTCTGTCCTGCACAACCAACCACAGCTTTGTCCCCTCCACTTTAACCCTTCAAGTGTCCAACAGAAGGTCTGTACCAGCAGCAGAACAAACACAAGAGAGATGTTGACCTCCCATGGAGATTCCAGATCTATTTACAGATATCAGGGAAACCCTAAAGCCAATATTAACAGATGCTAACAGGGGCTTTGTTCTGTCAAGTGCTGCTCCAACCAGCACAGAGGGTTAGCAAGCAGCAATCATCTGCACTGAATTATGCAACAGGCTGCCAAGACAATGAATTTTTCCTCAGGGAAAGTTGTCAGTTGCAATGGAGGGGAAAAAAAGGTATTTTAAGTGACTCTCATCCAGTTCTGCAGGTTGGCAATTTAAAAAGAACAAGCGGTGGTTTAGAACGAGAGTCGTTTATTCATTCCCTGGTTTTTATTAAAATTGACCCTATCCAGTATGAAAATAATCCTGCTAAGCCCTCTTACAGAGGACTTAAGAGTTAGGCCAATATTCAATTTAGCAGAGCAGGGAGGAGGGGATGACTTCCACATCATCAACAAAAGCAATTCTTCCAGCAGCCAGGGCAGAGCCTGTGCACAGAGATCCCACTGAGATGGGATTATGAATTAGACAAATTAAGAAAACTGATCCCCCTCAGACAAGGCAAATATTAAGATAAAAGCAGCCATCTGTGCAGGGGAGAGCTGGGTTTATCTGCAGCAACAGGTAGGGAAGGCAGAGCGTGGATTTACGGCTATTTCCAGCTCCCACCCTGCAGTTTCCAAAGCCCGAGATGTTATCTGCCCTCCCCAACTGCTGCCAGCCCAAAGCCGGGGGACAGGGAGAGGAGCAGCCAGTGGGCAGTGCCAGCCCTGCAGCTGCCCTGAGACAGCCCTGAAACCGCCCCGGGACAGCCCTGGAGGTGCCCCAGGACAGCCCTGGAGGTGCCCCGGGACAGCCCTGGAGGTGCCCCGGGACAGCCCTGCTGACCTTCCCCAGGAGCAGGCAGCTCCCTGCCCGTGCAGGGAGGCACAGCAGCTCCCAGCTCCGGGGGGAGAACAAGAGAGGGACAAGATTGGGAATATTTGACCATTCCCTGTTCAGCTCTTGCCGGGCTCTGCTCCCAGCCCTGCCCTGAGCCAGTGGAGCTGCTGTGGCACCATCTCCATCCCAGCTCCACCCCAGCTCCATCTTGTCCCACTCCTCCCATCTCCATCCCAGCCCAACTTCCCCCATCTCCATTCCAGCCCCTCCCATCTCCATCCCATCTCCCCTCTCTATCCCAGCTCCATCCCATCTCCTCTCTCTATCCCAGCTCCATCCCATCTCCCATCTCCTCTCCTCTCACTTCCATCCCAGCTCCACTCCCATCTCCAGCCCTGCCAGCTCTGGGGAAACCGAACAGCTCACCCCAAACTTTATTCCCAACTGCCAATACTCCCCAGCTGCCAATGAACCATACATTTATGGGAACACAGCACAGGCAGCAGTGGCATGGAAAGCAGAGGCACAGGGGTTTCGTTTCGGGTGGTTTTTTGTCATTTTCGTTTGGCTTGTGGTTGTCCTTCTCCAGGACCTACCCAGCTGAACCAATGGGGCACAAACATGGACATGGGAACAGAATAATGGACTATCCTGAACTGCAAGGGATCCACAAGAATCATTGATCCAGCTCCTGGCCCTGCCCAGACGCCCCAAATCCCACCCTGGGCACCCCTGGCAGTGCTGTCCAAACGCTCCTGGAGCTGTGGCAGCCTCGGTGCTGTGCCCATTCCCTGGGGAGCCCGGGCAGTGCCCAGCACCCTCTGGGGGAAGAACCTTTCCCTGATCTCCAGCCTGACCTGCCCTGGCCCAGCTCCAGCCGTGCCCTGGGTGCTGTCCCTGTCCCAGAGCAGGGATCAGAGCTGCCTCTCCAGGTTCTGATGTCGCAGAGTTCCCCTACAACGATCCCACAGGAATTTCACTGCTCACACTCAGCCCTACACCAGCTCCCAGCACTGTCCCCTGCGAGGGCAGCGGCACAGCAATCATTAAACACTTTCAGCTCAATACACAGTATTTCTTACCAGCATTTCCTTCCCAGGGCAGGGTGGAATTCCCTGCTACCCCCAGTATTCCATGTCTGAAGTCGAGTACCTGCAGTTGCCTCATGTCCATGTGTCCCCATCCTCCTCCCACCCTCCAGATTAAGTTTCAGGCAGCAACTCCCCCAGCTGCTCTCTCCACACTCAGCACAACCTGCTCCAAATCCAGAACCTTGTCAGGGTCCCAAACGCCCCCAAGGGGCTGAGGACAAACCCAACTCCTCCTCACAGCCCCTCTGTGCTGCCCACTGCCCCCACAGGCACTGCACCAAGATTTCCTGATGGAAAGCTACAGATAAAAGGGATTTCAGCGAGGAACAGCAATATGCAGCTCCCCGCCCCAAAGGCTGGGGGAGAAAACACGAGCCTGCAAGTTCCCTAAGTCCCAGATGAGTGTCAGGGCTGTGGGATCCCACTCGCTGGAAATTCGGGAATACGAGGCTGGGTGCAGTGAAGGAGGGTGGGGATGGAAATAGCCTCAAGAGAGATGAAAGTTGTGGTGGTTTTAAAGTATTCCTAGTTTTCCCAGATAAGGATATCTGCTGATCTTCGAGTATTATCTGCATTCTGAGAGCAGGACAGATAAGAGACTTAACTGTTTGATAGTGCCCTTTAAAAAACTGCTCTGATGTCTTCACAAACTCCTTAAATCACTGAAATTACGACGGTGCTTAACAAGAAGCAAGAAAACAAGAAGATAAAAGACACACTAAATGCAGAAATGCTCTTCCTCATCTTTCTCCTCCAAGTCTTTCAGTATCAACTTCAAGAACAAGACTATTGACACTCCCTGCAGATAAAGAAATACAAAACAAATTTGCTCTTCTCCTCATTTGTTTCAGACTTTCTGAGTTTCTCCATGAGTTTCCTTCTCATTCCAGGCGCACGAAGAGGGGAGGAAACCCTCAGTGCCTTGCTAAGGCATCCAAAGTGCACAAAATCCAAGTGTGGAGGTAAGGAACACAGTCCAGAAAGCCAATACAGGCCCTGGGGGATCTCCTGAAATCAACCTTGTAGAGATAGAGAGAAAATCCAACGGATAAAGAATGGAAACCGTGAGACTGAGGGAGAAAACCTCCGAGAGAGACAAGAAATAGTGCTTTAGCTGAAAGAGAAGGGTGAAATGTTCCCTTTTCCTGGAAGAACATGCTCATTCCTGCATGTGGAAAAGCCCAGTGACAAAAGGATGCCATTGCCAAAACTTTCTGCCTCACAGTTACAAGAAGGGGGAAAAAAGTGAATCATCACTGAAGGCAAAGCTCCAAAACACAAACCCAAACTCCTCTCAGAAACACCGGAATAAACCAAGAGCTGGGAGAGCTCAGCGTTTTTAGGAATTCCTTCAGGCATTTCAGCTCCATGACCTCATGTCATGATAAGCAAACCGAGCGCTCTGCTTGCTGTGAAGCTGCTCCCACCAGGCCGAGCTCTCTGCCTGAAAATGAACTCCTGCCCAAAGGAGGTGTCACCAAATCATCTCCAGAACTTTCCCACCCCCACCATTCCACACAGAGCCGCAGCAGCTGCTCTGCAGCAGCTCCAGGCACGTTTTCAATGGCAGGTTTTCTCCTCTGTACATCATTGTCACCTGCTCTCAGTCAACAGTTCTGGTGTAGGTTAGTCCAGCCTGGAGGAACAGGGAATTTCCTACCAAGTCCAATCGAAACCCAACCCTGGATTATGGTGTGCCAAGGAAGGGTGAGGAGAAGGAAGGGGGAGAGGGAAAGGGAGGAGAGGGAAAGGAGGGAGAGGGAAAGGGGGGACAAGGAAAGGGGACAAGGAAAGGGACATGGAAAGGGGACAAGGGACATAGAAAGGGACACGGAAAGGGACAGGGAAAGGGGACAGGGAAAGGGGACAGGGAAAGGGGACAGGGAAAGGGGACAGGGAAAGGGGGGACAAGGAAAAGGGGGGACAAGGAAAAGGGGGACAAGGAAAGGAGAGAAGGAAAAGGGACAAGGAAAATGGACACAGAAGGGGACAAAGAAGGGGACATGGAAAGGGGACAAGGAAAAGGGGCATGGAAAGAGACACAGAAAGGGACACAGAAGGGGACAAGGAAAAGGGACATGGAAAAGGACATGGAAAGGGGACAAGGAAAAGGACATGGAAAGGGGACAAGGACAGGGACAAGGACAGGGACACGGAAAGGGAGACGGAAAGGGACATGGAAAGGGACACGGAAAGGGGACAAGGGAGAAGGAAGAGGAGAAAGAAAGGGCTCTTTGACCTCAGAGAGGGCACCTTCCTCTGAGCCCCACCATGCCTAGTCCTGGTTTGTTCTTTTCTCCAAAACAGCAACTTCAGGGTTCCAGGGGTTGTTATTTCATTCTCAAACCTGGCTCAGGCACTGGTGACAGACAGGATGGGCTGAATGTGGAGAAGATAAACTGGCCTGGGCGTGAGAGGAGCACAGCAAGGAAGGCTCTGCAAACACCAGTCCTGCACCAAGCTGACCTGCCATTAACATCCTCCGAGCAGACATGATCTTCCCCTCTGTCCTTCCACACGGGATTCACCAAAGGGAAAAGGAACCAGGCAAGGAAAAGACGCCTTTACATCCAAATTCCAGGAACCTACAGTTACAAGCTGTTCTTTCAAGTCACTCTAAAAATAGATAAATTCTCTTTTTTCCATGAAAAACAGTGGGCATTTCCCCCCAAATCTGCCACCTCCTCACTGCTCTGAGAGATTACAGTAACTCTGGCTGGGGTTCTGTGAAGTTCCAGCTGTAGGGCCCACGGCCTCAGGCCCTGCCCTGCCCTCCTGCAGCCCTGGTTCAGTTACCCCAAATGTTAAACACAGCCCTGGCCTTTCCAAGAGCCAAAAAAAAGGCAGCCAGGGCAAAAAGGGCAGCAGACAATGGCAGACAGGCAATCCCAGAGCAGGCCGGGCTCTGAGCTCACTGAATCCCAAAATAAACCTGCTCCGAGGGGTGGAATCCTTGTCCCCAGCCGTGTTTCGAGCTGTTGTGGCACTGTCACCACTCTCCTGGTGGATGAGCCAACAGGTGGAGGCTTTAGCTGTTCCTCCCACTGAGTGATTCCAGCCTGGCAGGTTTGGGGTTTGTTCAAGCACACACACACACACACACACACACAAACAAACACTTCCCAGGCACAGTGGGGAGCTCTCAGCATCACAGTCACCCCAGCAGCCTCAAAAACCTGGTATTTCATTTCCTCCTCCCCCCAAAATATGTACTTTTTTTCTCCAGGCCTTTCACTTACCTCTCCCATAGCCCGTCCCTCCAGAGCCAGCGCTTGGAAATCGTGATTCAGTTCATCCATGGAACGCACCTATTTATAGATGGGGGAGAAGAAGCCATGAGGAAAAGCTTTTATTTGCTGTTATTTTTATTATAATCAGAGTTTATAGCCATTTTTCTGATCCAGACTGAGAGCTACATTCCCCATTACAGCCTGTAACAAGGTTATGGAGCTCCAGAGGATGACTTACCTTTAACACTCCTGCCAGTTACAACATTTATATCCTTTTATTATTATATACACACGCAGATTATTGTACACAGATTTATTTATTTGCGTTAGATTTACACATGCACAAGAAAGGAACAAGCAGCAATTACTTTTAAGACACACAAAGTGTAACACAAGTGGCTCTGCTCATATTTCACAGGGTTTCAGGTGAGGGAGTCAAGGCATGAGGAGCCAGAATCACCTGAGGTGGGAATCAAGGAAAGGCTCCTGTACAAACCTGGCAAATTCATGTTCAGGTTACACTGACACAAAGGAGAAAAACATAACAGTCTGATTTGATGAAAATTGAGCCATTTAGAGCAGGAAAATAAAGCAGGAACTTAAAACTATTGACTAAGTAAGTTGATAGAAGCACAGAACATCCTAAGTGGGAAAGGACCCCTAAGGATCATGGATTCCAATCCCCCCAAATTCCACCCTGTGCACCCCTGGCAGCACTGTCCAAACATTCCTGGAGCTGTGGCAGATTTGGGAATGTCACCATTCCCTGGGGAGTCCTGCCCAGCACCCTCTGGGGGAAGAACCTTTCCCTGCTCTCCAGCCTGCCCTGCCCTGGCCCAGCTCCAGCCGTGCCCTGGGTGCTGTCCCTGTCCCAGGGAGCAGAGGTCGGTGCCTACCATGGATTGCACATGCTGAAAACGCAAGAAAACCCTTCTCCTGCTTTTTGTCCCCAAATCTCCTCCCTAGCTGTTGAGGAAGCAAATTAAACCCCCAGCTCTGGATTTGGGATGCTGAGCCACGAGCTGGGGCTGTGAGCAAGGCCTGCCCTCCCAGCAGCCACAACACCACGGACAAGGCAGCAACTACTCCCCTCCTACTCAGGGTTTACACAACCCCTGCAGCCCAGCAGGGCTGGGCAAGGCTCTGCTGAGCAGGGAGGAGTTTACAGAGCACTTTTCCATCAGCAATGCCCACACTGGTGCAGGCTCCTTGCAGGATGCTGCAGGTCTGCACACAGGGTTTGGTCCTGGCTCTGCACGGAGCCTTCCCAGGCTGAGGGAAGGAGCTCAGCAAGACCTGGTGGGTGATCACAGGACAAAAAAAAACCCAAAAACTGTTTAGATGCTCATGGCCCACCAGTGAGCAGCACTGTAGTGTTACACCATGATCACTGACCCTCACTTGTGATACTCCAGCACCACTTCCAGCAGGGCTAAGACCTTGGGATTATGTTTTATTTCTATTCTAAGACAACATTCTGTAGATCTCACCTACGACAATATTCTCTAGATCTTGTCTAAGAATCAGAGGTAGGAAAGCACCACAGAAACCCCCTCCAGTCTAAGTTCTTCCACTGTTCTGTGACCATCACACTTTGTAAAATATTAGTAATATATTATTGAATTATCTAATATATATTTACATAACTTGCAAATCCTCAGGGGTCAGTCAACCAGAATCCCAGTTTAAAAATCAGGAATCTTCTTGTTACTGTATCTCAGCTCAGTTCTTTTCAGTTATGCCTCAGTCCTGCCACCTTTTGCAGTGGCATTTGTCACACGGGTCACCAACCCCGAGTGAAAAAGGGCTGCACTTCCCAAAACTGCAGCCCCACAGCCTTCCCTCCCCTGCCAGCTCCATCCAGTGCCTGGTGCCACACGAATGTCACTGAGACCAAATTCTGCTGTGCAGCACTTTGAGCTGAACTCATGGAAAGTGCTGCGAGCCCCAGGCGTGCCAAACCACAAAAACTGGCAAAGAGCAAATTATTATTTCCATGAGCCATGTGAGGAATGGAGAAGTTGCACAGAGAGATTCAGCAGGCAACGTAAACTCATCAGGGCTGAAGTGATGTCCCAGCAAACCACAAAAGCCACGGCAAAGGCTGCTCAGAGTGTGTCCAGCAGCTTCCCCGAAACAAATCATCTCCCAGGGGTCACGCTGAGCTGTGGGAACCTCAAAACAAAGCTGCGACAAAGATCCAATCATTGCATTCCCAGCAAAACCCAAAAGGGAATTAAGTGGTATTTGCGTTTGGTTTGGTCAACATGGGATCACAGAAAGGTTTGGGTTGGGAGAGACTTTAAATCCCACCCAGTGCCACCCCTGCCATGGCAGGGACACCTCCCACTGTCCCAGGCTGCTCCAGCCTGGCCTTGGGCACTGCCAGGGATCCAGGGGCAGCCACAGCTTCTCTGGCAATTCCAGCCCAGCCCTCCCCATCCTCCCAGGGAAGAATTTCTCCCACATTTCCAATTTAAACCAATTCTCTGTCAGTTTGAAGGCATCTCCTCCTGTCACCCCAGGCTCCTGTAAACAGTCCCTCTCCATCTTCACACACTGGAGGGCCACAATGACATCAGCCCAAAGCCTTCTGCTCCCCAGGCTGAGCAACCCCAACTCTCTCAGCCTTTCCTCACAGCACAGGAGCTGCAGCCCTGCAGCTGTGACTCGGTGGCTCCTCTGGACTCGCTCCAACAGGACAGTGTCACACAGGAGAAGCAGGCTGCCTGCAGCCCCTTCCCAAATAGCCTTTATCCCAGGCACTGTGAAAAGCCGAAAATGAAAACTGCCTTCTCTCTCAGCTACCAGAGGTGAGGTAATGGAAGAGGTTGTTCATTCACAGGTATTTCAGTCACATCCCTAATCACCTCTCTTTCAACAACCCTAACAAATATGGATAAAAGCATTTTCTAAATCAGCTCTTTTGCCTGACTTTGGGCACTCTGTGCTCAAAGTGTACATAAACACCAATCCTCAAGCCCTTTCTCTCAGTCACACAGTTCCTTTATCTTCATTGATCAGATCTATTTATTTGATTTTCAAAGACTGTCCCTAAAAGATCCTTTTCCTATTTCTCAACTCCTGTAATGTTAAATAGCAACACATTTTCACCTCATTGCACACAAACATCACAGGGCTCCTTCATTTCCCTTTCAGGAAGAACAAACAGAGTCTGAAACAGCAGAACACAGAGCCAAAGCCATGACTTCCAACACCTCTGGATTCCAAAAGTCAGGGATTCCTCTGGAAGGGCAACTCCACAATAGAGATGATGTTCCACCTCCTGGGGATCTGCTCCTGTTAAGGATCCCTGAGCTCTGACGAGCACAGACGGGCAGAGCACAGCCAGGATGGTGTAAACACGCGAAACAAGGAGGTCCACAGAGAGAGAACTTCTCCCCAGATGAGCACTGACGTCGATGAGATTTGATTACCAGAAAATGTGGTTCACCACTGAACCAGAGATTTGAAAGAAATCCAGAAGACAACGCCAAGATAAATCGGCTGCACGAGGGAGCGATGCCCTGACGTGGGGATACGACGTGACAACCCCGTTCCTTGGAGGGAGAGGTGAGCTCCAGAAACTTCTGCAACAGGAATCACACAAAGAGAGGGCAGCTGGAGTCCCAACCGCTCTGGAAGTGATCCAACAAAACCTGACTCCTGCTCTGAGCCAGCAGCACCCCAAGGTCACAGCCCCGTTCCAGCCTGTTCCGGGCAGGCTGTGCCTCTGGAAAGGGATATACAGTGCACAGCCTCACTGCAGCAAGCTCCTGCCCTCCCTGGACAGAATTCCTCCACATCCTCACAGGAGCAAGCTCCTGCCCTCCTTGGAGAGGATTCCTCCACATCCTCACAGCAGCAAGCTCCTGCCCTCCTCAGAGAGAACTCCTCCACATCCTCACAGGAGCAAGCTCTTGCCCTCCCTGAAGAGAATTCCTCCACACCCTCACAGGAGCAAGCTCCTGCCCTCCTTGGACAGAACTTCTCCACATCCTCACAGGAGCAAGCTCCTGCCCTCTCGGAGACGATTCCTCCACATGCTCACAGCAGCAATCTCCTGCCCTCCTCGGAGAGAATTCCTCCACATCCTCACAGCAGCAAGCTCCTGCCCTCCTTGGACAGAATTCCTCCACACCCTCATAGGAGAAAGCTCCTGCCCTCCTTGGACAGAATTCCTCCACACCCTCATAGGAGAAAGCTCCTGCCCTCCTTGGACAGAATTCCTCCTTTCTCACCACGCTCACTCCAGAGCCCCATTTCACACAATGAAGCCACTGGACATGAGCACCATGCTCCTGAACGAGTTCCAAAGCATTTCATTGTATAAGAACATCCCTCCCCTTCCCGTGAAACGCTGGGGATGCACTCAGGAATTATGTAAATCTCATTCAAGAAGAGCAATTTCCACACACTAATACAGGAATGTGTGTCACTGTACCACACTCCAGCTACAGCCACTCCACTGACTCAGAAATCATTCCCTGCCTCCCCGGTGGGAGCGCACATCCCAAAGTGGGATTTGCTACCAGCCACGCCGAGAAACTGGAGCAGAACTGCTGATCACTGCACTTGGGGAGGCTGGGGAGAATTCAGCCTCTGCTCTTAACCAGTTCTCACCTGTGTGCTGAAAAACATGGGATAAAGCAGCTGGATTTGTCACTGCACACCCCTGACACACAGCTGGATTCCTCACTGCACACCCCTGACACACAGCTGGATTCCTCACTGCACACCCCTGACACACAGCTGGATTTGTCACTGCACACCCCTGAGACACAGCTGGATTCCTCACTGCACACCCCTGACACACAGCTGGATTCCTCACTGCACACCCCTGACACACAGCTGGATTCCTCACTGCACACCCCTGACACACAGCTGGATTCCTCACTGCCCATCCCTGAGACACAGCTGGATTCCTCACTGCACACCCCTGACACACAGCTGGATTCCTCACTGCACACCCCTGACACACAGCTGGATTCCTCACTGCACATCCCTGGGACACAGCTGGATTCCTCACTGCCCATCCCTGGGACACAGCTGGATTCCTCACTGCACACCCCTGACACACAGCTGGATTCCTCACTGCACATCCCTGACACACAGCTGGATTCCTCACTGCACACCCCTGACACACAGCTGGATTCCTCACTGCACATCCCTGACACACAGCTGGATTCCTCACTGCACATCCCTGACACACAGCTGGATTCCTCACTGCACACCACTGACACACAGCTGGATTCCTCACTGCACACCCATGGGACACAGCTGGATTTGTCACTGCACACCCCTGACACACAGCTGGATTCCTCACTGCACACCCATGGGACACAGCTGGATTCCTCCCTGCACACCTCTGGAACACAGCTGGATTCCTCACTGCACATCCCTGGATTTCTCCCTGCACATCTCTCTCATTCACACCTCCAAATTGTATTCAGTCTCCCGAAACACAGAATCACTGAGGCTGGAAAAGCCTCCCAGACCATTCCCAAGCTGTGCCCATTCCCACCTGTCCCCAGCCCAGAGCCCTGAGTGCCACAGCCAGGAATTCCTGGGACACCTCCAGGGATGGGCACTCCAAACCTCCCTGGGCAGTGCCAAGGCCTGAGCAGCCTTTCCATGGAGAAATTCCTGCTGATGTCCACCCTGAGCCTGCCCTGGCTCAGCCTGAGGCCGTTCCCTCTCCTCCTGCCCCAGGAGAGCCCTGGAGGTGCCCCAGCAGTGCCAGCCCAGGGGACAGTCACAGCCCTGCTCCTGTTGGTCACACTGCTGCTGACACAGCCCAGGTGCCATCAGCCTCTGGCACACCTGGGCACACCTGGGCTCATGTTCAGACTGCCACCAGCACCCACAGGGATTTCCCAGCTTTCCAGGCTCTGCCCCAGCCTGGCTGTGGTGACCCATGGGCAGGACCTGGCACCTGACCCTACTGATCCTCACACTCCCTTGGCCCCACACTGGGGCTCCAGAGACCTTTCCCAATTCCAAGAGCAGACACCCAATCCTACTCCAGGAGAAAAAAAGCATGGAATGCTTTCAGCTCTCACCTACTGCAGACTGCAACAACCCAAGCCCATTTCTCCCTGGGTCAACAGACACCTCAAACCTCACACACTGCAGAGGAGCCTCTCTCTCAGCAGCTCTGAATCAAACACATTTCCAGGGATTTTCCAGCCCCTCGAGCAGCTCATTCATGTCAGGCAGGCACCTTACACAGGACAACTGCACTTCCTTTCGTTTTAAATAAGATTAGACAGCTTCACCGTCACAAAACTCAATGACAGCAACTCAAGCAAATGCTCTCATTGTCCCAAAGCCACCCAGACACCAGTCCTTGTCCATGTCTGCAGCACTTCTGAACAGACAGAGCTGCAGCAGCCATGGAGAAAGCACAACTCCAGCAGGTGAGGATGTTGTGTGTGCTGCTAGCACAGGGCACAGGGCCTGCTGCTCAGCCAGCACCCCACAGACCCAGCCAAGACACCTTCCCCTGCCTGTGAGCCCCCCCTGAACGCACCTTGCCACGGATTTGACCTTTCCAAGGTGTCTCATACAGAGCAGCAAACTCAGATGATCACCACGAAGATCTGAGGGTCTGATCACCCTGGAGAGGAGAGCGGAGGGGACAACCTACACACACACAGGGAGCAAGGAGCAGAGCCCTTCTGCTCCACCCTAACACAGCACCCCATACATGGACTGGGGTCCCCAGGGGTAAAACCTGCAACACAGCAAAGGATGAGCAGCAAAGGGGTCACAAAGATGCTCCAGGGCTGGAGCCCCTCTGCTCTGGAGCCAGGCTGGAAGAGCTGGGGGTGCTCACCTGGAGAGGAGAAGGCTCCAGGGAGAGCCCAGAGCCCCTGGCAGGGCCTGAAGGGCTCCAGGAGAGCTGCAGAGGGACTGGGGACAAGGGATGGAGGGACAGGACACAGGGAATGGTCTTCGAGCTGATGGAGAATAGATTTAGATGGGATCTTGGGAATTAGGAATTGTTCCCTGGGAGGGTGGGGAGGGCTGGGCTGGAATTCTCAGAGAAGCTGTGGCTGCCCCTGGATCCCTGTGAGTGTCCAAGGGCAGGCTGGAGCAGCCTGGGACAGTGGGAGGTGTCCCTGCCATGGCAGGGGTGGCACTGGATGTGATTTAAGATCCCTTCCACGCCAAACCACCTGAGATTGCACAAAACCACAGAATTCCACAATTCCACGACTCCCCAGAAGCTGCAGCAGCACCAGAGCCCAGCACCCGCCAGGAGCCAGGGCCCTGCTGGTGCTGCAAACTCCACTCCCTCCCATCCCAGCAAAGGCAGGCCCAGGGGGGAAATGGCACTTGTCAAAAGGGATTCTGCACTGCTGAAATTATCAGCAACCAGGGCCCCAAACTGTCCTTCTGATTACTAAACAGGCAGCTGAAGACCTCACAAATTAGCATGAGAACAACAGGGAATTTACCTTGCAGATTTCCAGCACGGTGTTTTTTATTCTAGAATAATCCAAGGGGGTTTTTCTTGCCCTGAGAGCGAGCAGCAAAGCAGCTGAATTGTAATTTTAGGTAAATATTAATGTCAACAATCTGTGTTAATACTGCACCTTATATTAAGCAAATATGGTTGCTAAAGTGACCTTTACATATAAATTCCAAGTGCAAGGCTGTATCACATTTCAGGTATCCCAGAGGGTAGTGCACCAGTTTTATATATTAAGGAATCCTCATTTATGTAGAATTTACATTCACCTGGATAGACAAAGCAGCAAAACCATCCAAGGCTAAATTTCACTCTTAACCCCAAAGGATTCTTTTTCTTGTTCCTTATACAAGTGATGTTTCCCAGGAAGCAAAAGACAAGTGGAATTAAACAAAGAAATAAAACTATCAGACATGCAGGAGGAAAAAAACTATAGAAAACTAACCAGAAATTCCTTTGGAGAAAAAGCTGCTAAAAAACAACCAGCTAAGAAATATTCTAGTGATGAGCCAAACCAAAACTGTCTCTAAAAGTGTACCATGAAGCCTAAGCATTTATGACTTTTTATTTTTTGACAATGAAGATAAAATAGATCAAATATCTGTATTTATTAGGGGTAACAGTGACTGAAGAAGGTTTAAACTGTGTTTCTATTAAGCCAATTCTGTTAGAGGGGAACCAAAGCAAACCTCGGCCATCCCCAGCTCTCTGGGTCCCTATTCCCTCATTCCCTGCTCCATTTCCAGGGCTGCCTTTCCCTTTCCCCAGCCCTTCCTCATCCCAGGATCCATTTTCCATCCCTCAGACTGCAGCACTTTCCCACCTCCCCTGTCCCCCAGTTTCCCTCCTGGCCAGGAAGCATCTGCCCCCACTGGGGCAGGAATTGCTGAAGCTGGAGCATGGAAATGGATGATTTCAGTATTTCCCTATCTCCAGCAAAGGACAGGGCCCAGGGCTGCCCTCAGCCCTGCACACCAACCCCAGGGAATCCCACAGAGAGCTCTACAAGGAATTCTGGGCCAAGCACCCTGAACTCCTCTTTGCCACCCTGGAAAATGAAAGCACAGCAAGGGATGGGTGCTGGGACCCCAAACCCACGGGAAGGGCTCACCCCTCAGCCTCTGCTGCAGCTGGAGGAGCTCTTGGAGAGCTGGGGGAGCCTCCAAGGATTTCAGCTCTGCACAGGGTTGGAGGTCCCACCTCACTGGGGCACCTCGTTTTGCTCTTCTACTGCTGCAGCATAATGTGAGAAATGAAGTTTTGCTGTATTTGTCAGGAGAGACAAATGCTGGGATTTGTCAGCTCTAAGATCCCACAATTCCACATGGATTTGGGGTGGAAAGGACCTCAAAGGACACCTTCCACCATCCCAGATTGCTCCAAGTCCCTTCCAACCTGCCCTTGAAGATCCAACAGCATTTGTTTGTTTCTGTGAGAACACAGGAGATGGAGATTCCAAGTTCTCCCTGTTTGTACATTCCAGGTGCTTGCCCAGAGCACCTCCAGACTGTGATTATTCCTTGGATATTTATTTTTAACTCCTGTGCACTCTGTAAGTGCGAATGTAACACTTCCAGGCATTTGTACCCTGGAACATTTCCATCCATTAAGCCTCTACATTTTAAGTCTTGCTCAATTTGCAATTAAAAAAAAAACCAACAAAAAACCCCAACCAAACACTTTTCTAGTAAAACATTCCTCAAAAAAAGTCAACATTATTACAAGAAGACCAGAATTGAGACGGGAAGAACAAAAAATCATCAAAACAAAAAACACCCTTAGAATGGAGAGGAGAAAAACAAAAACTACAGCTGCTTGAAGAGCCTGAATACTTTGATTTATATACTCACCATTGTTAAAGCTCTTTAAATGAACTAAAGGTTTACAAATTTCAGATGGAAACAAATCCTCCTCAGCCGGGGGAGGCTGCCTGAGTTTGTCTTGTTTGAACAGCTCACACAGGAGGTTATTTCAAAAAACACCAGCTCTGAGTGCATTCACAGGCACATTTATAGCATCCAGGGGAGGGAAATGCATTCCCCAGCTGACAGCAAGGAAAGCATCACACACTCCACAACAGGTTTGCCACTAACAACCAGACCCAGGGTTCAAATACGTTGTTCCATCAACTGATTACTGCACTATTTTTAGTCTTCTCCTGTAACAATAGTGGGTAAAGAAAGAATGTGAAGTCACAAGTATTAGCCAGGATTAGGTGGTTTAACTACTATTTTTGTAGTAAAGGATTCATCGGTAGAATTGCTACTACCATTAGCTCTGGAAGCAAAAAGCTATTGAAATTGCAGATTGGCTAATGCTTTCTCTGGCATTGGGCCAGGCTGATTAATGATTCAGGGGACAGAAATAACTGCAGGAAAGGCAGCCTTGCAGAGGGGCTCTCCTTCGTTAGCTAATTATGCTTTTCCTCCGATTTTATCCACCCAGGGAAGCGCTTCATTAACGTGGAATTTAGGTTACCCTGCTATGTCTCAGGCACATATTGGGGTGCAGCATTCAGAAATACAGGATTACGGAAGGAACAACCTCAATTTTGTCCTGCTGGAGGTGGCAATACCTTGGGAAAAGCATTTTCTCGTCCCAGGTGTGTGTCTGCACCAGTGGGTTTGTGCAAGCACTCAGGCTATGCTAAGATCTGACCCTGGCACTTTTCTTTCACTCCCAGCCCCACTCTGACCTTCCCAGGTTCAAATTCAGAGGGAAAAAGACGTGAGGAAGGGATGCAGCAATGTTTAATTGCCAAAGCACCTCTGTAGAACAGACGTGAGCAGCCTCGTGCCACACAGAGAGAGACTCACCGAGGGCTCAGCACCAGCCGAGTTTCACCTCAGAACCGAAGTCTGAACAGGACAAGAACCACAGCCAGATGTTCCCAATAAAAACAACCGCCCTGGAGCAGAAGTTATCCTAACAAAGGCACGAGTAACAGGAGAGCTGAGAGCGGCTCCTTGCCGGGAGGGAGCAGCATCACATGGCTGCAGCACAAAGGAGTGTTTGTTCAGCCTGACATCAGCACTGGGGAAAACAGCTTGAAAATCGGCCCTGATACACCTAACAGGAGTTCTCCGAGCCAGGCAACGCCACAGACAGTGCCCTGGAAGTGATTTTTAGTAAGGAGATTTCTGATCGGTGGCCGAAGTGATTTGTGGCAGTTCATGAGAAAGAGGAGACTGGGGATGGACTGTGGGGCTGGGGATGGGCTGTGGGGATGGGGATGGGCTGTGGGGCTGGGCTGTGAGGCTGGGGATGGATTGTGGGGATGGGGATGGACTGTGGGGCTGGGGATGGATTGTGGGGCTGGGGATGGATTTTGGGGATGGATTGTGGGGCGGGGGATGGGCTGTGGGGATGGATTGTGGGGCTGGGGATGGGCTGTGGGGACAGACTGTGGGGCTGGGGATGGGCTGTGGGGCTGGAGACGGACTGTGGGGATGGATTATGGGGCTGGGGATGGATTGTGGGGCTGGGGATGAATTGTGGGGCTGTGGGGCTCAGATCCACTGTAAAGCTTCACCCATTTTCAGAAATGCTCCCAGGATCACAACCTGCTCTGCAGAAGCACAAGGAAGTCACAGCAACTCAGCAAAGAACAAATGAACTGCTAAGTGGAAAGTAAAGGTGGGGAGAGGTGGGAAGAAAGCAAGCAAGACAAGTTCTCTAAAAAACCTCTTTTCAAAGCACAAGGTATTCCCTGAAATACCTGGAGTCTTCTGCAAGCACTGGAATTTGTGTATTCAGTAGTGTGGAAGTGTTTCTGCCCTCCCGCGCGAGCACCATGACCAGGAAGCAGAACACAAACCACGGAGAAATCCCAACAGCAGCACAGCAGGTCACTTGGGCAATCCCAACTGCATAATCTTACCTGCAGCTGCACATGAGGAACGGTAAAATCCATGGGTTTGGAGGAAATGGAGTCTCAAACAAACTTTCTGAATGTTTCAGAGTGTTTTCTCTCCCCTGTATATCACAAGGATTTTCCAACCTGGAATATCCAACTAAGCCAATCCACTCATGCTCCTTCTGCCTCAGGAGAAATTTTCAGAAGTCAACACAAAGCAGAAAACCAAATTAAATATTCCAGTTCCCCTCCCAAGCTGTCCCTTCACTATGGAGAAATCTCTGTGAAACAAATCAGCCAAACCAGACATTTCATTTCAACAAGGAATTGTGTTTCAAACTATCTGGGTATCAAATTAGCACAGCCCTTTCAGTGTCGGTGAAAGGAAAGCCCTCACCAGCTCACTGGGACAGAAGGAAGCTCCCATGAAAACCCAACAGGTTTAATGAAAGAGAGGTCAGAAACTATTTTCAAGAAGTGAGTCACATGTGCTGTCACGTGCTTGGTGTGACAAGGGACTCACTCCATGGCTCCAACGCCAGCACAGACAACACACCCAAAGGCTTGGAGCTCATTTCCACAGGCACATCAGAAATCATGGAATGGGCTGGGATGGAAAAGACCTCAAAGCCCACCCAGTGCCACCCCTGCCATGACAGGGACACCTCCCACTGTCCCAGGCTGCTCCAAGCCCTGTCCAGCCTGGCCTTGGACACTTCCAGGGGCAAAATCTCTGTCCTGAAGAGCTGAACTGTCACTTAAACAGGATTTCACTTTGGAAGAACAACCACCAGGGCTTCCTCTGCTTCCAGGATCTTTTTAGACGACTTGCCACAACTTTAAGGCAAGCTCTGGTCACGGTGCCTGCCAGCAGCACCCAACATTGTCAAACATCCTCAAATATCCTCAGATGCAGACGCTCCCAGGGCAGGAAGCAGCCTGGTTGGAGTAGCTGTGCTCCACAAGGGCAGCTGCCAGAATTACCTTCTGTCTCCACTTGAATTCCAGCTCCCAGTGAAGAACTTGCACGGTCACACTGCCAAAAGTCAAAACGGAGCAGAAACCCCAGTCCCAGCCCTGTTGTGCTCACTGTTCTTCACCAACTCGATGTGAAAAATTCCCCACATTCAACAAGACCATCCCTGCAGAGCTCTATTGTCTCCAATTATTAATTAAACATGCTCCGAGAGAAAGCAAATGCCTAAAATCATTTGCTTCTACTAAGCAACTCCCACACTACCCAAGTGCAATTCAGACAGTCTAAGTATATCCACTGACTGCAATTCCAGAGGGACCACCACCACAGGAACTCTCCCTTCACTCCATACACACGCACACACGAGCCACAGGAGACCCCGGCCAAGAAAGCGCGGCCAATTTTCCTCAAAACCTGCTCAGTGTTGATAACTTGTCCCAGCTGAATATCCCGAGTGTCTTTTCACTCCCCCCAGCAGCAGCAGAGGCTGTTTGGGTTTGGGAGGAGATCTGTGCAGCTTTTCATAAGCAGGACAGATCCATCCCAGGCCATAACTCATCTGGAACCATCCTGGGCCCTACCTACGTGATGTCCTGATCCCTATCCGTGATTTTTGCTGGATAAACAGCACACAAACACTCCACTGCAGCCAGGGTAACTCTCTGCCAACAGCAGTAGGCATCAGACAGCTTAAACCTGCTCACTTGAATATAAAATTACAGGACCCTGACACTCAACCTCATCCTGCTGCTTTTCGAGGCTAGAAAGAGAAAAATTTGCAGTTAAGTGCCTTTTATGGACGTTTGGTGATTAAGGATTTGGAGCTGCAGACAGCTGGGATTTTGCTTAGGAGATCTGAGAGATCAAGCCAGAAAAACTGAAGTTTGATTCCACCTCTACTTCAGTGTCTGCAGAGACAAAGAAAACCTTCTAGCACATGTTTTTGTGTGGATGGTGAGCCTTTGATACCTAAATATGTGAAATGACAGGAGCATCTTTAATTGCTTATTTCACAGCAATATTTTATATAAGAACTTGGCCCCATGCACACCTTCCAGAGAAGGAGAAAACACAACAGGTAAAGAAAGTTCCTAGGCAAAATACAAACAGAACAAACGTTTTCCTGCTGTTCACAGCAAGAAAACACCATCAGGAAGGAGCTTCTCTCCTCCCTTCCTCGGGAGGAGAGAAACTTTTCCTTCAGCCGTCCCTACTAAAGGCACTGGCAGCTCAATTCAAAGTGAGCAGGAGAACAGCACAATGAAAACCATGGAGAACCAGGACACAGCAGCTAAGCTGTGACTCACAGAACTCCTGGTGTTTAACACCACCATGAAATCTATCATTTGGTAAAAGGCACTGCAACATTATCACCAACAGACACATGTCTGTCTACACACGCAACAAAAAGAATCTGGGATTCCACAATTAAAATCCCTCTACCTTTAATTACGACCTCCCAGGCTCTAGGCAGACATTAACCTATATTAGCCTATAATTTTTTTTTTTTTCTGATTTCCTATTATCTTTTTGCTACTGAGTTTCCTAACCAGTTTTCAAGGCTGGGCCCTCACTGCATGATCTTTGAAAGTCTAAAATGAAAAGTACAGTAATAAAAGTGTATCCATAAGAAACTGAGAGTCAGGAGACATTCATAACAATTCCCTACCTCCCAGCATGTCCCAGCACTTCCTTCCACTTCTGTTCTTGCAGGCCAAATTCAATTCTACCCCAGCTAAGCTTAAACTGAGTTAAATCATTTTGCATGCATAAGATTAGTCCTTGCTCCAAGGAATCTATAATTTAAGAAGCAGATGTGGAGGTGGCCAAGAAGTCAAAAAGAATGGCAGTGCTAGGATTACACATATCCTGCATTCTGCTTCCCAGGAGCGAAACCCTGAGGCAAAGAGAGCCATGGAAAAAGAGGGACGGAGCAATAAACACTGATAAAAGTGCCCAGCAATCAGTGGAGCACCAGGTATCAAATGAGACAGAGGAGAACAGGGTGAGTGCCCCACCTCAGAGCTGACTGGGAAGGAATAAAACACAAAGATTGGTTAGAGATGAGCACTGAATGCAAAACCATGGGGACTACGGATGTAACACATTTATCACAATGTAAACCCAGCAGGAAGCAGAACAGATAAAAACCCCAATGTTCATTCTGGGCTGGTGGGTATTTCCTGAGCTCCACATCACAGAACTCACAGGGGAAACTGAGGCAGGGCCACTCAGAACCTCGTGGGTTCCATCCTGCAGGTGTGCCCTGTCCACACAACCTTCTCACCACTGTCCTGCCTCCAGACAGTACAGCAACTGGATTTTAAAAGTTCATTTAAACCAGCATAAGTTAATGAGCTTTCCTTTCATTAAGTGGTTTATTTATTAGGATCATTTCACTCAAGAAGTTGCTGAAGAAAATCAAGCTGGGCAAGACTTCTGCTGACAACAGGACAAGGTTCTGGAACAGGCAGGATTCTTTTGTTTCAGGGAAAGTTTAAGTCTTTGCACTATTAAATAAATAAAAGTTCAAATACCAGCAGAGTTTTTAATGACTGCAAGCTTGGAGTGCCCTGTCCCCACCCCCCTTATCTCCAGTGAGTTTTGTTGTCTTTGCTTTCAGGGATTTGCAGTGAAAGGAAGATGAAAGTGTGAGCTGGAGGAAAAGAGGATTGAGAATTTATGACATCATTTTAATTCGTGAAGACATCTTGCCACAAAATGCCCAAACAATAGCAGTCCCTGCCCAGGCATCTCCACCCCAAGACAGTGTGGCAGCTTTGATTTGAAAAACCTACAAGTTTGCAGTAAGAAATTGTTGCTTATTGTTTCTTACACAACTTAAAACATTAAGATCTCTGGCACTGATGTCTCTTGAAACAAGTTTTTCAGTTACTGACTGAAAACTTGGATACTAAACAGAAAAATTACATCTGTTTCAATGCAGGTATCTGATACCTAAATACTATGTTTCTCCACAGGGGAATAACAACAATATTTTTCCAGCTCCTTAGCTCATATTGCAGTATTTTATGTGCTTTTTCTTCCAGAACAAATTAACAGGGCACTTGGGTTTATTTCTTTGTTGATGTACACACAGCCTTCGGTGAGGTTGCAAAATTCCCTGCAATGTTTGCTTTTAAATGGTCTGGCTGGCAACACATCCCCTGGGGAGGCACAGAGAGGAGCGAGGGCTTGGCCGCTTTGATTTGAAAAACTGGAGGCAGGAGATGTTCATAAAGGTTGCAAAAGCTTTGTGTCTGCTGCCCTGGCAATATTTGTGGGGATCATTCTGTTTTAAAATGTGCTTACACTTGGGTTCTGCTGCCTCAGAGAGGAAGCACTTGTGTGTCTTTGATGAGTGAGTTACAGGTCACAGACAGAGCCGAGTGAGTCATTCTCTCATTTAACTCCAGCACAACTGACAATGCAACTGCTGAAAAGACTTCTAGTAAACACCACTCCTGACACAGCTTGGCCCACCACCCCTTTAGAGGCTCTGAGTGGCTCTGAGAAGTTCTCTGCGTTCCAAAAACCACTGGTTGGTGACACTCTTAAAGCTGCTCTTCTCACTTCAGCTAAGCACATCATCAGCACCTTCTCCTCTAAAGGATAAGCAGAAAAAGCCAACCCCAAAGCAAAGAAACCCAGGCAAACATATCCCCAGCAACTTCCACTACTGTGTTTTCCAATATTGGGAATGGTAAAAGCCCAACCTACATGCATTGGCAGTTTTGTAATACCATTACATAAGAATTATTTAACTACAGCAACAGATTTGAAAAGCAGCAGCAGCAGCAGGCTATGCTGGTTCCCACATCAGAAAAAAAAAATCAATAAAGGGAGTGATGAATTTTGTAAACATGCATTTGACTGTCACAGAGAGTGGATTGGGATTTGGGATTTCAACACCCTCCAGAGCAGAAACCTTTCAGCTCAGAGCTACCAGGGCACCGTCACCCTGAAAAGAGAAAACAAACAGCACCGCTGGTGCCATTCCAACTCCACCAGAACCAGCTCCAGCTTTAAGAGTACCACGAGCAGCATCTCTGAGAAGCCTGAAGGGCTGAGTTTGGGAAGCTGGGAGTGGCTCATACCTGATGCTCTGCATGGATGTTGTCCCCGGTGGGCCAGCGGTGTTTGCTGTTGTTGTAGCCACCACCACCGCTGCCTCCTCCCCCGAGCTGCTCCCCGTGCTGCCTCTGGAAGAAATAATCCACCATGGCGTCGTCCTGGGAGCGCCCCGCCACTCCTATGGATCCCGGCACGGGGCTGGAGTGTGTCCCTGCTGCAAGGGCCTGGTTTGCAGCTGGCTGTGGCTGAGCCTGCGAGCCTGTGCCAGATGTCAGTACCACAGGCATGGTGGGGTTGGCTGTGTCTTGAGCGTGCTGCTTCAGGTGGGGGCTGAACGAGTCCTGCCACAGAACTGCTTTTCTCTTCAAAACACACGCTACGCTCATTCCACCAGCACCTGCAGCGGGGGGAGATGGGGCAAAGAGAGGGAAAAGAGACATGAAATCCTCACAGCTCCAGCTTTGCGTGGTAAATAACACACCCATCCTGTGACTGGCAGGGGAACATCGCTGTGGCAAATGTGACTCCAACACTCACTCACTCCGTGTGCCCAGCAGCTGAAACAGCACTGAAAAGGCACAGAAATCCCACATGGGCACAGAAATCCCACATTCTGTGCTGCACAGGGTTAGCAGGATACACAGGATGCCCACGAGGCACCAGCTGAATGGCAATATCTGTGCCGGACAACACAGTGACTGAAAAACAGCTGGGGAAAAAGAACCAAAACCCCCTGGAGGGCAGTGACAGCAGCAGAACCTGCTGTGCCCATTTGCACCTGGGAAAAGAGGGCACGTCCCCCATCCATACAAATACTCCAGGCCCCCTGTATCCCACTGCATCCTGATGTGTTCCCTCAGTCATGCAAAGCAGCAAAGCAACAGTTTGCGTTTGTTCCTTTTTTCAGCGCAAACTTAAAACACTGGATTTCTGCTTGTACAGTTCATGAAGTCCCAAACACATTGTGCGCTCTCCCTGCTGAGCTCAGGAGGCAGGAAAACCCACAGACATGCTTTATGAAATTCCCTGGAGAAAGGACAGCTATCCTGGGAACCCATCAGAACTTTCCAGAGCACTGCTGGTCCCGCTGGCAATGGCACCAGGGCGGAACTGGACAACTCCAACACATTTTCAGTACCCAGAGCACTGAACACCCCAATAAAATACTCAAATTAAATGTTTTCCATACATCCAAATGATTTGTGCACAGGAGGGAAACCTGCAGATTAAGCTGACAGCACTCACTAACTTCCTATTCCCCAAATATTTTGGTAACATTCCAGCAGCACGAAACCACAGAAGTTTGTTTGTTATTTTAAGACAGGACTATCAGAGCAATAAAGACACTACAGGTGTGAACAGCGAAGTGTTTTCCCCCATTATATAACGCTCACACAAGCGCCAAATTTATCTTTAAAGGCACGGGATATTCTGAATTAATCTTTATTAAAAAGATCAATAGTTTATAAGCTCAGCTATCTATATTCAGCCCCATAGAGTTCTGGGGATGACATTGGGGTGGTGGAGCCCTGAGAAGCTCCCGGCACAGCCGCCCCAGGATGTTTTACTGCCCTACCTTGGTGGCTGCAGACCTTGGCCCTGCTCCTGCCAGCAGCTCCGAGGGCTGAAAGGAGGCTCTGTTCCCTCCCTGCTCCTCGTAGTAGCCCTGAACAACCCTCAACTACTACAAACAACTTCCAACAACGATTTACTAACAGCGGGGAGAACAAAATAAAAAATCCTAGTCCTATCTTTGATCGAACTTTGTCAGGTTTGTCCCACGAATTGAGCACGGGGTTAATACTCAGAGGAAAATTACTCTGAAAACTGCAGAGATCAGGTTTTTATAATTGCACCTCCAACCTAATTTGTTGCTGCACACACACACAGCCCCCATGGCCATTCTGCAGGGCTTTTTATACACTCACAACTTAAATACCAGGGACATCCAACAGGACTAACTCCTCCGGATTTCAAAGAGTCTGGAAACCACCACGTTCCCCAAATACTTGAAAAAACACTGAGAACACGATATGACTAAATCTTGACTGATTTTAAAACTACAATTCGATTTAATGGTATTTTCCCCTTAGTTTCCCTCTAGCAAACAATATCAAAACCCTCCTGTAACATCACATGAAGCACTCAAGCTCCTCTATGCAATAGAAACAAAAAATGAAGTAATTAATGGTAAGAAGTTCATTTATCATCAAACTGAGGTGTGTATTAACTGTAGCAATGAAATCTGACCGGCCCCACGAAAGGAAGTTACAAGTTATCTCGGGGCAGACTTTAAAAAAAACAAAACAAAGGAAGATACTATGAATCCCCACCAAAAAAAATCCAGTATCTATAGATTGTGACAAGCCCATTTCCAGTGGAAAACAAGGTACAAAGTTGCACTGCCACAGCCTTTGCTCCCTCAAAAGGCTGCGGCTCCACTAATTCATTTCTGGGTTAATAAAGGCGTTATGATAAAAATCGGGAGGGCCCGGAAAAATCTCTGCCAATGGATTTAAGGAGATCCACACGAGCGCCTGCTGCTCCCAGACGCTTCCTCTTTGGGCTGCTCCAGCCCAGGCAGCTCCAAACACGAGCGGAAAACTTGGCAAAGGCGACATTTTGAAAGGGAGCAAAGGGGAAGGGAGCATTGTGGGTAGTTCAAGTTTAGTTCCAAGCCGTGTTTTTATGGGAATGCCGTGTTCGAGGCAGCGGGACAGCTGAATCCTGTCATTCAAAGCTCCCAGAGCCCCGGGAATATGTGCAGTCACCTACACAGGCACTCACAAACCCACAGCTGCTCAGGGCCTCCAGAGCCTCTTTCATTCCCAAAGTCTTCCTAAAAATAGAGCATCAACTTTTCCCAGGTAAAAGCATTCGCTGGGCACAATCCCGGATTTGCAAACAAAGGCATCCATGCTGCTACACCACGCTCACGGCAGGCACTTCTGCTTTTCCCAGGATGGAAACACAGCATGGAAATGAACTGCTCCGTGTTATCCTTACAGGAAAAATACTGCACGTTATTTATGGGACATTCCACAAACAACGAAAAAACTTCGGAGAAATCTCCGAGCAAGTTTGAAGCACCGGTGGTGACAACGCTGAATAAAGGAGCTTTAATCTACACAGAGCCCAGCTCCACAGTCGGATCCTCATGGTTCTGATTCCATATTCCCCTCAAAATCACAGACTATTACAAAATTAACACAGTGGAAAACGCCTGTTTCAAAAAGTTCAGTCCCAAAGTAGAGGAGTTTTGGTTGGGTGGGTTTTGGTTGTTTTTTTTTTTGAAAGTTCCACTGGAAATGAAAGCAGAGCCATTGTTTGAGAGCTGTGTGGCCTAGCAGAACTTTTAACGTTATCCTTGTGTTTTCCTGAAAACCTGTGGAGACGCAGCATTGAATTCCTGCCCCATCGGATTCCCAAAACCAGCATTAAAACCCTGGAGGACCCACGGTCCCCCTTACCCCACCTCCATCCTCTTAATAAAGGAAATTCCTTACTCATGATCTGCCTAATAAAATCTCTGCTCTGAACAAAGTTATTAAACATTGACCAAAGCAAACAACAACAACAACACCAAAAATCAGAGCATTTCTCAGGTTGGAGCGAGAGACTCTTAAAATTCCAAGTTTGCAGCTCACAAGGGCCGAGGCTGTTGTTATGTGAGCACGAGATAAAAACAAGGGGGAAAAAAAAAACCCACACAAACACAAAACCCCCAGGGTCACCCAGCACATCCAAAAGGATTGTCTGCCTTTTCCTCCCTCCCGCTGCCAGCCCCGACCCCCTCCTCTTCCAGGGACCCCCAGCGCCGCCGAAACCCTCCCAAAACCGGGGGGAAAGGAACCCAACCACCCCCCGGAGCCCTCGGGGCAACAAAGCGAGGCCTCGGCCGGAGCGACAGAGGCTCCCGGGATTGAGCCCCAGGGAGAACGGGGAGAGCCCCCTGGAGTAAACCCCTCCCGGAGAAACGGGAGAGCCTCCCCAGGAGCAGGGGGAGCCCCACAGGCGAAGGGGGAGCCCCCGGCGGGCCGGGCCCGAGGGCAGGCGGTGGGGGCCGGGCTGGGCCCGCGCCCCCCAACAATAACCCCCGTCCCCGTTACGGGAGCGGCCGCGAGGCCACGCTCGGGGCCCGGGGGTCCCCCCGCGCCCCCTCCCCGCTAACAATGGGCCCAGGCCGCGGCCCCGACACGGAGCCGGGCGGGAGCGCCGGCGCAGCGCCCCCGCCGCCGCTCGCCTTCGGGGCGGCCTGGGGCCGCTCCTCCCGCGCCCCCCGCCAATATGCGCCCACCGGCGGGTCCGCGGGGGTCCGCGGCGCGGCGGGGCCGGCCCCGGGCCGGTACTCACGGGCGGAGCGCTCGGATGCAGACGGATGCCGGGCCCCCCCCGGCCGCTCGCCGCTGCCTCTCCCCGGCCGCTCACTCCGACAACATGGCGGCGCGGCGGGGCCGCGGCCGCGCTGCACCACGGGAAGGCGAGGCCGCTCCAGCGCCGCCGGGACGGGGCGGGATGGACCGGGAAGGGAACGGAACGGAACGGATGGGATGGATCGCGATGGATGGCGATGGACCGGACCGGGCTGAGACGTGCCCGCCACTGCCCCTGACCCCGCCCCACAGCCCGTGCTGGAGTCAATTTCCAGCTTGTCAGTTTCCACATCGCCCCACAGCCCGGGCTGGGGTCAATTTCCAGCTTGTCAGTTTCCACATCGCCCCACGGCCCGGGCTGGGGTCAGTTTCCAGATCGTCAATTTCCACATCGCCGCATGGCCCGGGCTGGGGTCAGCCCGCAGTGCCCGCCCCGCGCGGCCCCTGCCCCGGCCCGGGGTGTGGACACAGCCCCCGTGCAGCCCCGCGCTGCCGCTGGCACCGCCAACAGCGCTCGCTGAGCTGGCGGGGATATGGCTGAGCCCCCCAGCCTGGGCACCCCGAGCCCCCTGCCTGAACACCCCAAAGCCCCCAGCCTTGGCACTCCCAGCTTGTGCACACCGAGCCCCTCCAAGCCGGGGCACCCTGAGCCCTCCAGTCTGGACACCATGAACCCCCCTGTACCCCCCTGCCTGGACGCCCCAAGCCTTCCAGTCCGAGTCCCCCCAAACCTGGGCACCCTGAGCCCCCCAAACCTGGACACCCCGAGTGCTCCCAGTCCGAGCCCCCTCAGCATGGGCATCCTGAGCCTCCAGCCTTGGCACTCCCACCTTGTACACACCGAGCCCCCCAGCCCAGGGACTCTGAGCCCCCCCACCCTAGCGGGGCTCCCCTCCTGCCCCGCAGCACCCCCGCACCGGGGGCACCGCGCTCGGCTGCGGAGCGGCGCCTCCTCGCCCTCCGCCACCAGCCAAACCCAATTTTGGGGTGGCTCTCCCTTCCTGCCTCCCCCCACGTGTTCCCCGAGCACGGAGCCGCGGCTGCGGGGGAACTACAGCCCCCGGCGTGCGGCGCTGGGCGCGGAGCCCGGGCACGGCGGCGGCGCTGGACGCTGGGAGCGGTAGTTCTGCCCCGGCTCCTCCATGTTAAAGGGGCAGCTCGGGGGGCAGCGCCTTTGTGCTCCTCGTGCCCACCGGGCCGCGCTCCCGTGGGGTTCGGGGGGTGCTGAGTGCTTGATGCGCTGCTGGAATGTTCTCCCTCCGTCCTGGCCGGGCGGGAGAAGCGCGCAGGGAGAGCGGGAAGAGAGCAGGGAGCGCTGGGGAGAGCTCGGGACATGCCCTCACTTGTACCGAGGGAGAACCGGCAGCGATTCCCAAGGGCTCCGTCCGGCCCCGGGGCTCCGAGCCCGCAGCTCGGGAGGGTCCCCGCAGCTCGGGACGGTCCCCGCAGCTCGGGAGGGTCCCCGCAGCACGGGACGGTCCCCGCAGCTCGGGAGGGTCCCCGCAGCATGGGAGGGTCCCCGCAGCACGGGACGGTCCCCGCAGAACGGAGGGGTCCCCGCAGCTCAGAAGGGTCCCATCAGCACTGGGGGGTCCCTGCAGAGAGGGAGGTCCCATCAGCACGGGAGGGTCCCCACAGCATGGGAGGGTCCCCGCAGCTGCAGCTTTTGGGGGTTGTGTGGGTACCAGAAGTCACTTCAAAGCCCGTTTCTCGGTCATTAAACACAGGCAAAGCGGGTCCAGCCGCGCCTTGCAGCCATTTGCTGCTCGATGGGGTGATGGGGGTTTCCATCACCACACTGCCTCTCCCAGCGTGCACCCCCTGTGGGGCAGCAGGACCTCACCCTGACCAAAACCCCTCCAAAATCCTGGGGGAGCATGGCTGGAAGGGTTTGGTGCTGAGTGCCCCAGGCCGGGTGTGACAGGGGACGGTCGAGATAAACAGCGAGCAAAGGTTTTCCCTGCTGAGGGTGGGCTTGGAGCCTTCTGCAGACACCCAGAGGTGTCTTTGGCCAGCACCAGCGTGGCTTGTGTGACCTGGCAAAGCCCTGCTGTGATAAACTCAGCTCTGCTGGGCTCGGCTCTGCTGTGACACTGAGCATGGACCCCTCCAAGCACCCCACGAGTGGCTGAAATGCAGACTCAGCTCTTCTGGGTCATTCCTGGGGCTCCTGTGTCTTGAATTCCCTGAAGAGAGCAACAGTGAACAGCATGAGAGGAAACTCACTCAGGTTGTGCCAAGGGAGGCTTGAGCTGGATATCAGGAAAAATTTCTACCCTGGAAAGGTGGTCAGGCCTTGGCACGGGGTGCCCAGGAAAACCAACATCCCTGGAAGTGCTCAAAAAACGTGTGGATGTGGCACTTGAGGATGTGGTTTGGTGGTGAGCATGGCCGTGCTGGGTTAATGGTTGGACTCGCTGATCTTAGAGGTCTTTTCCGACCAAAATAATTCCACGATTCTGTGGTGGCCCATGCAGCGTCCCCAAAACGCCAATGGTGTGAGCAAGGCCATGCTCTCACTCTGGTGGAAATGTGAATGGTGAAACTGTGCCAATTTGGCCCTGCACCAAGGAAATCTGTCTGCACACCCTCCGGTGGTTCCACCCATCTCCTGGGCACCCTGGGCTGATACGAGTCACCAGCGGTGGCTCTTGGTGACAAATATTTGGGCTGCCAAGCCTGAGAGGTCAGACCTCTTCCCATGCCGTATCCTCACTGGGGACAGAGGGCTGGAGTGTCCCTGCACTTCCGCTGGCCACTTTTGGGGTGCTGTGCCTGCAGTCTGCCAGCCCCAGCCCCCCAGCTGGCTGTCCCCAAGCTGTGGTGGCCCAGAGGTCTCCAGGCGGTGCTGACCCCGTGCTGAGAGGCAGAGAGCAGAGCTCTGCCACGGCACACACCCAGGCTGCCTGCTGGCACTGGCAGCGTGCTTTCTGCTAATTACACCTGGGGTAATTACATTTGTGCAGTGTGATGAGAGGGGGAGGGAGGGAGTCCTGCTGGGGATGAAGCGTGAGCAGTTCAAACCCGAATCTTCCAGGGAAGTTTGCTGGGTTTGGGGAGAAATGGCGTGTGGGGACACACAGTCCTGAGGGGACTTTGGGTCTCATCTCCAGCACTTCCATCCCTCCCACAGCCTCTCCTGCCTCCCACCGCTGCCATCCTCTCTCCTGCTCAGACCTTGCCCGAGCTCCCAGCTTGTTGCAATCCATGGAAAAGTCTCCCACTGGGAGAACATGCTGCTCCAAAAACTTCAGAGCCAGAGTGGGAGGAACAGGCAGCGAAATAACTTCCACCTCCACAGGAAAAACCTTCTGGGGGTGGAAATGTCCTTCTGATCTTCGTGGCACCGTTGGCCACCAAGAGCTGCCCCAGCTGCCTGGCCCTGGCTGACCCCATGCCAGTCCTGATGGAAGTTATCCTGGGGTGCATCTCCATCTGCAAAGGCAAAAAGGCACCTCCAGAGGGTGATTGATGTCCTCCCACCTCTGAATGACTCCCTAGAAGGACTTTTCTCCCTCTGTTCACCACAGAAGAGGCTTCAAACTGCGGTGCTCTTCATTAAACATCAAAATTCTGCGTCCAGACCGAATGCCCAAATCCAGACCCTCCTCCCATGCTCTGCCCAGACTGCTCCTGGTGGCACAGTGCCCAGCACCACAGAATCTTCCCTTTGAAGGAGTCTGAGAGCGAACCAACCCAGCTCTGCTGCTGTGATTCATCCTCCTGCGAGCAGAGCTTCCCACAGCTCCAAAGAGAGACACCTGCACAGGACAGGGGCTTCACCTGGGGAACAAAACAGATTGGGTGTCTCCTCAAAGTGGCTCCAGTGCTGCCCCAGGCAGCCCTGGCAGTGCCCAGCCTTGGGAGACCCAGCATTTTCATTTTAATGACAATTTGGTGTCTGCAATTAAAAGCTAAACTGGAGGGAAGAGGATCCCCCTCTGTGTAGGGCACCAACATTTTCTTGGCCACCAGAAATAAAATTAAAAAAAAAAAAAATCACTGGCTGACTCAATTTTTCCCAAACCAAGCCTAAAACTGCTGAGGTCTTTATGCAGAATATTTTCAGAGTGTGCTGGCTTGACCAGAAAATCCTTGAAGAGCCAACTGCATCACGGATTTGCATCACTGGGGCAGCGTTTCGTCAAACCCCACTGCCCTGAGCCACAAAACAATGACCAGCCCTGAGCTGGGCAGCTCCAGTGCTGCTCCCCGAGCGCATCCGCTGCTCCAAAATGATGTCCAGACACCTGAAATCGGGGTGGGAGCCCAGAGTCACCTCGTGGAAATGCTTCCTGAGCTGGACCTGTCATCAGCGGCGGCCGGGGGAGGTCCCTGGGCTGTGCAGCAGCTCGGAGCCATCAGATCAAGCCCTGCTTTCCACCGACACCTTTCGCCCACGGCTGTCTTTCCACGCTCGTGTTGAGACACCCAGAGCAGACTTTTTTTTTGCAGGAGTCCCAGCCAAGTGTCTAAAAGCGGCTGCTGAAATGTTGTGGTTTTGGGAAGCTGCAGGGAATTCTGGCTGCAGACCCACCTGGCAGTGGCAGAGTCTGAAAGTTTCGTGTTGGCTGGAAAGCTGCTTTTTCTTGCAAAAATACAGCCCCCAAAAATTAAAGTTTTTAAGCAGCTCCCACCTACCAGCTGGGTTAGGGCTGTGCTGAGCCATACACAGTCCCCAGTCCTGGGTGCAAGGACAAAGCTGCTCTGGGGATGTTTTGAGGGTGCTCAAATCCCATTGTTTCCCCTCTGTGCTCATGGGAGCTGCTGGCAAAGCCATGCCACATCCCATGGTTGGGAAAGAGCCGTGCCAATGCCTTCCTCTGCATCCCAGGGGAATGGCTCCAGCATGGGGAGCTGCTGGAGCCTGTCCAGAGGAACAGGACACCAGGAGGGTCAGAGGGATGGAGCAGCTCCAAGGCTGGGGAGTTGGGATTGTTAGGCCTGAAAAGAGAAGCTTTGGGGTGACCTCCTTGTGGCCTTCTAGTGCCTGGAGGAGCTGCAAGAGAAGTGGAGAGAGATTATTTATGGGGCCTGGAGGGACAGGACACAGGGAATGGCTTCCCACTGCCAGAGGGCAGGGATGGATGGGATCTTGGGAAGGAATTGTTCCCTGGGAGGGTGGGGAGGGCTGGGATGGAATTCCCAGAGAAGCTGTGGCTGCCCCTGAATCCCTGGCAGTGTCCAAGGCCAGGGTGGAGCAGCCTGGGACAGTGGGAGGTGTCCCTGCCATGGCAGGAGGGTTGGATTTGGATGATTTTCAAGGTCCCTTCCAACCAAAGGATCCCATGGTTCTGTGACCCCAGCTTTGTCCTCCCTGCAGTTGGCCACAGCTCACAGAGCCACTGCAGCCAGAGACTGAAAAACAGCGCTGGAGAAGTGGAGATAAACCCAGGATTGGTTTATGGGATCCATAATAGGTTGAATCCAAGATAAGAGACACATGGGACTTCTTCTCACTCTGTGGGGTCAAGAAGGGATTCTCCCCAGGGCCCAGGCAGCAGGGAATGTTTTGGTAGAGAAAATGTTCAGTAGACAAACGTTTTTTGGTTTTGGTGGGCACACGGGGCTGAGTGTCATTGGGAGGGATCCCTGAGTGCCCCAATAATGAGAATGGGGTTGAGAAACCTGCCGAGACAGCAGCCACACAAACACCCCACAGAGCTGCAAACCAGGAAAAAGGAAACTCGTGTTTGCTCTACAAACCACCTGGGTTTTCCCCCCGGACCTCGCTGCCGAGACGTGTCACAGCTCTGCTCCGTTCCCACCTTCCCCTCAGCCCTTTGAAGCTCCTGCCAAGCCCTGCAGGGATTGGGGAGAGAGAGCAGGAGCTGGGACAGACGCTGAAGGGTTAAAAAGGGAGCAGCTGGGGTGGAAGAGCTGCTGCCCTGCACAGGGGGAAGGGCTGAGCAGCAGAGGATGGAGCACTCACCTGGGGCTGGCGGCATCTCAAAATTCCTGTGGCTACACAGAGCTCCAGGCAGGAGAGCTCAGGGGGTGGCACTGCCATGCCAGGAGGGAGGTGGCTCTGGTGTCCCCGTGGGTGACAGTGCTGAGCCCCTGGCCACGGTCCAGCTGGGAAGGAGCTGCAGGATCCATGGTCCTGCTGGAGATTGTCCCTGCCCAGGGCACCTCCCCTGCACATCTGTCCCTCCAAACGCCCTGGGCAGCCACAGCCTGTGCCTCTGTGGGGTCTCACTGGGCACCCCAAAATCCACACTGAATCCTTCACCCCACTGCTCCCTGCTCTGTGGACCCAGCAGGGGTGGGTGGGACACACTGCTGATGTCCCATCCCCCTGCTGGGGACACTTCACACCCACTGGGGCCACCTTGTCCCTACAAGCACCTCCTCAGGGGGTTTGTGACCCTCCCCTCTGTGGGATCATCGCCCACCCCATTCCTTGTCCCAAATCCCGTCACTAACTCCGAAGCAGGAGGCTGATTAAGCTCTGCAGCTTGTTTGTTATCATTAAAGGCATCGAGGCTGGATTTTCTCAACAGGCAATTAGGTGACTCAGCCCTCGGAAGCCTCCTGCCCTCCTGTCCGCATGACTTCTCCTCACAGCCCCATGGCCTGATTGCCTTTCTGGGGAGAGCTGTGCCTCTGCCAGCTCCCTGCTCCTCATTTGCATTGCATCAGCCCTTCCTGGGGCTGGAGGATGGGAGAGGGATGCTCTGACCTCCTCCTGCTGCTCCGACAGAATCACGGAATCCTGGGATGGGTTGGGTTGGAGGGACCTTAAATCCCATCCCATCCCATCCCATCCCATCCCATCCCATCCCATCCCATCCCATCCCATCCCATCCCATCCCATCCCATCCCATCCCATCCCATCCCATCCCATCCCATCCCATCCCATCCCATCCCATCCCATCCCATCCCATCCCATCCCATCCCATCCCATCCCATCCCATCCCATCCCATCCCATCCCATCCCATCCCATCCCATCCCATCCCATCCCATCCACCCCTGCCATGGCAGGGACACCTCCCACTGTCCCAGGCTGCTCCAGCCTGCCCTTGGACACTCACAGGGATCCAGGGGCAGCCACAGCTTCTCTGGCAATTCCAGCCCAGCCCTCCCCACCCTCACGAGGAGGAATTTCCTCCTAATATCTGATCTAAACCTCTCTTAGTTTAAAACCATTCCCCTTTTCCTTCAACTTTCTCTCTTTGGGGAAAATCACTTTCCCTTTTTCATCAACAGCTCCAGAGCCAAGGTGGGCTGGAGCACACACTGACACCAGAGGAACCTTCCCCTGCAGACAGAGCTACTTTTTTGGAATATCTGTTTTTTCGTTTCCAATCTGTTTCCAAATCTGTTTCCAATATTTTCCAATATCTGGAACATATTGGAAAATATTTCCCATTCCTGGAGCAGAGTCCCAGGGCAGCAAAGCTCACCCAGGAGCAAGGGGTGAGCAGGGACTCACGAGGGCGCTGGGCACTGCCCAGGGCAGGTCAGGCTGGAGATCAGGGAAAGGTTCTTCCCCCAGAGGGTGCTGGGCACTGCCCAGGCTCCCCAGGGAATGGGCACAGCCCCGAGGCTGCCACAGCTCCAGGAGCGTTTGGAAAACACTCCCAGGGATGCCCAGGGTGGAATTTGGGGGGTCAGGAGTGGGACTGGATGATCCTGGGGATCCCTTCCAGCCCCGGGCATTCCATGATTCTCTAACTTTGCAACACTGGCAGCCAGGAGGTTTTCCCGGTCCCCAGCCCCACTCTTTGCTTCCCCAGACCTTATTTACTGGCATTTAATTTGTCCCAATTGCTCTGGCCCCTGTCCCTCTGGAGAGGGTGACAATGAGCTGGCGCTCAGGGTGGCCCCAGGGCCCTCCCCCGGGCACAGCGCTCTGCTCCCTGCACCTCCAGATGCATTTCCTGCTGGTTCCCAGCTAAGAACAAACACCAGCCCCAAAACGCTCACATTTCTGAGGCTGTCACCCTGCCAGCTGCGCACTCCTGGGCTCGAATTTAGGAAATACCAACATTATCTCTGCCTGTGTAACCCTAACTCGGCTCCCTGAGGCACGGGCTTTGTGATCCAGTCCTTAATTCATTTCACAAATGAGGTTTTGCACACAACACCCCTGGCCAGGGCAGGGCTGGCTCTGTCGCAGGGCAGAGGGGACATGGGGACCCCCACGTCCCCTCGTGGGAGCTTGAAGGGCAGAGGTTTGACACTTGAAATGCTTTTGCTTTTCCTCTCCTTGAGCAATTTCGCTGAGATCCAGGAGCGTTTGCTGAGCAGTGGAGGGTGAAGGTGGAGCCTCTCTGCTCCCAATGAACCCCCACTGCCTCCAGGGTCCCCCCGGACCGCTCCCCACCGCCCCTGTGCTCCCTGGGGCAGGGAATGCTTTATCCCACCCCTGCTGCCCTGCCCGAGCATCACTCAGCTCCTCCCGGCACTTCAAGAGCAGCTGAGCTTCCCCTGGAGCTCCCGGGAGGGTCTGAGCCTCCTGCCCCTGGCTCGGCAGCCACACTGCCTCGGTGTCATTTGGAGGTGGCAAATCCATGCTGGAAGGGCTGATTTGCCCTCTGGAGCTGTCCTGCTGCTCCTGTGAGGCTGGACAGGGATGAGGGCAGGGAGCAGCCCCCGTAAAGGTGACCCCAGGTGACACCAGGCTTTGGGACGGTGGTGGCCCAGGTGACCCCAGGTGACACCCAGTGATGCCAGGCTCTGGGATGGTGGTGGCCCAGGAGACCCCAGGTGACACCAGGCTTTGGGATGATGGTGACCCCAGGTGATGCCAGGCATTGGGACGGCGGTGGCCCGGGTGACCCCAGGTGACACCAGGCTTTGGGATGGTGGCAGCCCAGGTGACCCCAGGTCACACCAGGTGACCCCAGGTGACACCAGGCTTTGGGACAGTGGCAGCCCTTCCTCAGGCTCCAGGATCTGCAGTTTTTGCTGTGGGTGTCAGCAGGAGCCGAGCGTGGCACACACACAGAGGGACAGTGCATTGCAGAGAGCTCCGAGCGTTGTTTCAGCCAATTCCAGGTGGGAATTTGCCCATTTTTGCCTGGTTTTGAACCCATCCAGGCTGTAAGCACAGGGATTTACTGCAGATCTCACCCAGGCCTGGTGCTCAGGGTGCCACAGGGATGTGCATCCTCCTGGAGCTGCCGTCCTGAGGCCTTTCCATCCCCACCCCCTTCCCAGGAAAACCCCGTTCCTGCTGTGCAGGGGGACCAGGGCAGAGCCCAGGGGGATGAATGAGGCCTGCAGGGCGAGTCTGGGAAATCTGGAGAGCCCAGGGCAATTATTTGGGTCTGCAGGGTGAGTCTGGGAAATCTGGAGAGCCCAGGGCAATTATTTGGGTGTGCAGGGTGAGTCTGGGAAATCTGGAGAGCCCAGGGGGGTGATTGGGGTCTGCAGGATGAATTTGGGAAATCTGGAGAGCCCAGGGGGGTGATTGGGGTCTGCAGGATGAATTTGGGAAATCTGGAGAGCCCAGGGGGGTGATTGGGGTCTGCAGGATGAATTTGGGAAATCTGGAGAGCCCAGGGCAATGATTGAGGTCTGCAGGGTGAGTTTGGGAAATCTGGAGAGCCCAGAGGTGCAACCAAAACTCCTAAAGCCAGGAGCAGCTCAGGGAACCCCGTGGCAAAGGGCAGGGAATGGTGCAGGGACAAAGTGGAGCCTCTCCTGCCGTCCATGCCACCTTCCCCTGTCCCAGCAGTGTCCCCTGCCCTGCCTGCCGTGGCACTAGGACTGGCAGGAGTCCTGGCACCAAATCCCTGCCAAACTCCACCCTCAGTGCTCCATCTCCACGCCATCCTCAGCCCCTTCCCGAGGCTCTGGTTTGGAGCTGGATCTGCAGCAGGAGCAGAGCACGAGGTTGGTGTGCTCAGCGAGGCCATCCTGGCTCCTCATCCTGGAGTGGGGCCAGATACCTTTATCTAATATACTTCATATATTTTATTAATATATATATGTATATATATATATGTATCTATTCAACCTGGGGAGGGATGGGGCCAGATATCTTTATTTGTATCTAAAATATTTTATATATTTTATTAATATATATATGTATATATATGTCTATTCATCCTGGGGTGGGATGGGGCTAGATATCTTTATCTAATATATTCTATATATTTTATTAATATATATATGTATATGTACATGTATGTATTCATTCTGGGGTGGGATGGGGCTAGATATAAAGATATAAAGATATAGCTATAAAGATATAGATATCTTTATCTATATCTAATATATTTTGTATATTTGATGAATATATATATGTGTATATATACACATATATATATTCATCCTGGGGAGGGATGGGGCCAGGTGTCTTTACCTATATCTATTTTATATATTTTATGAACATATATATGTATATGTTCATAAAATACAGAGGTGTTCATATGTTCGAATTTATGTTCATGAAATAGAATATATTAGATATAGATAAGGAGCAGTAGAGATATAAGGGGTGAAAAATCGTGTGGCTGCATTGTGGGCACCAGACAAAGCCCCAGAGCTTTCTCTGTCACCAAGAGTCACCAAGGCAGATGTCACACCCATCCAGTGTCCATTGGGGTGAGCACCTGCCCACGTGTCACCTTCCAGGTGGGACCAGAGGTGGCGGGAGCACTGAAAAGAGCATTTTTCTAGGGATGAAGGGCTGGGAATTTCAGGGAATGTCCCCGGGACGAGGGAATTTCTCACCCATGTCGTGTCAGGGGCTGCTGGGCGAGGTGTCCTTTGGGTTGTCACCTCTCCCCGCTGGCAGGGACCCCTGGAGAACCATCCCTCCTCGCTAAGGAGTCAAAGCAGGAAGAATAAAACCCGAAACGTGTCCCTAAATCGCTTTGCTCCCAGAAGCAGAGGTGAACACATCCCTGCTCCATTCCCCACTGCATCCCCAGCCTGCTCCCGCTCTGCTCCCATTTCCCTGGATCGCAGCACACCTTGGAGCGCCCAGCTGGATCCACACATCCCGAGCCCTCAAAAGCGTCTCTATGCCTTTGTTGGAGCTTCTCAAAGCGGCTTTTTCACTCCTTCCCATCTGTGGCTCGCCGGGCTCCGGCGGCTGCGGGAGGCAAAATTAATCCTTTGTCGCTCCTCCGCCGTTTCTTCGCTGGGGTCGGGACGGAAGAAAATCAGCTCGTTTTTCTTCCTGCCCTTCCTGTTTACTGCCACTCTGGCGCTTCTCCCCGAGAGCCGCGGGCGCTGCTCGCACTCGGTAATTCCAGCTCGTCCCGGGGGGGAGGGGACAGGGCCTGGGGAGGGGACAGGGGCTGGGGACAGGGTGGGAGGGGTTCAGGGTGAGCCCCCCGCACCCTCCTGCAATGTGAATGTCATTGCAGTGCCCGCATTCGCGGGATTTTTACATTTGGGGTGCCCTGATGGTTTTTGGGGATGCTGCAGCCATGTCTGCCTCAGGCAGGAGCGGGATGGGGACATCACACACGGCACAAGGACATTGAGGACATTTTTCTGCCCCGTGTTCATTCTGAAGAACTTCCCCTGCTGCTCTCAAAAGACCATTCTGGCTGTAGGACCAAACTTTTGGTCATGAACTCTAAGTTCTGGTCACAAACTCTAAACTGTCTCCCACAATTAAAGGTTTTAATGGAAAACCACTTTAAGGAGCCTCTTTTGCCCTCCACTTTGGCGCTCTCCTCCCCTCCCCGGGGTGCAGGAGGCAGACCAGGGGCACGGCGAGGCCGAAGGCTGTGCCTCTGCTGCTGCTGCGGGAGGATTCCCCGGCGTGCCCGGACTGGCTGCGGGGCCGAGCCGAGCTGGGCTGAGCCGAGCCGGGCTGGGCTGGGCTGGGAGCTGGAGGTGTTCGGGAAGAGGCAGATCCATGGGGGTGGGCAGGGAACAGGTTCGCTCCTCCCTCCCGGCTGGGGAGGGAAGGAGGGATGGAGGCTCCGGCTGAGCTCCAGCAGGAGGATGCCGGGGGATGCGCTGTGCTCGGGAAATGGCCTCACCTGCAGAGCTGCCCCAGCTCTGGAGCCTGCAAAATCGAGGATGTGGAGCTGCTGGAGAGAGTCCAGAGGAATCCAGGGAGCTGCTCGAGGGCTGGAGCCCCTCTGGAGTCAGGCTGGGAGAGCTGGGGGTGAAAAGAGAAGGCTCCAGGGAGAGCCCAGAGACCCTGGCATGGCCTGAAGGGCTCCAGGAGAGCTGGAGAGGGACTGGGGACAAGGCATGGAGGGACAGGACACAGGGAATGGTCTTTAAGCTGATGGAGAACAGATTTAGATGGGATCTTGGGAATTAGGAATTGTTCCCTGGGAGGGTGGGGGGGGGGCTGGGCTGGAATTCCCAGAGGAGCTGTGGCTGCCCCTGGATCCCTGTGAGTGTCCAAGGCCAGGCTGGAGCAGCCTGGGCCAGTGGGAGGTGTCCTTGCCATGGCAGGGGTGGCACTGGGTGAACTTTTCAGTCCTTTCCAACCCAAACCATTCTGGGATATAAGGTGGGGAAATCTGGGGGACTCAGAGCCCTCAGGAGGGACTTGGCAGCATTAATGAAGGGAAAAAGAACAAAAATTTTAAAAAATCTAAAAAAAAAAACCCAACCACCTTTTAATCTCTGGACTGCCCAGGGAAGGGAAGTGCCCCAGAAGCAGAACAGCACCAGCTGAAACTTTCCTTTGACTTTTATAATTACAGAATAGAAAAGAAATCCTCGGTTCACATTACAAATACGGGCTCATAGAAAACCAAGCCAACGGAACAGAAAATCCCAAGGTCCCGGAGCGCCAGTGCCGAGCTCCTGTGAGCCCAGGGGAGGGAGGCCCTTCCCAAGAGTTTTAATGCCAGTGAGTTCTTCTTTCTGCATCCTGCTGGGTTTGGGGAGGGTTGGGAGCAGGGGAGTGTCTGCCTGTCCATCCCATCCCATTCCATCCCATCCCACCCCATCCCAAAGCAGATCAGCAGAGCACCCTTGGTCCTGGAGAGGAAAATAAACCCCAAAGATGCCGCTGGCCCCGGGGCTTGGGGATGGGGATATGTTCTGGGGGATGAGGCGTTGCCTGAAAAACCACGATTTTTCTTGGAAAAAAGAGGGGGAAAGGTGGAAAAATTATTGCCTGTAGAGTTCGCAGCTTGGCTGGAGGTGGTGGGGGGCTGTGGGGGCTCAGCCCATCCCAGCTCCGGGTGGTGGCACTTCCACTTCTCCTTGTGGGGAAGGGCAAAAAAATCATTCCAGGGTTGAAAAAATCCCCCTGGGACTAGAGGAGAAACAGCTGGGAGGTGAAATCCACCCGAAATCCCCAGGGGTGCAGGGTGGGCTTCAGGCTCCAGGGACCCTGCAGGAGCCACATCTCATGAAAAGGAGAACGAGGAGGCTCTGGGGATGCTTCTGGAAATTCCTTTTTCTCCTTCCAGTTTCTTCCAAGGCTTTTCCTTCCTGGCTGATCTTCTTCTGCAAAGCAATCCCTGCCCGACCCCTCTCACACATCCCCCCAAAAACCCTTCCCCTCGTGCCGACGTCCCTCTGCCGCTGGAGCTGACGGATGGATTTGGCACCGAGCCCCCCACGGATGAAGGGACCGGGAGGGCACCCCCAGCCCCGGGTGAGGTTTTGGGGGGCTCTGAGGGGGTCACAACGATGCTGAAGGCACGGTGTCAGCCTTGGGGGGGCCCGGCTCAGCCAGAGTCTACTCAGGCACTTTAAATTAAATAAAAACCCAACGCGATGATTAAAAAAACCCAAAGCAACCCAAAACATTCATCGGATCCATTCAGAGCTGGGAGGGGCTGTGCCGGAGCAGCGGCACTGTTCCCGGGTCGGAGTGAGGCCCCCAGACGTGGCAGGGAGAGAGTTTTGGGGTCCTGTGTGTCCCCCCATGTCCCCAAACTTGGGGTCGAGGCGACGCTGATGGATCCAACTCCTCGGAGCATCCCAGACTGAGCCCCTTCAGCGCTGCTTTGTCCAACTCAGAGGGGGTGGAAAATTCCTGCTGGGAGCACAGTCCCCATTTCTGGAGCCAGTCTGACCCGCGGATCCAGAGTTCCAGGGAATTGTCCCTGCCCCACGGAGGCTGGCGCTGCTCTCTGTCCCCAGAGCAGGTCCTGTCCCCTGGCCCTGTCCCAGGCTGCTCCAAACCAGTCCCGCTCGGGCTCCCCTCCTGGAAGGGCTCCAAGGAAAATCCAGGCTGGGAGAAACAAGCAAACGGCGTCCAATGAGCGCTGCCACCTCCCCGCGTGTCCCTGTGTCCCCAGACCGGGCAGGGCGGGAGCCCGGGGCTGGCACAGCCTGGGGGTGGCACAGCCTGGGGGTGGCACAGCCCGGGGGTGGCACAGCCCGGGGGTGGCACAGCCCGGGGGCTCCCCCCGTGTCCAGCCCCTGGGTCGGTGCGGTTCGGGCTGGTGGCTCCAGCAGCGATGGGTGTGCGGCTCCCGGCGCTGTTCTCGGGGTGTTCCAGGGTGCAGAGGGGACGGGGACTGTCCCCCCTCGCCGGGGGTGGTGGCACTGGGGCTCTGGGGGCTCCGGGGGTCCTGGCGCCGCTGGCTTCCCATTAGCCGGACCTGGGAAGAGAGGGAGAGCTTGGGAGAGACCCCACACGGGTCCCCACTGGGGACAAGGGGTCAGGGCCAGGGGGACAGGGACCTGCTGGGGTGGCCTGGGGGGCTCTTCTACTACTACTACTATTATTATTATTGTTATTATTATTATTGTTGTTATTGTTATAATTAATAATTTTATTGTTATTATTACTAATAATAGTTGCTACTACTACTGCTGCTATTGCTATTATTCTTGTTATTATCTCTTACTTCATTTCAATTATTAAACCGTTGTTATCTCACAGGTTTTCCTTATTATTGTTGTGATTGTTATTATTAATAATAACAATAATAATAATAATGCAGCTCCTCCTCCTATTATTATTATCATTATTGTTATTATTAATAATAAAAATAACAATAATAATAATAATAATAATGCAGCTCCTCCTCCTATTATTATTATCCTCATTATCCTATTTTTCTTAATTTCAATTATTAAGCCGTTGGTACCCCACAGATTTTCCTTATTATTATTATTATTATTGTTATTGATAATAGTAATAATAATAATAATAATAATAATAGTACAGCTGCTACTACTACCATTACTATTATTCGTGTTACTATATTTTAATTTATTTCAATTATTAAACCATTGTTATCTCACAGGTTTCCCTTACTATTATTGTTGTTATTGTTAGTAATAATAATATCAATAATAAAAAAAATCAATAACAATAATAACAATAACATAGTATTAATAGTAATATTAACAATAGGAATAGTAATAGTAACAATAGTAACAATAATAACAATATAATAATAACAATAACAATAATAATGCTACTGTTACTACTTCTATTGTTCTTGTAATTATCCACAGACCTCCCCGCGCCGCCGGTAATTCAATCACGGCTAATTAGAACCGGCGGAATGAGCTGTAATTGCCTGGGCCGCAGCCCTGCTGTCCCTCCCGGCTGGCCCTGGGGACACGGGTGGCCCCGCAGAGCCAGGCCTGCCCTTGTTTGTCCCCTCGCTGGCGGCAGGGGCAGCGCACCCCCGATGTCCCCTCCCCCCTGCCCCTGTCCCCTCCTGAGCCACCGCAGGATCCGGGGCTGTCACTGTGGGGACAGGGCTGTCCCCAAGTCGCTGAGCCCGACCTGCCCCCGGGGACAGGGGGTGGAGGTGCCTTGATGAAAATGATAACTGCATTAATTAGGTCGTTAATGAGCTGCTGGGGCAGGGGGGAGCTGGCAGTGAGGTGACAGAGCCTTGGTGTCACCCAGCGCCCCAAACCTGGTCCCTGGCAGGTGGGAAGGGGCCAGGGGGCACTGGGATGGGCAGAGGGTACTGGGGGGGTTCAACAGCCCCAGAATTAGGGACAGGGACCCCCCACCCCCACCCACCGAGGTGTTCCTAGCCTGGGGTGACACTGGAAAGCTTTTGGGTCCCCTGGGGACCTAAAATCGCTGTTTCCACCCCTTAAAATCGATCTTTCGGCCAATTTCCCCAAATCCCGCAGCTTTCAGTGCTCATCCTGCAGCCCTTGGGACTCGCTGGGCCCACAGCCCCCCCAGCACCCCCCGTGCCCCCGCAGGGTGAGATCGGGGGTCTGCCTGCCCCTCTGCCCACGATGGCCTTGCCCTGCCCCACCAAGGGACACACACGGGACATGTCCCTCACGGGTCCCCCCAAGGGTGGCACCCAGCTCTGGTGGGGGGAGGACACCTCAGAGCCTGCCAGGATGTGGGTGCTGGCACCGAGAAGTGCCAGTGCCACCATCCGTGTCCCTGTCCATGTCCCACTCATACCCAGGGGCTGGGGGGTCCCGGGGAAGGACCAGCTCCGTGCAGGGGGCACAGCACCCATGGGTGCTCCCCCCCCACCCACGGGGCCTGTCAGTGTCCCCAGGGAGGGCCCAGCACTGTCACCGATGGATTTGTCCCCCCGGCCCCTCTCTGCCTCTCTAATGGCATCGCCTGCCCTTGAATTTGCATACAAGGCTCAAAATATAATTAATTTTTGGCAGCGGGCAAAGCCTGCACGAGGTTAATCCCTTTAGGTTCCCGAGCCTTATCTCACTGGAGTGTTTATCGAGTTAAGCTCTGCAAGGAAGGGAGAGGAGGGAAAGTCAGCAGCACTTATCTGGAGAGGAGCTGCTCCCCCGGGCAGCGCGAGGTGAGCTCAGCAAACAAACCCAGCCGGACACAAAGCAGGGCAGGATCGTCCCAAAGTAGGGCAGGATCCTCCCAAACTGAGGGCAGTATCTCCCCAAACCAGGGCAGAATATTCCCAAACAAGGGCACGATCTCCCCAAACCGAGGGCAGGATCCTCTCCAAACACAGTGCGGGATCTCCCCAAATTGAGGGCAGGATCTCCCCAAACTGAGGGCAGGATCTCCCCAAACTGAGGGCAGGATCTCCCCAAACCCAGGGCAGAATATTCCCAAACCAAGGCAGGATCCTCCCCAAACCCAGGGCAGGCTCCCCCACAAACCCAGGGCAGGATCTCCCCAAACCACCCAGCCCAACCCAGAGGGAGCCTCAGGGCTCTGGGGTGAGGATGCACCGACCCAAATCTGAGCTGTGCCAGGGCCATGGGGCACGTTGAGGGGGTCCTGCCCCCCCCAGCACCCCTGGACACCCGTGAGCACCCCAGGACTCACGTGTAGAGCGGCTGTAGCTGCAGGTGCGATGTCTTCTGTGGCGCCTGGTACCCATAGGAGTCAAAGCCGCCGATGAAATCAACTGCGGAGAGCCAGGAGAGCAGTGCGGTGAGCTGAGCAGAGCAGCAGGGACATTCCCTGCCTCCTGTGGCACCCAGGGGACAGGGGACAGCCCAGGGAAATGCAACATGCCGGGCTGCAGCTGCATCCTAGGGAAATGTAGCATCCCAGAGAAATGCAGCATCCCAGCACGGGGCTGGGGAGAGCCCAGAGCCCCTGGCAGGGCCTGAAGGGCTCCAGGAGAGCTGGAGAGGGACTGGGGACAAGGGATGGAGGGACAGGACACAGGGAATGGCTTCCCAGTGCCAGAGGGCAGGGCTGGATGGGATCTTGGGAATTAGGAATTGTTCCCTGGGAGGGTGGGGAGGGCTGGGCTGGAATTGCCAGAGAAGCTGTGGCTGCCCCTGGATCCCTGTGAGTGTCCAAGGCCAGGCTGGAGCAGCCTGGGACAGTGGGAGGTGTCCCTGCCATGGCAGGGGTGGATGGGATGGGATGGGATGGGATGGGATGGGATGGGATGGGATGGGATGGGATTTAAGGTCCCTTCCCACCCAAACCATCCCATGATTCTGTGATCCCGAGCCACCACAGCATCCCAGGAAGTGCTCCATCCCAGGGGAATGAATCAGAATCACAAAGTGGTTCAGGTTGGAAGCAACCACTGATGGTCACCCAGTCCAACCCCTGCTCAAGCAGGATCCCCCATGGCACTTGGGATTGTATCCAGCCAGCTTTGGGATCCCTCCAGGATCCTTCCCAGCCTCTTGGGGCAGCCTGAAATGGAGCATCCAGGGGGGCACAGCGGCACCCCCGGCCGGGGTAGCATCTGGGGAAAACCCGGATGAGAAACGGAGCAAAGGATCCGGAGCAGTTCCCGAGATCCCGGCGGGGCCTTCTCCACCCAGCACGGCCCCAGAGTGGGCGAGATTCCCTCCCACTGTCTGCAGAGTGGGCATTTCAGGAGAATTATGAGGGAATTCCTGCTCCTTTGCGGCTGTCACCTCGGGCAATTGTGGGCTCTGTAGATTAGGTTTTACTCCTGACATTTCCAGCCTGGAGGCTCATCCCATTCCGAGCCCATTCCCGGAAGGATTGGGGTGTCACAGCCTGGGCGGTGCCGGGGCAGCCCTGGGGGGTTCTGAGGGTGCCAAACTTCTCTCCCCGGCACAGGGATGGGCTCCATGTGCAGCCAAGATGGGAAATCCAACCTTTCCAGCATCCCCAGCACAACCCAACCACCCAACCCCAAAATAATCCCACACTGGGGTGGGCTCAGCCATGGGTGTCCGAGAGCTGAGAGCTCCAGAGGAGAGCCTCCCTCTCCCGGAATATTTATCTTCCCAACTCAATATTCTGCCAGCTCTCAATTTTGACGCCATCCATCCATTTCCAAATCTAATAAGATATTCCATTAAAAAGATGCATTTGCATGCCGGGCTGAGGCGGCATTAATATTAAAAGTGTGTTGGATGCAGGAGTTTGTTGGAAAGCAAACACACACTGGAGCCACCAGCATTGGATAAACCCTTCTGGAAACGAGTTGTTCCCGCAGGCGGCAGCCAATTCCACACGGAGATTTTTCTTTTCCATGGGAAAGGGGGGAAAATGTGGGAATGCTGCACCCCCAGGCTGGGCTGGGACCACCTGTGGGTCTGGGGCAGGGGTGGGATACTGATCCCGATGCTGACCCTGATGCTGATCCCAGGGAAGGAGCACATCTGGGTGGCTGTGGCACATCCCTGCCCATGCTGGGCTGCTGGGATCTGCAGCTGCTGGGAATTAATTAATGGCAGATGAGTTTTTAACGCACTTGGACATCCAAGCCTTGACCCCCTGGTTCATTGGGGCCAGGCTTTGCAGGGATCGGGGTTGGATCAGGAAGAGCAAAGGTTGGATAAAAGTTACACTTCACTTTGCCTAAAATGCTGTTTTCCCCCTAGTTTTGGGGTGACAGCCTGGCAGTGGGGGGGGGGGGGGCTGGGGGGATACGGTGTCCCCAGGCCCTTGTGGCTGTCAAGGCAGGAGGGAGGTGATGGCTCCCTCACACCCCAGCACCTCTGCCTCACCAGGGATGGAAAATGGGGCAAAAACCCAATGAAAGGGATTCCTGGGACCCAGGCACTGCTCCCCCAGACCCAGCTGGCAGCTGCCACTCTGCTCAGGGTGGCATCACCCGAGGACATTGTGCCCCTGTCACCCACAGCACTCACAGCTGTCCTCCTCCTCCAGGAACACTTTGCTGACATAGCAGGCGTAGACGAAGCCGAAGAGCTGGGGAGAAACAGGGCAGGAAGGGGTTGGTTATGGGGTGATGAGGGGCACAGGGAGGCACTGGGAGTAAACTGGGGACACTGGAAGTGTACTGGGGTCACTGGGAGCAGCCTGAGCCCCAGCCTGTCTTGGTGCTGCTTTGGGGTGCAGCAGGGCTGGATGGATCCAGCTGCACTGGGGTCACAAGGGCGCAGCCCTAAGGGGGCTGGGCTGGCACCTCACAGAGGGTGCTGACCCCACTCAGAGCTGGGAGGCCTTTGGGGACCCCAATTCCCCCTAAAGCTCCATTTCCCTCCAGCCTCCCGAGGCTTGCAGGGGGCTCTGCCTCCAGGTGTGTCCCATTCCCATGTCCCACCTCCCCACAGGGTGTGACAGCCATGAGAAGGGGGGACCCTCAACCCCTGCAGCATCTAGCCCTCAACCTGACACCTTGTGGGGTGGGCAGCACCCCGAGGTGCTCTGGTTGGGCCAACACCACCCTGGGGTGACAGAAACGTGCCCCGGGGGGACACCTCCAGCCAGATGACAGCACCTCTGCCCTCCACCCCGCCTGCCTCACCCCCGATTTGGGCTGGAGGATGAGGGTCGGAGCCCTTACCGCCAGGAATATCTGCGTGGCGCTGCTCACCACCTCGATGTACTGATAGTCGAGCAGGCAGCCGCTGACCGTGATGACATGGTGGTCCTCGGGCGCCAGCTTGGAGTTCAGCACGGGCGTCACCAGGCAGCCAGGGCCGTTCTCCATCCACCACGAGCGGTGCAGGGACGTGTTGAAGGTCATGATGAAGTCCCTGTCCTGCAGGAGGAGGAGGGGGCACAGGTGGTGGATGCGAGGCTCCTTGCGGGAGGGTTGGGCACAAAATTGGCTTTTCCTAGCCCAGGGGTGCTCCGTGAGAGGGGAACAGGGCATGTCCCTGACCTCCAGCCGGCAGCCCCCGGGGTTTGGGGCCTCCCCTCGGGTTTGGGGGCCTCCTGCCAGGCTGGTGTCACGGACAGCTGGTCAGGCAGCACCCAGGTGACAGGATGGCTGCCACAGAGATGTCACTAGCTGCGTGTGACCCTGCATCCAGCCATTCCAGAGATGGGCCCATGGGACCATCAGCGTGTTCCAAGGATGCAGGGCAGTCCCTGCTGCTTCCCCTGGGGTTTTGGGGTGCCACCCCCTCATCCCACCCCCACGGAGCCTTACAGGGGCCCCTCATGCATGTCCTGTCCTTGTCATCCCCTCACAAGCTTTGGGGCTCTCCCTGGGTCCTCTCCAGCAGCTCTGGGGTGGCCGTGGGCACCTGCAGCCCCCGGGAATGAACGGGCCTAATCCTAAATCTGCACCTTCCCACCCCATGAGAATCCCCCGGGTACCCCCGGTGAGATCCCGCCCCACGGAGAGTCCCCCTGGCTGAGCCCCCGCCCCACGGAGAGTATCCCCTGGCTGAGCCCCCGCCCCACGGAGGGTCCCCCCGATGAGCCCCCGCCCCACGGAGGATCCCCCCGATGAGCCCCCGCCCCACGGAGGGTCTCCCTGATATCCTCGGTGAGCCCCCGCCCCACGGAGGGTTCCCCTCATATCCCTGGTGAGCCCCCGCCCCACGGAGGCTCCCCCCAGCCCCTCTCTGCCCCCAGCCCTCGGCTCTGCTGGGGCTGCGCCTCCCCCGTAGGAAATCTCCAATCTGGGATTCAAAGCTTTTCGCAGCCGGGGGCGGAAAAGCCCCGAAAGGAGCGCGTGGGTTTGGTTTGCGGAGCCGCACGGTGTGCGCCGAGGCGCGGGGAGAGGACGAGGGGAGCGCAGCCATCGCCGCCGGAGCGGGGATTTCCACCGCCAAGAGGAATCCTCTCCTCCGCTCATCCCGAGCGCTCTGGGAGAGCCTCGAGTGACCCGGGGCGATTCGGAAGGTGCTCCCAGCCCCGGAGCCCCCCGGCAGGCTTCTCCCTGCTCGGGGCAGCTCGGAGGGAGCGGAGCTGGCTGTCCCCCGCTGTCCCCGAGCGGGGCCGGCAGCCTCAGGGGCGGGGGAGGATGCACGGCTCGGCACAGGCACCCCAGCCTGGGAGAAGGTGCTCAGAGCTCCACCCCTGCGGGAAGTTTCGATGTTTTTTTTTATTGCAAAAGCTGTAATTTAACGGCTCAGGGTGCGGGGAAGGCACAGTCCCACTCCTATCCTCACCCTGTCGCCACAGGTGACTTTCCAAAGCCAGGAACGCCGGGAAGCCCCAGCAGAGCCCGGAAAATTGGGAAATTACAGCAGGGGGTGGTCCCCTCCTCCCACCCATTGCCCTCTCCATCCCTGCCAGAGACGCTGCCCAAACTCATCCCTGTGCCCGACGTTCCTCCTCTCCTTTATCTCCACACCGGGGATAAGGGAAATTAATTTCGGGTTAGGGAACGGCCACCCACTGCCACCTTGGCCTGAGCTGTCCATTTGTCCACCCCATCCCATGGGCACCCCGTGCTCCAGGGGTCACTTTTGGGGGAGAGTTGTGGAGGAGGGAAGGAAGAGGAGGAGGAGAACAAGGGCGGGACCGCAGGAAGGAAGGAAGGAGGGAGGGAGAAAGGGAAAGGAAGGGAGGAAAGGGAAAGGAAGGGAGGAAAGGGAGGAAAGGGAGGAAAGGGAGGAAAGGGAGGAAAGGGAGGAAAGGGAGGAAAGGGAGGAAAGGGAGGAAAGGGAGGAAAGGGAGGAAAGGGAGGAAAGGGAGGAAAGGGAGGAAGGAAAGTTACCTGTGACAAGCGCCCGACCTCCAGGTAGAAGCAGATGATGAAGGCGTTCCAGCCGACCCACAGCACCAACCACACCGCGTACTGCGAGAGGAGACAGCGCAGGCCATGGACACTCCCCTCCAGCCCTGCTCCAGCCCCTCTGGATCCACAGGGCCCCGGGGTTAGATCATGGAGTCATAAAATCCCAGCATGGTTTGGGGTGGAAGGACCTTAAAGCCCATCCCGTCCCACCCCTGCCGTGCCAGGGACACCTCCCACCACCCCAGGCTGCTCCAAGCCCCAATGTCCAACCTTGGACACTTCCAGGGATCCAGGGGCAGCTGCAGCCTCTGTTCCCAGGGATCCAGGAGGGGAGCTGGGGCTGAGCCTTCCCCGGGACACGGGAGCAGCGCCCGGGGCGGTACCTACCATCATGAGGTATCTGGATCTGTACTGGATGGTCCCGAAAATACCCAAAATCACGGCCATGATGTGTAAGAAGTTGGCCAGGATGGGAGCCCACTGATATCCCAGAAAATCAAAGATCTGCCGCTCCAGCGCTGCGACCTGGAACAGAGCAGGGATGAAGTAACCCCACAGCACCCCCGTGCCTCAGTTTCCCATCACTCAGGGCTCGGGCACTGCTGCAAACCCATCCCGGAGGATGATTTATCACGGGAAAACCCTCCAGCTCGCAGCACTTTGATTTCCTGCCCTCCTCTCCGGCTCCGTGGGTGCCATTGGAGCTGATTGGTGATATCATTTGTAATCCATAAACAAGGCCGTGCTGCAGCTGGATCAATCACCCTGTCGGGGCAGCAGCTGATGGGATCCTCCCTCATCCCAGCCCTTATTTATGGCTCCGTTTGCTGCCGGCTTGGGCTCGATTACTCTTAATTACAGGATTAGCTCCCAGAAAGGGGGGGTGGGCAAAGGCGAGAGTGCTGGAACGTTCAATGACGGGTTGAAGTTTAAAAATGGAGATTTTGGATGAGGCCATGGCTTTTTAGAGACTTTTGGGGAACTCAAGGGTGCTGGGACACCACAAGGTGCAGGGACTGGTCTGCAGCAGCCTAGAAAACCCAAATTTCTTTCCATTTGTCTTACCCAGCCCTGTCCTCTCACTCCTTGAGGTGCCCCAAATTCACCCTGTGAGCTCCAGGGCCCCCAGTCCTCCCCACACCACCACTCCCCAGCTTCCTGTCTGAAAAGGGGGATTTTATCCTGAAAACCACAGGAAAAATGGGATTTGCATCCCTTCTCCATTCACCTAAAGGGGTCTGGAATCAGGGGAGCACCCATGGGGGTCCCCGCCTGATTTAATGAGTCCTAATTACATCATGAGGGGTGGAAGCCCTTCCCTGAGTGCTTCCCAGGATGAGCCATGGGATGTGCAGCCACCTGCCATGCCTCAGTTTCCCCATCCATAAAACCCCACGCTCACTAAATTTGCTTTGTGAGGGCTCTAATTCACACCTACCTGAGCCCAGCTCCACCCTAGGACTGTGACATTGCATTCCCTGCCCTACCCCCGGAGTTGGATCTGCTGGATTAGTGCCAGCAGGACCCTGATTTTAATTAAATTTGATGCAAAGCCGTGGAGCAGCAGCCCCTGGATCTGTGGGGCTGGGCCGAGGCTGTTTGCATTGAAACTTAATTCACTTCCCTGCTATTTAAACTCTCCGAGGAAACAGCCTCTGGAAATACTTACAGCCGGGCTGTAAATCTCCTAAATTGAGGAATGTAAATAATAAATGATACAGGGAGCGCGGTGCTCGGGGTTTTATGGCCACCCATCCATCTGGGGGCTGTCGGCAGAGCTGCTTAGCGGGAGCTGGGTGGGAGTTTTGGGGAGCAGCGATGCTCCAGGCTGAGGGGTGGGGCTGGGAAGAGCTCTGAGGGCATCCCTTGGAGCTGGAGTGATGGGATTACACCTGTGAGCTCCTCAATTCCAGCCGGGAAGGCCTGGGAGGGAAGGCGCTGGGGAGAGCTCGGTGGAACCAAACCCTTCTTCATCCCAAGGAGAGGCAAAATCAGGGATAGACCCCCATGGATGAGCAGGGGCTGCTAATTGCACTGGGAATCCCTGCCGGAGCCCCAGCACTGCTCTGGGGGTGTGTTATTCCAGTTTTTCCTCTCCCTGGGAAGAGCTGCTTTTTCCAGGATGCTCCTTAAGGTTAAGGGACCAACAGAGCACAAAGGCAGCGAGTCCGTGGGTGCAGCTCCCCAATTCTCACCTCCTGCCCAGGGCATCCCAAGGGCATCCCAAGGGCAGCCCCACGTGGTTCATGAGCGGGGAAACTGAGGCACAGCTTCCCGCAGGTTTGGTGACCCCGCACAGGGAATTGGCTGAGCGAGCGCTGCCAGCTCAGCGATGCTCCTCGGGCTGGTCCAGCCCCTGGAGCATCCTCCCCGATCCTCTGGGGACAAAATGTCCCTCGGGGGGAACTTCAGGACTCCCAGCTCCGTGTGCAGCCACCCCCAGCCGTTCAGAGGCCCTGGGGCTCAGTGTCACCCCAAGCACGGCTCCCCAAGAGATTTCCAGCACCATCCAACCCCCCAAAATTGTTTTGTGGAGCTCAGAGCATCCTGCCCAGGCTGCCCCGCTCCGGGATGGGAATTCCCGCTGCTCACAGCCCCCGGCCCCATTCACACCCCGCTCTCCCCTCCCAGCTCCGGCGGCTGCGATGCAAACGCCATCCCACTGCTAATTAAGATAAACCTGCGGCTGATCAATGCAGCGAGTTTTAGGGCTCCCTCTTAATTAAACACTCCCGAGTTTATCGATCGGCCCCAAAAGTTCACTTTGCAGCAAATCACATCAATTAGCTGCGGGCGGTGCCGGATCCCTCTCATCCCAGCGCTGCCTGCGAGGATTTTGTCTTCACCGGGAAATGGAAGAGGCAGAGCTCCAGCAGTGGGTGAGGGGAGGGCAGCGCCAGGAGGGGACACTCCTGGGGACAGGAGCTGAGCGGCTCAGCCCGGGGAGCGAGGCAGAGCTGGAGGAAAAGGGGATTTTCACGGGCGCTGGCTCCAAATTGCAGTGGGAAGGAGCTCGTCTGTCCCTGAATCACCCCTTGGTCACGGCACCTTCACCTTTACACACCCATCCCTTTACTCAATGCGGTTTTCCCAGTCCTAAATCCCCGTGAGGAGGATGGGAGAGGTGAATCCCTCTCTGGCTGTGCCGGGAGGATTGCACAGGCAGCAGGGAGCAGCTTCCCGAGGTTGGAAATGCCACTGCAGCCAAGGTGGGGAGCGCTGGATGGACATCCCAGAGCAGCACCCAGCCAGGAGCCTTCCAGCAGCTCCCCCCGCTTGTCTCTCGGAGCCAGAGAGTCCCAGAATGGTTTGGGTGGAGAGACTTTTGTTCCGGATGGGCAGGGACACCTCCCACTGTCCCAGGCTGCTCCAGCCTGGCCTTGGACACTCACAGGGATCCAGGGGCAGCCACAGCTTCTCTGGCAATTCCAGCCCAGCCCTCCCCACCCTCCCAGGGAACAATTCCTTCCCAAGATCCCATCCATCCCTGCCCTCTGGCAGTGGAAGCCATTCCCTGTGTCCTGTCCCTCCATGCCTTGTCCCCAGTCCCTCTCCAGCTCTTCTGGAGCCCTTCAGGCCCTGCCAGGGGCTCTGGGCTCTCCCTGGAGCTCCTCTTTCTCCCTGGAGCAGGCAGGATGTCTCTCGTGGTCACCTGCTGCTCTCATCCCCGCAGCAGCATCTGCACCTCGGGCTGAGCCCTGAGCTCCTCCCCCTGCGCTCCCTCCCCTCCGGGCAGGGCTCCCTGACCCCCCGATGGGTCATTATCCTGGCCCGGGTGATTTCCTCCGCACGCCATATGCCCGAGGCTCGCCAGGGATTTAACTTTTCATTTCGCTGCGTTTTGAGGAGATTTGGCCGCTGGGACTCCCCGTCAGGCCGAGAGCGTCGCTCGCCCTGACCCCCCGATTTTGGGAGTTTTGGAAAAAAAAATTTTAAAAAATCGAGGTTCGGGGAGAACACCCCCAGGGCAGGTCTGGCTGCACAGCGGCATTCCCGATCCGTGAGGAATGTTTTCCCCATCCCGCTCCAGCCCCGGGGACAGCCCCGCCCGACCCCACCCCAGAGGTGCTATAGGATCCCACATCCCCACCCCGACCACCCTGCAGCCCTCCCTCCAATTTCTGAGGCACTTTAAGGCATTTGGCTGATTTTGGCTCAGGAGGAGCCCCGTGGGAAGCTGCTCCGTCCCTCAGCCCCGGGAAGGGGAATTGGCCGCGGCTGGAACGAGAGGAGAGGAGGATTGATTATGAGGGAGGTGCAAACACCGCTGTGAACCCAGGGACTGCATTTAATGACTTGGAAACAAGTTCCTGACCTACTTCCAACTGCAAAAACCTTCCTAAAATCACAGACGGAAAGAAATTAAAGGCGCCGGGGCCTCAATCGCTCTCCTGGATGGGATGGGGATGAGCAGGGTGCTCCAGCTGGGAAGAGGCCCCGATGCAAACCATCCCAAAAAATGGGGGGAAAGTGGCACAGATTGGGTCCTTCCGCAGCTGGGGCAAACCCTTGTGGATGCCGCAGGTTTTGGGGGCTCCTAGAGTCTGCACAGCCCCTTTGTACCCCCGGGGGGAGCTCCCAATGGGGGCCTGGAGCATCCCAGATCCCCGGGATGTGCCCTGGGGACATTTGGGGTGTGCCTCGCCACAGCCCCCCAGGGCCCCCCACCCATCCCACGGCTTTCCCTCCTCTCTCTGATTTTAACCCACACCTTTCCTGGTTATTTATTTATTTAATTTTCCTGCATCTGGTGGCGTTGCCATGGGAACGCAGCCCCGGCTGGATGCACTGCTCTGGCTGCTGCACCCCAGGGTCCCGATGGGAATGTGATCCATGGGATGCACCCTGGGGGGCACCCCCACTCTTGGGAACCCCGGGGACCCCAGGGTGCCACCCCTGGGGTGCCCTCCAAGCCCTGGCTTCGTCCATCCCTGAGGCTTCCAGCAGGGAGGGCTGGGAACTGCAGCCTTGGGGTGCCTATGGCAATACATATTCTTATTATCATCATCAATATTATTATTATTAATATTAACATTAATAATAATTTTATTAATCCCCTAAACGTAGCAGATTCAACCCAGCCTCTCCCGTTCTGGCTCCATCACATGGAAGGGAAACTGAGGCACGGCATGGAGAGACCTCCCCCCCAAACCTCTGAGCTGCTGGGAATGCTGAAATCCCAGGAATTGGTGTTCCGCACGGAGAGGGGATGGTCCCTCACCCCTTCCTGGTGATTCTCACCTCAGGAAGAAGCTCTTCCTCAATGACATTGCTAAACCAGAGCCCAAATTGAAGGGTTTGGGTGCATTTGGCTCCTGACAGCCCCGATGTCCCCATAAAGAGCACCAGGAATTTTTATAGGGTTTTTTAGCCTAAAACCCCACAAATTCCCAATTTTCCCCAGGAGCAGGCTGCTTTAACTGATTTATCTCTGATAAAACATCCCATCCCCTTAACTCTGACCCAATGTTGCATTTCCTGAGCTTTAACCCAACCTCCCTGCTCTTACTGGCACCATCCCACAAACACTGCCATCCCATAAACTCCTTTCCCCCTCCTGCCTCCCAGCCAGGAAACTTTTCCACGCCGAGGGAGAGCCGAGGCGATCGAAGCAGCTCAATTCCCTGCCTGCCCGCCACAGCGATGGCTTGATATTCCCGTAGGGAATGACTCCATCCCCCAGGGAATGGTGGTGTCCCCGCAGAGGGAGCCGGGATGATCCTGTTAATCCCACTCAGCGCCCCCCCAGTGTCACCGTGCAGTGACCTTGGACAGGCCTTGGTGGGGGGACATGCTGGGATGGGCTGGGACGGTGCCAGGAGTGTCCCTGGAGAGGGGAATGTGCCCTGGGAAGAGCCCACGGGGGAAACTGAGGCACGGGGCTGTGACCACAGCAGGACTCAGAGCTCCAGTGAGGCTGAGATGGTGATCCTGCCCTGCTGTGCCTCAGTTTCCCTGGAAAACAGGCTGACTGCTGCTCAGCACCACACCGGGAGCATCTGCTCTCCTGGCCAGGGTGAGCAGCTCCATTGGGACAGGTGCTGAGGGAAACTGAGGCACGGCAGGGTGGGGGGGGGGCTCCAGCCCTGGAGAAAGGCCATGCCTTGAGGACATCAAGGTGGGAGCTGCTCCAAACCCATGGGAGCAGGGCTGGGACCTCTGGGGTGGCCAGAGAGCCTGCTGTCCTATTGGAGCCTCCCATCCCATCCCATCCCATCCCATCCCATCCCATCCCATCCCATCCCATCCCATCCCATCCCATCCCATCCCATCCCATCCCATCCCATCCCATCCCATCCCAGCCCATCCCATCCCATCCCACTCCATCCATCCTATCCCACGCATTCCATTCATGCCACCCATCCTATCCCACAGAATCTGGGGCCTGAATTTGGGGATCTTGGCCTTAGATCTGGTGGATTTGGGGCCTAAATTTGGGGGACATTTGGCTTAAATTTGGGGGCTCCGGGGCTTATGTTTGGGAGATTTTGTCCTTAAATTTGGGAGAACTTGGGTGTAAATTCGTGAGATTTGGAGCTTAAATACGGGGGCTCTTGAGCTTAAATTTGGGAATCTTGGGTTTAAATTTGGGGCAGGGCACAGATAGAGGGAATAAGATAGGAAACCAGGAGAGATGTGGGGAGCCTGACTCCCTAAATCACAAATTCCTGGAATGAGACACAGACAAAGACTGGAGCCAGCCATGGAAGGGGAAAGGGCAGGGAAAAGCAGCTCGGAGTGACTGGAAAGCAAAGGAATGGGACAAAAATCCCACTAGGATGGGACAGGATGGATCCCGCAGGATCCACAGCAGCCCGCGGTGGACACGGATTAAGCCCCAGGCAATTTCCATGCTAATTCTCCCGGTTCAGCCTTTATCCCGACATCTGGGAGAAACCAGAGGTATTTTTCCCTAAATCTCAACCGACGCCTCAAAGACACAATTCGTGTAATCCCATAGAGGGGAGGGGGGAAAAAGAATATATTATATACATACATATATATTAAAAAATCCAATTTACTGACTAATTTAGTGACACTTTCCGTAATCAATTCTCCCAGGGAAGAAACACTGATTAAAGCCAAGCGCATCGCTATGGAAACCGGCATTCCCTCCTCCCACGGCCCGCGGGCTGGGAAGGAGAAGCTCGGGTGAGGAAATCTGCCTGGTAACAACCCCGTTAATGAGCCGGGGAGCAAAAATAATCCCTGCGAGCGCTGTCGCCGCGAAAGGAGCAGCCGGCGGCAGCCGGTGGGGAGGCGAAACGGCTCCCAAAATATTGATTTTTCCGGGAGGGCAGAGCTGTTTGGGAGGAGGAGGGGACGCTCCCACATCCTGCAGGGATGGAGGGACAGCTGGAGGTGGTACCCGAGTGCTCCCACCCAGCCTGGTGGGTGGGGGTGTTTCTTCCAGCGTTTATCCCAGTTTTTTGGGTTTTAAAGCCGGGATAAAACCACGCAGGTCTGGGGGATTGGGCTGCTCGGCGAGGAGGGAGCTGCCTGCACAAAAGGGATTTATGGGATAACGCCAGTGGATTTCCCTCTCCTCGGGGTAATTCCACAGCCCACGGGCACCCGCGGCTCTGGTGAGGGGCACCACCTCCCACTGCCCACTCCCAGCCCTGGCGCCCAAATCCTGGGGGATTGGGGCTTGGATTTGGGGATCTCGCTCTTGGATCTGGTGGAATTTTGTGCTTAAATTTGGGAGAGCTTGGGCTTAAATTTGGGGGATTTGCGGTTTAAATATGGGCAATATTGGGCTTAAATTTGGAGGATTTGGGGCTTAAATGTGGGCGATTTTGTCCTTAAGTATGGGAGATCTTAGGCTTATATTTGGGGCATTTGGGGTTTAAATATGGACAATCTTGGGCTTAAATTTGGAAGAAACTCCCTGTGGGTGAGAATTTCTTGGAGAATTAGAGATTTATTCTCACTTCTTCATTCAATAATGGGCCCTGGAGGGTTTGGGGTCTCCTCGTGGCCGGATGAGCACCCTGTAAGGAGAAGATGCATCCAAGGGTGCTGTGAGGCTGGGACAGAAATTCCCTTGGGCTGAACATAAAAGGATTGGGGGTGGGAGTGGAGAGTGGCATGGAAGGGACCCATGCCCTAAAGATGCCTTTTGGGGCCCAACATTTTGGGATCCAGGACATAATTTCTGCTGCTCAATATCCATTGAGGAATTAAAAAGAATTCCATCAACATTTTCCTTAAATTCCCCCCCATTTTCCTTAAAATCACCATGACAAGGGCTGGGAGTGGAGCCCCTGTGCCCTGGCGAGGAGAGCATGATCCAAGCAGGATCCTGCAGGACCAGAGCATCCAACCCTTCCCATCGCCCATCCCCCACAGCCCAGGACTCTGCACACTGCTGGAGCTGGAGAGCATCCAAAGGGATGAGCTGTCCCAATAAAACTGGAGCATTGTGAGTGACTCCTTCAGCGAAGGAGGCCGTGCTGTCGATCCCAATGATCCCTTTGCTGTTGATCCCAATGATCCCTTCGCTGTTGATCCCAATGATCCCTTTGCTGTTGATCCCAATGATCCCTTCGCTGTTGATCCCAATGATCCCTTTGCTGTTGATCCCAATGATCCCTTCGCTGTTGATCCTACTGATCCCCTTTGCTGTAGATCCTAATGATCACTTCACTGTTGATCCCAGTGACCCCTTTGCTATGGATCCTACTGATCCCTCTGCTGCTGATCCCAAAGACCCCTCTTCTGTTGATCCCAATGATCCCTCTGCTGTTGATCCCAGTGATGTTTTTCCCAATGACCCCTTTGCTGTTGATCCTACTGATCCCCTTTGCTGTAGATCCCAATGATCCTTCTGTCATTGATCCCAATACTCCCTTCACTGTTGATCTCAATGATCCCTTTCCTCTTGATCCTACTGATCCCTCTGCTGTTGATCCCAGTGATTCCTTTGTTGTGGAGCCCAATGATCCCTCTGCTGCTGACCCCAATGATGCTGATCCCAATGATCCCTTTGCTGCTAATCCCAACGATCCCTCTATCATTGATCCCAATGATCCCTGTGCTGCTGATCCAAATGATCCCTGTGCTGCTGATCCCAACGATCCCTCTCTCATTGATCCCAATGATCCCTTTTTTGCTGATCCAAATGGTCCCTGTGCTGCTGATCCCAAAGCCCCCTCTGCTGTAGATCCCACCGACCCCTTTCCCGTTTATCCCAAGGAATCCGTGCCGGGTGTGTGCCGTGGCCACCAGCGCGTCATTAACCGCAGCCACCGGCAGCTGCCGCGCTCGGGAGCTCATTAGAGACTCCTTAAACAGCCGTAAAAATTGCTTTTATTAATTGCTTCATCCTCCTTTTATCCCCACCGCCTGCAGGAGGGGGTTTTTGGGATGGGTTTTCCTCTGTGGGGTGGGGGTGGTGGATGAGCAGCTCCCGGGGCTGGATCCATCCCAGGGCGCTCCCGCTCCACTCCAGTGCCTCTGTTAATGACAGGATGTGTCACCGCGATGTCGCGACAGGTGACATCCCAAACCCCGCAGCAGTCCCCTACATCCATCCCACACGGCTGCCAACTCATCCCCCTGGCATCAGGACCAGCCCCACCTTGGGGAAACTGGGATTTTCCCCTAAAAATTGCTTTTTCCACTGCAACCACACGGGATGGCTTTGCCCCACCCCATTCCCCTTTACGGTTGCACCCACGGGAGGGATGAGGTTTTCCATATGAAAATATTCTGGGAAAACCTAACCCAGCAGCACCATGGCCTGGGCACAGGGCTGGGGACAGGTCTGGGGACACCCCCCGTGTGATGTGGACATGGGACTGATGCTCCTGTCACTCCTTGGGGTCCCCTGTGGATCCCCATCCACGGGAAATGGGGCTCTGGAGCTCTCCACATGTTCCCTGCTCCCTCCCCTGCAGGGTGGGGGACACCAACCCCACCCTCGACCCTGCTAACGAGGGCGCCATTAATTGCCGAGCCCTCGCCCCATGTATAATTCAAGGCCCTTTGTTAGGGCCGGGTTTGCTTTGTCTGGGAAGTGCCACCTCCCCGTGGGACCCCGACCCTGCTGCCACGCAGCTCCTCCGAGAGGGGAGGGGCTTGGATTAGAAATAATTAGGGCCTGGGGCTGCTGTGAGGTGGGGGATGGGGTCGTTAGCGGGGTTGGGGTCATTAGCGGGGTCAGACATCACCCCACAAGGAGGGGATGGGACAGGGGGACATGGGGAGAGCCCTGGAGTGCCATTTCCCATGGAAGGACCCACAGGGGGACCCCAAAAGGTGGTGGGAGCATCAATCCTGTGTCCAAGCCATGGGTGATGCTGGGCTGGGCCTTCCCCCTAAATTTTGAGGTGGAAATCCTCGCTCTTCCTGTGGGTGCACCCAAAAGAGGGGAAGGTCTGGGGCAGCAGGTGGAAATCCTCATTCTCTGCGTGGGTGCCGAAGGTGAGGGCAGCACCCACGTCCTGGAGGGAGGATGGAGAGGACCTGCACCAATGGGGTGAGGGTGTCTCTAAATACAGCTCCTGACACCCAACAGAGCCCCGGACAGATCCCCCAAATTCACCCCAAATTCACCCCAAATTCCCCAGCTGCAGCACAGGATCCAAGCCAGGCTGGGCTCACCCCTGGGAGGGGCTGAGGTCAGGTGGGCTGCAGCCCAAGGAGGGTTGATGGCCCCTGGGATGGGACAGGGATGTCCTCACCCCTGCACTGGAAGGGACTGGGGGACCTGCACCCCTCCAGCACCCACACAAGTGCTGAGCTCCGGGGGGAAAAAGAGATTAAAAAGATAGAAATAAAACTTGTAATAACCAACTGGTGGTTGTTGGTCATGGCTGTGCTGCCCAATGGAATCCCTGGGGGAGCCACCGAATCCCAGATGTGAGGCAAATTCCCAGGAGGGAATAAAACAGAGAATAAAATGCTGGTCCTGAAATTCCCATCCCTCCAGACTCTGCCCTGTGTCCCTCCCAGGGGAATGGGGGACATCCTGGGTGTCCCCCAGGAGTGCAAAGTGACCACTGCCAGTGGCTGAGATGGACCAGAGGGGATTGAGGCACGGCCAGGGTGGGCACGGAGACACCCAGCCCCTGGATGTCCCCAGGGTGTCCCCAGAATGTCCCCACCCAAGCATGGCTGTGGCACCCACGGCCCTGGGACTGCCCATCCTGATGGCCAAGGGATGCCACCACCCCCACATAGGTGCCACCTCCAGTGCCACCTCCAACCCCAGGGAGGAAAGAGACACCCTCAGACCACAAAAACTGTTCCATGAGCAAAGACACACCCCCAGACCCCCCAAAACAGCTCTGTCCCCACCCCAGCGGTCCCCACGTGGCCATGGGGACTCGGTGCCAGCCCTGTGCCACCCCATGCCCATCACAGGGCTCTGGCCGCGTCCCCACTCCCCGAGCCAAGGGACAACGGTGCCAGATGCTCCAGAAAAGGGCCAGGGAAGGATGGATTCGCCTGAGAGTCCCAGCAGCTGCCGAGGGGAATTGGCAGGCGGTGGTGACGAGCTGGAAGTGGCAGCAGAGGAGGGGACAGCAGGGGACAGGAGCTGAGGGGGTCCCACAGGCACAGATGGAGATGCCAGGTGTCCCTAGGGTGGGTGAGAGGGACAGGGCTGGTTCCTGAGCCAAAGCAGGGCAGGGAAAAGCAGAGAAAGCACAAACTGGAACCTGCGGGGTTTGTGCGGAGCTGTGGCACCAGGCAGGGCTGCCGCACCCGCGGGGTGGGACCTGGGTTGGGGACATGGAGCAGGGCAGGGGGACCCGGCTGGACCCCACAGCCACGGCCACCAGAGCTCCTGAGACCCAGCGGGGCGGAGAGGAGGGGACAGAGCCCGGGAGGACGGGACAAGGACTCCGTGTGGCACTTCTAGGCTGAGCACCGCCATCAGTGTGAGCCCTTCCCGCAGGGAATTAGAGCACGGGCGGCATTCACTGAGGCTCCCGCGACCTTCAGCGTCCTCCGCCCATCCCGAGCACCCTCTGCTCATCCCGAGCACCCTCCACCCGTCCCAAACACCCTCCGCTCATCCCAAACACCCTCTGCTCACCCTGAGCACCCTCCACTCATCCTGAACATTCTTCATTCAGCCCGGGCACCCTCCGCCCATCCCGAGCACCCTCCATTCCCTCTGCATGCATCCCCCAAGCTCACCCCGAGCACTGCAGGGATGGATCCACAATAACCTGCATCCCACAGCAGGCACTGGAGGGGTTGTTAAAGCATCCAGGACATGAGGGATTTGTGGGTTTTCCATCCCGAGCACCCTCCACTCATCCCAAGCACCCTCCAATCCCTCTCCGAGCATCCTCCATGCTCACCCCAAGTGCCCTCTGCTTCCACTCGGAGTGCTCTCCATGCTCACCCCAAGAACCCTTCCTGCTGACTCCGAGCACCCTCCATTCCCACCCCAACCACCTCAAGCACCCTCTAGGAGTACCCTGAGCATCCCTGATTCCCACATGAGCATCCTCCACCATGACCCCACACCCTCCGCTCCAACACTCCCACCCCAGGCACCCTCAGATGCCATCTTGAGCTTCCTCCTCTCCCCTGGGACATTTCCCACTCGGGGTTTTGTCTCTGTGGGGTGCAACAGGGACTGGAGGGATGGAAATTTCGGGATCAGATCAGCTCCCTGCAACCCTCAAGCCCCAAAGTGGGACAGTCACTGAGGCAGAGCCAGGCCACCCCCAGCCCTTCAGCTTCCCAAATCCCATCTGCCAAAGGCTCCATATTTTCCCAGATTTTCCCAAATCCCATCCACCAAAGGTCCCATATGTACCCAAATTTTCCCAAATCACATCCACCAAAGGTCCAATATTTTCCCAAGATTTCCCAAATCCCATCCACCAAAAGTCCCACATTTTCCCAAATCCCATCCAACAAAGGTCTCATATTTTCCCATATTTTCCCAAACCCCATCCACCAAAGGTTCCACATTTTCCCTCACCAGCAAAGCTGCCCTGCTCTGGCTCCTCTCTGCTCCCTGGTGCCACATTCCCAGCGTTTCCAGACACAAATCCATGTGGGAAAGGGCCTTGCTATCGATCCAGCCATGGGAAGAGACCGGAGTGCCCCAGAGTGCTAATTAACCCTAATCAAGGTAATTAGCCTGAGAGCCAAGCAGCAGGGCAGCCCCGAGTGTGGCTGTGTCCCCTGTGTGTGACAGCACAGCTGTGACCTCGGACCAGGCATGGTGTCCCTGCTTAGAGTGGGCAGTGAGGATGATGAGGGTGAGGGGACAGCCTTTGGTGGCTTTGCAGTGTCATTGTCACCTCGGGCTACCTGAGGATGCTCAGCCCCACCTCCCCCAGCACCTCCCAGGGGACAGGTCCCCTCTGCCAGGACAGAGCCAGGATGTGGCACCAGGATGTGGCCAAGGTGGGAAATCCTCTGTGGGTGATTCCCAGCCCGAGCCCACCAGGCAGCCCCAGCTGAGCTCAGGGATCCCCCTGGATTCACACCCGGATCCCCTTGGATTCACATCTGGATCCCCTTGGATTCACATCTGGATCCCCCCTGGATTCAGACCTGGATCCCCCTGGATTCACACCTGGATCCCCCTGGATTCACATCTGGATCCCCCCTGGATTCACACCTGGATCCCCCTGGATTCACACCTGGATCCCCCTAAACCCTCTCCTGCCTCCCTCCCTGCCAGCTCCTGCTCCCTGAACCCCCTGGAATCACCAGGATGTGCTGAGCCCCCACTCCCTGCAGGCTCCAGGACCCCATCCCAGCTGGAAAAACCCCAATTAAATAATCAGCAAAACCTGCTGGTGGACACATCCTGTCCTTCTGCTCATCCCTCACCTCTGGGCCTTTGTTTTTTTCTCCCCCAAATCTCCTTCTGCCACAGAGGGAGACCCAAAGGAGGGGGGAATTTCCCCCCAAGCACACGGGAGCTGTTGTTAATCTTATTAAAACCCCCTTGGGGGTTAATGTCCTGTGTAAATACAGCCAGGGCCACTCTCTGCCCACTTTGCCTTCCCAGTTTTCCAGCCCGTTACATCCACAGTTTGGAAATTGAAATAAATTTCTGCTTTCAGATGGGGGGAGGAAATAATCAATGCCAAAGGGGCCGTTCTGAGCTGTTCCAAGCATCCCCCAGGATTTGGGAAAAATATTGTCTCAAGCCCCAAGGCTTCATCGCTTCCCCAGCTGTGATGGAGACAAGGACAGGGGCAGCCCAGGAGGATGAGGGGTGGGGACACCGGGATGAGGAGTGGGACAGTTCCCACCTGCAGGCATTTGGCTCATGCAGGCACTGCAGGGATGGATCCACAATAACCTGCATCCCACTGGAGGGGTTGTGAAAGCATCCAGGACATGAGGGATTTGTGGGTTTTCCATCCCAAATGCCCATCCCACCCCTGTGCCAACATCTGTGGGAGCAGCTGGGCTCAAAGCTGGGTCTGAGTCCCAGAGGGGAATGTGGGTTTCCCTTTGGGAACTGAATTCCTCCACAGCGACTTTTGAGCCCTAAACCCTCCCTGCTCAATGATTCAGCCACTCCAGGCCTTCCCTGGAATTTCCCTCTGGAGGAATGGGGCAGAGAGGAGCCAACAGCTCCATTGGATAGCGAAAAAGTGGTGGGAGCCTCAGGCAGGGAGAGCATTCCCCAGGCTCGGAGCCTGCAAATAAATGAGGCCACAGGGAGTTCACGAGATGTTCATGGATCCTCCAGCACTGAATTCCCTCAGCAAACCCAGCCTCTGTGCTGGGAGAACAACCCAGGGCACTCAGCACCCCCAAACGCTTCTGCTGTCACTGCAGCATGTCCCTGCAGGATGTCCCTGCAGCTCCTGCTTCCAAAACAGCCCCAAGCCCGGGCCAAGCGCTGGCCAAAGGCAGCAGGGAAAGGCCATCACACCCAGAGTTAATTGCTGGCTGTGGCATCGGGCCTGAAAAATCATTTTCTCCCCAAAATCCACGTGCTTTGCCTGATTTCTCCAGCATTAAGGACTGCTGGTACCAAGAATCTCTTCTACCTCTGCCTTTTCAAGGGAGAATGGTTTTAAACTAAAATAGGAGGGATTCAGATGGGATATTGGGAAGGAATTGCTCCCTGGGAGGGTGAGGAGGGGCTGGGAGGGAATTCCCAGAGAAGCCGTGGCTGTCCCTGGGAGTGTCCAAGGCCAGGCTGGACAGGGCTTGGAGCCACCTGGGATAGGGAAAGTGTCCCTGACCGTGGCAGGGGTGGGACAGGATAATCCTAAGGTCCCTTCTAACCCAAACCATTCCAGGGTTCTGTGATCTTCCCTCAGATCAGCCACAGAGCCTAAGCCTCTCAAGAGCCTGTTTTGCCACACCTCCTATCCTCAGATTCCTCTTCCCACCCCCTCCCAATGGCTGGTGATGGATTTTGGGATGGGACATGCCCCATGGGCTGGCAGGGTGCACTTCCAGGGGGGCTCTCCTGTGCCAGGCACTGCTCACCACCATCCCCTCATCCCACACCTTTTCTCCAGCAATGATTTCATTCCTTCTCTCCTTTCTGCCTAGACCTGAAATGAGCATCATTGATTTTTTATAGCGCTAATTTTTCTCCTAAGAGAAGCCACCTGGGATGAAGTCAAATTCCTTCTCAGCATCCAAACACTGCGAGGGCAGCTCAGCCCCTTCAAGCAGCCAAACCTGGGAGCTCAAGGAGAAACAAGAGCCAGGTTTGGCTGGACAAGACTCCTTTTCCCAGCTCTCCATGAGCCCACCTGCTTTAGGCTTTGCTGCTCACATCAACCTTTCCTTGCTGGGCTCTGACAGCGCTGCTGTCGGGCCAGGCTGGTTTCAGCCTCATCCTCTTTATTTTCTCTACAACCCAGCCCTCTGAGACATTTATTTTCCAGTCCCCCTCGCTCCCAGCTCTGTTAAGAACCGCCATGAATGATTTAGGGAGTTCTTCAGGCGGCCTCGTTAATCCTCTTGGGTGCACATTAGCTGGTCCTGCAAATTTAGACGTACGGCACTTTAATCGCGGTTTTAATTGTGAGCTGTGAGGCTCTGCCTTCCCAAACACACGTCAATAAACCTTTCCAGCCCTGCCTGGAATGTGGATGTGCCGGAGGATGCTCATCCTCACGGAGGTCTGGGCTGGCTGATGCTTCTCCAGGGCCACCCACACCCTCGATCCCTCGTGGGCTCTCAGAGCGATCACCCGGGGGGTGATGAAGGGGTTGGGGCTTTTCGGGCTTTTAAAACACATCGGGAGTGTCCCTGGGTCCTCATCACGGCCCATCCCTGGAGTATCCATCCCTCCCATCGCCCCACAGAGCCCCGGGTGTCACCACACCCACCTCGTCCCACCCCACGGGAGATGTGGGGCAGCGAGGGGGCTCAGGGCAGTGGGGGACTCCCCTCGCCATCCCCGCGCTCCTGTCACCCCCCATTTCCATGGCAACCATGCAAATGGGAAAGCTTTCCATAATCATTAGGGAGCGGAGCGGAGCAGTACAAACAGTGGCGGCAGTAGATTACAAGCCCATTATGAACAGTCGCACCTTCCGAGCGCTGGTAATTACACCTAATTGTGCATTTAATTGTGTAATTGAAAACCTCCGTCCCGAGTTCAGCCCGGGCTCCTTTCCCCCTTTCCCGGTGGGGGAATGCGGCCCCGAGCCCGCGGGCCATCCCCGCGCCCAGCGCCCGGAGCCGTGCGAGGACAAAAGATGCCGGCAGATGTCGGGGGCGGGTGGTCCTCACCGGCGCGCCCGGAGATGGCCAAACCCGGGGAAATCGGGGCAGGAAGGGAGGACAGGAGGGGATGGGAGGGCCACGGAGCCCCCAGGGGTGCGGAGGGGTGCCGCTGCCACACAGGGATGTCACACCGGGATGTCGCACAGGGATGTCACACAGGGCTGGGGATGAAGGACGCACATCCTCTCCCCTCACCCATCGCTCCCTAAGCCAAACTCATGAGCTCCTTCTCCAGGCTCAGAGCTGGGGTCACATTCCAGAGGCTCCCGGCGCAAACCCCATGGCTCGAGGACAGGATGGGACGGACCCGCACCCCTCTCCCGCACCCCAAGCCCGGCAGGGAGCCGGGATGCCAGAGCCGGCTTGGCGTGTCCCCGCATGTCCCCGCATGTCACCGCCCGGCCCCGCACCGCACCCCGCCAGCCCCGCAGGCTCCGGCAGGCGGGAGGTGCCAACCCAGCTCTGCTTTTCCAGCCAATTAAAGGAGAAGGAGAGAAACAAAGAAGGAAACGAGACCCCGGTGGGAAGCGGAGGTGGGAGCACGGAGCGTCCCTGTCCCCACCCAGCTGCGGGGCTGAGCCTCCCGCCCCCAGCAGCCCCACAGGGCGGGCGATGGGCTCGCCAGTTTGGGATGGAGAAGGAGCCAGCTGAGGAGAGGCATCCTGCAGCAGCGCCTGAGCGCGGCCCCAGGGCACCGAGCGCGATGGCCAAGGGACATGTGACAGCAGCTGGACACATCCCGCCTGGCCTCAGCTGCCAGTGCATATCCCGATAACCCCATATCCCGATAACCCCATATCCCGGTATCCTGATATCCCCAATATCCCGATATCCTGATATCCCCATATCCTGATATCCTGAAATCCACATATCCTGATATCCCCATATCCTGGTATCCCCATATCCCAATAACCCCATATCCTGATATCCCCATATCCCGATAATCTCATACCCCGATATCCCCATATCCTGATAACCCCATATCCCGATATCCTGATATCCCCATATCCCGGTATCTCCATATCCCCATATCCTGATATCTCCATATCCCCATATCCTGATATCCCCTCTGAGCTTGGCACAGCCCCGGGCACAGCACAGCTGTCTCAGCACCACCAGGCTGCAGAGTTAACAAATGTGGCTGGTGGCTCCCACAGCCCTGTGCCCGAGCGGGGCAGTGTCACATCTGGTCCCTGTTCCATCCAAGCCCCTCAGCAGCTCCCACTCCCATACAGAAAAGGGAAATCTGACAACAACAGGTCACAGAGACAGGTTTGGGTCTCCCGGGTGGTGGGGAAAACCAGCAAAACCCCGGAGTTTTGATTTCATCCCACCTCATTATCACTAATATCTGCCGGTGGCCCCTCCCGAGGTGGGGCAGGGCTGGTGGGTGTTTAAAAGTGGATTTTTCCAGGGAAAAACCATAAATGGAGGCAAAATCTGGCGGGTGCAGCTTATCCCCAGAGCCACAGTCACCCAGCGCTCGCAGCATGGCCTGACCGAGGGTGGAGGAGCTTGGAGGGTGTTGGGATGCTCCAGAGCAGTTCCCCGTGGTGCCATGGCCCTAAAATCAGTGTCCCAAAGGGGTTCAGGTGTGGGGTGGAGCAGGCAGGCCTCTGCAGGGCCCCTCTGGATCGGGGACCTTGTGCTCAGTGGGTGCCAGCAGCACCCGGGACTGGGGGGACAAGGGACCAGGTTACAGATATTGGGGACACCATCTGGGATGTGAAAGGTGCCTGTGGGGTGACAGTGACACCCAGGGACCATGGGAAGGTCCCTGGGGTGACAGTGACACAGAGACCATGAGAAGGTACCTGGGGTGACAGTGACACATGGGAAGGTGCCTGGGGTGGGCAGTGAGGACCAGAGATGGTGGCACGGCCTCAGGGAGGGCTGCATGTCACCAGGCTGCTGTTGAAGGGACACCGAGGCCCAGGTGGGTCAGGGGGGCTCAGCAAACCCATGCCTCACTCTTGGCACGAGCTGGTCCTACAGCAATGGGGCACGGCCTGGCAGGCAGCCCCACACACACCAGTACAACCTCAGCCCCCCTGACTGGGCACACTGGGGGCACAGCTGTCCCCAACCATGTCCCCCCCACCCAGGACAGGTGTCAGAGCCACCTGGGTGGGGGGACATGAGCCCCCCAGTGCCATGGTCAGGTCAGGGGTGAAGCAGAGGAGGGGAGCAGGGATGGGGTCAGGAATCAGCCCCACTGTCTATGGCTCCTTCCCAAACCTCAGGTTCTGGGGCCATGTCACCTCAGGGATGAACACTGGCCTTGGTCACTGCAGGGGACACCTCGATGGCACTGTCACCGCCCCTGTCCTGGGGCTGGCTCAGCACGGGGTGGGCACCCACACCCTTCACCGCAGGATGAGGTGCTGAGGTAGGACATCTCTCCACGGCTCGTGGGATGGAAGCTGCTGCCTCCCAATCCAGGAAGGAGCTTTGGAGAACATCCCAAAGCATGATAGGGATGAGCCTGGGGTAGAAAGGTCCCTGGTAAGAGACAGCTCTGGAGCTTAGCCTTTGGGGATGCCAAAAGCACCAGGGCACTCAGGGTGAGGGTGGAGGGACAGCCTGACACAAAACAGCAGCACAAAGTTTCTCCAGGTGTGAGCAGGAGCTCTCTCCCAGCCCAGGAGCTCACACCAGTTCAGCCTTCCCCTGAAATTCATAGACTCAGATCTCTGGGATCGGGGATATGTCGGGGAATGATCACCAACAAACCTGTTTGGGAGCTGAGTGGTAAAAAGGAATGTGACCAAAAGGCAGGAAACTCCCGCACACCTGGAAAACCCCCGCTGGATTTCTCCTGAATCAGGTGAGCGAAACGCAAATGAGACTTCCCAGACTGAACTGAAAGGACAGCTGGGGACGCGAGGCCATTCTCGCTGGGAATGGAGGGATTCAGCCTGGGGATGATCCCACCACACCTCTGCTGCCCAGGGCTGGGCACTGGCTTCAAAGCGTCCTCGTCCCAGCTACCCAAAAGTGGGGAGGCTCCCCACCCGCTGCCTTCTAAAGGATGAGGAATGAACAGGAGCTGGGAAGAAAGTGCCTGTCAGCAGGATGGCACCATCGTCATCTCCAGAGGGCTCTGGAGCCCATTTCCATCGCTGCCTCCGTCCGTCCATCCACCCATCACCCCCATCCCCGGGGACACCCCGAGCTGACCCCACACACTGCAGCAGTCCCTCCCTGCTCTCCCGGCCGTGAGGAGCCCGGCACGGCCGCGGGGGCAAGTTGGAGGCTGCTGATTCTCCATTAACGCACCACCCTGCCGGGATAATTAATCGCAACCTCGCCAGCGCTGGTTTGAGCAGAAACCCCCCGGATCCCCCCCGCGCTGCCTTCGCTGGCTCCTCTGGCAGAGCCTGATGAAGATTGATTCGCGGGCGGCGGCAAACGCGGCACCGAATCATCACAAAACCCGACAATCCCGTGAAAATCAACGCTCTCCTTTCTCCTCGCCCCCAACATCCCCGTGTCCCCCCACCGCGGGCAGGTGGGTCCCACTCGGAAGCAGGAGAGTTTCCAAAGTGCTGCCAGCGGCTCCAAGTTTCCCTCTCGCCCCGACTCAGGGGAGCAGCACCCCGAGAAGCATCCTTTGCAGTCACCAGAATGGGAAACCGCGGGCGGGAGTGAACTCGGAGGGAAGAGATTGCAGTTGGGAACAAAGCTCACACCTGCTGGAGACGCAACCTCGGGCACTGACAGTGCAGGGAACGGGTCCCCATCCATCTCCCCGGCCAGCGCTGGCTCGAGGCAGGGGGTGAGGGTGGCATTTCCTATCTTTTTGATCAGCATTTTTCCTTTCCTTTGGGTTTTTTTTGGGTGCTGGTGAGGCATCCCCGAGCTGGTCCCAACACAAGGTCACCGCCGAGGCGGCGTGGGGAGCGGTGACAGGCAGCATCTCGCACAAAGCACCCCCGGCATGCCGATGAGCCTTACCAGCTGCAGGCAGCAGAATCCCACCAGCGTGCATCGCCCGTTGCATCTCCCCATGGCTCCCCAGCCGGATCCTCGGGGCTCCCTCACCGTGGCCTCGCTCCGCCGCCGCGCTCACCAGCCGCCCCTTGGCCACCCGGGGAGCGTCACGGGGGGCTCCAGCACCATGTCCCGCTCTCCAGCCTCCGGCCAGCCCCGCCGGGTCAGCACAGCGGCGGGCTGGGCTCGGCGCGGGGCATCGCCCCCCTTCTCCCTCCGCCCCCCGCCCCGCTACAGCCCGCTCGGGCGGCGCGGGGGCCGCGGGGCCGCGCAGCCCTGGCCGCCCATCCCCGGCCCGGCCCGGCGCGGAGCCGCCCGCTCCGCTATTGTCTCCCGCACAGCCGCGCTCCGCGCCCCGGGCGGGCGGGCGGGGGGCGCGGGCGGGGCCGGGCGGCGCGGCCGGAACAAGGCGGGACGCGGCAGCCGGCGGGGCGCGGCGGGCGGCGCGGCCGGGCGGGGCGGAGGGGGGGCCGGGCACGCCGCGCCGCGCCGAGCCCTTGGCGGCCTCTGGGGGCGCGGGCAGCTCGGCCCCTCCGCCGCACCGCGGCTCCCGCCCGGCCTTATCCTCATCCTTAACCATCAGCGTTTGTCTTTTAAATCGCAAATTTTTTTTATTATTCTTTTTTCCCCTCCGGAGCCAGGTGCGGCTGGGTGAGACCCTGGAGAAGGGCGGCGAGATGCTCCCCCCGTATCCCCCCGCATCCCATCGCATCCCCCCGCATCCCCCGGCCCTGCGGCCCTTGGGCGGCGCCTGGACCCGCAGCAGAGGGACCCCGCCGCCTCCCCCGGGGTGGCCATGCCAGGGCAGCAGCTGGGCTTGCGGGGAGGACAGATGGCCGAGCCCGGCGGGAGCCCTCCAGGTCCCCCCGCAGAGCCCCGCTCCGCAGAGCTCCGCTCCGGCACACGCGGCTGGGGCCGGGGGCGAGCGCTGGCCGGGGGCAGGGTCCCTGGGCAGGGAGGTGGGCGCAGGCAGGGCTGACATGGCCCCTCACCGCCACCCACCCGCTCGCCTTTGTTCTGTTTTCGCAGCACACCTTCGGGGACATCGCAGAGTGTGAGGAATCACAGGGATGCTGCTTTCCCAGTGATTTAGGAACCTCTGGCTGAAATGCCGCCTGGCAGAAGCACTTGGAAACAGTTTGCTGCTTTTAATTTCCATGATTTCTTAATCCTAGGCGCCGATGTTCATAAGGAAGCACCTCCTAAGCCGGCCCCACACAGCCTTAGCTGTCAGAGCATCCACACGGGATCCGAGGCATGAAGCTGCATTTGGGTGTGTGGTCCAAGCCCATCCAAGCTTGCCAGGGCTGATCCCTGTGTGCTGCTGGGACCAGCCTGCAGCACCTTCTGCACCTGGAGCTTCTCCTTCCTCCTCCACGCTGGGGATTTCTCTCCCCCCCCGGCTGTTCTGTGCTCCCAGGAGAATTTTGGGAGGCTCGTACGTGGCTGAAGGATGGGGCTTTGCAGAAAACGCTTGGCTTTTGTGCATTCAGAATCACACTGCAGAAATGCAGTGGATTCCCCAAGGGGTGCTCTGAGCTGGGCCCCTGGAGCAGGGGCTGGAGCCACACTGGGATGTGGTGTTTGAAGTGTGGACACCTCTGTGTTTCTGCCCCCCAGGCCTTGCTGAGTGACCTCCACCAGCCCTGACTATTCCCACAGCTCTCTCTGCAGCCCCCGGGATCCCAGCTGTGGAGCTGCCTCCTGTGACACCCCCACTGTGGGCTTGGCTCCATCCCTCCCAGCTCTCCTGGCTCCAGAATACCCAGGTTTTCACCCCAGAGAGGTCCCATCACCTTCATCCCGTGGGGAGAGGTGTCCCAGGCTCGCGAGGGTTATCCAGGAATAGACACAATTCCAGCACTGAGTTTGTGGGCTCCCCTGGGATTTAAACACAGCAGAAACCTGGAGCAGAGGGATTGGGATCACCGCACAGGTCAATAAAAGATAAGGATCAAAGCACCCCTCAGCATCTCCTTGGCCATGCCCGGGCAAATCTGCTCAGCTCAAGCCTCCCTTCAGCCCCCAAAACCACCAGGGAAAGACAAAACGCTCTGATGGAAAATCATAAAAAGCCATCCAATGGTGCTGAGATCCCGCCTGGCTCCCGACCAGGTGGAGTTTTGCGAAGAATCAATTTTAGATTAAAAAAAGGTCAATAAAGCCCATCATGGAGCTTTCCTGGAAGGAGAGGAGACAACTTCATCCAGGAGAGGGTGGGAAATGAGCCCAGGGCTTTGTCCTTCGCTCTGCTCAGAATGTGCCACACTCCAGACCCCCCAACCTGGGCTTTATGTGCGAGAAAAAACACCAAAGGCCAAAATTACAGAGCAAATATTGGGAGGAAATCAAATGTGGGTCATGTCATTACGTGGGAGGATGGGAAATGGAAAGGAGCCATGAGGATCTGTGCTTGGATCTGAATCTGTGCTGTCACCAAGCCCCGTTGTGCCTCAGTTTCACCAACATCCCTGGCAGTGTCAGAGCCTCATCCCAAATCTCCTGTGGGATGGAGAAAGGAGAGGAACCATGTCCCCTCAAGGATGAGACCCCACTTCTCTGCCACCCCACACCCCATGGCGGAGTGACAGGGATGTCCCCTGTCCCCCATGGCCACCCTGCTCAGGACTGGCAGTGGGGCTGGGTCCAACCCAGCCGAGCTCTCCCTCCCCAGGGCAGGAGCCAGATGGGATCTCCTCCCCAGGTACACAAAATCCTCTCCTTCCCCCAAACCAGGATGTTTTAAGTAAAAAACCATCTGTATCCTTTTGCCAGACTGAGCTCCCTGCCAGGGGTACCAACAGAACACAGGGAAATCAGTTTTTTCACTGAAGTGATATTTTTACCCCAAAAAGACTGGGTTTTGCCTATTTGGGCTGGAACAGCCTCAGGACAGGGACATCCTGGTCTCAGGGCCAGGCGTGCTCTGGCTCTGTGTCCAGGGATGGTCCAGCCCTGGGGTAAATGATAGCTGAGCTTGGGGTCAGGAGTGCTCCATCCTTGGGGTCAGGAGTGCTCCATCTTTGGGGTCAGGAGTGCTCCATCTTTGGGGTAAGTGACACTCCATCCCTGGGGTCAGTGACACCCCAGTCCTGGGCACCAGGGATTCTCCAGACCTGGGATCAAGAATGTCCCAGCCCTGTGGTCAGCCATGGGGTCAAAGGTGCTCCAGCCCTGAGTTCAGGGGTGCCCCAGACCCAGGATCAGGAGTGCTCCAGCCCTGGGGTCAGTGACACTGCAGCCCTGGGGTCAGTGACACTGCAGCCCTGGGGTCAGTGACACTGCAGCCCTGGGGTCAGTGACACCCCAGTCCTGGGCACCAGGGATTCTCCAGACCTGGGATCAAGAATGTCCTAATCCTGGAGTCAGCTGTGGGGTCAAAGGTGCTCCAGCTCTGAATCCAGGGGTGCCCCAGACCCAGGATCAGGAGTGCTCCAGCCCTGGGGTCACAGAGGCCCTGGTTGTGGGGTCACGGTTGCCCCAGCCCTGGGGTCAAGGCCATTCCATCCCTGGGGTCAGGGACGCTCCAGTCCTGGATCCAGGGATGTCCCAGCCCTGGGATCAAGGATGCCCTTGTGGGGTCAGGGATGCTCCAGCCCTGAGTTGAGGGATGTCCCACATGTGGGATCAGGGCTGCCCCATCCCCGGGCTCAGGTTCAGCCCACCCCAGGTTGGATGGGGCTTGGAGCACCCTGGGCTAGGGAAGGAGTCTCTCCCCATGGCAGGGGGTGGAACAGGATGAGCTTTGCATCCCTACAAACCACTCTGGAATTCTGTGATTCTGTGTCTTCCCCAGCCACCTCCAGGAAGTTACACACATTTATTTAACCAACCTTTCCCCAATTTGAACATCATTAGCCCCCAGCTGCCAGTCACCGTCAGCTCCATGGATCCCAGGTAATGGATGGGGTTCAGGCGGCTGTTGCGGAATCGATGGAGGAATTAAAATGCGTTCCCTGCTCCGTTGTCATCTTATCTCTGTGCTGGGGAGAAGAGCAGCACATCACAGGATCCATCATCATTTTGCCTTTGTAGCTCACAAAATTCATAATTAACAAAAAATTCCTATTCACTTGCTCATGTAATTTAATTAGCTTTCCATTAAAGAGAGACTAAATAGCATCTATTCCCCAACAGAGCAAATAATTGTTTTCCATTCTTTTAGAAATCATCGCCCGCTCATCGGAACTCTCCGAATTCATTAGGGTGCCTTGGAGCAGCAGCAGGGAAAGAAAGGGAAAAGCTGCAGGAAGGACAGGGAGGGATTGGCAGGGGTGGCAGGGCCAGAGCTGCCTTTGGCTGAGCTGGGATATCCTGGGATGTCCCCAGTGATCCCAGGGTAGGGGGTCTGGATCCATCCCTCTGCATCCCGGGAGCTCTGGGTGCTGCAGCCGCCTCCATCCGGGATCTCTTGCGGATGCCAAAGGGTCAAGGACTGGGATGGGGATGGAGATAGGGCTGGGGGCAGCCCCCCAGGGCCATGTCAGGGTCACTTCCAGCCCCCCAGTCCCCATGAGAGGATGGGAATCAGCCCCCCCGCCAGCACAGCCCCACGGACCAGGGGCTGTTTATCCGGATCCCAGGAAAGATTTAATTTCCAGTGGAAATCTCTCAAGCAAATACCTCCCTCGGAGGAATAAACCTGGTTACGGAAACAATTTTCTCTGTGCTCAGATGAAGCCCTGAACGCTTTGCTGCTGCCATGGCCCAGGGCTGGCACGGCTCCGGTGTGGGATGGGAGCCAGGAGAGACCTGGGCTGCCCTAGGGGCAGCTGGGAGCCAGCAGGGACAGGGGGACTGGCCCCAAATCCCCCTGGATGCTGCTGGTAGTTGGTGGGAACAGAGGGGAACTGGCCCCAAATCCCTCCAGATGCTGCTGGGAACCATTGGGAACAGAGTGGAACTGGCCCCAAATCCCTCTGGATTCTCTGCTGCCCAGCTTGGGGCATTGCCCTGTCCCCAAGAAGTGATGGCAGTGCTGGCCCTGGCACCTCTGGGGGCACATGTGGCCAGTGCCCGCCCCCCATGGGTGAGTTCCAGCCCCACAAGGAGTGTTCCAGCTTCTCCCAAAGCAACTTCCTTCTCTCCCAGGGGCTGGGATATCAACACGTGGTCCAAGGGGTAGGTATTGCTCCAGCCCTAATTGCAATTAGCAGTGAAACCTTGAGATGCCCCATCTACGTCTCCTCATTGGGATCAAAGGTTTATTTGATCCCAGAATTCCGTGGCACTGGGGAATGGAGATTTCTGTCACAGCACTGGGACTGGCATAGGGACACTGGGCTGGGTGCTCACGGCTGGGAGGAGATTGCCAGAGCCTGGGTCAGCAGAGCACGGGCAGGGAGTGCCCTCAGAGCAGCCTGGACACCTGCCCAGGGCCTGGCTCCGTCCATCCACCATCCATCCATCCATCCATCCATCCATCCATCCATCCATCCATCCATCCATCCATCCAGGCCTTGGCCATGTCCATCTGGGGCCTGGCTCTGTCCATCAGGGCCTAGCTTTGTCCATCCAGGCCCAGCTGCGTCCACCCAGGCCCGGCTCCGTCCATCAGGGCCTGGCTCCATCCATCCATCCGGGGCCAGGCCATGTCCATCAGGGCCTGGCTCCGTCCACCCAGGCCTGGCTCTGTCCATCCATGCCTGGCTCCATCCATCAGGGCCTGGCTCCATCCATCCTGCTGCTCCCTCGGCGCAGGGATTTACCCTTAATCCGGATCATTTCCCCGATCTGGGTCATGGCTCCGTGTCCATTGTGCCCAGGCCACAGAGCGATGTCCGGGGGCACAGGGGTGACCCCCACTTGCCCTAAGGTGGGGTGTGGATCCATCCAGCCCTCACTGCCCCATCCTGGGAGCTGCCCCTGCATGGCACCCCCAGGCTTCATGAGCCCCAGAGCTCCCCAGAACTCAGGGCAGGGGCAGAATGATGCTCCTTCCTCACTTCCCTGCAGGTTCCTGGGATGGGGATTAGGACAAAAACCCTTTTTTGCTCCTTTAAACAAACAGGACTCAGGAAAGCTCAGGATTGTTGTCCTGGCTCAGCCCCAAGGATCTCTCTCCCCTCTGACACTCGGGTATAGATCCAAATAAACCCATAAACCCTCGGGATTATTAGAGGCTCTAATTAAGCCCTAAATCCACGTGGCAGCCCCTCCCCAGGCAGGAGCAGAGGAAGGGGCTCCATCCCTGGGCTCCAGCGTGTCCGAGGTCCCTCCTGGCCACAGTCCCAGCCTCTCTTCCTGTGTGTTTCAGGGCTCGTTATTTAATTAAAAACAAATCTCCCTGTGCCTCCAGCTCTGCCTGCTCCTCTCCAGGGAGGGCTTGGTCTGCTCAGAGCTGTTCATCCATCAGGAGCTGGTGATGGATCTGCTCAGGCCCAACCAGCACCTCCCCCAGGGCTCCCGCTGGGCACCCAAGGACAGGGGCAGTGGGACACCCCGGGGACAATGGGACAACTGCAGGGACAATGGGACAACTGCAGGGACAATGGGACACCCCAGGGACAATGGGACAACTGCAGGGACAATGGAACACCCCAGGGACAATGGGACAACTGCAGGGACAATGGGACACCCCGGGGACAATCCCAAGGGCCCAGGGCTGCAGCAGCTATTCCCCTGGGCTCCTGCCTGCCATTCCCACTGTGAGTTGGGAAGGACAGGAGGTGGGTGTGGGCAGCTGGCAGGGCCCTGGGGAAGCTGATCCTCCCTGGACTGGGGACAAGGGCTGGAGGGACAGGACACAGGGAATGGCTTCCCAGTGCCAGAGGGCAGGGCTGGATGGGATCTTGGGAATTAGGAATTGTTCCCTGGGAGGGTGGGGAGGGCTGGGATGGAATTCCCAGAGAAGCTGTGGCTGCCCCTGGATCCCTGGCAGTGTCCAAGGCCAGGCTGGAGCAGCCTGGGACAGTGAGAGGTGTCCCTGCCATGGCAGGGCTGGGATGGGATGGATTTCAGGTCTCTTCAACCCAAACCATTCCAGGAGTTTAACCTCGATGATTTCCTGGGTTATCTAAGGGTGAGGACTTGGATTTAATATCTGAGAACAGAAAAGCAAGCAGAGCAATAAAGCCCAGGCACTGAGCTGTGTAAAAAGCCATTTATTGCAGTTTTAACTGTATCAAAAAAACCAAGGGAAACGGGACAGGGAATGTACAGGCCACGTGTGGAATTGAAACAAAAGTTCTCAATTTCAAGGGATCCAGAGAAGGGTTTCATTGTCAGTGGCAAAGCCAAAACTAAATTCCTTTCAATTCCAAATTTTCCTGCCTCCCCAAAGAAAGGGGAGCTGGAAAAAGCTGCACAGTGAGATGTGGAGAGGGGACAGCCTGCACCAGGGTGGCTGTCACACCAAGCTGCTCTGACCTTCTCCACCGGGAGTGAATCCATCCAACTCCTGCAAATCCAGGATCCCAAGGGCACGGATCCCACCAGCTCCTCCTGGGCATCACTGGATCTCCCCCATGTAGAGCCTTTTGTCACTGGATGCAGAGAGAACTGAGGGGGAAAGAAAGAAAGGAAAGGGAGGAATGTAAAAATTCAAATGGAATACAAAAATTAAAATAGGATATAAAAATTGTAATGGAATATAAAAATGATCCCAGTGGTCTCGGCTCTCCACTAAGGACACAGCACATTTGCTGGAAGCCAAATTTCAGTGGCTTCCCAAAAAGCATGGAATGACTGCTCTGACACCTGGCCAGGCTGTGCTGCTGCTGCCATTCCCTGTCCCGAGGTGTCCCAGAGTGCTCCAGGAATGGCTGAGCTGGGAAGGGGAGAGGTGGGTAACCCCAAAGGCTCCTGAGGAAGGATTTTCACCACGGGGAGTGCTGAGGCTCCATCAAGGCTCTGCCAGCGCCGAGTGCCACTAGAGGGCACATCTGGCCAGGGAAGTGTCCCCAGGACACCTCATTCCATGGGAACAGGGAACACCCAAGTGGCACCCAGCTCCCACAGGGCCTGAGCCGCCCCATCCCACAGCCACGGAATCCTCAAGGTTGGGAAAGACCTCTGGGATCATCAAATCCAACTGCCCCTGTCCCCAGGTACCACATCCACAGGTTTTCTGAACATTCAGGGATGGGGACTCCACCAGCAGGGCTGGACAAGCCTTTCCATGGAGAAATGTTCCCAAAATCCAACATGAACCTCTCCTGGCCCAGCCTGAGGCCATTCCCTCTCCTCCTGTCCCTGTTCCCTGCGAGCACAGCCTGACCCCCCCGGCTGTCCCCTCCTGTCAGGAGCTGTGCAGAGCCACAAGGTCCCCCTGAGCCTCCTTTTCTCCCCTTCCCAGCTCCCTCAGATGCTCCAGCCCCTTCCCCTCTTCAGGGAATTCAAGGCACAAGAACCCAGAAGAGCTGAATTCGACACCAACGATGGATTAATCCCTGTCCTGCAGTGCTCTGGGGGTTCCTACATAAACTCCCAGCCTGTCACCCTCCACACCCCCAGCCACACCAAGAGCCACCCTGCAGCTCTCGAGGTGTCCCCACCCCCGTTAGAGTCCCTGTGCTCAGCCCAGGGAGGTGATCCCATCTGGAGGTGATCAAACTCTGCCACCCAAAATCCACCTGACTCTGGGTCCCTCTGGCTAGTTGGGGGCTGTTTCCGAGGATCAGCAGCTCTGGAAGAGCTTCCCTGGGGAGGTGGGGAGGACTCACTGATGGGCTCCTCGGGATGGAAAGCCAGTTCGTTCACGGAGCCAGCGTGGCCTGGCAGCTTGTACAGGATCCTCCTCGAGGTGGTGTCCCACACGTAGACAAACCTGCAAGAGAGTGCTGCTGAGGGCAGGCACGGGGAAGAAAACCTGGCCCCCAGGTGGGTGTCCAGCTGGCTGGAACAGCTTTGTGTGGAGAAACAGGAACTTCTCAGGAGGAAAATGCTGCCCTGCCTGAGCCAGAGGAGCAGGCAGGAATCAAAGGCCAGTTTGGTGCCCAAAGCCTCTGCCAGCTCTGCACCCCTCAGGGCAGAGATGGATTTGAATGCTGTGAGGCCAAAAAAATCCTTGTTACTGCAGGGCCAGGGAGAAAATCAGCACTGGGAGCAGCAAGGAGGGACCCAGAGCCCCCCCAGCCCCTGCTGCAGTGTAATCCCTCACAGGCAACAGCTCCAGAGATGGATTGCTTCCTGCTGTGCCACATGATCCCTCCCAGCAGTTACTGGGGCTGGTGGGATCCTGCTGAGCCCTTTGATCACCCTCTCACAGGCTCACCCCACTGCTGGGTCCTGCCTGAGCCCCCACCTGGGCTGACAGGGAGAACCCCCCAGGATCCTTCCCTGGGAGCTCAGGAAGGAATGGGTGGCACCGGGCACAGCTCAGCCTTCGGACTACTCCTAAAAATGGTCTCAGAGTCAGGGAAGCAGTGCCCAAAATCCTTGTCAGGGAAGCAGAGCAATGCCCTGACCATGGGCATGGAGATTTTGATAAATCAAAATGAGATCAACATCCTACAGCCCAGGGGAGGTGATGCTATCCCTCACCTGCACAGGTACCCCACATCCCTCCCTCCCTTCCCAGTACCAGGGAAAGGCATTTAGTACAAGGCTCACAACTCTGCAACAACAAAATAAAAAATCAGTGGCTGGGGAGAGCTGCTGCTGGGTGAGACTCACCCTGAACTCCCATCCTGCTCTTTAGGGAGGTGACTGTCAGCTCCAATGCAATTCCTGGGGCAGGAAAGGGCAGGAATGGGGCTGGGTGGGAGGGCAGCTCTGCTGTCACACACCCCAGGGCAGCACTCAGCTTCCAGGGGCTGAGGGCACAGGGACAGCCCACGAGCACATGGAAAATCAATCCATGGCTCCAAGGGAAGGTCACTGTGCATCCCATGGCTCTCCTGCATGGATTCAAACCTGCTGGGGATGGACAGCCCTTCCCTCAGCCCTCAGCACCAAGGCTTGTTGGGCTCCTCAGTTTCCCCCTTCCCTTCCACGTCAGGGCTTTGCAGACCAGACAAAAACCAAGATCTGCTTGTATAACCAGCCTGGCTTTTCACCAAAATGCTGCTTTTCATCCCAAAAAAGCCCTGAATGATTTCTAACCCCTGCTGGCTGCCCAGAGAGGACACTGGGTACAACACCAGGTACTCCTCCTCCTCCTCAGGAGCTTCTCAGGCTGGTGCCATTCTGTGATTTATTTCCTCGGGGGAAACATTCAAGGCTGCAATGTAAATCTTGAATGTTACTTGAATCAGGATTATTTCAAGACCAACTCTTACCCAGCAGGCAGGAATTGTATCTGCTGCTTTCTCCAAGCACTCTGCTGTTGGGTTTTTAATTTGGGGTTGCAAGGCACGCAAAGTAGCTGATTTTACTACAACCCTTCTGAAGGGCTCCACAGCAAAAATAAATATTCAGGTAAATTTCCCTCCAACATAGACACTGTGCCGAAGGAGAGAGGAATCACTGGGGGACTGTTTTGTATTCAAACAAAATGTTTAATTTTTCTTTGCTTTCCCTAAAGACACTCCTCAAAAAAATAAGAAGAAAATGATGTGATTTTTTTCTCTGTGATAGCAGAAAGATTTGAGTGGCCCCGTGTGACCTGCCCCAGGAGCTGTCAGAGCCCTGAGCTCCCCCAGCACCTGCAGAATGAACCAAGTGCCCCAAGCTCCAGGCACACCTGCCCCGAGCAGGGCTCAGCCTGACCCGCAGGGACCCAAGCAGGAATTGTCCCCACGTCACTGCCCAGCAGGGCTGGCAAGCAGTCACACCTCAGGCTCCTGCAGGGACAGCTGCCCCACTAAATCTGGACTGGGAGAGCTCAAGTTCTGCCTCTGTGCTATCAGGAACTCATTAATCTGGTGATTACTGCTGCTCCAAGGCCTGGCCTGCGGCCTGCAGGAATTCCTGTCTCCCTGGCACTGCCAGAGGGCCTGGGTTTGCTCCAGGGGAGGTTGGTGTCCTTCACAGGGACCTTCAGACCCTGTGCTGCTTCCTCCCTCTGCCCCTTGCACTCCTCAATTGTCTTTAGAGAATCTCTCATTTACAAGTCTGATATGTCTTAATTGAGCTTTATTTCTCCTTAATCAAAGGAGGGATTGAGAACGATCCTTGGAACCGCACCATGCAGGGATTTAATTGGGATTTGATCCTCCAACCCCCCACACAGATCCTGCTCTCAAAGACCCTCACAAGGTCTGCCAGGGGCAAAGATGTCCCTGTCACCTGCTGGCCCTGCTGTGGGATCCTGTGGTGGGACAGGGCATGTCCTCAGTCAGCTCTGGACAGTAATAATCAGATTTTACAGCTATCAGATGCTCCCCCATGGACACCAAAGCAATAGAAACACATCTCTGTGGAAATCAGGAGAACTCCCTGAGGGTTGTTTGGGATTTCTCACCTTTACACACAACCCTGAGCCTTTGGATTCTGATCCAGGAATGCTGCAAATCCATTAAGGATTGATGGGGGCAGAGGAATGCAGTGGCAACTCACCTGTCAGCCGACCCCCCTGCAATTTTGCTGCCATCTGGGGACCAGGAGCACCTCAGAAGGTTCTAAAACAAAAGAACATGCACAGATCTATTTAGTTTTCCCCTTCTCCTTGAATTAAAATCACCACGAGGCTTTAACCAGGACCAGCACCACTTTAATGATCTCCCTTTGGAAGATGAGATGGTAATTACAGATTTTATTTTATTGCTGGAAACAGCCAGTGCCTTGTTATTTTACACAAAGTAGATGGTAAGTGTAGAAAATACTTAATTTACAGCTAATTACAGCCGAACTGAGCAAAGAGATCTTGTTACTGAGGCTTTAATTGGAATCCCACTTTGTGTATTCATCTTTCTTTGAGCTCTTATTAAAGCCTTTCTGGCCTAAACTTGAATTTGAAAAAACAATTTAGAGCAAAGTTAATAGCAGGGAAAATTGAACAAGGAGAGAAGCACACTCACCTTTTCAAAATTATGGACGTTCCCCTGGAAAATCTTCACACACCTCTCCTTGGGGGCAAAGGGCCTCACATCCCAGATGCGAACTGCAGCAGAGAGCCAGAGCCACCAGCTGAGGGTGGCAGGGACAGGGCAGCCCTGGAGAGCCCCCGTGCCCAGGACATGTCCTCTGCTCCCTCTTTTCCCCAAAAGCCACAGGGAACCAGCAGCTTTCCCTGCAGGAAGCTCTGCTCTGCCAGGCCAAAGCAGCAATGGGTGGCAGAGGGGGAAAATCCCAACCAGCCATCCCAAAATGAGCCACCACCTCCTCAGAGGATTTGCTTTATCCTGAGGATTCCATGGTCATGATCCTGATGGGCTCAGCCTCATCGAGCACCCCAGTGGGACAGGGTGGGAGCTGGGCTGTCCCTGCTGCTGAGGGGACACAGCCAAACCATGCTGACACGAGCCAGGCCCAGAGTGCCTGGGTAACCTGTGCCATGGCTCTTGTCCCCAATGCCCTTCAGGCGCTGGGCTGTCCCTCCTGTTGAGGGGACATACCCAAACAGGCCCAGAGCGCCTGGATAACCTGTGCCATGGCTCTTGTCCCCAATGCCGTGCTGTCACTCCTGAATGAGGGGACACAGCCAGACAGGCCCAGAGCACCCGGATAACCTGTGCCACGGCTCTTGTCCCCAGTGCCCTGCTGTCCCTCTGGCTGCAGGGACACACCCAAACAGGCCCAGAGTGCCTGGATAACCTGTGCCATGGCTCTTGTCCCCAATGCTGTGCTGTCCCTCTGGCTGCAGGGACACACCCAAACAGGCCCAGAGTGCCTGGATAACCTGTGCCACGGCTCTTGTCCCCAATGCCGTGCTGTCACTCCTGAATGAGGGGACACAGCCAGACAGGCTCAGAGTGCCTGGATAACCTGTGCCATGGCTCTTGTCCCCAGTTCTTTCAGGAGCTGGGCTGTCCCTCCTGCTGAGGGGACACACCCAAACAGGCCCAGAGCACCTGGATAACCTATGCCATGGCTCTTGTCCCCAGTTCCCTTCAGGATTTGGGACAAACCCTCCAGAGGCAGCTGCTCCCCCCCTGCCAAGGATGTGACTGTCAGCGGAGGAACAAAAATTCAGTTTCTCTCCTCCTGGCAGCCCACCCCAGCTCTGGCTCTTGTTTTGTCGGGATGAGCAGCCCGAGCTGGCCCCGGGAGCCCCAGCAGGTGTACCTGTGTTGTCCATGGCGTTGGAGAGCAGGTAGGAGCCCTCGGAGCTGAGGCTCAGGCCTGTCACCGAGTCGGCGTGGCCCCGCATGGTGTAGGTGAGCTTGTTCTGCCGCAGGTCCCACACCTGGCACGGCAAAAACACAGCCAGGAATGCCGGAGCTGCTGCTCCCAGAGCACTCCACACAGGGACTGGAAAATTAGCTGCTGACATGGGGTTCCAGCTGGTGGGGGCTGGAACTTGATGGGCGTTGGAGGAAAATGGGATTTGTGCCTTAGATTTGTAACTGATGTGTTCAAACACCAAGGAGTTAACATGGCAGCAGCCCCACACATGCAGGACACAGGGAATGGCTTCCCTGAGCCAGAGGGCAGGGATGGATGGGATCTTGGGAAGGAATTGTTCCCTGGGAGGGTGGGGAGGGCTGGGCTGGAATTGCCAGAGAAGCTGTGGCTGCCCCTGGATCCCTGGCAGTGTCCAAGGCCAGGCTGGAGCAGCCTGGGACAGTGGGAGGTGTCCCTGCCATGGCAGGGGTGGATGGGATGAGCTCCAGGGTCCCTTTCTATCCAAAACATTCTCTGATTCTATGAAAATATGAGGTTAGAACTTTATGTGTGTTGGAAAAGAACAGAATTTGCCTTTTAGAAGACTTCTAAGTGAATATGCTCCATCTCCAAGGAGTTAAATGTCAGCAGCCCCATGACTGCAGAATTCCTCTTTAACTGGCCATAAAAATCTCCCCAATCCCCCTGCCCGATGGCACAGAGCAGCAGTTCCCAATTCCCACAGCCTCAGGCTGTGCTTTCCAAAGATGGGCAATGGGAACAGCCCTGGTGGCAGTGCCACCCCAAGCACTGGCTGTGGCAGGCTGGGGACAGCTCTGGTGGCAGTGCCACACTGAACACTGGCTGTGACAGGCTGGGGACAGCTCTGGTGGCAGTGCCACACTGAACACTGGCTGTGACAGGCTGGGGACAGCTCTGGTGGCAGTGCCACACTGAACACTGGCTGTGACAGGCTGGGGACAGCTCTGGTGGCAGTGCCACACTGAACACTGGCTGTGACAGGCTGGGGACAGCTCTGGTGGCAGTGCCACACTGAACACTGGCTGTGACAGGCTGGGGACAGCTCTGGTGGCAGTGCCACACCAAGCAGTCGCCCTGGCAGGGTAGAACAGCTCTGGTGGCAGTGACAGGGTGGGGACAACTTTGGTGGCAGTGCCAGACTGAGCATTGGCTGTAACAGGCTGGGAACAGCTCCGGTGGCAGCGACAGGCTGAGGACAGCTCTGGTGGCAATGCCACATTCAGCACTGGCTGTGACAGGCTGGGAACAGCCCTGGTGGCAGTGACAGGCTGGGAACAGCCCTGGTGGCAGTGGCACCCCAAGCAGTGGCTCTGGCAGGCTGAGGGAAGCCTGGAGCTGGGCTGAGGGCACACGAGCCCAGCCTGAGCCCTCGAGCCACCAGGAAGATCAGCTGAATGAAACGCTGAGCTCACTCCTAAATAAGAACTTTCCACACCAGCAGGTGCCAGAGCGAGCTGCAAACTGGAGCAAAGGGCAGCGAGGGGACATGTCACCACATTTCCTTCACTTTACCTCATATATGGCCCTGTCACAGCCTGCCAGGACAGCCAGCATTCCACAGTGGCTTTGGCGGGTGACAGCAGGGCTGGGACACCAGGAATGCCAGGCTGTCACGTGCCAGCCTGGAGCAGATCCCTGCCACTTCACTGGCCCTATATCCACAGTAGGGCTGGGCACAACGGGGCCGGGGACTTTTGGGATGTAAGGTGTGCACAGTGGGAAAGGGACACAGGGTCCTACCTTAATGTCATTGTCGATGCCTCCAGAGATGATCTGGTCACTGGTGTCATTGAAGGTGACAGCCAGCACCTGGTAGGTGTTCTGGAATGTCTGCACAGCAGCTTTTTTCCTGATGTCCCACAGCTGGAAAGAAACGTGGCATTTGTCAGAGGTGCACGGAGATATTTAACAACAAAATCGCAGGGAGCTGCACAGATATTGGCAGAGACTCAGACTGCTCTCCTGAAATCCCTTTTTAGGTGTCAGGAATCAGTACAAAAAACATTCAGTCTAGAGATTTTTATAAGAAAAACATTAAATCTGGTGTGTTTCAGGCACAGGAATGAGGGAAGAAGCAGCCAGCACAGGAGATTTCAGGAAAGAGAAGAAGGCGCCAGCACAGATTTCAGGAATAGTCCTCATGCTTTGTTAATCCAGAGCAGCAGACAAAGTCCAACTGAGCAGCTCCACCTTCAAAAGGAGCACACTAAAAAGAAGCAAGGAAATTTGACATCACATTTTTAATTTTGAACTCAGAGTTACAAGATAATGAAATGAGTAATAAAAGGCTGAATTAAGCCCAGTTAAATGGGAAGATCCCAAAAACTCTTCCCATTTTTTTCCAGGTTTTTCCCCAGGGGACACACTGACCTTGACAGTGCCATCGTCGCTGCCAGTGCAGACGAGCTGGGGTCCCCTCCGAGCTGGGTAACAGGAGTTGACAAAGGACGTGTGGCCCTTGAGCCTCTTCACTCTCTCCCCTGTCTCACTGTCCCACACAGCCACAGTTTTGTCCGTGGATGCAGAGAAGAGCATGCTGCAGGGAACAACCACTGTGAGGGCTCGATTCCCTTCCCACCTTGCTTTCTGAGGGAATAACCAGTGGGAGAAGAATCTCCTCCATGTGGTGTTTCAGAGGAGCATGACTGACACTGGAGCAGCTGCCCTGGACAAGCTCCCTTTAATCCTGATTAGAAACTGCTTTTCTGCCTCCTCAAACAGCATTTAGGATGAGCACAGGCAGAAAAGCTCAGCAGCAATGGTGGAACAGCATTTTAAACAAACCAATCTCTCCCTTGTTCTCTCTCCCTCCCCAGCGACTCCCAGACACCCAACACAAACTTTCCCCTGTTCCCCAAAACTGCAGCAATGGCACTGGGGGGGCACAGGTGCCTCCAGACCCTGTGCCCACGCTCAGGCACCATTCCTTGTCTGGGAAAGCCACACCACAAGGATTTGCTGCCCATGGACTGAGCAAGGGCAACAACTGCAGGATCACTGAGGTTGGGGAACAGCTCCAGGATTGTAAAATCCAGCCCGTGCCTGATCCCCATCTTGTCACCAGCCCAGAGCACTGAGAGCACATCCAGGCTTTCCTTGGACACCTCCAGGGATGGGAACTCCAAACCTGCCTGGGAAATCCCTGTCAATACCTGACCACCCTTTCCAAGAGGAAATTCCTCCTCATGCCCATCCTGAACCTGCCCTGGAACAGCTTGAGGCCATTCCTCTCCTCCTGCCCTTTGTTCTCCCTCCTGTCAGGAGCTGTGCAGAGCCACAAGGTCCCCCTGAGCCTCCTTTTCTCCAGGCTGAGTCCTTTCCCAGCTCCCTCAGCCACCCCTGGGGCTCAGACCCTTCCCAGCTCTGTTCCCTGAGGTTCAGTGAGGCCCTGGGGGACTCTGAGCAGCAGAAAGCTCTTCCTTCAGCAAACCCCCTGCCCTCACCTGCCATCTGTGTTGTAGTGCAGCTCCATGACGGCCCCGCTGTGTCCCTTCAGTGTGGCAAAGTTGTCACAGTCCCCGTAGACGTTCCACAGCACTGGGGGACAGCAAGGGAGAGGTCAGCACAGGAAGAGCATGGGAACAGCCCGAGCTGGGGATGGAGCTGATCTTTGGGATTTCAGCAAAATGAAAGATGTTCCATCCCCACTGCAGAGTGCAATGCAGGATAAATAACAGCAATAACAGGGCATTGTGTGAGCCCCAGGACTGGGATGGCTTATGGGTCTTGGTTAAGTTGAATTTATGAATCAGAATAATAAAATATTCCCTTCAAGAGCCCCAAGCATTAAAAACTGCATTTCTGCAGCCTTCTGGAACCTGTGCCCTGCAAGACACACTTCCAGAGCCATCAGGATGGGACCTGGAGAGGATCTGGGAAAAGCTTCCTGCACCGGTCTGGGGGAAGCCCTTCACACTCAGCACCCAGCAGGGTGAGGATTGAGCTAAAACTCCTTTGCAGCAGGGCCTGAGCTGCTGTGAGCCCAGCCCGGGGGACAGCAGGGGACACTCACGGATGAGCCTGTCGAAGCCAGCCGAGGCCAGGGTGTTGCCATTGGGATGGAACTTGCAGCAATAAACCTCCCCCTCGTGTCCTGACAGCAGCATGATGGGGGCCTGCAGCGAGGAGCAGCGTGGGGGGCCCTGGGAGACACAGGGGACACGGTCAGGGGACAAGGGACGTGCCCAGGGTATGTATGGTCAGCCTGCCAGCCAGCCACTCCTGCCCACACCACATCCCAGCACCATCTCATGAGAATTACAGAATCACAGGATTATTTGGGTTGGAAAAGAGCTCCAAGGTCATTGAGTCCAAGCTGTGCCCAATCCCACCTTGTCCCCAGTCCACAGAGTGCCACAGCCAGGCCTTTCTTGGACACCTCCAGGGATGGACACTCCAAACCTCTCTGGGCAGCCCCTGCCAAGGCGTGACCACCCCTTCCAGGATGAAATTCTTCCCGGTGTCCACCCTGAGCCTCCCCTGGCCCAGCCTGAGGCCGTTCCCTCTCCTCCTGTCCCTGTTCCCTGCGAGCACAGCCCGACCCCCCCGGCTGTCCCCTCCTGTCAGGAGCTGTGCAGAGCCACAAGGTCCCCCTGAGCCTCCTTTTCTCCAGCCTGAGCCCTTTCCCAGCTCCCTCAGCCTCTCCTGGGGCTCAGCCCCTCCCAGCTCCGTTCCCTGCCCTGGACACGCTCCAGCCCCTCCATGTCCGTGCTGAACTGAGGGGCCCAGAACCGCACACAGCACAGGAGGTGCCTCAGCAGGGCCCAGCCCCAACATCCTCGCGGCTCTTCCCTCCCACTGGAATCACCTCCGGGCTTCTTCCCTCACCTTTCCTCCCCATCCCTCCGCTCGCCCACCCTCCCCTCACGATCCCCCGGTTACCGACTGCAGCAGAGCTCCAGCCGGAGGCTGCCCCCCTGCGCCGCCCGTGCCCGGCGCCCCCGGCACGTCATGGCGGGGTCGCTTGGCGGGCACGGGGACGAGCGGGAGGTCGGGGCCGGGCGCGGGGGCGGCGCCGGGGGCGGCGGGGGCCGGGGGGGGCCCGGGAACGGGGCCGGGGCCAGGCCCGGGGCCCGGGACCTTCCGCTTCTGCTGCTCGATCATGGCGGCCCGCCGGGCCCCGCCCCCCGCGAGCCATTGGCTGTCGGCAGCGCGCCCTCCTCGTTGATTGGCGGAGAGCCCTGGATGTCCCGCCCACCTGACACGCTGCCGGCGCGCCGGGGATGGAGTGGGGAGCGCCGCGCCTTCTGGCGCGCCCCGCGCTGATTGGTGCAGGGCGCCCTCTGATTAGTACGGGTGACGCTGACTGGCTGCGCGCGGCCACCAGGCAGCATTGCGCGCTGTGATTGGCGGTGAGAGCAGCCTGTCAGGGTGAGGGGGCAATGGTGGCGGCGGTGGGGGTGGCTGAGGCGATGGCGATGGTTTGGTGTTGTCGTGGGCCCTGACGAGTCCCCACAGCACCGAGGGCTCCGGGAACAGCCGTCTTGTCCCTCCGCGCCGATCCGGGTCAGTCCTGCACCGGGGCAGCGCGGGTTCCGCTCGGGTCCATCCCCGCGCCCCCCAAGCCACTGAACCCTGAGGATCCTCTGAGTTTCTCAGGCGTTAATTAAATGTCTCTTTTCGCAGCATCCCGGAGGGGAAATGCGGTAGCGTGGGGTGGATCCAGCTGGCTGTCGCGGGACCTTTGGGCGCGATGGAGCCGCTGCCGGAGCTCTACTCGATCTTCCAGGGAGAGGTGCGGGGAGCGGCCGGGCCCGGGGGTGGCACGGTCTGGGTCGTGCTCTTTGTGCATTTATTCTGTTGCTTTAGGCACTGTTTAGCGCAGGGGAGGTTAGGTACGCACACCTGTGTCCATGGACCTGTGAGTTTATGTGCAGCGATAGAGGGGCAGGCAGCAGGGGAGGGGAAGATTCTGTCCTGCTCCTCTCAGGTGATTCCCCACCTGCAGAGCTGCCCCAGCCCTGGGGATTCCAACAGCAGGAGGAGCCGGAGCTGCTGGAGAGAGTCCAGAGAGGCCCCGGAGCTGCTCCAGGGCTGGAGCCCTTCTGCTCTGGAGCCAGGCTGGGAGAGCTGGGGGTGCTCACCTGGGGAGGAGAAGGCTCCAGGGAGAGCCCAGAGCCCCTGGGAGGGCCTGAAGGGCTCCAGGAGAGCTGCAGAGGGACTGGGGACAAGGGATGGAGGGACAGGACACAGGGAATGGTCTTTAAACTGATGGAGAACAGATTTAGATGGGATCTTGGGAATTAGGAATTGTTCCCTGGGAGGGTGGGGAGGGCTGGGCTGGAATTGCCAGAGAAGCTGTGGCTGCCCCTGGATCCCTGTGAGTGTCCAAGGGCAGGCTGGAGCAGCCTGGGACAGTGGGAGGTGTCCCTGCCATGGCAGGGGTGGCACTGGATGGGATTTAAGTCCCTTCCAACCCAAACCATTCCCTGATTCTCTGATAGATCTCCATATGGGATGACCTCTGTAGGTTTGTTGTGCCTATTCTCACCTGTGGGTTGAGCACAGGGTTTGTGAAGAGGTTTTCTTCAGCTCTGGTGTTGATTTTCTTCCCAGGTTGCTGCAGTGACAGAATATGGGGCATTTATCAGAATCCCAGGCTGCAGGAAACAAGGTTTGTGTCTCTGATGAGTTTCATGTTCATGCGTCCAAGCCGAGCAGTAACCTCAGAATTAAAGGCTTTTAGAAAAAGCTGAGAAGAGAAATTTTTCCTAAATGAGGAAGAAATTTGGGTTCTTGGAAAATATTTAGAAGGCGATGGATTTTTGCATGAATACCAAAAAACCTCAGATTTTTTGTAACTTCAGGGTATCTTGGGGTGGGTTTTTGGTAATTTCAGAATATTTTGGTGGAGGTTTTTGGCAACTTCAGAATATTTTGGTGGAGATTTGATAACTTCAGGATATTGTAGAGAATCATTTGAAGGTAATGAACAAACTGTAGAAACCCTGCCATTGGGCAGATTGGCCAGATTAGTTCTTTTCATGGCCAATGAAAATTAGCTAAAAAAAACACTGGAGTGAAGGTCAAATAAAAAATGAGCAGCCTCCAAAATACATATGTATTTATTTATAAGTATATTTATTACTTATAACTGTGCAACTCTACTAGTGGTATGTACATGGTAAACCACAGTCAAAAATGGAAATTAAAAAAGCACGAGTTAAAGATGAAGTACACACTATTAATTTATTAATTCTATTTATTAATGCCGTAAAAATAAATTCCACATCCCAAGGGGTTATCTCCTTTGAGCCACTTTGGAACCTGCTCTTCTGGAGGGCAAATCTGAGGTTCATTCTTATTTTTTCTCTCTCTTTTCTTCCAAATCCACTTCCAGGCCTTGTTCACAGGACTCACATGTCCTCCTGCCGTGTGGATAAACCCTCAGAGATGGTTGATGTTGGGGACAAAGTCTGGGTGAAGCTCATTGGGAAAGAGGTAACCTTAATTATAATAAGATATCCTGTTTGTTAATTGACACTATGGCCATTTATTCTGCTAATTCCATCTCTTTCCCTTGCAGATGAAGGATGACAAACTGAAGCTTTCCCTCTCCATGAAGGTTGTTCATCAAGGCACGGGAAAAGACCTGGATCCCAACAATGTTTCCCTTGAGTAGGTAAATCTGCTGAGCAGAGCAGAGCAGCTCAGGTGGGAATGGCTTCCAACAGGACCCAGGGAATGGCTTCTCACTGCCCCAGGGCAGGGCTGGATGGGATATGGGGAAGGAATTGTTCCCTGGGAGGGTGGGGAGGGCTGGGCTGGAATTGCCAGAGAAGCTGTGGCTGCCCCTGGATCCCTGGCAGTGTCCAAGTCTAGGTCAACTCTGCTCTTCGGTTATGAAAGTTTTACTTTGAAGCAACCTTGTACCAAAGGTTGTACCCAAAGACCTTGTCAGGTTGTGTTCATACAAAAATGCAGATTAAAGATGAGAATGGATTGCAAATGGAGCTGTCCTTATCTCCCCAGTCAGGATGAGAGGAAGAAACGAACCTTCAGGGACTACACGAGCCAGAAGATCACCCTTGAGGCTGTTCTGAACACTGTGTGCAAGAAATGTGGCTGCAAAGGTGGGTTTGGGCAGGGTTCTGCTGGTTTTTTTTTGTCTTGTCCCAGCCAGGGAGTGACCCATGGGCAGGGACACCTTCCACTGTCCCAGGCTGCTCCAAGCCCTGTCCTGCCTGGCCTTGGACACTTCAGGGATGCAGGGGCAGCCACAGCTGCTCTGGGCACCCTGCTGACATGGTTACTCATGCTTCTGTGTAAGGACTGAATTTTGGTTCCATGTCTCCTTTAGAGGAAAACTATGTTTTTTATCTTTTTTTTTTTTTTTTAAGGCTTAGTTCAACTGTTTTTATCAAAGTTTATTGCTTAAAATGACATCCCTTTGGGCTACTGGAGAGGGGCCAGTGGAGGCCACAAAGATGGTTAAGGACTGGAGAGATGAGGAGAGACTGAGGCAGCTGGGCCTGGTTATTGTGGGGAAGAAAAGGCTGAGAGGGAATCCCATCAATCCATACCAATATCCCATCAGTCTATACAGATATCCCATCAATCCATACAGATATCCCATCAATCCATACCAATATCCCATTGATCCATACCGATATCCCATTGATCCACACCAATATCCCATTGATCCATACCAGTATCCCATCAATCCACACAGATATCAGTCCATACAGATATCCTATCGATCCATAATAATATCCCATCAATCCATACCAGTATCCCATCAATCCATACCAATATCCCATTGATCCATACCAGTATCCCATCAATCCACACAGACATCCCATCAGTCCATACAGATATCGTATCAATCCATACAGATATCCCATCGATCCATAATAATATCCCATTGATCCATACCAATATCCAATCAATCCATACCAATATGCCATCAATCCACACCAATATCCCATCGATCCATAGAGATGTCCCATCAATCCATACCACTATCCCATTAATCCATACAGATACCGCTAATATCACTTGGAGGGACACACTGTTAGCTCAGGAGCTGTGTCTGAGAGCTAAAACCAAGTGTGGGGGTTTGTACCCTGCAGGAATGGTGTCCTGCCTGCTCCAGCAGTGTGGAGATGAATTTTGTGATGTGTTCACAGCTTTCTCGAGTTGCTGAGGATAAAGCAGTTTTTTGTGCAGGAGTTTTTGCTGTGCCCTACTTAAATTATTTACAGTGAATGGTTAATGGGGTTCATGCTATTCTGGAGGAGGTTAAAGATGAAGATGGGCTCTGTAGTGGTAGATAAGTATCTCTAAAATACTATTTTAAAGAATTAATACTATTTAAAGAACTATTATATATAAAATACTATTTTAAAGAACCCCAAAAATCAGGATTATGCCTATTTCCAATCTGATTTTTAGTAATGGTGTCTCCTCCTAACAGCAGGTGCCAGCTCCAAATTTCCACTGCAGCTCTTAGTAGGTCAACTTTGATGTCTCCAGACTAGAAAGGGTAGAACCAGAAGAGCTGAATTTCTCTCTCTTTGTGGCTTTAGCTCATTTTCCAGGTGCCAATCACACCGATTTCCCTTTCCTACACTCTTTTCTGTGCTGATTAAGCCCCTGCACAGACATATTTTCACTTGTTGAGACAAGGATATTTTAGTTTTTGCCTGACTAATCCCTCCAGAACGACCTGGGCTATGTTTGTTCCCCATCCTATTTAATCAGGGCGTGTTAAACTAACTGAAATTTTAGGATAAAAAATGTCCAGTGTTGATTGTCTCCTTGACTAATAATAAAAAGAGCCTTGGCAGCACTTCAGATGTGTGAAATGCATTTGTTAATTAAAAAAAAAAGGAAAAGGGGATGGGTTCTACCTTCAAACACCTTTTTCCAGGTCACTTTGCCAAGGAGTGTTTCATGCAGCCTGGAGGTACCAAATACAGCCTCATTCCTGAAGAGGAGGAAGAGGAGGTGGCAGCAGCAGGACACGAAGGAGATCAAAAGAGCAGCCGGGCTGAGGAGCCTTCAAAGAAAAGGAAGAAGGTACGAGGTGACCTCTGCTTGGCCTGGAGAAGGGAAGGGGGGATGGGAGATTTACTCTGCAGTTACAACGGAGTTACTACAGCAACGTGGGGATGAGTGGCTGATTCTGGGCTGAGAAATTGATTTGGTTTTGTGCAGATTTTGTAGCAAAACAGAAATCTCCTCTGCAGGTTTTTTAGTAATTCTTAGGCTTTCTCCTTTAATTCTTGTCAAACTGTCTTTGAGATGATTTTGTGCTACAACACGCATCTGTCAAAATGTATTTCTTAGAGTGAGAAAAAGATGATTTTTTTTTCCCTGGTCTTTGTGAGGCTCTACAGGAATTGCTTCAGTGCCCTGAATTTCTGTGATTCCTGCCAATGACCTGTTTCCCTCCCTTTTGCTGCCCTCACACCTCTCTTTGATCTGAACTTGGTGCCCTGCTGGCTCCAGGGACTATCCTGACCCAGCCAGAGCCACGGGAATTGGATTTATTGCACACTCCGGGGGAAAATCCCTGGCTGTGTTTGCACAGGCAGCATATCCCATTCCCAGGCTCCAGAGGAATCTCTGTCCCTGTGAAAATGGCACAAGATCAGAGACCTTTTCCAGGCGGTGTTTGACCTCTGGCTGGGTGAAAATAAAACATTGGTGAGGCTTGAAGCCAAACCAGAAGCTTTTGGTGCTCAGGTTTATTCAGTGATGAGTATTCCCAAATCCCAGGGTGGTTTGGTTGGAAGGGACCTGAAATCCCATCCCATTCCAGGGATCCAGGGGCAGGCCTAATCCAGTTCTAGACTTCAATAAATAAACTCTTCCACCAGCCCCTTCACAGTCCCACTTTTAATTACTCTTCCAAAGCCCTTTCTTTTTGGTTTTTTTCCCCTTTTTCCAGCTCTGTGGCCTCTCTGTATCCCTGGAGAGTGGCAACAGGCAGAAGAGGTGGTAAAGGCTCAAGTTATTTAAAGGTTGTGGGGAAAAATGACACTTAGAGGTGCACAAAGAGCTCATTATCCTATCCTTGTCCATCCACCAGGGTGGGGATTCCCAGTGGAGTCTTGCCCTGCTGACACCACAGGATATGTGGGTCACTGTCCCGAATTTGTTCCCGATTTTTTGGGGATTGCTGGATGAACAGCTTCCCTTTAAATCTGGCTTGTTCCTTTGATCTCCTTCCCTTCTCAAGGATGACATCAAAAGTTTTCAGATGTTTTCCAGAGCGGGGATAATAAAACTCTGAGCTTTTTTGGAGGCAGGATGTGGGATCCTGGAGATGAATGGTTCCCTTGTTGTCTCGGGTGCCTGCTGTGATCTTGTCTGGGAGCCACCATGTGCTTCCCTGCTTGCCTGGGGCTCCGGAGGCTGACAGCACGTGGAAATGGCTCCATGGGCTCAGTGACAATCTCCTTGCTGACCTGTCCAATCCCATATGTGTGACACCAGCGTGGGGCTGGGATTCTTTCATGAGTAGGAGGGAGCTGCCAGCTCCCAAGTGATCCCATTTTCATTGAGTGTCAGAGCAATAAAAGTGACATTTTTGGTTGTTCCTGATCAAAATTTTGTGCTTTCCTGGATTTCATGTTTCCTTGCAGTTTCTGGGTGCTTTTGCCTCTTCAGGATCCTCACTCCCTTTTTTCTCACCTTGCCTTCCCAATGCTTCCTCAGCTCCTCTTTTTCCTCCTGCCTGAGCCCCACAGCATTTCCAGGATGGAGACACTTCAGGTCTCTGCACTGGGACAGTGACAGTGACACATCTTTGTAGTGGCAGATCTCCCTGATGGCACTGAGTGTGTGAGCTCTGCCCTGTCTCCTGTAATCCCTGAGGAAATAAATGCCTTGAGGGAGGGAGTGTGTCCTGGCAAGGGAACGGAGCTGGGGAAGGGTCTGGAGTGCCTGAGGGAGCTGGGAAAGGGCTCAGCCTGGAGAAAAGGAGGCTCAGGGGGACCTTGTGGCTCTGCACAGCTCCTGACAGGAGGGGACAGCCGGGGGGGTCGGGCTGTGCTCCCAGGAAACAATGAGAGGGAACTCAAGCTGTGCCAGAGGAGGTTTAGATTGAATATTAGAAAAATCCTTCACAGAAAGGGTTGATTAAAGTGCCCAGAGCAGTGGTGGAGTCGCCATCACTGGAAGTGCTCATAAACGACGTGGGTGTGGCACTTGGGGACATGGTGGTGGTGCTGAGGCTATGGTTGGATGATCCTGGAGGGCTTTTCCAGCCTGAACAATTCCACAGCTCTGTGGTGCCGCGGCAGGGATGTGCGGAAACCCTGGAGCTGATCAGGGCACTCGGGGACAGCCAGGCAGGCACAGGCTCTGTGTCCCTTTTCCTCCTGGGGTCAGGGGTGAGGGAGCTCCTGTGGGAACAGCAGAGTCCCTGCTGGGGTTGTGTGGGAGGCAGAGGCTGGGAATGGCCGAACCCTTCAGATCCTGCTGCCTTTGTCTTCCCAGAAAAAACCTGCAGTGGTGACCGAGGGATAACCCCTTGGATTGAAACTCTCCAAATTTATCCCATCAGATGTGTGGAATAGCTCATCCCTGAGGTGGTTTGGGATGGCCTTTAGGATTGGGGCTTTTGTAAAGCTTTGCTGCTCTTTTCCCCACTGTGTGGAAGATTTCCAGGAGATCTGCCTGCAGATCTTCATGTGAGCACCACACCTAAGTGGTGTTTGTTCTGTGGCTCATCCAGCCTCGGTCCATCCTCAGTTTTACAGGTTTTGCTGGTTCTTCCCTGGCATTAAGAGGGCACAGCCCTTCACAAAGTGTGCTTAATCTGAATCTGGCTGTCTTTATTTACTGCCAAAGACTTGATTCTTCTCCTCGAATTCATTCTGACTGCTCCTCAAACAAGGGATGCAAAAATACCTTTAGATTTATGTAATGAATCTTGTTTGGAGTGAAATTGGGTGGTGGAATAAGAACAAAGAATAAAATTAAGGAGCCTAAAAAGATTCCTGGCACACCCCTGGAGATGCAGGCAGACTTCAGAAATCCGTTCTAATTTTTCACAAGGGCAGACACAAAATCTTGGAATGGGATCGTAACTCCACAAAAGGGTCTGGTGAAAAATATTTCAACTTCTTGGAGAGTTCTGGGCACTCCCCTCTTATCTCAACCCCAAATACCTTGAGGAGGAATGAACTGTTGTAACATTCTTGAAGCACAGCCTGGAGCAGTTCCTCACAAAGGGCAGGAGGGAGCCTGGAGTGTGCAGGGCCCCTCTTGGAGCACTTTTTAGAGCAGTAGGGCAGGAATTCCATGGAAACCAGCACTGGACTCCAGCCCAGCCTGTTGTTTCCTGCTGGCAGCTCCCAGCAGGGGCTCTGGAGAGAGGTTTTGGGGCACTTCTGTCCTGTTCTGGTGGAATTGTTGCGTGGGTGGGGCAGGATGTGCAATAAACCATCAAGGGCAGATCTTTGTGTTGTGAGCCCTCTGCACTGAGAGCTCCTTGGGCCAAATCTTCCCCAAAGATCCCCCCAAAATGCAGCGTTTGGAGTGCTGGCTGTGCCCAGACACGGCTGGAGGGCACTTGGCTGCCCAGGCTGTCCCTGCAGGCACCGAGCTGGGCAATCCCTGAGCTGGGCACACTCCCTGGGCACGCTGAGCTCACTGTGCCCATCAGAGCGCTGATCTCGCAGGACTGGGGTGCTGGATTCAAGGAAAGCTGGGGGCTGGCAGCAAAGTGCTGCTTGTGCTGAAGGATTTTGCAGCAGCTCTGCCTCCTGCTACAGAAAATGATAAAACCATGGCATAGGTTGGGCTGGAAGGACCTCAAGGCTTATCCAGTGCACCCATGGGCACCTTACACTATCCCAGGCAGCTCCAAGCACTGCCCAGCCTGGCCTTGGACACTGCCAGGGATTCAGGGGCAGCCCCAGCTCCTCTGGGAGTGCTCAGCTCTCCTTTCTTCCTGCTGCACTCCCAGCCCAGGCTGTGCTGCTTTGCTGTGCTGCCTGCTCTGCACTGAAAGAATCACAGAATATGGAATATCCAGGGCTGGAAAAGACACACACCAGGATCACTGAGTCCAATTCCAGGACACCCCAAGAACCCCACCGTGTGCCAGGAAAGGACTTTGTCTATTTTGGAGTGACATTGGCTGTTAAAAGCCCCCCCAAAAAGGGGAGACTGAGGGTTTGTTGATTTTTTTCCAGCCAGCACAGTGCCCACGTGTGCTTTTATGTCCCCTGTTCCATCCCCAGGAATGTGTGTGACATCCTGTCCTGTCTTCAGCCCTCACATCCTCAGAAAGTTTCCCAAGCTCTGGAATGAAGCTCTGTTGGTTATGAAGGTCTTGTCAGACTTTCTCACCATGTGCACGGGCTGGAAAAGCTTGAGAAAATTCTCCTTGCTGCATCCCCTTCTCTGGAAGATTTAACTCCTTCCCATCCTCTTCTCAAGGCTGGGAGAATTTGCTTTTGCCCTTCATCTGTGGGTCAGGGACTTTGGGGTGAGGCTGCTGTTATCCCTCAGGAAAACAGACTCCATTTGGGGTGACTTCATTTGCAGCACTGTTGTGGAGCTAAAAAGTGCCGAGGATGTGACTCCATCCCCTGCGATCCCCGAGGACTCTGCTTGATGCTCAGCTCTGAATGTTATCCTTGCTCCTTTCCTTTTCCCCAGCCGACAGCCCTGGCCTGGTGCTGGGACACCCAATCCAATTTGGGCAGGTTCAGCTCACTGTGAGCACAGATGATTCAAAGCTGGGATAGTCAGAGCCCTGAGCTGAGCCTGCTGGGCCACATTCCTCACTGGGGCTGTCTGAGGCTGTCCCAGGGCTTTGGTCACCTCCCTGGTCATCTCTGCTCCCTGGAACCCTCCTTGGCTTCTTTTTGTGTCCTTGAATAGAGCAAAAATTCCTGATCAGCTCCTCTGCTCTGGAGCCAGGCTGGGAGAGCTGGGGGTGCTCACCTGGGGAAGAGAAGGCTCCAGAGAGAGCCCAGAGCCCCTGGCAGGGCCTGAAGGGCTCCAGGAGAGCTGGAGAGGGACTGAGGACAAGGGATGGAGGGACAGGACACAGGGAATGGTCTTTAAGCTGATGGAGAATGGATTTAGATGGAATATTGGGAATGAATTGTTCCCTGGGAGGGTGGGGAGGGCTGGGCTGGAATTGCCAGAGAAGCTGTGGCTGCCCCTGGATCCCTGTGAGTGTCCAAGGGCAGGCTGGAGCAGCCTGGGCCAGTGGGAGGTGTCCCTGCCATGGCAGGGGTGGATGGGATGGGATTTCAGGTTCCTTCCCACCCAAACCATTCCAGGACTCTGGGATTCCTTGAATTTTGGGGAAGGCATGGTGGGAAACCTCCCCCTTCTCTCCCAGCCTGGGGAGCTCTCCAGGTCTGCTCCAAACTCACCTGGCAGGAGGAGCCGCTGGGTGATCCATGCATCCCAGCCTGGAAATCCTCAGCATTCCCTTGAAAAACCACCCCTGAAGGAGTCTGGAAGTGCTTGAGATGCCAGGACCCCCACCCTGGATCCCTGGAGTATCCAAAGTCAGGTTGGACAGGGCTTGGAGCAGCCTGGGACAGCGGGAGGTGTCCCTGCCATGGCAGGGGTGGCACTGGATGGGATTTAATGTCCCTTCCAACCCAAACCATCCCTGATCCTCTGCGATTTTTTGCCAGGAAAGTCTCCCAGGTGTTGACATGGCCGTGGGTGAAAGTGGTGGATCCTTGCTGGAGCCTGGTGCTGCTGTGCTGGCACAGAGAGCTGAGGCTTGACATGAACCACGTGCAAGATGCACAGTTATTTCAGAGCCCCATTGCCCTGCTCCCTTCACTTCCAGAACCGAGGGTGGTCAGAGGGGAGAGCTGGGTTTGTGCAGAGCTGGGTTTGTGCAGGGCTGGGTTTGTGCAGGGCTGGGTTTGTGCAGGGCTGGGTTTGTGCAGGGCTGGGTTTGTGCAGGGCTGGGTTTTTGCAGGCTGGGGTTTGCCAGGCCCTCGGGGGCTGTTGGCAGAATTCCTGCTCCTGCTGGAAGGGGATGCAGCAGCACAGGATCAGATCCTCTCCCCAGGCCTGTGCTCTGATTAAACATCCCCAAATTGCCATCCTGCATCATTAACCAGTGCTCATCTGCCTCGGGGTGATCCCAGTGCCCCCCGGGCTGATCTCAGGGTAATCTCTGCCTGCTGCTCCATCACGTGCCTCAAATTGGAGGGTTTAGATCCATTTCAGAGTTCCTTACGAGCTTTATTCCAGCACCAGCTGTTCTTGTGCTGCGTCTGCAGCTCAGGGCTTTTGTTTCGGGGCCCTACAGAAACACAGAATGGGGGGCTCCAAAGGTGTGGGGGGGAGCAGGAGGGGATACAGAAGTTGGGAAGGGTCTGTAAGGGAAGTTTGGGAACAGGAGGGTGTGCAAGGGAATCCAGGAGAGCAGCGAGAGGTGGGAGGGACACTGGAGAGCAGGAGGGGGTGCAGTGGGAAGCTGAGGAGCAGAAGGGGATTTCCCTTCTGGGAAATTGGGGTGCAGAGGAAGTTGGCAAACAGGAGGGGGTGGTGAAATCTGCAGGGAGGTTGTGCAAAGATGCACATCTTGCAGAAGGGAACTGACCCCATCCTCCGTGCAGGAAGCTCCTGTGGGCTCTCCTGCAGGAGCAGGGAGGGTTTGGAGCTCCAGGGCTCTCCTCGTGGCAGGCTCGGGGTGCAGGGATGGTGCTCATGGCTGTTTTAGAAACCCATTTTTTGGGCAAAAAAGCTTCAGCCTTCCAACTTGTGTTAATAAAGAGCAATGAAATAATGGAGTGAGGGCAAGGACTCCTTCCACGAATTACCCAACATTTTCTGGGCTTGGATTTCCCTGCTGCTGCCCCTCTGCTCCAATTTCTGCCCTGCCCTGGGCCCTGTCCCTGCAGCTGAGGCTGACAGTGGTGATGGAATTCCTGGCTCCTGGGGCACAGTGCCCTTTCCATGCAGGAGCAGGCCCAGAAAGGCCTTTGCTGCCCTGGTGAGCACCAGGGACAGCCTTCCCACATTCCCAGGCTTTTCCTTTGTTTTCCTAGGAGAAGAAGAAGAAGAAGAAGCACAGGGCCAAGCAGTCCTCAGAGTCGGACTCGGACAGCTCAGCCTCCGACAGCGATGGAGCTCAACCCTCCAGCAAGAGGCCCAAGCACTCCAAGAAGAAGAAGAAGCACAAGAAGCACAAGAAGTAGCCCTGAGATGAGCTGGGGTGCTGCCATGGCCATTCCCTGGTGCACAGCACGAGGAGCCAGCAGGGATCAGCACTCCTGCTCCAGGGACAAGGAGGTTCCTTCTAAAAGTACCGCGGGCCTGTGGTGTTCCAGGTGTTAACCTTGCTGCAAGTTGTCCTCTGTTACCTTGGGCACAGGCTGCCCCTTTGTGCCACAGCTGCTGCCAGCACAGGCTCATGACAGCCTGCAGGGCACCTCTGCTGTCCCACAGCCTCGTGTTTGGCTGGAGCTGCTGCCAACTGCCTGTGCCAGCCGCAGCCTGGGTGACATCAGCCCTGCCCAGGCACCTGCAGAGGTTGGGGTGGCACAGCCAGGCCCACACCGTGCTGGGGACAGGGTTTGGTGTTGCTGGGCCCTGTGATGGCACCACAACCCCCTGGCACAGAGCTCTGGGCTGCAAAGCTGCCCCAGCTCCCTTGGTCTCTCTGCAAACATTGGGAGTGGAGGAGCAAGGAGCAAATGGGGGAGTGCAGATATTGGGAGTAAACATTAACTGTGGAGTGTTTGCTGCCTTGGCAAGGGATGGAAAATAAATCTCTGCCCTCTCCAGCTGTACTTTGCACCGCCTCCTTTCTCCTGTACCCTCCACACTTCATCTTGGGCAGGGGAAGAACAGGGCTGGCTGTGTGGTGGAGACAGGAGGAGTTTTTTTGGGAAGTTCTGGCTGCTTCCCGAGGTTCCCTGGGGCAGGAAGGGGTGTGTGGTGAGGTAACCCGTAGGAGAAGCCTTCTGGGCAGGACGTCAGTCTTGTAACTGGAGCTGAAGGTCAGGGTGGGGATGGCAGGGGAGTGTGCCAGGGGCAGCTCGGCCCTGCCAGGACAGATGTGCTGAGGGAATGGGGGAAGGAGTCGCTCCTGTGGCCTCTACAGGGAGCTGGCAGTGGGGTTGGCAGCTGTGGGCATCGCAGGAGGAGGAGTTGGGGTTGCTGGTGCAGCCTCTCCCTTAGCCCTTTTCCTGCCCCTCTGCTTCCTGCCCCCATTCCCCATGGCTGCATCCCCCTCTGGGGCCAGTTCCCTTCCCAAATGCAGACCCCAAGAGCTCAGGACCTTCATTGCAGGTGAGCCTGCAGCCCTGGCTGCTGCTGTGGCTCCTCGTGCCCTGCTGGATTGGCCCTGCTGGGAAGGGCATTCCTGCATCCTGAGCTGCAGCGGGACTGAACATTCCCTCTGGGAAAGCACATCCTAGCCAGAACTGCTTCCCACAGCTCGGACAAGTGGCTGGGGTGGCTACTGGGATCCCTGGGCATTAACCCCATCCCTGCCAGCGTGCCTGGGCTGGCTGAGCCCCTGTGCTGCTCCACTGACCCCAGCCTGGCTCAGCCCCGTGGGTGGGCATGTGCCAAAAACGCCTTTTCCCGAGTAAACTGAGCACAGAGCTGTAACAACACGGCCTTTATTGGTTTTCCATGTGACTTTTCCCACTATGAATTAAAAAAGAACCCAACAACAAACCACCAAAGCACCACCCAAGCCCCTCGAGCCCCTGGAGGCGCTGGGCGGGGGCAGGGGCGGCCCCGGCGGGGCAGCGGCTCCGAGCCCACGGGAAGCCGCGCCTGGCCCAGGGCCGGGAGGTGGGGACGATGTGGCACCGGGTGACAGCCGGGGGACCTGGGACAGCGTCTATGTCGCCTTCTCGTAGGTGCGGGTGGAGACCACGTTGCCCATGGTGAGGGTCTGGGGGCAGAGGGGTGAGGGGGGGGTTAGTGCTGCCCTGCCCAGCCCCCAGCCTGAGCTCTGCCCACTTCAGACCAGTTCTGTTCCCTTACCAGAATCAATTTCCCATCCTTCAGCTCCCGGACCAGCGATGTCTCCTTCCCCTCCCACTTCTGCACGTGGACGAGTTTGCCTCCATCCAGTGTGACCACGGACTGCGGGGAGGGATTGAGAGCCACCATCACCTTCCTCCCTGGGCTTTCTGGGCTCGGGGGAGTTTCATTCCTCAGAGGGGACCCCGGAGCTCACCCCGAGCCCTGTGGGTGCCACCGTGGGGGTGCCCAGCTGGCACATCCTGCCTGGCTCTGTCAGTGCTGCTCACCCCAGCCTGGCTCCTGCCCTGGGTCACAGCCTCGGCTGCCCCCCTGTAACCCCCACGGGCCCCGGCACGGTCAGCCTGCCCTCCGTGCCCTGGGGCCAGTGCCGGGAGCCCTGCCCAGGGCCACCATGTCCCGCTCCGGGGCCACCGGGACCTGTCCCGGCCGCTCCCGAGCGCGGCTCGCTGGCTCCGGCAGGGATTGGAGAGGCGGGGCAGGGATCGGGGCTTGGAAGCGAAGCTGCCCTGCCCTGGAGGGCCCGGCGAGGGTTTTTGGAGGGGCTGATGCAGCCTCTGCTCGCCGCTCTGTTTGCTCAGCCCCGCTGCTGACTCAGCCCCGAGAGCCGTGCCCGTGCCAAGGTTACCGTGACAGCGCCAGCCGCGGCTCGCCGGACAGGGTTGTGCCGGGACAGGCACTGCCGCCAGCGCTGGCACCGCTGCGTGTCCCCATGCTGCCCTGTGCCCCCCACCCAGCCCCTCCAGAGCCGGGGGCTGCCCCTCGGGTGCCCCCCTGCCTTGGGTCAGGCCAGAGCCCAGGTGTCCCCAGCCCCAGGTCCCCACAAGGCTTTGGGTGCTCCCTCAGACCCCAATTCTCCCCAGAGCTGGGTTCTCCCACTGCTCAAGTGCCCCAAAGTTTGGGTACCCGCAGGGTTTGGGTGCCCCCCGGCCCTGAAACCCACAGCCTGAGGGCAGGAAAAGATGGAATATTGGGGAGAAATTCCTCCCCGGGAGGGTGGGGAGGGCTGGGCTGGAATTGCCAGAGAAGCTGTGGCTGCCCCTGGATCCCTGTGAGTGTCCAAGGCCAGGCTGGAGCAGCCTGGGACAGTGGGAGGTGTCCCTGCCATGGCAGGGGTGGCATTGGATGAGCTCTAAGGTCCCTTCCAAGCCCATTCCCCAATCCCCTGCAATCCTGGGTGCCCCACAACCCCACGGCTGACCCCACCTGCCCATCCTGCCCAGCCCCGTGCCTCGGGCAGCCGTCCTGGCCCCGCTGACCCATCATGTGCCCTCTGGCCCCCGGCCGAGGGGCACCCCAAGGGCATGTCCCGGGCTGTGGCAGCAGCTCTGGGCCGGTCACACGTTCCTGCTGCTTGAACAGCTTCCAGGAGCTGGGGCGGGAGGGAGCTCACACTCAGCCCCTTCCCCCAGCCTCGCTCCGTGCCCAGCCCTTTGTGCTTCCTGCCTTGGGGCCGGGAAAGGGTTTTGTGCCCGAGGAGCCCCCGGGTCCCTCCTGAGGTGCCCCCCGGGCTGGGTGTGGGGCACAGGGCTGCCAGCTGCTCCATGCATGGGGTGTTGAATGGGGCACGGGAGCAGCAGCTGAAATCTAGGAAAAATCAGGAGCTGGGCCACTCCTTCCAGGGAAAATGTCTCTGCAGGGTGGGAGAGGCTGTGAAAGACACTGCTCTCTCTCAGGTGATTTTTTTCCTCGCTCTTGCAGGGAGGAGCAGCCTGGCTGGGGAAGTTTTTGGGCTCCCCAGGACCCCCAGCCCTGGGATGAGCCCTTGGAAAGGCAGGGAGCAGGTGGGACTGTCCGGGGGCTCCATCCTGTCCCTGCTTGGGAGGGCAGGCCCAGAGGGGGCTCAAAACAGAGGTGCCGTGCCCCCCTTTCCCCAGAGCGGGGACACTTCACCACCACAGCACGGCCTCCTCTTGAGCAAGCTGCCACTTGCATCCTGGCTCTTGCACAACTCCCGGCGGCTCCGGGGGAGCCCAGCTGCAAACAGGGCCCGGGGGGGTGCCTGGACGGGACCAGGCTTGAACAGCAGCTCAAGGTGTTCCCCTTCCCCAGGCAGCCAGGATGGAGCCCTGGAGCCACGGGCTGATGGAGCGATCCCCCGGAGCCCACAGAGCCCCTCGGGGGTGCCCCCGGGTGGGGCAGGGTCGGGGGCTCACCTTGACATGCCTGTCATCCGCCGTGGTCTCGTCGAACTCCTCGCCCAGCTTGAAGGTGATCTCGGTGTTCTTGAAGGTGCTCTGGGTCTTCACGGTGATCTTGTCGCCGTCCAGCTCGATGATGGTGGTGGGCTTGGTGAAGCCAGCCACCTGCCGCGTGGCGAAGCCCACGCCTGGGGGGCGAGGAGGGGCAGGATGCAGCCATCAAGCCCCGGCATCACCCCGGAGCCCTTCCTCCCCGTACTGGTGGAAGGTGACCCCAAAACTGCTCCCCCCGCATGGTGCTGGGGGGCCCCGTGTGCCCTGGGACAGCAGCAGAGAAAGGGGGGGGGCAGGATGGATGTATCCTGCTCAGCCCCCAGCAGCCGCTGAGCATGGTGGGGGGGGGGCACTGGGGTCTGTCCGCCCTCCCCTCACCGCTCTGGGGTGGGGGGCTCACCCTGTCCAGGCTGGGGCTGGGTGTTGGGGGCTGGTGGAGGCTGGAGGGTCCTGGGCGGCTCCCAGCACCCTGGGGGGCATCTCATCCCCCCACCCTCTGCCAAAAACTGCCCCGGGGGAGCACGGGAAGGACGAGACCCCCTCACCCAGCCCGAGACCCCTCACCCAGCCCGAGACCCCCTCACCCAGCCCGAGACCCCTCACCCAGCCCGAGATCCCTCACCCAGCCCGAGACCCCTCACCCAGCCCGAGATCCCTCACCAGTCCAACCCCACGTGCACAAAACCCCAAAGTCCGCCTAAACCACGTACCGAGGCAGCAGCGACCCCCCCCCCACCGCCTGCGCCCCCCAGCCAGACCCCCGTGGGGAAGAGGGGGTCACCAGGCAAATTGGGGGGAGTGAAAGAAAAAGGGAGGGGGTGATGTGAGTCCGAGCCGCTCCCCGCCGCGCCCACTCACCCAGCGCCTTCATGTACTCATCGAAATTGTTGGTGTCCACCAGCTTCCAGGTGCCCACGAAGGCGTCCACCATGGCGAGGGGCGCGGGGGGCGCAGACGCGCGGGGGTCCTGCCGGCTGCGAGCGTGGCACCGCCTGCAGCTGCTGCGGCCCCGCAGCCGCCTTAAATAATGTCCTCATCACATGATTGGAAAGAGCACAACGCGCTCCAGAAATACTCCCCGGCAGCGCTGCCAGCGGCCACCCCGGCCCGGCCACCCGCCCCCGGCCACCGCCCCCCGGGCCGAGCCCCCGGGCTGGGCACGGCTGGGGACAGAGAGGGGCCATGTGTAGTGAGCTGTGCCCGCGCTCTGCGGGGCGCGGTGGGTGCGGGGTTGGGGGACACGGGGACGGGGCATGGGGGGGCTGTGTCCAGCCTGGGTGGTCCCATGGGGGCGTGGGGAGGGGCAGGTGCTGCCCGTGGGCGCGGTCAGGGCGTGGGGACAGCGACAGTGGGGATGGCCTTCAGGGACACGCGGTGGGGACAGGGGAACTGGGCTGGGGAAACTGAGGCACGGGGAGCAGGCGCATGGGGGCTGTGGGAACGCGTGTGGGGACTCCAGAGGAGTGTGGGGACATGTGTGACACCCCCCGTCCAACCCCATATGTATATGGGGACACACGACCCTGTCCCTGCTTAATGTGTGCGTGGGCACATGTGTGACCCTGTCCCTTCCCCGTGTGGGGGGACACACACGTGCGCCCCAGGGATGCTCTGGGTGTCAGGGGGACACTGGGGACAAGGCCAGCCACGGGCCAGTGGGACCCACAGCAGGTCCCCCCATGTCCCCTTGCTTTGGGCTGCAGTGGGGCCAGCACATCCCCCAGCCCCATCCCAGCGTGTGTGGGGTCACCCCTGGCCATGGGATTCGGTGTCCCCTGGACCCCAGGGGACAGTGCCTTTTCCTGTCCCCATCTCTGGGCCGTGGAGGGACCCAGCTGGGGGATCGGGTGTCCCTGAGCCCGTGACTGCAGTGTGTCCCCTTGTCTTGGAAACCTCTGGGACAAAGGGACCCCATGACAGACTTGAGGACACTTTCTCCTGTCTCTGGCCCCTGTGTGACATCACACACACCCGAAAATAGCCAGAGCCCGTGTTCAGCTTGCTCCTGGTGACACTGCCACCGAGCAGGACCCCTCACCTCGTGCCCTGGGGGACAAGACCCGTCCCAGTGGGATGAGTGTCCCCTGCCCCGGCTGGAACACCAAGGGTGTCACAAAGAATTTATTCCCCAGGGAGACAGAGCCTCCATGGCCTGGGGGGGATGCAGGGGACAAGGACTGTCCTCTGTCCCCTCACTTGGGTGTCAGTGTCCCAAACCTGCACAGCCCTGTCCCCAACAGGGCCATGGGATGGGGGCATTGACAGGAACAGCTGCCCAGGCACAGGGACACCAATCCATGGGGACACCAATCCACAGGGACACCCAGGCACGGGGACACCCAGGCATGGGGACATCAATCCACAGGGACACCAATCCACAGGGACACCCAGGCACGGGGACACCCAGGCATGGGGACATCAATCCACAGGGACACCCATCTACAGTGACACCCATCCACAGGGGATGCACACCCAGAGTGACACCCACCCAGAGGAACACACCTACTGGGACAGCCATCCACAGGGAGCACTCATCCATAGGGACACCCATGCACAGGGATATCCATGCACAGGGACATCCACATGCTGTCCCTGCCTATGGACACACACCCACAGGGACATCCACCCACAGGGACACACACCCACAGGGACATCCATCCACAGGGACATCCACAGGAGCACCCATGGACACAGCCACCCACTCACCTGCAGGGACACACACACACATGGGTGTCCATGCCCTCGAGTGCCCATGTCAGTGGGTGCCTGTGCCCACGGATGTCCCTGCACACGGATGTTGGTGCCCACACACACAGATGCATGAACACACATGTCCATGAGCATGGGTTCCCATGCCCACACACACGGGTGCACACACACATGGATGCCCATGAGCATGGATCATGGATGCCCACACACACGGATGGCCATACACACAGATGCCCATGACCATGGATAACCATGCACATGGATCCCATGACCATGGATAACCACACACATGGATCCCATGACCATGGATAACCACACACATGGATCCCATGACCATGGATAACCACACACATGGGTCCCGTGACCATGGATAACCATGCACATGGATCCCATGACCAGGGATAACCACACACATGGATTCCCATGACCATGGATAACCACACACATGGATCCCATGACCATGGGTAACCATGCACATGCATGCCCATGCACACGGCTGCACACACACACACGGGCACACACTCCCATGCCCACACAGATGGATGCGCATGCCCCCGGATGCCCATGCACACGGATTGCCATGCACAGGGATTTCCATGACCCGGCACATGGATGCACAGGCACATGGGTGCCCATGTAAACATGCCCCTGCACATGGATGCTCATGTAAATGTGTCTCTGCACATGGATGCTCACGCGCATGCACATGGGAGTCCATACCCATGAATGCCCATGTAGATGGGTGCATGCGCCCACAGATGCCACACACACGGATACCCCGCACATGGATGCCCCACACACAGATGCCCCTGCACGTGCCCACGCACACGGATGTCCACACACACACACGACGCTCCCTCCCATCCAGGGCTGACCTCCACGCCAAGGGACGGACACGCTGCCTGGGAGGCCAGGGACACCCTGGGGTGCTGGGACCGGGGCTGCTGGACACGGCGTCCCTGCCTGTGGCCCCGCGCGGCTCTGCCGGTCCGCGGGCGGTGGCCAGAGGCGACCTGGGCTGAGGGATTCCTTTGCTGGTCCCACAGCGACAGCTATAGGTCACCGTCCGGGATGGGATGGATGGAAGGAAGGGATGGGATGTGTCCAGCCCCACATCCAACAGTCCTGCCCGGCTCCGGCCACCGGCCAGCGACCCCTAGAGCCGGCAGAAGGATCTTACCTCAGCCCCCCACTGCCCAGGAAGGAGGGTCCCATCTCGCCCTCTGGCAGGAGCAGAGGATTTGGGGAGCGCGACCAGAGCCTGGGAAAGCCCCACTCCATGTCGCCTGCGTCCCCAAACGCCGCAGGTCCCGGCTGACCCCATTGCTTCCTCCCGATCCGCCGGGAGATGATCCGGCGTGGGGACAATGAGTGACCTGGCTCGGGGGGCTGGGGATGCTCCAAACAGCATCGCCCTGCTCCCCGCGCCCACAATCTCCAGGAGCAGGGACCACCCTGGGGCGCTCTGCTCCTCAGTGGCAACCCTCAGCCATGTGCTTTGCTCATGCTCCCCGGGGGCTTTGCTCGAGGGCTGGGGGGCTCTCGGGTTGTGTTTCCCCACCTCACCCCTCCAAACCTTGGAAAAGGCTCCCGCGCCGCCCGGAAGAAAGGCCAGGAGACGAGGTGGTACCCAAAAACATCACAGTGAACACCACACTCAGCAAGAAACACCCGTGGCTGCTCCTGCGGCCAGGAGGGCCCCCCGGACCCCCCCCGCGCTCGGCTCCGCCAAATGCCCCAGAAGAAAAATATTCCTCCCGCCGGGTAGGCAAAAACATCCCCCCCCCGAGTCCTGGCCCAGGGCGTGGGTGGGAATCGCCCCTTGGTCACGGCAGGTCCCCTCCGTGTCCCCGCCACGTCCCCGCCCCGCGCTGCTCCCCCATGGCCGGGGGGACGCTCCGGGGTCTCGCTGCGGCAGCACCGAGGAAATCCCAGCGGACTCCGGCTGTGCCAGGAAAGCTGGGCTGGTGGCCCACAGCCTCCTCCTTCCTCCGCCGGTCACAAATGTCCCCCCGGGGCTGGGTTAGGACGTGTCCTTCAGCTCGGGGCTGGGCGGCTGCGGAGGGGGCACCTCCGCCGAGGGCGACTGCATGTCCTGGGCACTGCCTGCCGGGAGAGACGAGGGGAGAGAGTCATGGCATGGAATCAGAGCATGGAATCATGGAATTATTTAGGTTGGAGAAGAGCTCCAAGAACATTGAGTCCACGCTGTGCCCCATCCCCACCTTGTCCCCAGCTCAGAGCCCTGAGTGCCACATCCAGGAATTCCTGGGACACCTGCAGGGATGGGCACTCCAAAGCTCCCCGGGCAGTTCCAAGGCCTGAGCACTCTTTCCATGGAGAAATTCCTGCTGATGTCCACCCTGAGCCTCCCTGGCCCAGCCTGAGGCCGTTCCCTCTCCTCCTGTCCCTGCTCCCTGGGAGCACAGCCCAACCCCCCCGGCTGTCCCCTCCTGTCAGGAGCTGTACAGAGCCACAAGGTCCCCCTGAGCCTCCTTTTCTCCAGGCTGAGCCCTTTCCCAGCTCCCTCAGCCTCTCCTGGGGCTCAGCCCCTTCCCAGCTCTGTTCTCTTCCCTAGACACGCTCCAGCCCCTCAGTGTCCCTCTTGTCCTGAGGGGCGCCAAGCATGGCATGAACATGGCAATGCCCATTCCTGCCCACCCCACATCCTCCCTCTCCTCCCCCTGGTCACCCACCTGCGCTCAGGGACATCTCGGCCAGTTTGAGGGGCAGGTCCGCGGGGCTGACGCCGGCGGGCGAGCCCAGGATGTCGGGCAGGGCATTGCGCCGGCCCGTCCTGCCGGAGGATGCGAAGTCCAGCACGGGTTCCACCTCGGTCATGCTAACCCTGGCGAGAGATGTCCCCTCTGTCACCGCCGCAGCGCGGGGAGCTAAAGGGACCCGGCTGTGCTCTGGGCTGGGCGCTCTGGCGCTTTCTGCTCCCCCCCTGCACCCCCTGAGCTCCTCCGGGGGCAAAGGCAGGGCCACCCTGCCCCGTGACTCACCACCCCCACCCTGGCACCTTTGGGTGCTCTGATCTGCGCTAGTAGCTGCAGTGGGGAGGAAGGGAGTCCCCGGGGGTCCCACCAGCACCCCCGCCCCGAGCAGCCTTACCGGGCACCCTCCAGCCTGGCCTGGCACCGCGGCTCCCCCGTGCCCAGCTGAGGGACCCCACGGGGGACAGGAATCAGTCCTGGCTGGGTCCCTCTGGTTCCGACCTGGGGGGCAGAGCGGGAGTCACCAATGGGGCTGGGGACAAGAGGGGGGGGAAGAGGGGGCAGGGAGCAAGTCTGGGTGGGGGGACAGCAGGCTGTGTCCCCATGGGAGCACTCACAGCACCCTCTGCACTGGGGCTGCTCTGAGCCGGGCTGGGATGGGCAGGGACCTTCATCCCTGGTGGGATGCAGGATGGATGGAGGGATGGAGGGATGGATGGATGGAGGGATGGAGGGATGGATGGATGGATGGATGGATGGATGGATGGATGGATGGATGGAGGGATGGAGGGATGGAGGGATGGATGATGGATGATGGATGGATGGATGGAGGGATGGATGGATGGATGGAGGGAGGAATGGATGAATGGAGGGATGGAGGGATGGATGGATGGATGGATGGATGGATGGATGGAGGGATGGAGGGATGGATGGATGGATGGATGGATGGATGGATGGAGGGAGGAATGGATGGATGGAGGGATGGATGGACAGGGATGATGGATGGATGGATGGATGGATGGATGGAGGGATGGATGGAGGGATGGATGGATGGATGGATGGTCGGAGAGCAGGGATGGGGATGCAGATGTGGCACAGGGAGGAAGGTTAAGCCAGCATTGCCAGGGGACAAGGGCATGGAGTCCCCAGCTTGGGGACCCCCCGTGTCCCTTGGAGAGTGGCTCTTGCTGGGCCAGGCAGGCAGCAGCAATGCCGGGGTGCTCTGGGTGGGTGGGAGCTCTCCTGGGAAGTCCCTGGTGTCAGGAAAATCCCACTGGAGTGGAGCCATCCTGGTGCCTGTGCTGCCAGGACGTTCCTGAGGTGTTTGCTCAGCTCTGGGAAACACTTCAGGCTTTTGCTGTGGGAGGTGGCACAGGGGTGGCACAGGACCTGGCAGGGACACGGGCACCCTCCGCCCCCCAAATCCCCTCCACCCCCTCCCAGGGCACAGGGACCCCAAACCACCACCCCAGCAGCCCCGTCCCCTCTAGGCCAGATGCTGGTGGCAATGCTGGGACTGGTGTCCCCAAGCTAGTGGCAGTGGGGGTGTGAACTCACCAGTGTCCTGCTGGGAATTGGTGCTGGGAATCACTGGGAATCACTGGGAATTCCTGCTGGGAATCACTGCAGGGAGGACAAGCCAAGGTCCTCGGGCGCAGGCGCTGTGTGCTCAGGAGGGGTGACCCTGGCTGCGGGGAGGGGGAGAATTAAATTATTAACCCGGGAGGTGATTAGTGATTAGTTAATTAGTGATCAGTGCTGGGCTGGCTGTGCCATAAGGGGCAGGCCCGGTGCTGCTCGGGGGTAAACTGAGGCATGGGGTGGGGTTGGGAGTGGCAAGGGCAGGGCAGTGACAAAGGCGGGGATGTTCCCTGCACGGCCATGCCCCTCTGGAGCCACCTGCGCTGTGCCAGCACAGGTGTGTGCAATGCCACATGTGTGTGCATTGTCACACGTGTGTGTGCATTGTCACAGGTGTGTGTGCATTGTCATATGTGTGTGTGCATTGTCACACCTGGGTGTGCATTGTCACATGTGTGTGTGCATTGTCACACCTGTGTGTGTGCATTGTCACATGTTTGTGCATTGTCACAGCTGCGTGTGCATTGTCACATGTGTGTGTGCATTGCCACATGTGTGTGTGCATTGTCACACCTGTGTGTGTGCATTGCCACACGTGTGTGTGCATTGCCACACGTGTGTGTGCATTGTCACACCTGTGTGCATTGTCACACCTGGGTGTGCATTGTCACACGTGTGCGTGTGCATTGTCATATGTGTGTGTGCATTGTCACACCTGTGTGTGTGCATTGTCACATGTGTGTGTGCATTGTCACACCTGTGTGTGTGCATTGTCACACCTGTGTGTGTGCATTGTCACACATGTGTGTGCAGTCACATGTGTGTGCATTGTCACAGCTGTGTGTGTGCATTGTCACACCTGTGTGTGTGCATTGTCACACCCGTGTGTGTGCATTGTCATATGTATGTGTGCATTGTCACAGGTGTGTGCATTGTCACATGTGTGTGCATTGTCACACCTGTGTGTGCATTGTCACATGTGTGTGTGCATTGTCACATGTGTGTGTGCATTGTCATATGTGTGTGTACATTGTCACACCTGTGTGTGCGTTGTCACATGTGTGTGTGCATTGTCACATGTGTGTGCATTGTCACACATGTGTGTGCATTGTCACAGGTGTGTGCATTGTCACATGTGTGTGCATTGTCTCATGTGTGTGTTTGCGTGTGTCACCTCTGGCTGAGCTGTTCCATGTGACCGTACAGGTGTGTGCATGTGTGACATTCCCTTACAGTCTGGGCATCTGTGCCACTTCTGGTCACATGTGTGACACTCCCTGTCACATGTGGGCCAATCCCTGTCACATGTGTGACACTCTCTGTCACTGTGTGCATGTGTGACATTCCCTGTCACTGTGTGGCACTCCCTGTCACATGTGTCACACCCACTGTCACAGTCTGAGCACGTGGCACCCCCTGGCTCCCAGCGCCATGGCCGTGTCACCTCCTGGTCACAGAGTTTGTCCTCACCTTCCCCCACTCAAGGTCATGTCCCTCCCCTGGCACCGCCTGTGCCATGGCAGCACCCGGGGAGCCCTGAGCCTGGCACTGGGACACGTGTGACATCCCTGTGGGTGACATCCCCGTGGGTGACATCCCCGTGGGTGACATCCCCGTGGGTGTCCCACCGTGTCCCCTGTGTGTTTGGGAGCACACACATTCCGGGGCATTCCGTGGGTTCCAGGGAGCAATCCCACACGGAAAGGGCTGTCCTGCCCTCGGGGTCACCGATCCCGCAGGGGTTTGACAGCCACGGGGATGTGGCACTTGGGGACGTGGGTTGGTGGCTGAGGGAATCGTTGGACGGTGATCTCGGAGGGCTTTTCCAGCCTCAAGGATTCTGTGGATCCCTGCAGATCCCTGCAGATCCCTGTGAATTCCTGTGGATCCCTGTGGATCCCTGAGTTCCTGTGGATCCCTGTGGATCCCTACAGTTCCCTGTGGATTCCCATGAATGCCTATGGATCCCTGTAGATCCCTGTGAATCCTTGTGCATCCCTGTGGATGCATGTGGATCCCTGAGTACCCGTGGATCCCTGTGGATCCTTGTGGATCCCTACAGATCCCTGCTGATCCCTGTGAATCCCAGTGAATTCCTGTGGATCCCTGTGGATCTGTGTGAATTTCTGTGAATTCCTGTAAATTCCTATGAATCCCTGTGAATCCCTATGGATCCCTGTGAATTCCTGTGGATCTGTGAATCCCTACAGACCCCTGTGGATCCCTATGGATCCCCATGAATCCTTATGGATCCCTGTGAATCCCTACAGATCCCCGTGGATCCCTGTGAATCCCTATGGATCCCTGTGGATCCCCATGGATTCCTATGGATCCTTATGGATCCCCACAAATCCTTACAGATCCCCACGAATCCTTACAGATCCCTGTGAATCCCTATGGATCCCCGTGGATCCCTGTGAATTCCTGTGGATCTGTGCATCTCTGTGAATCCCTACAGATCCCTGTGGATCCCTGTGGATCCCCATGGATTCCTATGGATCCTTATGGATCCCCATGAATCCTTACAGATCCCTGTGGATCCCTATGGATCCCTGTGGATCCCCGTGGATCCCTGATTCCATGCTCACACACACATGTGCACACTCACACATTCCCCGCACATCCCAGCAGGGCCGGAGCCCCTCAGGCTGATCACAGCTCCTTCCTGACAGCCCCAGCGCTGGAGAATCAGGAATAATCCTCCTCCAGGACCAGGCTGGATCCACTCGTGTCCTTCCCACGCCCACGGGTGTGGGGATGGGGTCAGATCCCGCGTGTCCTTCCCATTCTGAGAAGACACTGGGGATCAGGACCCCCGTGCTGGCTGGGGACCCAAACCCTGCGGGTTGTCACAGGGCGGGGGACCCTGAGTGTTCCTGGGATGCAGCATCATTGTCCCAGGAGCCCACGGAGCTGTCCCTGCACCCCTGGGGACAATGCCTGAGGTGCCAACACCTGCCCCGTGCTGCATCCTCCTGGTCCCACAGGCAAATCCAACCTGAAAGGGGCAAATTCAATGCAAATGGGGGAAATCCAACCCGAAAGGGGCAAATCCAACCCGAATGGGGCAAATCCAACCCGAAAGGGGCAAATCCAACCCGAAAGGGGCAAATCCAACTCAAAAGGGGCAAATCCAACCCAAATGGGGCAAATCCAACCCAAAAGGGGCAAATCCAACCCAAATGGGGCAAATCCAACCTGAAAGGGGCAAATCCAACCCAAATGGGGCAAATCCAACCCAAATGGGGCAAATCCAACCCAAATGGGGCAAATCCAACTCGAAAGGGGCAAATCCAACCCAAATGGGGCAAATCCAACCCAAATGGGGCAAATCCAACCCAAATGGGGCAAATCTCGGTGAGCAGGGATTTCCCCCTCTAAACAGGGACAGTTTCTGTGGCTTAACGTGGTCTCAACCTAAAAAAGCTCCTCTTGGAGTCACATGGAAGGTCCTCGGGGCCACTGGCTCCTGCTTTAATGCCCCTAATGGGATAGAGGAGGGAAGGGCAGAAATAAACCTTAATCCCTGCTGGAGATGGGCTGCGGGGAAGGTGCTGGGAGAGGTGGAGGGAGGAGATGGACCGGGATCTGTTCCTTGCTAAGGTTCCCTGCGAATAGCAGGGCCCTGGAGGAAGGAGAGGCAGAGAAAGGTGTGACCCGCCCTGGGGACGGAGGAGCCAAAGAAACACAGATCAGGGTCAAACACATCCATGGGCACATCCATTAATTCCCTCAGCATCGGGATGGGCCCTGTGACACAGCTTGGGGTGCTGGGAATGGCAGGGAGCAGAACCCCCAAAAACAGCACCATGGCCACACCACAGCTCTGCCAAACATTCCAGGAATGACAGCAAACCAGGAATGCTCCAGGAATTCAGGGCTTGGGAGGTGTTAGAGTGATGCTGAGGACTCCTTTAACCACAAGGATTTGCTGCTTCAGCTGCTGAATGGTTGATGGGTCGTGAGCTCTTCTGGAAGGGGTTTGGGGCATTTAATGCCTTTGGCTTTCTCTGTTTGTGGGGTTCCTCCTGCTTGTTTAATTCATTTTATGGGATCTGTGCTGGGGATGCTGCAGCCCAAGCAAGCCCTCCGAAAATCCATCAGCAAGCCCTCAATGCTGATGAACATGATGAAAACGGGAAGGATTCAGCCAGGTGAAACTGTAGAACTGAGTAAAATGGGAAGCAAAGAGCTGCCCCAGATCAGGAGGGAACAGGAGCATCATCCAGGAACATGAGCCAGGAGTCCACAGTGGAGGAGAACCCAACGGGGCTGGGCTAACCAGAGCCTGACAGCCACCAGACAGCCCGAGCAGCCCCCGGAGCCTGGAACGGCAGATGGCAACAATTAAACACAGGAGAAGATCTGGAGGGCCGGGAGCCTTCCCGGGGAGGTGGCAGGGCTGCTCCTGCCGGGTTCCTCTCCAGGGAATGCTGCAGCGCTCCCGAGCCAGAGCCCCGGGGATGGCTGTGCCACCTGCCCAGGGACAGCTCCTGGGTCCTGGAGAGACACAGGGATGGGGATAAATATTGCCACAAACTCGTCGTTTCCCAGGAAAGGGGAAAAGGCTGCAGGGATGGCGGCTGGTGAGGGAATATTGAACGTGGAGGTGCAGGAGGACTTTGAGAGCAGGTTCTGCTCCACACCAGGACATGGCTGGAGGGGATGATCCCTTCTGGCAGGGGTGCAGCTCCCAGGAGCCATTCCCATGGGATTCTGGCACCTCCCTGCCTGCCCTCAGCAGCAGAACCACTCTGACCATGGGCCAGCGCTTTCATCCTGAAATCCCCAGGATTCCAGGAGCTTGGCCAGCTCAGATCCTGCCTGGCACCTTTGGAACGATGGTCTGGAGTGAAGCAGGGCAGGGATCCCAGTGACCTACACCTTCTTGGAGCATCAGCAACATCTCCTACTGGTTTTTCCCAATTTTCCCCTGGCTCTTCCTTTCCGTGTGGCCTCAGCTCTTTCCCAAATCCTTGGGGAATTGTTCCAGTGGGATTTCTGATTTCTAAGGCTTACACTGAGCCCAGCCCAGCCTGAGAAGCTCCAGCACATCCCAGTGCCTGCAGGGTTGGCCCCTTCCCTTCCCTGTGATTCCCTTCCCAGCAAACCCCATGTCCCAAAAGCATTGGACACATAGGATCCTCCTCGTGCGGATAATGTCCTTCCAGAGGAATTCCCACCGCCCTCTCTGAGCCCTTCCCACTGTGTCCTGCCTTCAGCTCTGACCTTCCTCCTGCTCTTGCACACTCATCCTCACAGCCAGCCCAGCTTCCCCTTCTCCACCACTCCTGCCTGTGCTCGGATCACCTCAGCCATGGATTTGGGGAATGCTGAAGTGTCTCTTCATCCCCTCCACCATCCTCACATCCCTTGTCTCCCTCTCCTATCCCCATCACTGCCCTGCACACGGGCAGGACCAGCTCTAGGCTCAGTCCCATCCGTGCTCCCGTCCTGAATTATTCCACCCAGACCTCTCCCTGGATTCCAGGGATCCCTTTAGTATCAGCCTTCACTCGCCCTTACTCACCCTCTGCTTCTCTTGCACAGTTTAGGGCTGGAATTCCCAGAGAAGCTGTGGCTGCCCCTGGATCCCTGGCAGTGTCCAAGGGCAGGTCAGAGCACCCTGGGACAGTGGAAGGTGTCCCTGCCCACAGGACTGGATGAGCTTTAAGCTCCCTTCCAATCCAAACCATTCTGGGATTCTAGGACTTTTTTTTTTTTTAGGATTTTTTCCCAGCTGTTGGACTTGGATTTTTTTTCCCACACAAAACCTGAGCTGTGCCCCAGGCAACTCCAGCCTAGATGGAGCATAAACCCTTTCCTTTCCTTCATGGGCTCATCTGGGCTTGTGGGATATTGGGACTGAAATTCCTGTTCAAGGCAAGGAGAAATGGGACACTGGGTAATCTCCATTCCCTGTAATTCCGGATTCCTGCAGGGAGATGTGCACAGGAGGTGGGGTTTGCTGCTGCCATCCATGCAATGGAGCCGCCGGGAGAAGCAGAGGCTGTGCTATTTCCCCGTCAGTCAAGGGGATGGTGGCAGAGTTCAGCTGGGTTTGATATTCCCACAAAAAACAGGAAAAATCCTAAAATCCAACTGGAGTCTCTCCAGATGGGATTTTGGGCTGTTTGTATAAATTGTCCCTTCAGTTTGTACTGCTGGAAACACAAACCAGAGCAAGTCCTGCTCCAGGGGAGGAGTGAATCCGGTTCTTGTACTCTTTGACATCCCAATCCAAAATTTTCCTGAGCAAACCCAAATTCTGCCAACCCAAATCCAGCTGCTTCCAGCCCTGGAGGTGCTCACCATGCTGTGACCCCAAAGGGCCACAGAGAAAATCCCCTCTGGATCCCGCAGGCCTGGACTGGGCCAGGAAAAAGTACTCCAGAGGACTCAGCAGTTTAATCCCAGCACGGCCCTGCTGAGCTCAGCATCTCCCACGAATCCACACAGGGATAAAATTGAGGCATTTTGCCCCTGGGAGCATCCTGGAAAAATTCCGAAAGCACCGGGCAAACCTGGATGGGCAATTCCCGCTGGAGCACCCGAATTTCAGCCCTGGACAAGCCTGAGCTGCTCTAATTAGAGAGCAAAGCCCCAAGGGCCCAGCGGGCAGAGGCACGAGGATGTGGGCTGACAGTGCAGCGTCACCTCCAGGCTTCATCCTGCATCCCAAAGCTCCAGGAGAGGGCATGGAAAACCTGGATAACCTCAGCTGTGCTGCCCATGACATCAATTCCTTCATCCAGAGAGGGAACGGCCACATCCCAGCTCCTTTTCCCCATCCTCCGGGGCTCCCAGCACCCATCGCTGCTTCCCATCCCTGCTGCTCTCCCCTGGGATCCAATTCTCCCCTGGGGAACGTTTCCATTGCTTGGTGCTCACATGGAGCCCTTCTGGCTTTTCCTGCGGGCTGGGAGGGACCGGGTCCCTCTGCAAGGAGGCACTCTGGGAATGCTGCTCTGGCAGGGGTGAGGAGATCCCTGAGGAAGGGATCAGCTCCTGGCTGGGCAAAGCTCAGGGACAGCAGGAAGGTCTCCTCTGCAGCACCAGGGATTTGAAAAGCACCAGGAGCCCCCAGCAATATTCCAGCCATGGCTATTCGCTGTGGGAACACGGCAAATCCTGAGGGCTGGCAGAGCTGGCAGCTCCGTTTTTCCCAGTGCCAGGGGGAGGGGACAGCTCCGGGAGCCAGCTTGGCACCAGCAGGGAGAGACCCTCACCCCACGGCACTTGGGGCGGGGATGGGGAGTGGTCCTGCAGGAGCAGAGCCCTGGATCCTGCCCAGAGCTCCCAGGAGAGACTGCCCTGCACCCGGGGAGGGATGTGGAGAGGAGTCCTGGGTGGGGAGGGAAGGAAGGAAGGAAGGAAGGAAGGAAGGAAGGAAGGAAGGAAGGAAGGAAGGAAGGAAGGAAGGAAGGAAGGAAGGAAGGAAGGAAGGAAGGAAGGAAGGAAGGAAGGAAGGAAGGAAGGAAGGAAGGAAGGAAGGAAGGAAGGAAGGAAGGAAGGAAGGAAGGAAGGAAGGAAGGAAGGAAGGAAGGAATGGTGCGGAAGGAAGGAAGGAAGGAAGGAAGGAAGGAAGGAAGGAAGGAAGGAAGGAAGGAAGGAAGGAAGGAATGGTGCGGAAGGAAGGAAGGAAGGAAGGAAGGAAGGAAGGAAGGAAGGAAGGAAGGAAGGAAGGAAGGAAGGAAGGAAGGAAGGAATGGTGCGGAAGGAAGGAAGGAAGGAAGGAAGGAAGGAAGGAAGGAAGGAAGGAAGGAAGGAAGGAAGGAAGGAAGGAAGGAAGGAAGGAAGGAAGGAAGGAAGGAAGGAAGGAAGGAAGGAAGGAAGGAAGGAAGGAAGGAAGGAAGGAAGGAAGGAAGGAAGGAAGGAAGGAATCTCAGCATCCCAGGGAGGAATGCAGGTAAAAATTCCACCACATCCCAGGGAAGTACGGACACTTCCCAGCAAGGAGTCCCACCCCACCCCAGGAAGGGATGGAAGCTGCTCCAGCCCTCCCAGGTGTTTGGCAGCCTGGGGGCTGTGACCTACTCCAGAGCTATTCCTATCCCAGCCTCCACCCCCAGCAGTTAATTCCCTTTAATTAACTGATTAAAGGTAATCAGCTGGTGTGGTGGGAGGAGAACAGGAATGCTTCCTGGGGAGTTTGGGTGCCCATCAGGGACCCTACAAAGGTGCCGGGTGAGCCCCTCTTCCCAATGCTCCCCAATCCCATTGGATCCTTCCGGGTCCTTTTTGAGTCCAAGGGGGAAATGCAAGGGTCCCTTTGGGATGAGGGGGATGGAACCCACCCCAGCCCCACAGAGAGGGGCCTGGATAAACCTGCCCTGCCCTGCGAGTCAGGGAATTCAACAGCAGCGCCATGTCTCCGTGGAGAAGGAGGGGATTTAATGAGGGTAATTAGGGTGATTGAGCCCTGGGTAATGGAGCTCCCAGCAGAACCCACAGTTCCCTGCTCCGACACACCACAAACGGTAATTTTGCATAATAAAACCAGGTAATTTTGCATAATAAACGTGTCACCCACATCTGCAGCAGTTCCGTTCCTCGCCAGGTTCAGGCTCCCTCCTCCCCAAATGGTTTTCAATCCCTGCTCCAGCCTGAGCATCCTGGCTGGAGCCGACAGACACGATCCTGGGATGGGGACACCCTGGATTCTCTCGGCTGTGGAGCCGTGGGTGGCACAGGGATCGGTGCCAGGGGAAACCCAGGGAGCTGTGACAAGGGCTGGGGCTGTGTGGGGGCACAGGGTGCCAGCTGGGTGCCACCAAGCCTATCCCAGGCTGTGCCGTGCCCTGAGCTGGGTGACACAGGAGCTCGTGCACCACAGGAGCCTCATCTCCCAGCACAAGGTCCTCTCCATCAGCACTGGTGGCACCTGGAGAGGGAACGGGGGAGGCTCCCAGCCCTGCCAAAGCACCGGGATGAGTGCGGGCAGGCACCCAGGGATGAGTTCTGGCCAGCTGGTGCCTTCCCAGGCCACGTGCTGCAGCTGGAACCTCCCTGGGGAGCCTCGGGCGTGTGCTCCCCCTGGGCCCTGGGTGCCAGTGGATCCTCTCCTTCCCACCACAGCTCAGCCAGGGAGGGAGGTGGAAACTTCAGGACACGCTGGGACCCCTCACAAGGGACCCCCAGCCTGTGCTGAGGCCTTGCACGGAGGTGATCTGGTTGTTTTCCACCATCCCTGCAGAATGGGAGCACCATTGGGGTTCTCCAGCATGGTGGCTGTCACCACAACCCTGTGACAAAACCCCCACCCTGGGGAAGCTGGCAGGGAGGGGACCAAAAGCCAAGAGGGGAAGAAATCCGTGCAGGCACCCAGGGATCAGAGGCACGGCTGGAAATCCGTATGGAGCAGTGCGGATCCAACAGCCCTGGGCTGAGCCAGGGGCTGGAATTGCCTCCCCGGGAACCAAGGGCAGAGCAGGGCTGGGGTCCCATCCTGCCCGTGGTACCAGGTCCCTCCAGGGCCCAGAGCACCCGGTCAGGTCAGGAATGGGCACCAGAGCTCCTCCAGCTGAGCCAGGAGCTGAACCCCAAGGTTTTCTCCTACAACCAAACCCCAAGAACTTCCCCAGAGTACCCCCGCTCTGCCTCCCAGCATCCCAGGCTGGGAAGAAATGCTGATTCCCTCGATTTAAAAAGTGAGGATCTGGCTCTGCCACCACCTTGCCCCTTCCCAAACCTCCTGCAGGTGAGGGGTGGGGACAGGGGGACAGGGCAGGGCCGTGCCCGTTTGTGCCAGCAAGGATTGAGGTGTCCCTTGGTGGACACCCCAAGGTCATGGGCTGGGAGCATTTGGGGTGAGCGTGGGACATCGTGCCTCTGCCACCTCCTCGGTGGCACTGCCACCCAGCCAGGGGACAGGAGCCAGCTCCGGGGACCAGAGGGACCCGATCCAAGCATCTGCAGGGGCAAGCTGCCAAAATGATGCCCTGAAGGCAGGGAGGAGGGGCAGTCCCTGGGGGAAGCCCTTTCCTCCCGGGAGGAAGCACCAGGAAATGTGTGTCCCCTGCACGGGGGGGCTCAGCCCTGGGAGGACTCTCCGTGCCTGGGGACCCCGGCAGCTCCCCGGGCCCAAATCATCCGGGAAGCTCCAACCCGGGAAGCTGAGGGCTGGAGCTGGGGGTGGGGGGAGAAGATGGTGGCTGAGAGGGACGGGGCAGGGGGGAAGGTGGAGGGGGCAGTGGTGACCCAGGACATGCAGGGGGTGACAGAGGTGCCACGGGGGGGGTTGACCTGAAGTGCCCACCCTGAGACAGACAAGCCTCGCTCAGTGCCTCAGCGCTGCTCCCCCAAATCCCCTTCGGAGCCCCCCGCCCCTGGTGGGGTGGGCCCAGACACCCCAAACCCTCGAGGGCCGCCAAAGTTTCATCCCCCAAAACCCTTCTGTCCCCGAGGCCACCGCCATCCCCTGACCCTCCGGCCTCTCCCCTTCCCAGGGAGGTGCCAAGGACGGGCGCCTCCTTCCCGGGGTGGGCACCCAGCCCCCGGGGTGGGCACCTGCTCCGCCGCCCCGGGGAGCACCGGGCACCCTCCGCGGTGGCCCAGGGCCTCGGTGCCACCACGTCACCTGCGCCCAGCAGCCGCCGGCCACTCACCTGGTGCCAGCGGCGACGCCGGTGCCGAGGCCGGTGGGGATGGTGACACTGACGCTAATGCCGGTGCCGATGCCGGTGCCGATGCCGGTGCCGGGGGTGATGTCGGTACCGGTGTTGATGCTGATTCTGGTGTCAGTGCCGGTGCCGAGGGTGATGCCGGTGCCGGTGCTGGTGCTGAATCCGGTGTCAGTGCCGGTGCCGATACCGGTGGTGATGCCGGCGTCGGTGCCGATGGTGATGCCGCTGTCGGTGCCGATGGTGATGCCGGTGTCGGTGCCGGTGGTGATGCCGCTGTCGGTGCCGGTGTCGGTGGTGATGCCGACGCCGATGCCGGTGCCGGTGCCGGTGCCAGCCCGGCTGCCGGGGGAACGATGCTCCGCGCTCGGCAGGAGCCGCGGGGAAGCCTCCGGCTCCAGGCGGCCCTGGGGCACCCGGGGCCGAGCCGCCGCCGCCGCCGCCCGCCCAGCGCCGCCGCTCCCGCCCGGCCCGGCCCCCGCTCCGCGCGGGGGGGACCCAGCGCCGGCCCCGCCCGCCGCCCCCCCGCTCCCCCCGCCGCCGGGGCCGCCCCTCGGCCCCCCCCGGGCTGCTGTGTCCCCGCGTCCCCCCGCGCTGAGACAGGGAGGGGGCTGGGACATCGCCCCGGGTCCCCTCTCCCCCAAAGCTCCGTGTGCCTCTGCATGCGTGGCCCCTCTTGGACCCCCAGCCCGGGCGGGGGGCTCGCAGTCCGGCGTGGCCACCAGCCCTGCTGGGGGAAAATGGTAATTTTCCCCCAAATTTCCTCTGGATTCGGCTCCCCGGCTGCAGGAGCCCCACGGCCCCAGGGGGGTGGGCTGGGGGAGCTCTTGTCGCCCACCAGGACAGCCTGACCCCAGCCCACGCAGCTCCATTTAGCGCAGTCCCAACCAATTGTCAGGCTCCAAATCTCGGAAAAATAAAGAATTGCAAAATCTGTGGCTGCACCCGAGTGGCATGTGGCGGGTGGGGGAGGGGGCGGGGGGCTGGGAGACCCTGAGTGCGGCTGGAAAATCCAGCGGATCACGGCACAGCCCCGCGCTCTGCCCTGCTCGGGGACCGTCCCCGCTGCAAGGACGCGGAGCCGATGCCACCGGCTGCTCCTGGCCTGACACCGGTGTCACCTTCAGGGAGGGACACGGCCAACGCCGAGGCTGGGAGATGGAGGTTCCCACCCCCACCCCGAGCTGGGTCAGGGCAGCGAGGTGGGGGAGGCTCCGTGAGCAGAGAGGGAATTGAAATCCACTGGGATTCGCACCCAGGAGCAGTCACCACCTCCCAACGCTGCCATCGGAGCCCCTGCAACCGGGAAACGGTGGGGGTTTGGTGACAGGCTCCAAAATGTCCCTCCTGGCCCTGCAGGTGGCTGTCCCCAGGGCTGGGGGAGCGGGCCGTGCTTTGGGGAGGGACACTCCTGGGGACAGGGTCCCTGCTCCCCACCCTGCCCCGGGACGCGAGTGGGGCTGGGCGATCCCAGATTCCCGGCTCTGGCCAAGCTCCTCTCCCTGCTGCTGGCGAGGGGCGATGCTCAGCACGTGCAGTGAGGTGTCCGTGCTGTCCCCTCCGCCCGTGGGCCGCGGGGACGCCGTGATGGTCGCTCCAGGCACAGCCGGTGCCGCACACCCGGGGCGGGCGGTGCTGCCCCGGCCCCCGCACCCACCGGCGGGACAGCCCAGGGGACAGCCACACCGGAGCCACCAGGACACGGCCGGTGCTGCTCTCCGTCCCCCAAAATCCCGGGAGGGGCTGCAGCCCCCGTGGCCAACAGCCGGGGGAGGGACATTCGTGGCGCTGCTCGCTCACGCGTGGTGACGGGCGAGTGGCAGCTCCCGCGCGGCCGCCGGGGAGCGGAGCCTTCGCCAGCCGCTATTTTTAGCTGCTCACGCTCCGCTTTCTCCTTGACTGTCTCCCCTCTCCCGAGCAGTCGCGGGCCGAGCCGCGGCGATGTTTATCCTGCCTGGCACCCGATCGGATGTGACACGGCTGTCGCGGGCCAAGGGACGGCTGCCGTCCCTCCGCTCCTGGAGGCGGCTGGGAGCGAGGGGGGAGGCTGTGGGGACGGGGAGGGACAGGAGGGAAGCCCGGAGTGATTCGGAGTACCTTGGAGAGCTCTCCCTTTCTCCCAGTCCATCCCCGGGGACGCTCTGCCCTGGGACAGCTGAAGGGCAGCCACGCCACGTCCCCATTCCTCCCGAGGCTGAACGTTCCCCTCTCCCTGTGTGATCCTTTGGGGGTGGGAACTGATGAAACTGAGGCACACAGGAGATGTGTGAGTCCCTCTGATCCCACCAGTGCGGTGCTGACACGGAATAACCTCTCCCAGCCCACCTGCCTCCAGGCCATGCTGAGCACCAGGAGCCCACAGCCCCTGCTGGAGCTCACAGAGCTCGGGTACAAACCCCAGGGATTCAGGACAGCAGCTGCCGACGAAAGAATGATTCCCTTCTCAGGAAGCCCTCAGCGGGAGCTGGCCCAGGGCAGGGCCGTGGTGCTTGGGGCTGCACCAGCGTGGGGGCAAAGGCTGCTCTGCTCTTCCTCTGCTCTTTCAGCTCCTGCTCTGGGGTTTTGCAGACCTTGGAATCTGATTCCCAGGATACTCCCAGCAGGATGAGTTGCCCTGCTGATGTGGGGCTGCAAATACACCCTTCGTGGCCTCCCGAGCATTGGGCGAGCCCCTGATTCATCCACCAGGGATGTGAAGCTGGCGAGGATGGGCTAGACCCCTCCCTACTCTGCCACCTGCTCGAAATCCCATTTTCCCCTAAAAAAGCAGGATCCAGAACTGGGAGGAAATGGGTTTGGGAGAGTCCATTCTCCTGCTGCTGCCCAGCTGCTTTATCCCCCTGGGGCAGGACTAAACCCCACCGACCCCGAGCAGCCACAGGCCTGGGGCAGTTCCTGGCGTGGAGCAGCAGGGAAGGAGCAGAGCTGTTTCCTGCTCCCCTGCCCAGCACTGCGGGCTCTGATCTGGGCTAAAAGTCACTGCTGGGGAGAGCAGCCCCGTGCTGTTCCCCTTTTAGATGCATCTTTCCCACTTCCAGCCCGGCTAAGCCCCTGCTGCCCTGCTGGGGACACAGGTGACATGCGGGAAAGGTCACTGCTGCGCCCGGGGGCTGCGTCAGTCCCTGTGCTCAGGTGCTATTTCGGGACACGGGTCACAGGGTTTGGGGACCTGCAGGTCGTTCCCTGGCTGGGCGCTGGGACTTTCCATCAGCTCCGGCAGGACACGACCCCCAGGCCGCCCCTGGAGGGATGGAGGTGGCTCCTGAGGGATGGATCCGCAGGAATTCCTGCTCAGCCCTGGTGGAAAACCTTCCTGCCTGGAGATCTCGGGAGCCAAAGGCAGCCAGAGCATTTCCTTGCCTGGAGGATTTCAAACCAGAGGGAAAATGCCAGCAAAGATCTCCCAGGGAGAGGATTTGTCACCAGGCAGGCTGGGGCGTCACACTGAGACGAGAGTCTGGACATCTCCGTGCTGCAGCAGTGCCCTTCCCAGGCAGCCTCCGAGCTCCAGGACTGCCATCTGGATCCCAGTGTGCTGCTCCGCCCTGTCCTTCACAGGGCACAAGGATTCTGCAGCTCCATCTGCCCCCAGGACGTGATGGAGATTTTGGAGATCTTCCCCCCGCGGCGTGTGCCCAGCCCAGAGCATCCTGCCGTGGTGGGGGACAGCACACGAGCTGCTTTTCCTATTTTTATCCCCAATTTCAAGCCGCCAGGGCAGCTGGAATACCTGCAATGAGTTGCACAGGTCCTTGCAACTCATCTGCAGCCTCGCTGTCCCCGGCAGAGTGGAAAATTTCAACCCAAAGAGGGATTTGTTGTTGTTTTTGCGGCAGCACAAGCTCCTTCCTGACCCAAAGGTGAGGTGGATCCCGCAGCCAGAAGCAATCCCAGCCCGAGGCTCATCCTGCTGCCAGTCCACCACAGAAACTGTGGAAAAAAGGAACACTGAATGACTCAAAGTGCCTCTCTTGGGGCTCAGCCACCGAAATATTCATCCCCCGCCCCGGTGGGCCAGCAGAACGTGCAAATTATTTCTGGGAATTAGTTCAGGAAACCACCTTGCCTATGCATTGGCTCTGACATTGGCTTAAATCCCACATTTCTGGGCAGCAGCCTGGAGTGCACAGGCAGCAGTGAGCCCGGGCAAGGTCAGCACAGCTCAGAGCAGCACAGCAGGGCTTGGGAAGGGCTGGGCTGGGATTTGCCCAGCTCCTGCTTTAAGGGGCCAGATCAGGGCGGCGAGGGGAGCGTTGGGAGGAAAGGTGTGCTGGAGTTAACCGAGCGGAAAGCCAGCATCCCAAAAAATGTGTTCCTGGGCAAAACCAGAGAAGCGCTCAAATCTATTCTTCACGCTCCAGTAACTCCCAGATGCCTGGATGGGGATGTGGAGCCTCCCAAACACCTCCCGGCTCGGGGGAGCAGCTTGTCCCTTGTCCCCTGCACACACAGGGAGACAACTCGGGGATTTCACCAACGCCCCCAGATTTCAGCCCTGACTGCCCAGCTGAGCGCAGGGGTGCTGCAAAGCATCCCCAAATCGGTGCCAAGTCCCCAGGTGGGTGGCCAGGGAGTGGCCGCGGGCCGCGGCTCGGAGCTGGGGGCTGCGGGCGCTGCCTGCAGCACCTCCCGCAGCCGCGGGGATTTGTGCAAAGCTCCCAGCGCCCGGGTTGGGCTTTTTTTATCCCTGGCTGCTCTTACGTTGACATTCTTAGCTGTGCCACTGGCTCCAGCGCTGCTCGCTAACCCCTTTTACAGGCGGCTAAATATAGCCCAGGCAGCCAAGCAAAATCTGCTCGGCACGGCCACGTGGGGCTCGGCAGCGCCGCCGCAGCCACGCCGGGCCGGGGGGGCTGCCAGCACCGGGGGGGCACGGCCGGGTCCCCGCTGGTGGCATCTGTCACCCCGCGGTGGCTCGGCGCCGTCCAGGTGAGGCTGATGCTCCCGATGGCTTCTCCCCGCCCGGGTGCGCCCGTTCTGCTCCCACCCCGAGGTGTGCAGGGGCTCTCGCACCCATCTGGAGCATCTGGAGCTGGTTAGGATCCCTGATCCTGGCAAAACACGGTGTGAAAGGCCGGCTGGCTAACAAAAACCCGGTGTGGCTAACAGAAACCCAGTATGGCTAACAGAAACCCAGTATGGCTAACAGAAACCCAGTGTGGTTAACAGAAACCCGGCTGGCTAACAAAAACCCAGCCTGGCTAACAAAAACCCAGCCTGGCTAACAGAAACCCAGCCTGGCTAACAAAAACCCAGCCTGGTTAACAAAAACCCAGCCTGGCTAACAAAAACCCAGCCTGGCTAACAGAAACCCAGCCTGGCTAACAAAAACCCAGCCTGGCTAACAGAAACCTGGTGTGGCTAACAAAAACCCGGCCTGGCTAACAAAGAACGGCTCTGGGAGCCCGCGGGGTGCAGGGAGTGAGCCCCAAAGCCAGGGAGGAACCCCCTGGGCTCACCCGCACCCCACAAAGGCTCTGCGGAGCAGGGACAGAACTCGGGGATGGGCTCAGCTCGGCTCTTTCCTCTCCTGTCCAAGAGCGATATTTCCGCTGGAGCCATGAACTCATTAAGCAGACACTGATCTAATTGTCTCCACGCAGCCACTTGTGAGGGTATTTTTTTCCTTCTCTTTTTGGTTTTAACTGGCGAGAACGAGGTGAAAGGCCGAGCGGAGAAGTCTAATTGGATCCCCACGGCTCATTAGCCATTTCTCCGAGAGGGAGAATCGTTAAGGCTGCAAACGAAGAGGCTCGGAAACTGCACGTGCCTTGGGCAGCTCTCCCAAATTTCCATCCCCACGGCTCCTGTGTATCCAGTGGGAAGTGGGGATGTCCTGTCAGCCAGGGGAATGCACGGAGGGGCTCGGGGGGGCTCCAGATGGATTTTGGAGGAAGGCTGGTGGCTTTGGGTGACTGTGGGCACCAGGAAGGGCAATTGAGGGGCTCCAGTCCAGAGCTGGGCTGAGGATCCCAGCAGGAACATCCAGAAGGGAACGGAAGCATCAGCTCCTCGTGCCAGGGCGACCAAGGACACCTTCAGAGCAAGGCCTCACCCTGCTGCTTCCTCCTGCAGGTTCCCTCCCCCACCACCTCTGGGGCTTCCTCAGGGAAGAAATGCAGCTCACGGTGCAGTAACCCCCAAATTTTCCAGCCCATGAGAGAGCCAGTGGTTGTGGCAGCACAGAATCGCTGGTGTGACAGTGCCATCCATCACCAGCCAGGCGGCTGGGCACCGCCAGGAGAAAGACAAACAGCATCTGTCCGAGCTCAGCAGGGAAATGCCGCAGCTTTCCCAGCCCGTCCCTGTGTCTGGGAGCCCAGGACAAATCAGAATTCAAGGACAGCATTTCCTGGCCTCACAGCTCTTCACCCTCCTGGCTGGGAGAGGCTGTGGGGAGAAGACCCCAGCACGATGACAAGGGACAGGTTTGGTGACGGCCCCATGGCAGCTCCACATCATCCCAGAGGCCTTTGAGACACCTCAGACTGACAAAAGGTGCTTGAAGAGGGTCCCAGTGGCTCAGGGAGATTCCCAGAAGCAATGCCAGAGGGTGGGAAGCCATCAGGAAACTCAGAGGGTTTTTTGGAGCTCCCTCAGGCTCCAGGGCTGGGCTGCTCTCAAGGGCTGAGCCCCAGGGAATGGGCACAGCCCCGAGGCTGCCAGGGATGCACAGGGTGGGATTGTTGGGGGTCTGGGCAGGGACAGGGTGGGACTGGATGATCCTTGTGGGTCCTTTCCAGCTCAGGATATTCGGTGATTCTGTGATTTTGTGATTTGAGATGTTCTGGGCTGGGAGGATGGGAGGGTCCTGGTGAACAGAAAAGACACAAAAGGAGCCCAAACACAGAAGGTTCTGCAGATTCCTGCAGTGCTTCTCCTGAAAATCATCCTCCTCTCTTCCCCTGGCTCTGAGTCCCGGCTCCCGTGACCCTGAACACCCTGACTGGCTGCAATTAAAGGCCGAGCAATTGCCCGTTGCTCTCGTGTCTCTGTTTATTACGGAGGAGCTTAGTGGAAAACTAATTCCCCAACCGCCTCAGAGGCATCCTCGGGCGGGGGAAGGGAGATGCTTCCATCTCACTCCTGCATACATCCTTCCCGTCCCAGGCTGGCTTTGTTCCTGTCCCCATTCCCACCTGGAGCTGCAAACCCCAAGGGAGGGAGCAGAGCTGAGCAAAGCCCTTTGGGGGCTCCATTCCTGCCCCTCCTTGCAGCACAGGGTGGGCAGGGGGACCCCCGAGCTCCCCAAAGCACCCCAAACACAAGCCTGGGATGTGCCTGATCACAGCTGGGGCTCAGGGGAAGGGTCCTGCATGCCCTAAATCCCATCTGGGAGCCCCAAAGGCAGGACCCCCCCACAGAGCAGGGGTTCTCAAGCCCATCACCCCAAAAATGCACCTGGAGCCACGGCTGCACTTCCCTGCATCACACAATGCTCTGGAGAGCACCGATGGGTTTAGTTGGTTTTCCAAATACAGACCCAATTATTAATTATTATTAATTGCTCTAATGTAGGTTTATCCATGACTAGCAGGGCTCGGGAGCAGCAATTCCTGCTGGCTGCACCCACGGCTAAGCTGGTATTGTCCCAGATACAGTCACATGAGAGCATTTGTTTTCCCAGGCCGAGGGCATCCCTGGCAAGCTGCTCCTGGCCCTGCTCCCCCAGCCCCATAATCCCCCCACGGCAGGGAGAAATGGGGGTCTGAGCCCTAGTGAACCACATTTTAGGTTTTAGGTGCTCTGAGCCCTAGTGAACCACACACTGAGGGAAAGGTGCCTCGGGGATGCTGAGAGATGCAGGGGAAGAAGCAGAAGGAGAGGCAGAGGGAAAACCAAAGGTGTTCTGTTGGGATCCATGGACAGGGATGCTCCCAGCAGTGCTGGAGGCAGCGCCATGGCCCTGAGCTCTCCACATCACACATTTCCTGGTCCTCGTCTCCCTGTGTGCAGGGTGATGGGAAACTCGTCTGTCCGGAGCCCTGTCGCTTGTGCCACTGCTGTCACACTGCTGTCACATCGCTGGGACCCGCCAGGCCCAGGGCAGCCTGCGCTGCCCACAGCCCCTCCCCAGAAGGAGACACCCAGAGGGGACACCGAGGGGCTGCTGCTGGAGGTGGCGGCAGTGGGGTGGCCTGGTGGGGGACAGCCCTGCCGGGCAGGTGGGGACCCTGTCCCTGCTGGCAGCCGTGCCCTGCCCGGCCCAGCGGAGCGGCAGGGACCGAGCCCGGTGGCCGTGCCGTGTCCGGCAGTGCGCATCGCCCTCACTCCGGCACTGCCATCTGGTGGCACCGTCAAAGGGACCAGGGGACAGTGATGGGTCCCTCCTTGTCCCTCCGGGGTGCATGGAAGGATCCCTGCCCCTGCCGTGCCAGCGGGCTCACGTGCCTGCAAGGACAGCGGGACCGAGGGGACAAATACCTGCCCGGGAAATTTGCCCTCCTGGGGAGGACAGGGACTGAGGACATTCCCGCTGCGGATGTCACAGGGCCCTGACACCGAGCCAGCAGGAGATGGGCGCTGTCAGACCCCCTCCCCCCTCCCCGGGGGCTGTGTCAGAGCCACCCCTCGTGTCCCCATGGTCTGTCACTGCCACACCCGTGCCCGGGGCAGGATGTCGCCGCACACGGCCCAGCGCCTCCGGAAAGGGGAGAAACCTGAGCCCGCTGAGATCAGGGAGCAGTTTTCGGGGGCTGACCTCGCCCAGCCAGCAGCTTTGGGGAGCCCACAGAGGCTCAGACAATCTTTATTAATTTGTGCCAACTGCTGATCAGGAGCCAAACCCCAGAGCTTCACCTCTGGGGCAAAAAGTGTGACACCTTCCTCTTCCTCAAGGACACAGGGGACATGTGGCCCCAGCCCCGTGCCCCCGAGTCTGCTGCTGTCACATACTCATGTCCTTTCTCCTCTGTCTAAATTTAGGGTCTGGAAGTGGGCTGGCACATCCCGGCTTATCCCAGCCCTTGAATTATGCATGGCAGCAGCAGAGCAGCACTCACCGCCCTGGGAGGACCTGCCGGGCTCCAGCTGGGCAGGAAGAGTGGGGAAAATCTGTGGTGTGGACCCTGAGCCAGGCCTGGCCCTGCAGGGGAGGGGGTTCAGGCCGCTGGGTCTGCTGGGCATGGTGGGAATGCTGGGAACAGTGGGAATGCTGGAACTGGAAGCTGTGCTGTCAAATCCAGCAAGAAGGGCTCCTACAGGAGGAAAAGGGGTCCAGGGATCCCGTGGGGGAAGGCTGGAGCAAGGAATTCGACCCTTGGAGGAAGAGCGTCGGCTCAGGGGATGCTTCAGCAGGCTGGGTGTGCTCAGTGCAGCCCAGGACAACTCTCACCTCCCACAGCAGGGACATGCCAGGCGCTGCCTCACGTTTCCCCTGGTGCCCCCCAGCACCCCCAGGGCCTTCCCCAGAGCTGTTCTCCAGTGGCTCCCACCCCATATTGGAGTCTGGGATTGTTCTCCCCAGGGGCAGAACTTTGCCATTCTTTGTCCTTGTGGAACTTGATGAGGATCCAGTCATCCTCCCAGGGCCTAGAGGGGCTCCAGGAGAGCTGGAGAGGGACTGGGGACAAGGGATGGAGGGACAAGACACAGGGAATGGCTTCCCCGTGCCAGAGGGCAGGGATGGATGGGATATTGGGAATTAGGAATTGTTCCCTGGAAGGGTGGGGAGAGCTGGGATGGAATTCCCAGAGAAGCTGTGGCAGCCCCTGGATCCCTGTGAGTGTCCAAGGCCAGGCTGGAGCAGCCTGGGACAGTGGGAGGTGTCCCTGCCATGGCAGGGGTGGGATGGGATGAGCTTTAAGGCTCCTTCCAACCCAAACCATTCTGGAATTCCATGACCCTTCTCGCGGGCTGCCTCTAACCCAGGAAGGGCTCCTGGCCGTCCCCCCAGGCCCCGCGTGGGTCCCGGAGCCCCCAGCCCGGCCCGTCCTCGCGGTGTGGGTGGGGTCCCCTCGGTGGGTCCGAGGGGCGACAAAGGGGGACAGAGCGTGGATGGAGGAGGATGAAAGGGACACGGAAAGGGATGGAGGGACATGCAGAGGGGGTGGAGTGAGGATGGAGCAGCCACGCAGGGACCCCCCTGCGGCCGGGAGGGGCCCGGCCCCTCCTTCGCTCCCCCCGCCGCCGTAGGGCCGCCCCGGGGGAGGTGCGGCGGGAGCGGCCGCCCCGAGCTCCCGGGCCGGGCGGAGCCAGCGCGGCGGCGGCGAGCACCGGGAGCCGGGAGAGCGATCCGGGAGCGCGATCCGGGAGCGGCGGCAGCACCATGGGGGCCTGTCTCGGGGTGTGCTCCCTGCTCAGCTGCGTGAGTGCCCTCCCGGGGCGGGGAGAGCCGCGATGCTCGGGGCCGCAGCGGCGGGCGCGGCCCGGGGCGGGCGAGGCGCGGCTGCGGCGGGGCCGGAGCAGCAGCAGGGTCCGGGGAGGCCCGGGGGGGCTGAGGGACACCCCGGGGATGTGCCCCGCTACACCCGGACCTGGGGCGTCAAGGGATGCCAGGAGGGTGATGCAGGGGACCCGCCCCTGTGTACGCAGGGGGTACAGGGGACCCCGGCAGGACACACCGCTGTGTTTGGGGGGGATGCAGGGGACCCCCGGGGGATGCACACCTGTGGACATGGGGGATGTGGGGCAGGCCCAGGGATGTATCTGGGGGGGAATCAGGGGGTGCATCCCGCAGGGCCTGGAGAGATGTGGGGGATACCCGGAGCAGGGCATCCCACTGCATCCGGGGGATCCACGGGACACAGAGTGTTCGCTCCAGAGAACTCTGGGGCTCTCGAACATCACAGGGAGGGGAATGGGGAGGGGAATGGGGCGGGCGGTGTACCCCAGGGCCCTCGGGGGCTGTGGGAAGGCAGAGCAGTGATGTCCTGCTGAACCTGGAGGAGTGGGGGGGTCCTGGCCCCGCTGTGGAACGAGTGGCTGGGGGTCCTGCCTGGTCCTCCCTGCCGAGCCCCAGAGTGGGGATGGAGTAAGAGCAGAAGCTGGGACAGGGGTGCAGGGGCTGTGTGTGGGGTGCCCTGGCCCAGGGTGTGTGATTTGGGGGCCCAGGGCAGGTGCATGGTCTGTGATTTGGGGTGCCATGGTCCAGGGTGTGTGATTTGGGGGCCCAGGGCAGGTGCATGGTCTGTGACTTGGGGTGCCATGGCCCATGGTGCGTGATTCGGGATGCTCTGGCCCAGACTGTGTGATTTCGGGGCCCAGGGCAGGAGCAGGGTGTATGGTTTGGGGTGTCCTGGCCCATGGTGTGTGATTCAGGGTGCTGTGCCCTGTGCCATGGGGTGTGTGGCTCGGCTGACGCAGGCACCTGCCCACAGCAGCACTTCCTGCCCTGGCGGTGCCTCACCTGCGGGCACGGGGCCAGGGCAGGGCTGTGGAACCAGCCCCAGAGCTGCCGGCCTGGAAACCTGGAAATGGGACCTGTTTTGCAACTTGACCTCGGAGTGCTGGAGTGTTCAGAAGTGTGGGATCGCAGGGAGGGCGGTCTGCAAGGCCCCCCCTCTGTAACACATTCCTGTACTTTTCCTTATGGGCAGCTGCTGGGAAAGCAGGGAATTACTCCAGAGTGGGGCTGTGGAGGTTTCTAGATGAATTCTGGAATTTTTTCTCCCAAAAACTGTAGTGGCTCAGGCCGTGGTAACAGAGTAGAGTCGCTGTATAGGTTTAATTTTCTTGTCCCTTCCAATGGAAGTTGTTGACGAAGGGGCTGTTTTAGCACGGGTCTGAGCTGAAGAACTACAACACTGAAAAAACCCAAAACCAAACTGAACAACCCCCCTAGTCTGTGTTATTTATTTATTTATTTTAAACAAGAACATCCTGACTAACTCCTTCTGCTCTGCCTGCATCCCTTGAGTCACAGCATCATGAGATTGCCAAGCCTTTTCTTCAACGCTTTCCCACTAAAACCCTCAAACAAGCTGTTCCTGAGTGAAACTTTGCATCACAAAGGAAAATTTCTCTTCCCCTGCCTCCAGTGTTTTCCAGGCTCTGGTACCAGGTTTGGTACTGATTAACCTCCCCGCTCGTTAATTTGGCAGCAGAGAAACACCAGTTGCTCGGCATTGCTTTGGGTTGACTCACTCTCGGTATTTTTGGGCCTGCCTGGGTGAAGGCAGCTCGCAGATGTGTGTTGGGGTGGGGTTGGGGTGGTGTAGTTGGGGCGATGTTGTTGGGGTGGTGTCATTGGGTTGGTGGTGTGGGATGGTGTTGTTGGGGTGATGTTGGACTGCTGTAGTTGGGTTGATGGTGTGGGTCGGTGTTGGGGTGGGTTTGGCTTGATGGAGTTGGGCTGAGGGTGTGGGTTGGTGTTTTTGGGGCGATGTTGGGGTGGCGTTGGTGTAGCGCTGTTGTACTTGGGCTGGTGGAGCTTGGGTGCTGTTGTTGAGGGGCTGTTGTACTGGTGCAGTTGGGATGATGGAATTGGGGTGGTGTAGTTGGGATGATGGAATTGGGGTGGTGTAGTTTGGTTGGTGGTGTTGGGGTGGTGTAGTTGGGTTGGTGGAATTGGGGTGGTGTAGTTGGGTTGGTGGTGTTGGGGTGGTGTAGTTGGGATGATGGAACTGGGGTGGTGTAGTTGGGTTGGTGGTGTTGGGGTGGTGTTCTTGGGGTGATATTGGGCTGGTGTTGTTGGGATGGTGTAGTTGGGATGATGGAATTGGGGTAGTGTAGTTGGGTTGGTGGTGCAGGTCAGTGTTGGCCTGGTGGAGTTGAGTTGGTTGTGTTGGGCTGCTGTTGGAGTTGGGCTGGTGCTGTAGTTGGGTTGATGATGTGGGTCGGTGTTGGGGTGGGTTTGGCTTGATGGAGTTGGGCTGATGGTGTGGGTCGGTGTTTTTGGGGCGATGTTGGACTGGCATTGGTGTAGGGCTGTTGTACTTGGGCTGGTGGAGCTTGGGTGCTGTTGTTGAGGGGCTGTTGTACTGGTGCAGTTGGGATGATGGAATTGGGGTGGTGTAGTTGGGTTGGTGGTGTTGGGGTGGTGTTGGGTGGGTGGTTTTGGGTTGACCTTTTTGGGGTGATGTTGGGCTCGTAGTGTTGGGCTGGTGTAGCTCATGTTGGGCTGGTGTTGGTGTAGTTGAGCTGTTTTTGGGGTGAAATTATTGGGCTGGTGGAATTTGGGTGCTGTTTTTTTGGTTGTTATTTTTGGGGTGCTGTTGTTGGGTGCTGTTGTTTTTGGGGTGTTGTTGGTGGGTGTTGTTGTTGGGTTGCTTTTTTTGAGGTGCTGCTGTCAGGTGCTGTTGGTTGGTGCTGTTTCAGGGGTGATGGTTTTGGGTGCTGTTTTTGGGGTTCTGTTTCTGGGTACTGTTTTTGGGGTGCTGTTTTTGGGGTTCTGTTTTTGGGGTGCTGTTGTTTGGTGCTGTTTTAGGGGTGATGTTGGGTGCTGTTGCTGGGTTTCTGCTGTTTGGTGCTGGTTTTGGGGTTCTGTTTTTGGGTGCTGTTTTTGATGCTGTTTTTGGGTGCTGTTGGGGTGCTGTTTTTGGGGTGCTGCCGTCAGGTGCTGTTGTTTGGTGCTCTTTTTGGGTGATGTTGTTGGGTTTCTGTTGTTGGGGTGCTGTTTCTGGGCTCTGTTTTTGGGGTGCTGTTTTTTCCCCAGTGCCCTTGGGCTCCTGCAGTGTTTCCCTGGATTATCCAGCTCCAGCCACACTCTCCCGGCCCCGGGCCCGGAGGGATCGGAGCAGCGCTGACTGTGAGTGGCCCTGGAGGCGAGCTGGACTGACGGAGGAAGTCCCAGTGAAACCGGAGAGTTTAATCATCCACCAGCACTGCAAACCGACACTTCCTCATTAACCCCTGCTCTCCCTTGCTGCTTTTTCCATCCCGTTCTTTGGACCTTGGCCGTGCTCACATTTTTGGGCATCTTTGAAAATCTTCGGGAGGAGAATCAGAGTGTCCAGCCCTGCTGGGAGGGTTTCCCTTGCAATTAACCCTTGTCTTTAAAAGAAAAAGGCAGAAATTATGAGGTGCCCATGCAGCAGGAGGGATCATCTTTCAGTGGGGTACCCTAAAAGGGCAGCAAGAGCTATGGAAAAGGTTCCTGGTGCCACAGGACTCCTGGAGCAGGTCAGTGGGATGGGGATGTTGTATCCCATTACCTCAGCGGCTGCAAGAGCCTGTGAAACCTGAAATACAACCACGGAGTTTGGCTGTGAGAGGCATCCTGGAAAACAAATTTCCAGGGAGGCTGTGGGCTCCCAAAAACCTGAGTGAGTCCAGAGAGGCCCCGAAGCTGCTCCAGGGCTGAGACTGCTCTGGAGCTAGGCTGGGAGAGCTGGGGGTGCTCACCTGGGGAGGAGAAGGCTCCAGGAGAGCCCAGAGCCCCTGGCAGGGCCTGAAGGGCTCCAGGAGAGCTGCAGAGGGACTGGGGACAAGGGATGGAGGGACAGGACACAGGGAATGGCTTCCCACTGCCAGAGGGAATGGCATGGGATGGATGGGATCTTGGGAATTAGGAATTGTTCCCTGGGAGGGTGGGGAGGGCTGGGCTGGAATTGCCAGAGAAGCTGTGGCTGCCCCTGGATCCCTGTGAGTGTCCAAGGCCAGGCTGGAGCAGCCTGGGACAGTGGGAAGTGTCCCTGCCATGGCAGGGGTGGCACTGGATGGTCCGAACCCCCAAATGCACAACTTCCTAAACAACACCAAACCTCGTGATTTTCTGGGCCAGATTGGGTGATTTTGAGACTGGTGCTTTTTGTTTCTGTTGGCACCAAAGGGCGAGGAGCTGGATGGAGCACTGAGGTGCTTTCCTACCTCAGGTGAAATAATTTAGTAACTCTGCATTTAAAGCGATTTTTGTTGTTGTTCCCTATTTTTTTTTTTTTAATTTGAAGGGAAATACAGCAACGCTGGTGAATTTTAATGCACTTGGATGCACGTGGTGCATTTAATGAGGCTGAAATGAAGCAGTCTCTAATTGAAAGCCATTTTCCAGTGCTTCCAAGCTGAAAACACGAAGCGATGGCCCTGAGCAGCTCCTGGAGGGGCAGGATGAGGGTCTCCATGGCATAACTAGGGTCTCTCACCCACCCAGCTCCTGTGGGCACCATCAGCTCAACACAGCTGTTAGTGGGGCAGGGATGTGGGGCTGGGGTGGGGATAAGAGGAAAAGTCAGGAAGGAGGGGGTTTTTCTCAAATAATGCTGTGCTTATGTTTAAAAAATACTTGAAGCCACTTTGAGTGATTTGGGGACTTCAAAGTACTGCAGGAGCTGCAGGCCTGGGGTCCTGCTCCCACAGCAGTTCCACATCTGGTTTTGGTTTCTGCCATATCCATCTTTTACACTGATTTCAACGATGAGAAATACAGATCTGAGTCCATACCGAGCCATTTTTAATTAATCCCGAATGCAGGTCATGGTTTGGAAGCTCGTGGCCATAATAAACACACAACTCACATCCCCTAAGAGCAGGAGAGAGCAGAGCCCTTCAGGTGTGTCTGGCTGATGTGCCTGGGTGCAGGAGAGGTGTCTTGGTTTGAAAGGCAGGTGTCTGCCAAGGAAGGTGGGAACCTCCCTTAGAATAGAGAATGTGAACCCCTTCCCTCCGAATTATTATAACTTTGGGATCAAGGGCTTTCAGGCAAAGATATGGGAAAAGGAATAACAGCTCTTCACTAATATTTAGAGCAAGGCAATAATACAGAAACAACGGTTTAGACAGACAAAGTCAGAATCCAACCTGCACCCTGTCAGGGTGGTGCTGCAGTGCAGCTCAATGGTGCTGCAGTCCCGTTGGAGTGATGGATGTGCTCTTGTTGGAGTGGTGATCTTGTGGAAAGGTCTCGTCGCTCTCTGGAGGTCCAGTGGTGGCTCTGGAGCTCTTCTCCTCTGGGAATCAGTGGGAAAGGTACCCTGGTGTTGCAGGGTCTCAGTTTGTGTGCAGGTGGCAATGTTCAGCTCCTCCCCTCTGGGCAGGGCATCTCCCAATGGCTGATGGAATCTGTGAGTCACTCCTGAGCCCTCGATGGCCATGAGCAGAGCTAGCCCCGATGGTGTTAGCAGGGCTGGGTCATGCTGAACACAAAGAGCACTGCCCCAGCTGTTTGAACAGCTATGGAGATGGGAATGGAATACAGACTTTTGGTTACACCTTCCATGGAACCTAGGACAAGAGGAAGAGCTGTTCCAAGGGAAGGAGTTCATTCTGCTCTGTCCTTGCGCAGGAGACTCTCACTGGTGTTTGGCTATCAGTAAATTTGGGTTTCCTTAGCCAGGATTCCCCGGCAATGGGAGCCCCTGGAGCAGGGAGCGCCTGGCAGCACTGTCCATGCTGGATTTGGGAAGCCAGGACCCACTGGGGGCTCTCAGGGATGCTGTACCTCAGTTTCCCTGCCTGTAAAGTGGCCTTTGGAGAGGGGGGGGACAGCAGAATGTGGTGCTGATATCAGTGTCTTCCCCATCCTGGGCTCGACTGAAAGGGCAGCCTGAAATTATTTTGGGAACCTCATTTTTGTGCAAAAAGGAGACTCCTACAGGGCAGGGCTTGCTTTCACTGGACCTTGGCATGCAGCAAAAAACATGAAGGTGTCTCCAGACTCTTGGTGCCATTTTCCACACTGTCTGTGGCTCTTTTGGTTTTCAGCAACTTTTTTGGGGGGGATTTGGTGCTGTTTCCATGAGATCCCATGGGCTGTGGGTTGTAGTGTGAGTAGCTCTAAGCAGCGGTGTGGATTCCTGGGAAGATCTCCTTAAGGTCCGACCTGGGCACATATTTTGGGGCCAGTTTCTCCCTCCAACTCGTGCTGCTGCCCTTGCAGGTGTCATGTCTCTGCGGCTCTGCCCCGTGCCTGCTCTGTGGCTGCTGCCCCTCGGTCAAGAACTCCACCATCTCCCGCCTGCTCTTCACCTTCTTCCTCTTCCTCGGCACCCTCGTGTCCATCATCATGATCATCCCTGGCGTGGAGAAGGAGCTGCACAAGGTAAAGAACTCCTGGAGGTCGCTGAGAGGAAATGACCGAGCTGAATCAAAAAAGTGAATTTTTGGGTCACCATGTGCTTCTGTTCCTTTTTTTCCTGAGCATCTCACTGGGAGATGAAGGTGTTTTTAGCTCTCATTTTCCACAGAGGGGAAAATGCAATGGGATCATCTCATGCACTGTCTAGTTTTTCTCAGATGTCTCCCAGGAAAGTTTCCTATTTTTTGGGGTTTATTGATGACTTGCAGGTCATGGAGTTGGGACTTGAGATGGAGGGAGCAGAGTGGCTTTAGCTGTGTCACCTCACTCCTGTCCCCAGGCAAGTGGCATTGGAGCAGGCATGGTCTGGCCCATCTTTGGTGGCACCAGGGCTCGTGGTGGGTGTGGAATCACAGAATCACAGAACGGTTGGGCTGGAGGGGACCTTAAAGCCCATCCATGGCAGGGACACCTTCCACTGTCCCAGGCTGCTCCAAGCCCCGTCCAGCCTGGCTTTGGACACTTCCAGGGATCCAGAGGCAGCCACAGCTTCTCTGGGCAACCTGAGGGCTTCACAGTGGAGGAGCAGATCTTGAATACCATCAGTAGATCTTCGATCCACACCTTCTCCCACCACCAGCCCCCAGTAGGATGTGCTGAGGTGATGCTCACTCTCCCATTGCTCTTTCAGCTCCCCGGCTTCTGTGAGGGCAGTGGGTCAGTGCTGGGGGTCCAGCCCCACGTGGACTGCAGCAGCTTCCTGGGCCACAAGGCTGTGTATCGCATGGGCTTTGCCATGGCCGCTTTCTTCTGCCTCTTCGCTGTGCTCATGGTGTGCGTGCGCAGCAGTCGGGACCCACGGGCCGCGCTGCAGAACGGGTGCGTGGGGTCCCTCTGCTCCCCGGGGTGCTGTGGTGGGGACGGGACAAAGTGCCATGGTCTGGCCCATCTTTGGTGGCACCAGGGCTGGTGGTGGGTGTGGAGTCACAGATTCACAGAAGGATTGGGCTGGAGGGGACCTTAAAGCCCATCCATGGCAGGGACACCTTCCACTGTCCCAGGCTGCTCCAAGCCCCGTCCAACGTGGCCTAGTTTTTCCCAGATGTGTCCTAGGAAAGTTTCCTATGTCACATTTTTTGGGGTTCAGCTGATGACATGCAAGTCAGGGAGGTGGGAATGAGGTGAGGGGAGCAGAGTGGCTTTAATGTGTCACCTCATTCCTGTCCCCAGGGAAGTGGCATTGGTGGGGACCCCCATCCCTGTCCCCGCTGGGCACACTGAGCCTCCTCTCTCCTCCCACAGCTTCTGGTTCTTCAAGTTCCTGGTGCTGGTGGGGATCACGGTGGGAGCCTTCTACATCCCTGACGGTACCTTCACCTCAGGTGAGAGCTGCCGTGCCCTCCGTGGCCTCTCTGCACGGGGTTAAACCCAGGGCTGTGTCCCTGAGTGTCACCTGCCCTGCTCTCACCTGCTTTTTCTCCTCCTCCCAAGTCTGGTTTTATTTCGGCGTGGTCGGCTCCTTCCTCTTCATCCTCATCCAGCTTGTGCTCCTCATCGACTTCGCGCACTCCTGGAGCCAGCGCTGGCTGCGCAACGCGGGCGAGAGCAACGCCAGGGGCTGGTATGCAGGTGGGTGTGGTGGCACCGCCCGACTTTGGGGTCAGCTTTGCCTTGGGCCAGGTGACACCGAGCTGAGTGACACTGGGATGGGTGACACTGACACTAGGCTGGGTGACACTGACACTGAGCTGAGGGACACTGGGCTGGGTGACACTGACACTGAGTTGGGTCACACTGACACTGGGCCAGGTGGTACTGACACTGAGCTGGGTGGCACTGACACTGGACTGGGTGACACTGACAGTGGACTGGGTGACACTGGGCCAGGTGACACTGACACTGGGCTGGGTGACATTGACACTGAGCTGGGTGACACTGGGCTCAGTGACACTGACACTGAGCTGGGTGACAGTGACACTGAGCTGGGTGATGGTGACACTGAGCTGGGTGACACTGACACTGAGCTGGGTGACATTGACACCAAGCTGGGTGACGCTGAGGTGGGTGACACTGACACTGAGCTGTGTGACACTGACACTGAGCTGGGTGACACCGAGCTGGGTGACACTGCTCCAGCCTCTCTTGGTGTCCTCCCCCAGCCCTCTGCACTGTCACCTTCATCTTCTACGCCGCCTCCATCACGGCCATAGCGCTGCTCTATGTCTACTACACCAAGCCCGAGGGCTGCACGGAGGGCAAGGCCTTCATCAGCATCAACCTCATCCTCTGCCTCATCGTCTCGGTCGTGTCCATCCTGCCCAAGATCCAGGTGAGGCGGCGGGGAGCACCCAGGACAGCGGGGCTGTGTCACCCTGAGGTGCAGGAGCACCCAGGACACCAGGGCTGTGTCACCCTGGGGTACAGGAGGTTGGGGCTGTGTCACCCTCAGGTACAGGAGCACCCAGGACAGAGGAGCTGTGTCACTCTGGGGCTGTGTCACCTCGGGGTGCAGGAGCACCCAGGACACTGGGGCTGTGTCACCCCAGGGTGAAGTAGGCCAGGGGCTGTGTCACCCTGGGGTGCAGGAGGTCGGGGCTGTGTCACCCTGGGGTGCAGGAGGGCAGGGCTGTATCACTGCAGGGTGCAGGAGCACCTAGGACACCGGGGCTGTGTGACCCTGGGGTACAGGACGTTGGCGCTGTGTCACCCCAGGGTGCAGGAGCACCCAGGACACTGGGGCTGTGTCACTCTGGGGCTGTGTCACCCTCGGGTACAGGAGCACCCCGAGCCCCCTCTGTTGTGTTTGCAGGAGGCCCAGCCGCACTCGGGGCTGCTGCAGGCGTCCCTCATCACCCTCTACACCATCTACGTCACCTGGGCCGCCCTGGCCAACGTGCCAAGTAAGGCAGAGCCAGCCTGGGCTTTGGGACAGGGCTGGACGGGGCAGGACACTCCCTGCAGGGGGGTTTTGTCCCTCGGTGTCCCCGGGGGCTGACCCCTGTGTGTCCCCCAGCCCAGCGCTGTAACCCCACGCTGCTGCTGAGGAACAGCACTGGCTCGGCCACAGCCCCCGAGCCCCTGACCACCTGGTGGGATGCCCCGAGCATCGTGGGGCTGGTGATCTTCGTCCTCTGCACCCTCTTCATCAGGTGAGGCTCGTGTCCCTGCGGCTGGCCCTGTCCCTCTGCCTGGAGCCCAGAGCCATGGGAAGGCTCTCTGGAGGGGAGGTCACACCTGCTCCAGGATTTTGTCACCAGAGGCTTCTTGCTGAGCCATCCCTGTCCCCAGGGGCGGCTGTGCAGCCACTCAGGGTTTGTAGGGTTTTCCCACAGCATCCCCCAAACTGCTCTGCCTGTCCTGGGCATGGCCCCAAGGACAAAATCCCTGCCATGGGGTGGCCTTAGCCGAGCTGATCGTTGGATCCCCTCCCCTGGCTGTCACCTCCCGCAGCAGGGACATGGCCCTGCCTCGTGTGTCGTCCCGCCCCCCAGCGCCCCCAGGGCTTTCCCCAGAGCTGTTTTCCAGCTGAGCGACTCCCACCCCACATTGGAGTCTGGGATTGTTCTCCCAGGGGCAGAACTTTGCCATTCTTTGTCCTTGTGGAACTTGATGAGGATCCAGTCATCCTCCTAGGGCCTAGAGGGGCTCCAGGAGAGGGACTGGGGACAAGGGACACTTGTCCCACTGTTTTTAGGGTTTCCCCACAGCCTCCATCCCCCAAACTGCCCTGTCTGTCCCATACCTAAAGGGGCTCCAAGAGAGCTGGAGAGGGATTTTGGACAAGGGCCACAGTCAGTTTTTAGGGTTTCCCGACAACCTGCATCCCCCACACTGCCCCACCTGCCCCGGGGACGGCCCCAAGGACAAAACCCCTGCCCTGGAGGCAGTGCTGATGTCCCTGTCCCTGTGCCCGCAGCCTGCGCTCCTCGGACCACCCGCAGGTGAACAAGCTGATGCTGACGGAGGAGAGCGGGGCCGGGGCCGGGGCCGGGGCCGGGGCGATGGAGGAGGGCGGCGAGCACCGCGCCTACGACAACGAGCAGGACGGCGTCTCCTACAGCTACACCTTCTTCCACCTGTGCCTCCTCCTGGCCGCGCTCTACATCATGATGACCCTCACCAACTGGTACAGGTGGGCAGAGCTGCCGCGGGCACCCGGGGCTGTCCCTGTCCCTCCGTGTCCCCTCCTCCTGGAGGCCGCTGGCTGTGCTCCCTTATCAGCGTTAATTATCTGTAGGGTTGTGCCTGCAGCATCCTCTGCTGCAGCCCGGGGTTGCCTTTGGGTTGGGTTTAGGGTTATGAGGCAGACACGGTTAAAGGAGTAAAAAGGGTTTTTACCTCGGTGTTTAATAGGATCCGAGGTGCACAGCTCTTTGAAGGTGGGACACGCCCCGATGCACACACACCATATAACATGTATACAAGTTTTATGGATTTTGCAAATTGGCGTATCTAAGATTCCCCAATAAGAAAATTAATAAATTACATAATGTCTCCCTATTCTAAGAATCTCCCCCCTAAATGAGGCTAGACCCTCCTTTTACAAAATATACAAAATATATTTCAGAGAGAAAGTTTCAACCAAGGTTGAAACCTGAAGTTTTGAGATAGCATAGAGCTCTCGGGCTTCTTACTGAGGATGTTTGGTATTTCTGCCTTGCAGAACCCCAAAACTAAGCTAGAATACCAGACTACAGAAATTATGAGCATGTAGGCTAAGGGTGCAAAGAATGTATAAAGGGTACAGAAAATATGAAAAGGATATAAAATGGTACATAAAAAGAAAAGGCAAAAAATCATTAGGCATCACCAGGAGCCCTTGGGATGAGGGGGAGCAGGGCCCGAGCCCCTGAGGCTGCAGGGTTGGGGTCACACCCCGTGAAGGCTGCAGCCATGGGGCTCCCCCGTGTCCCCTGGGTGGCACCTGTCCCTCCTGGGGCACTGGCAGGGTGTCCTAGCGATGGGTGCCACCCTCCTGCTTGCTGTTCCAGGCCGGATGAGAGCCTGCAGGTGCTGAGGAGCCCCTGGACGGCCGTGTGGGTGAAGATCAGCTCCAGCTGGGCCGGGCTCCTGCTCTACCTCTGGACCTTGGTGGCTCCGCTGGTGCTGCCGGACCGGGATTTCAGCTGAGGTGGCCCTGGACACGCTGCTGCCATCGTGGCTTTGTCCCTCGAGGCTGGGGACAGCCCCAGCTCTGCCTCAGCCTCAGTTCTGCTGGGTTGTGCCTTCTTGCAGCTGTTTTGTTTTAATTTAAAAGGGATGAAGTGCCAAGCAGAGAAAATTAAGGGCTGAGCGAGACCTGAGGGTGTTTTTGAAGCTCTCCTCATCTCCGTGTCTGTGTAGTGCCTTTGGCAGTGCCTCCAGCCCCTCCCTCCCCGCAGACAGCACTGGGAGGGTTTGGTTCTCACCAGCTGTTGGTGCCCTGCGACTGTGGTGCCTTTTGGGGTCTCTGGGGTCTGGCCGGCATCCAGGACCTGTTTGTGTCCCCAAACAGCCTGGAGGAAAACAAATCCCAGGGACCTGTGGCTGGAGGCAGAGGTCCCCCTGCATGCCCAGGTGGCCCCAGCTCCTCAGGGCCATCCTGACAGGGGGACAGGTCTGTCCTCTCTGGGGCACAGGTCACATTTCCCACAGGCTGTGCTGGCCTGGCCCCAGCACTTTGCCTCGTTAATAAAGTCTCATTTGGAATAAGCACGGTGGATTTGGGGTCTTTCCTGACGTGTGGGTGCCCAGGAGGCAGAGGGAGGGGAGTGTTTCAAACAGACCTGGCACCGGGCTGGGGGCACTGCTGGCTGGGGTGCCATCACAGCTGCTCATCACAGCTGGCTGCCTGGGAGCGCAGGCAGGGGTGGCATCACCTCGGGCATGGAAATTAGGAGCCCTGGAGCCACTGCCAGCCGGTGACACCCCGAGAGCCGTGGTGGTGCTGAGCACAAGGATGCACAAGGTGGGGTGCAGACCATGCCCCCATGGGGCACACGGACATGGGGTGAGCTCCCCGTGGGGCACACGCAGTGCTGGGGGCACAGAGCAGGGTGGGAGCTGTCCCTGGCTGCCGTGGAGCTGGGTGGTGCCCGCTGCCCTCCCCTGCAGTTCATCCCTGGATCCCTGGATCCCCGGCCGGGCAGCCCATCCTGGTGGTGCACTCCATTCCCATCCCATTCCCATTCCCATTCCCGTCCCATCCCAGCCCGCACCTCGTTCCCATTCCCTTTCCCATCGCATCCCGTTCCCATTCCCATCTCATTCCCATTCCCGTCCCATCCCATCCCATCCCATCCCATCCCATTCCCATCCCAGCCGCACCCCGTTCCCATTCCCATCCCATCCTCGTTCTTGCACCCCATTCCTATTCCCATCCCATCCCTTTTCCGTTCCCGTTCCCATCGCACCCCATTCCCATCCCATTCCTGTTCCCATTCCCATCCCATCCCATCCCATCCCATCCCCGTTCCCGTCCCCATTCCCATTCCCATCCCGCACTCCGTTCCCATTCCCATCCCATCCCATCCCATCCCATCCCATCCCATCCCATCCCATCCCATCCCATCCCATCCCAGCCGCACGCCGTTCCCCGCTCCACGCGGTGGCGCTGCGAGCCCGCAGTGCGACACGCGCGCCCCGCGCCGGCACCGATCCCGCGCCGATCCCGCACCCAGAGCCAGGAGGGACTAAAATCTTCCTTTTTTAGGCGACTGTCACTTCCAAAGGGGAATGTCCCCGCAGGCAGCAGCAGCAGCATTTCTGGGAGAGCTGGGGGTACTCACCTGGGGAGGAGAAAGCTCCAAGGAGAGCCCAGAGCCCCTGGCAGGGCCTGAAGGGCTCCAGGAGAGCTGCAGAGGGACTGGGGACAAGGGATGGAGGGACAGGACACAGGGAATGGCTTCCCAGTGCCAGAGGGCAGGGATGGATGGGATCTTGGGAATTAGGAATTGTTCCCTGGGAGGGCGGGGAGGGCTGGGCTGGAATTCCCAGAGAAGCTGTGGCTGCCCCTGGATCCCTGTGAGTGTCCAAGGCCAGGCTGGAGCAGCCTGGGACAGTGGGAGGTGTCCCTGCCATGGCAGGGGTGGCACTGGATGGGATTTCAAGTCCCTTCCCACCCAACCCATTCTGTTTCCTTGATAATTTTCCGGGTGAATAATTCATCAGCGAACATCTGCCACCTCCAGCTCAGCAGAAAACGCAGCCCCTGGCTGGGTCCCCTCCGTGCCTGTCCCTGTCCCTGCCCATCCCACCCTGGGTCACAGCGCCAGCCTGGAGAGCGAGACCGGAGCAGGGACTGCTGGCGCCGCCCACAGCACACTCATTATCTCCCAGGTGGCTTTAATTGCTCTAATTACTCTCCCTTGGGGCCACCCCAGAGTGCTGGAGTGGGGGGGAATGAAGGAAATGTGCGACATTGGGGACCGCAGGTGAAGCCATGCAGCAGCCACAGGAGGTGACTGTGACCCCTGTGCTGCCAAATTAAACTGGATTTAACCCCAGGGATGGGCACAGGACCCTCCTGGGGTCACCGAGGGGTGGGGACCGTGACAAGGGGACCCCTGCAGCGACACCCAGCTCTGGGTACTGCGGACAGAGGTCCCACCCTGTTCCCCGGCGATCCCAGAGCTTCCAGGGGCTTCCCAGCATCATTTTATTCCCTTTAAAACAAGATCTCCCTTGTTTTTTATTTTATTCCTGCGATTAACACATCGGGCAGCAGCCGGACTGGCTCCTGCTCAAAAGAGGAGGGGAAAGCGTTTCCATAATTCATTGAGATGAGGCACCCGAGGAAACCCAAATTGGACTTGCAGAGTGTTTACAGAGCCACGCAGAGCTCCGCGATCCGCGTCTGGAGCCATTAATGCCTCCCAGACGGAGCGCAGGGCATGGATAATTAATTAATTGTGGAGCAGAGCCCTTGCCCAGCCTCCAAAGAGAGCGCTCGGGGGCACAGCAGCGCTGCTTCCCTGGCCTGGGGATTTATTTCCCCCGCGCTTTGCTCCTTCCCAAAATATTCCTTGGGGCAGGAAGGTGCTGAGGAGCGCTGGGGTTGGAGCCGGGGGAGGAACAGGCTGGGCCGGGCTGGAAAATCCCGTGCGGCAAAGTGTGGGGGCTCCTGGGGAAGCTGGGCAGGGCCAGGGCTGAGCCCTGCCCGGGGGGGGGACACAGGGACCCCTCGGAGCAGGGAGCAAAGGGCCCTGCCCCGGTTAGCCGCAACCATCCCTGCTTTGTAGGATCATTGCTCTGTAGGATCCCTGCTCTGTAGGATCACTGCTCTGTAGGATCACTGCTCTGTAGGACCATTGCTCTGTAGGATCACTGCTTTGTAGGATCACTGCTCTGTAGGATCACTGCTCTGTAGGATCCCTGCTCTGTAGGATCCCAGCTCTGTAGGATCACTGCTCTGTAGGATCACTGCTCTGTAGGACCATTGCTCTGTAGGATCACTGCTCTGTAGGATCACTGCTCTGTAGGATCCCTGCTCTGTAGGATCCCTGCTCTGTAGGATCATTGCTCTGTAGGATCCCTGCTTTGTAGGATCTCTGCTCTGTAAGATCCCTGCTCTGTAGGATCCCTGCTTTGTAGGATCCCTGCTTTGTAGAATCCCTGCTCTGTAGGATCCCTGCTCTGTAGGATCCGTGCTTTGTAGGAACACTGCTTTGTAGGATCACTGCTCCGAGCGTGGGGGGTCTGTGAGACATCGAGGGTGCCCCAGGGACCCTGCCCGGCGCTGAGCCCTCGGGAAATCTCTCCCTGGGGATCCTACAGCTGCTGGAATCCATCCCTGAGGTGTTCCAAGGACCCTGCCCCACGCTCAGCCCTCGGGATATCTCCCTGGAGATCCCACAGCAGCCGAAATCCCTCCCCACGGACCCTGCCCCACTCCCAGCTCCCTCCTGCCCTCGGGAAATCTCTCCCTGGGGATCCCCCAGGGGCTGCAATCCTTCCCTGAGGTATTCCGAGGACCCTGCCCCACGCTCAGCCCCTCCTGCCCTCGGGAAGTCTCTCTGTGGATCCCCCAGGGGCTGCAATCCCTCCCTGGGCTGTTCCCGCTGCAGCATCCCGAGGCAGCTCCTGCCCCAAGCCCCGCCGGGTGCCAGCCCCGACCCCGGACGTGCTTTGGGGGCTCCGAGAAGATGCCCCCGCCCCTGCACGGGGACACGGGGACACCTCAACCCACTGAAACCCTTTATTCCCAACCCCCTGCAGCGGGATTGACTGCTCAGCCTCCCCGCTGCTCTCCACCTTCAGCATCGCTTTGAAGAGCAAAGGAGGGACGGGAACTGGAAAGGAGACAGGGAGGAAAAAAAAAAAAAGGAAAAAAAACCCTAAAAAAATCCAGCTTGAACCCTGTTGCTGGAGAAACATCTGCATCTATAAATATCTGCTGCTGGAGTGGGAACAGGCTGGATCCAGCAGCTCCCCGAGGCGGCACAGCCTCGCCCCAGCTCACCCCGCTCCTGGAACATGCTCCTGGAACGCGCTCCCGTCCCCGCAGCCCGGCGGGAGCTTTTTGGGATAAAACCCCCAAAGTGGGCTCTAAAAAAAGCAGGGAATAAAGGAGGGCTGTGTTCTTGCTGGCAGCGCGTTCCCAGCGAGGGGGAGCGGCGGTTCTGGGGTCAGCAGGGCTCTCTGGGGTCAGTAGGGCTCTCTGGGGTCAGCGGGGCTCTCTGGGGTCAGCAGGGCTCTCTGGGGTCAGTGGGGCTCTCTGGGGTCAGTGGGGCTCTCTGGGGTCAGTGGGGCTCTCTGGGGTCAGTAGGGCTCTCTGGGGTCAGCGGGGCTCTCTGGGGTCAGCAGGGCTCTCTGGGGTCAGCGGGGCTCTCTGGGGTCAGCGGGGCTGTCCTTGCTGGGACACGGTGTCCTGTGCTGCTCCCACCCCGCTGTCACCCCAATGTCCTGTGCTGCTGTCACCCCAATGTCCTGTGCTGCTGTCACCCCAATGTCCTGTGCTGCTCCCACCCTGCTGGCACTGCAGCAGTGACCTCCTCCCTCTCTCCCTCCCTGCAGCCTGGATCGTGTGTGCTCAGAGAAACCCGGATCACAATCCCATATCACAGTGTCTTATCACAATCCTGCATCCCAATCCCACATCCCAATCCCATATCACAATCTATCTCATAATGTTTTATCACAATCCCATATCACAGTCTGTATCCCAGTCCCACACCCCAATCCCATACCCCAATCACATATCGCAATCCTGTATCACAATCCCATATCCCAATCCCATATCCCAAATCCCAATCCCACATCACAATCCCATATCCCAATCCCATATCACAATCACATACCACAATCCCTCATCACAATCCTGTATCATAATCCTTTATCCTAATCCTATATCCCAATCCCATATCACAATCCCGTATCATAACCCTGCATCCCAATCCTGTATCCCAATCCTGTGTCACAGTCCCATATCCCAAACCTGTATCACTATCTCCTATCACAATCCCATATCCCAAACCTGTATCCCAATCCTGTATCCCGGTCCTGTATCCCAATCTTATATCCCGGTCCTGTATCCCAATCCCGTATCCTGGTCCTGTATCCCAATCCCGTATCCTGGTCCTGTATCACAATCCCATATCCTGGTCCTGTATCCAAATCCCGTATCCCGGTCCTGTATCCCAATCCCGTATCCTGGTCCTGTATCCCAATCCCGTATCCTGGTCCTGTATCCCAATCCCGTATCCTGGTCCTGTATCCCAATCCCATATCCTGGTCCTGTATCCCAATCCCGTATCCTGGTCCTGTATCACAATCCCGTATCCCATTCCCATATCACAATTCCATATCCCATTCCCATATCACAATTCCATATCCCATTCCCATATCACAATTCCATATCCCAATCCCATATCCCAATCCCATATCCCAATCCCGTATCATGGTGTGGGATTGTGGGGACACACAGGGCACCCCAGAGCTCCTCAGCACATGGGGTCACCCCCCATTGCTCTGTCCCCCCTAAAGCCAATCCCATCCTCATCCCTCCCAGACAGCAGGACCCTGCACACTGAGGTTTCCCAAGAGGTTTTAGGGGATCTCCTTTCCCACTTCCAGGCCAACGACCTGATCCCGTTAAATCCTGTGATCCCACAGGCTGCTGTGGGGCTCCATGGGACACCCTGGCTGTGGGGTGGCCGTCTCTCCACACGACCCCACAAAGCCTTTGTGCTTCCCACCCTAACACCATCCGCTGCCATTTTCCTTGGATCTGGGCCCTAAATCCTCAGGAATCGCCTCCAGCACAGCCCCATTTGGCTCAGAGAAGGAAGGGCTGGAGCCCCAGCCCCGAAAACCCCTGGGGGCTGAGCGAGGAGTGGAAACCTTTCCCTGACAGACCTCTGGCTCTGCCCACGGATCCCATTTCCCATTTTCCTGTCTTCCCTCCTCCCGAAATTCCTCCTCAGGTTCCTGATCGGGGCCTGCAAGGTGGTTTTATCCCCATTCCAGGATGGTTTTATTCTGATTCCAGGGCTGTTTTAATCCCATTCCAGGGTAGTTTTATTCCCATTCCAGGGTGGTTTTATTCCCATTCCAGGGTACTTTTATTCCCATTCCAAGGTGGTTTTATTCCCATTCCAGGGTGGTTTTATCCCATTTCAAGGTGGTTTTATTCCCATTCCAGAGTGTTTTTATTCCTATTCTAGGGTGGTTTTATTCCCGTTCCAGACTGTTTTTATTCCCATCACAGTGTGGTTTTATCCCATTCCAGGGTAGTTTTATTCCCATTCCAGGGCAGTTTTATTCCCATTCCAAGGTGGTTTTATTCCCATTCCAAGGTGGTTTTATTCCCATTGCAGGGTGGTTTTATTCCCATTCCAGGGTAGTTTTATTCCCATTTCAAGGCAGTTTTATCCCAATTCCAGGGTAGTTTTATTCCCATTCCAGGGCAGTTTTATTCCCATCACAGGGATCCAGCTCCTACAACGCCAGCAGCAAAGTCCTGGCACACATCCCTGTCCCAGCTTTGCCAGGGCTCAGCTCACCCCGGATCCTGGAGATTGCCGTGCCAGGAGCACCCTCACTGCAGCACGTAGGGCCAGGCAGATGGGACACCCTTGGGATCCCTCCAAAGGCAGCAGGGTGGGAAGCACAGGCTGCCCTCACATCCTCTGCTCTGCGGGGTCCCTCCAGATCTCCAGGCCGAAGCTGCGGGTTTTGTTTTCTTTGTTTTCCCCTTTTTTCCCCCTTTTCCCCCCATTTCCTCCCCTTTTCCCTGCCATTTTTTCTCCTTTTTTTTTTTTTTTCCTTTTTTCCCCTTTTATCCCCCCCTCTTTTTTGTTTTTTATTCCCCTCCCCCTTCTTTCATTTTTTTTCCTCCTTCTTTTCTCCCCACCATCTCCCTGAAACAACCAGGAGTTTTCACAGGCCGCCTCCCTCCCCCTCTTTTCCCCTCTGACTCACTGTCGCTGTCACTCCAGCCGGGATGTGCCTGTCCCCACGTCCCTCCCGCAGGAGTGGCAATCCCGGGCCAGGGGACAGGGAGGGACTGAAGACGAACATTTCCTTCCCTTTTGTGCCGATTCCAGCAGGGAATTCCAGCGCCAGAAACACAGAACCCATCCCCAAGAGGTTCAGGAGCAGAAATTCCCCTTCTCGTTGTTGGAAAATACACCAGTTTAAAAATTTGGTATAACTTTAGTCAATGGCTTTGTTGTCTTTACTCCAGAAAAAGGAATTTTAAGTTTCTTTCCAGGGCATTGTTCAGCCAGGTGAGGTCTGATGAACTCAACACATCACAGAGTGGAGCAGCCCAAAGATCCCCAGAGAGATAAAAACATCAACAGAACATGAACAGAACATCGGTGGCCATCTCCAAACATCCACCCCAGAGCACCTCTGACAGAGCTGGAGACATCTCCCTGGAAAGGACTGATAAGAAAATTGAAAAATGAAGATCTAATTTACATTGGAGCTGAGGGGATTCAGATCCAATGGGAAACTGAACACTGAGGGTTGCTCAGCTCTGGACCAATGAACTTTGAAACAATGCATCTCTGTGGGGTTTGACTGTGTAAAAACTGGGGGAAAATCCTGTAAAATTCATGTGCCATGGAATGATTCTCTCTGCACAGCCGGGCTGTGTGTGGATGAGATGATTTCTGTGGCACAGCCTGCCCAGAACAACATCCTGGCCAGAAAATAAAGTAATGCCTTTACTCTCTAACATTAAAAATGTCGTTGGAGGGTTTTTGTTTTTCCCTCAGTTTGGTGACACCGTGGTGGTGGGGCTTCCGTGGAGGCTCATGGATGGGATGAGGACCTTTTCCAAGCGATGTGGTTCCGTGATGGATGCATGGAGATGTGGCACTGTGAGGACAGGCTGGGCCATCCCTGTCGGGGTCTGGGGAGGGGATGGGGTGGGGTCACCCAGGTCCCTCTGTCCCCACTGGGCTGGGAGGGGGTTTGGGATGGAGGTGGCTCCAGGAGTTTGTCCCCAAAACGACAGCAGTTTGGGGACAAACGACCTCTCAGGGACCCACAAAGCCTCTGCAGGAAAAGCTCCTGGTGGCTTCCAGTCCTGGCTGTGTCCCCAGAGCCCTCTGGGGACAGTGGCACTCCAGAAAAACTGGGGAACGAAAGCCCCTAGCGCCTTCCATCCACTCCCTTTCTCATCTGTACCCCTCTGGCTAAAAGGGATCCACAAATCCTGTCCCTGACCCCTTTAGCTAAAGGGATCCACAAATCCTGTCCCTGACCCCTCTTCAAGCACCAAACCCCAACCCCAGCCCTGATCCCAGCACCCCCCACCAGCCCAGCCCCACCTGCCCCATTAAGGGGAGTCTGCACCCCCTGTTAAAGGGGGCTCAAGAACCTGGAGAAGTGGCTGCTGTCACAGCGAGACCCAGCCTGGTGACAAATGGATTTGTGGCACCCAAAGCCACTCTGGACATCCCTCACTGTGGTGTGGCTCAGCCTGGCAGGATGGGAATGCACTGAGCCCTTCACTGAACTTATGGGGCCGTTGGGTTCCAGTGTCATCCCGGCCTCCAAATCAGAATCACAGAACCAAAAAGCCCTAGAATCAACCACAGAATCACAGAATCAATCACAGAACCAATCAGAGAATCAATCATAGAATTACAGAATCAATCACAGAACCAATCAGAGAATCAATCACAGAATCACAGAATCAATCACAGAATGACAGAATCATAGAGTCATAGAGCCCCAGAATGGTTTGGGGTAGGAAGGGACCCTACATCCCATCCCATCCCATCCCATCCCATCCCATCCCATCCCATCCCATCCCATCCCATCCCATCCCATCCCATCCCATCCCATCCCATCCCATCCCATCCCATCCCATCCCATCCCACCCCACCCCACCCCACCCCACCCCACCCCACCCCTGCCATGGCAGGGACACCTCCCACTGTCCCAGGCTGCTCCAGCCTGGCCTTGGACACTTGCAGGGATCCAGGGGCAGCCACAGCTTCTCTGGGCAATCTGTGCCAGGGAAGATTTTTCTCCATAATATCCAATCTAAGTCTCTCCTCTTCTAGTTTGAAACTGTTCCTCCTTTTCCTGTCATGATCTGCCTGTTTAAAAAGTCCCTCTCCAGCTCTCCTGGAGCCCTTCAGGCCCTGCCAGGGGCTCTGGGCTCTCCCTGGAGCCTCCTCCTCCCCAGGTGAGCACCCCCAGCTCTCCCAGCCTGGCTCCAGAGCAGAGGGGCTCCAGCCCTGGAGCAGCTCCGTGGAAGGGACACATCCCAGGGACACTCAGTGTGCAGAAAGATTTGGACACAAACGCAGTGGGGTGAGGCATTTTTGTCGACAAATGTCCCTTTGTGCGGTGACATCTTCACCAGGGCCCTGGAAAGGGCAAACCCCAGGCTGTGCCCTCCTGGGATGACAGACCTTGGTGCCAGCACAGTGCCTGCAAGGCTGCAGCCTGGATTTCAGGATTTAAGGGCTCAGGCACCCAGGGCTGGAGGATTTACAAGTTCATTTGGTGGCTTCTGGTGGGAAAAGCTGGGAAGTGAGGCACTCTGGCCGCTCCCTGGCAGGGAAGCCCCGAGCTCCTGCCCCGACCCCACTGCAGAGGTGCCAGGGTCCCTCCGGGGGTGCCCTGGCTGCTGCTGCTGCTGCTGCAGGTTTTCCATCTCCCCCTCGGTGCCACATTGCTTTTTCTCCTCGCGAAAGGGGAGGAGAACTCTTTGCCAAATTGCAAAATTGCAGCCAGATTTCCTCGGAAGCCAAAAAAAAAAAAAAAAAAAAAGAAAGAAAAAAAAAGGCAAAATACTGAAATTATTTTGATTTCAACTTAAGATTTGTGTGTGAGCCACCCCCAAAGCCCCAAACCCCTGCTGCAGGGCATGCCCGGGGCCATCGGGAGCCGAGTGCCAGCAGCAGGGTGACACTCTCAGTGTCCCGGGCTCCATCCCCTCCTGCTGCAGCCCCGGGAAGGGCCCTGGGGGTGCTGGGGGTGCCGGGGGTGCCTCCCCACCCTCGCTAACCATCTGGGGCCAGATGAGTGAGGCTCAGCTGACGGCGAGCAGCGCCCGTGGGCTGGGGGCGGCTCGGCTGCGCATCCCCCGCTGCCGCGGCTGGGGAAGGAGCAGAAATACCTTCTCCCGGGAGAGAAAGGCTGAGCAGGAGGTGGGGAAGGTGAATGTTCCAGAGAGGGACCTGAGCAGGGAAAGGATGTGCTGTCCCTCCCCGCGCGGAGTGCCCGGGTCCTGTCCCCGCGTGTCCCCGGGGACAGCAGCTGCTCGGGCAGCCCCCCCCGTTCTCACAGCCCCGGGCCGCGGATGTCACGGGGATGTCAAAAATAAATGATCGGCTCACGCTCACGCCGGGGGAGCTGCGGCCTGGACGTGGCCGTGGTCACATCTGTCCCTGCGGCCACCGGCGGGGCCAGGCCAGCGCGGCCAGCGGGAGCATCCCTGCTCGGGAAGGGGGCCGTGGGCACGGACACAGCCCCGGGGCTGAGGTTCCACTGCTGGAGCTGCTCTGGAGCGTGCCCGGGTCACACCGGGCTGCAGCAGGCACAGCACGGGCGGGTCCCTCCTGTCTGTGCTGTCCTGGACTGTCCCCGGTGCTTCCCGCAGGATCTGCGACCCCACCGACCGTGACGACCCCAAATAAGTCACTGCTGACAGGCCTTTCCCTCTCTGGGCATGAAATCCCCCAGGGAAGAGTTAAATCCCTGCATCCCTGAGGATGCTGCACTCCCTCAGGCACACCCTGGTGCTGGAGCCGTGCCTGTCCCTCCCTGCAGGGACCATTCCCAGCGCCGTGGCACCTCTGCCATGTCCCCAGCACCCACCCTGGCGCAGCCTGGCACCTTCCTGTGTCTCCCACTTCTTCTCCTGTTCCCAGGTGCCCGAGCCCCGCTCCTCTCGTGTGACAGCTGATCAGATCTGACTCATGCTCAGCGTGTGATCAGCTCAGCCCAGCGCTGCTGCTCCCGAGCGCCGCCAGCTCCTTGTGCTCGGCTGGGATGGATGGGATGTTCGGGAGAAATCCTGCCCTGGGAGGGTGGGGAGGGCTGGATGGAATTCCCAGAGAAGCTGTGGCTGCCCCTGGATCCCTGGCAGTGTCCCAGGCCAGGCTGAGCACTCTGGGACAGTGGGAGGTGTCCCTGCCATGGCAGGGGTGGGGTGGGATGAGCTTCGAGGTCCCTTCCAACCCCAAACCATTCTGGGATTTCACGACTCTTTCCCTTTTCCAAACCAGGCATGAGCCAAAGTCTCAGGGAAGTAAATCACACGAAGGAACCTCCTGGAGCTCTGAGCATCAGCAGCACGCAGATCCAAGATTCCTGACCGGCAGTATTTGTGAGAGAGGATGAGATGGACCCTGCTATGATGTTGAAAAATGATGCAAGCAGGAAGGATTTGCTGGAGCTTGTTTGTGACTGTGGGCACTGGGAAAGGAGTGTGGATGTGGCCACAGCAGAGCTGTTCCTGTTCCCAGGAACCCAAAATCCCTGAGCTGTTTCCTGAATCCCAGAGCTGTTCCCATTCCTTGGAACACCCTGAATCCCTGAGCTGTTCCCATTCCCAGGGAACCCCAAATCCCTGAGCTGTTCTGTTCCCAGGAAGCCCTGAATCCCTGTGCTGTTCCCCAAATCCCAGAGCTGTTCCCCAAATCCCAGAGCTGTTCCATTCCTTGGAACACCCTGAATCCCTGAGCTGTTCCTGTTTCCATGGAACCCCTAAATCCCTGAGCTGTTCCCTAAATCCCTGAGCTGTTCCCTAAATCCCGGAGCTGTTCCCCTTTCCAGGAATCCCCTGAATCCCTGAGCCGTTCCCATTCCTTGGAACCCCTGAATACCTGAGCTGCTCCCCAAATCCCTGAGCTGTTCCCATTCCCAGGAACCCCTGAATACCTGAGCTGTTCCCATTCCCAGGACCACCCTGAATCCCTCAAGAGAAGTCCCATGGTTGGACTCTCCAGGCTTTCCTCTGGCCTCTTATAGTCTGCCTCAAGTTGAAATCAAAATAATTTCACTATTTTGCCTTTTTTTTGCTTCCGAGGAAATCTGGCTGCAGGATCTTTGTTCTCCACGTATTTCGATGTTCTGAAGCACTCAGAATATAAAAATGGAGGGTGAATCATATCCTTGCTTTAAATAAAGCTCCTTCCATCCTTTAAGGACGTGTTTGTCACCAATTTGTGATTCTGTGATTGAGCAGTGCTTGGAAGGAATAAAGCAGCCAATAATTATCCAGAAATTCCACCAAGGAGTGCTTTATTGAGGAAGAGGCAATGTCTGAGGGGAAGAAATGAGGGTTTTTGTTAAATCAAATTATAGGGCTGGAAAATAAAGCCTGGCTTTTAACCACAACTTGCAGTTTGGCCATGGACAGTGGAAAATGAGGAAAAACCCATTTTTTCTGTCGATCCTATTTGATCCAAAGGTGTTTGTGAGTCACCCCTGCCTCCCTTCCATCCTCTCCCAGCAGAGCTGTCACGGCACTGTCACAGCAGGACAATGGAAATCCTCATCTGCCAGGGGATGGATTGGGCTGGGAATGGTTCCTTGCTGTTCCTCAGAGCTCTGCAACAGACGCTGCTCCTGCCCAGAAAATGGGGAGAAACCGAGGATCTGAGGGACTTTTCTGACCTTCCCATTCCCTGTCAGAGCCCTGGAACAACAGCTGGGGCAGAGAACAAGGTCATGCAGGAATTCCCAAATATCCCTCCCCTCCCATTCCCAGATAAATCTGATTTGCCCCCCCTGCTGTGAAGCTCCAGCATGGAGGACACCCAGCCATGGATGTTCAGCAGAGCCTGAAGGCTCTGGGAGAACTGCCTGGAAATGGACACAGGGTCCCTATAAATGGGACTGTGCTCTGTCCTGTGCCACCATCACCCTCATTTCGGGTGAAACTCCCGCTGTGGAAGGCCAGGGAGGAAAGCACAGAGCTGTTTCACCAGGAGATGAACCAGAAGCTCGCCGTGCCTCTCCACAGTCCATCTCCAGATTTATCTTTGCCTCCCCACCCTGCTCTTCCCACGTGCAATCTGCCGCTCCGGAGGGATCTGCCTTTCCACGAAGGCCCTGGGGCCATGGGGAGGGAGCTGCTCCACTTGGGAGCCTCTTTTAGAGCTGGGTTCAAATCCCTGCTGCTCCTTCTCCCTTCCCAACCCGCCCCAGTCTCCAGGGAGATCGGGGGAGCCTTTCCAAGCGGGGAGGAATTTTCCACCTAAACACTTTGCTGACCTGAAATCACTTCTTATCTTCCCAGCAGAAAACATAATTTCCATAGAAGATGCCTTTTCCCTCAGCAAATAAAACCCTTGAGCTCTGAGCTCCCAGAAAAGAGGGGTTTTATGCTGAACACTGAGCTCCAAGGATGGTTTTTCACAAATAAAATTCCCCAGGATCTGTCCTGAGGGACCCATCCCGGGAGTTTCCAACCCCCCAGAGAAGGCTGGGAGCCAGCAGCACATCAGCTTCCTGCAGAGCTGCTCAGCTCCTTCCAAAAAGCTGGAAAGCCAAGGAACCCTCCGGAGCCAGCAGGACTTGGCTGCCAGAGGCTCCTGGTGCTGCTGTTGGCAGCTCTGCTTCCCTGAGTTTTGTGGATGCAGCCTTGGAAAAGCTGCGGCTGCCTAATGGCAAACACGTGGGCAGCCCAAACCCTTCCTCGGCCTTCCAGCCACGGTGGGGGCTCGGGGTTGGGATATTCCATCCTCTGCTCTGCTCCGGCAGCTCAAACCTTCCGTGGCCTTCCAGCCGGGATGGGGGCTCGGGGCAGGGAGAATCCATTGCCTCCTCTGCTCCGGCAGCCCAAACCCTTCCCTTGGTGTTTCAGCCATGATGGGGGCTCAGGGCTGGGATATTCCATCCTCTTCTCTGCCCCGGCAGCTCAAACCTTTCCCTTGGCTTTCCAGCCATGATGGGGGCTCAGGGTTTGGGATATTCCATCTTCTCCTCTGCTCCAGCAGCTCAAACCTTTCCCTTGGCCTTCCAGCCACGATGGGGGCTCGGGGCAGGGAGGATCCATCCTCTGCCCTGCTCCAGCAGCTCAAACCCTTCCCTTGGCTTTCCAGCCATGATGGGGGCTCAGGGTTGGGATATTCCATCTTCTCCTCTGCTCCAGCAGCTCGGCCCGGCAGGACCAGCTGGCCTGGCACGGGACTTGGCAGCAAATCTCAGGATTTGGGGCTGAAAGGAGCATTTTCCAGGCCAGATGGAGGCAGGGACGGTGGCTTGTGGTGCTGAGGGCTGCCAGCGATGGCAGGGATAAACCTGGAGAGGGGAAATGTGGAGGTTTCCCTCGGGATTGTGTCCCCTGCTGTCCCCACCTTCAGCTCCCCCATGGCCTCGGAGCAGAGCTGTCCTGGGAGCAGCTGAAAGGTTTTCCTTGCACGTGGACATCTCCTCATCTCCTCTCATTGCCTCCATTTTGCCCACAGCCACAAGGATGGGAAGATTTCCAGGAAAGCTGTTCCTACCCCAAGGAGAGCCTTGAAAAACCCCCTGAGGAGCTGGGGGTGCTGGTGGAGGAACTGGGGCCATCCAAGGGGGACAAGTGAGGTGTGAAACCTGGCCATGGCTTCCAGACAAGCCCTGGCAGCATTCCTGGGTTGTTTTTATTGTGGATACATCAGGGGAGGTGGTATTGTTAAATCTTTCCAGTGTGAAGAGACGGCAAGGATCATTTCTGGAATAAAAAAATGGATTTTTGCCCAATCCTCTGTCCCCTGGTGCCTTCTGGGTTTCAGATGCCTCATCCTGCAGAGCCAAATCCTCCTGGCAGAAGGTCTGTGAGCCCAGGGACAGCACTCCCTCCTCAAAGCCCTGAGCCCCAAATCCATCTGCACAACCCTTTGTGGCCGTGGCTGGAACAATAAAATGATTAAGGTCGGTAAATCCCTCTGAGATCATCAGGTCCAACTGCTAACCCAGCACTGCCAAGGCTGGAATCGCCAATCCTGGGGTCACCTCTGGCCCCTCAGGACAGGAGGGACCTGGAGGGGCTGGAGATTGTCCAGGGAAGGGAACAGAGCTGGGAAGGGTCTGAGCCCCAGGAGAGGCTGAGGGAGCTGGGGAAGGGCTCAGCCTGGAGGAAAGGAGGCTCAGGGGGACCTTGTGGCTCTGCACAGCTCCTGACAGGAGGGGACAGCTGGGGGGGTCGGGCTGTGCTCGCAGGGAACAGGGACAGGAGGAGATGGAACGGCCTCAGGCTGGGCCAGGGAGGCTCAGGGTGGGATTTGGGAACATTTCTCCATCAAAAGGCTTGTCCAGCTCTGGCACAGCTGCCCAGGGCAGGTGGAATCACCTGAGTGCATTTTATCCTTTGGAAACACCCAGTGCCACCACCCCCACCCTGTGAGATGAGCCACTTCTTTCCTCCTGTCTGAATCCCCTGCTGGGGACCCCATTTCTGCTGCCATCCTGCCTCCCAAAACTCCAATTCCACCCCTGGCCATGGGATTAGATTAAAGATCAATTATATTAGAGATCAATTCGCAGCTGTCCATACATCAGCAGAGAAAACAGCTGGATCCACACTCAAAAACATCTGCAGAACACTCTGCCCGTGCCTTATAGGAATATTATCCAGGAGTGATGATTTGACTGGAATCACAGATAATGTGTTTAAAGGCTCGTAAAATGCGACCTGAATTGCTTTTGGATTATTATTGTTATTATTGCCAGTGGATTGAAGCTGGGAGCTGCTGATACCAAAACATAAGTGCCATAATTAGTAACAAACATCAGCGGGGTGAGGTTTTTGTTTTATTGCCTCATAATTTGAACCAGAAGCTGGTGGTGGTGTCTTCTGGGATGAAGTACAAACAATGCACAGAACGTCTGCTCCAGACAGTTTGGGAAGAATCTGCTGGATTTGACGGAAATGAAGGAACAGGCTCCAAGGCCTGGAGTTTGTTGATTTCTCTGCTGCTGTTATTTCCAGTTAAAGTGTCATCTCACTTGGATCTTCCATCCAAACTTTTTTGGGAATGTGTGAACCGCAGTCCCACCAGGATCTGTCTCGCACAGTGTGTTCCATGTCGGGAAGCAGAGCCCAGGCTGTCTCTCAGCTCTGCCTCAGGCAGCTGCTGCCAGCAGGGACCTCCCAGCTCCACAGAATCCCCAGATCAGCAGGGCTGGGAAAGCCCTTTGGGATCGTCAATCCAAAACATGACCCAGCCCCACCTCGTCCCCTGCCCACGGCACTGAGTGCCACAGCCAGGCTTTCTCAAACACCTCCAGGGGTGGGCACTCCAAACCTCCCTGGGCACTTCCAAGGCCTGAGCCCTCTTTCCATGGAGAAATTCCTGCTGATGTCCACCCTGAGCCTGCCCCGGCCCAGCCTGAGGCCGTTCCCTCTCCTCCTGTCCCTGTTCCCTGCGAGCACAGCCCGACCCCCCGGCTGTCCCCTCCTGTCAGGAGCTGTGCAGAGCCACAAGGTCCCCCCGATCCCCTTTTCTCCCTTTTCCCCTCACGGGACTGCAGTTCATTCCAGGCAAACAGCCTCCATGAATCCCAGAATTCCAGACTGGTTTGGGTTGGAAGAGACCTGAAAGCTCATCCCATCCCATCCCATCCCATCCCATCCCATCCCATCCCATCCCATCCCATCCCATCCCATCCCATCCCATCCCATCCCATCCCATCCCATCCCATCCCTGCCATGGCAGGGACACCTTCTGCTCTCCCAGGCTGCTCCAACCTGGCCTGGGACACTGCCAGGGATGTTGAAGGTGTGAAAGAGCTCATCTGAGTGCTCCATCCCAGGGAAAAGCAGCATCCCTGGAGGTGGTGAGGACGGGGATAGCACAGCTGGAAAGAGCTCCCTGGAGCAGGAATATCTCCTGTTGTGCTCTGAACATTTTCCAAGGTGCCAGAAGGATCCAAGATCTGGAGTCACATCAGGACAGCAGCCCTGGCTGTGGATGCAGATTTATTTGCAGGTTTAGCCAGAAACTTCCACTTCAGCACTGCTGATTTCACTGCTGCTCCCCTCACCCCGGGGATATGGAGTGTCAGACTGGAGGTGTTTGCAGATGAGAGATAACAACTGTTGGAAAATTCAATCAGGAGTGCTTAGAAAGTGTTCCTGGGGCTGCAGAGCCGAGCCAGCTGTGCCTGCCACACCTGGGGAGCGCGGCAGGAGCAGGACTGATAAAATCTTGCTGTTTCACCCAGCAACAGGTCCTGGAGGGAAATTGTCACCTGGCCAGGAGGAGGAAGCAGCCCTTGGGGCCAGGAGAAGGCAGGGGCAGGTTTCAGGAGGCACAGAGGCCTTCCCAGGCCTTTGATGTGTGTTCACAGTGCCTGTGCTGACAGCTGCGCTCCCAAAAAAAATCTGTGCCTCCTTGTGTTTTGTTTGGATCCCATCTGTCAGGCCGGGAGGAGGGGACAGGGAGCGATGAGGCCTCAATGCTCCGATGAGCTCTGCTGGGTGTCCCCAACCCCAAACCAGGGGGGGACAGGGGGGAACTGTCCCCACATGGGCAAACATGCCAAAAAAACCTCACAGCTTTCTCAGGACTGGCTCTAGAAGCAGCAGGAAATTCTGTTTCTGCCTGGAGCTTATCCCCCAGCCTGGGCAGCCAGAGGAGAGAGAGGATCCTCCCCCTGTGCCCCCTCAGGTGAGACCCCACCTGCAGAGCTGAGATCCAACATCAGGAGGATGTGGAGCTGCTGGAGAGAGTCCAGAGGAATCCATGGAGCTGCTCCAGGGCTGGAGCCCCTCTGCTCTGGAGCCAGGCTGGGAGAGCTGGGGGTGAAAAGAGAAGGCTCCAGGGAGAGCCCAGAGCCCCTGGCAGGGCCTGAAGGGCTCCAGGAGAGCTGGAGAGGGACTGGGGACAAGGCATGGAGGGACAGGACAAGGAGAATGGTCTTTAAACTGATGGAGAATAGATTTAGATGGGATCTTGGGAATTAGGAATTGTTCCCTGGGAGGGTGGGGAGGGCTGGGCTGGAATTGCCAGAGAAGCTGTGGCTGCCCCTGGATCCCTGTGAGTGTCCAAGGCCAGGCTGGAGCAGCCTGGGACAGTGGGAGGTGTCCCTGCCATGGCAGGGGTGGATGGGATGGGATGGGATGGGATGGGATGGGATGGGATGGGATGGGATGGGATGGGATGGGATGGGATGGGATGGGATGGGTGGATTTAAGGTCCCTTCCAACCCAACCCATCCCATGACTATAAAACACTTCCCCCCCCCCCCCCAGGCTGAATTCCTGCCCATCCAAAGGCAAAGTGCATCACACACCCAGACAGGATCATCTGCCTTTCCTTCTTCAATGGATCCAGAAAGCCAAGCTCACTCTTTCACTTTTTCCAGGCAGCCCAGATCAGGCTGGGGGAGGAATTCCAAGACCCCCACCCTCCCCAGGGACCCCAAGCCTCCCAGTTTGGCCAAGGAACCATGGAGCAGTGGTTTGGGAGCTGGCAGAGGAGGCTCTGCTGGAAACAATGTAACTTAAAACTTGTATTTTATGGTATTCCTCTAGTCAGGCTTGGTTTGCCTTTGCCCTGGGGAAAGGAATTTAAAAATTTTTTTTAAGGATGTAGCACCACTCTATGGAGATGAACTTAACATATCAACAGATTGGGGGCAGCCCAAAAGATGCCCAGAAAAACAAATACCATTAACAAAATATCAATGGAACATTGGTGGAAAGTCAACGAAACATCAACAGAACATCAATGGAACATCAATGGAACATCAATGGAACATCAACGGAACATCAACAGAACATCAACAGAACATCAACAGAACAGCAACAGAACATCAACGGAACATCAGTGGCCATCCATGAACATCTACCCCAGAGCTGCCTCTGGCATGGTTGGAGACATCCAGTCCAGAAAAGAAAATCAAGGAGTGAAGATCTAATTAACATCAGAGATGAAGAAATTCAGATCCAATAGGAAACCAAACAGTAAGTGCGACACAACTTTAGACCAATGAACATTGAACCAATCCATCTCTGTGAGTTTTGACTGTATAAAGTTTTGGGGGAAATAATGTAAAATCCATGTGTGTATGGAATATTTTCTGGCCAGAAAATAAAGTAATGCCTGATTCTCTGTCACTTCAAATACAATGTTTGAGGGCTTTTGTTTTCTTCCTGATTTTTGGTGACAGCAAAAACAGTGACAGGTCTCTGGACATCAGAGCCAAAAGCAGGTTTGAAATCCTATTTTAACCCAAATTAAATGCAAACTCAGCCAGGAAATGCAGCTTGGGCAGAGCCAGGAGAGAACAAACCCCACCTGGAAATGTGGCAGCGACAAGAACCGTACTCCGGCTTGGAGCGGATGGGGGAACAGCCCCTGAGCCTGCCCTGATCCTGTTGGAAAATACACCAGTTTAAAAATTTTGGATAACTTTAGTCAAAAGATTTGTTTGTCTTTACCCCGGGAAAAGGAATGTTAAGTTGGGCATTGTTATATCAGGTGAGGTCTGATGAACTCAACACATCACAGAGTGGAGCAGCCCAAAGATCCCCAGAGAGATAAAAACATCCACGGAACATGAACAGAACATTGGTGGCCATCTCCAAACATCCACCCCAGAGCACCTCTGACAGAGCTGGAGACATCTCCCCGGAAAGGACTGATGAGAAAATTGAAAAATGAAGATCTAATTTACATTGGAGCCGAGGGGATTCGGATCCAATGGGAAACTGAACACTGAGGGTTGCTCAACTCGGGACCAATGAACTTTGAAACAATGCATCTCTGTGGGGTTTGACTATAAAATTTGGGGGAAAATCCTGTAAAATTCATGCATCATGGAATAATTCTCTCTGCACACCCGGGCTGTGTGTGGATGAGATGATTTCTGTGGCACACCCTGCCCAGAACAACATCCTGGCCAGAAAATAAAGTAATGCCTTGACTCTCTAACATTAAAAATGTTGTTGGAGGGTTTTTGTTTTTCCCACAGTTTTGGGGACAATCCCACGAGCCACAGGATGCTGCTCCCGCCTGGAATTGCAAATTCTCCCAGAACTGGAGAAGCGGAGGCCAAACTGGTCGCAGCTCCTCAGGCGTTGGGAGATTGATGGGATAAACAGCAGTGCTGCTCGCGGAGCGCGGGTTTGGAAAGGAAACCTTGGAAAACCTAAACCCGAGGCTGTCCAGGGATCAGGGGTTTCCTTTCCCTTTTTCTGTCCCTCACACCTGCCAGAGAGTGAGGGGAACCCCAGGAGGACATCCCACAGTCGCTTATGGAAAAGAGTTTCGGGTTTTTAGGGGTTTCTCAGAGTTTGTAGGGTTTGTAGGGGTTTGTAAGGATTTGTAAGGGTTTGTAAGAGTTTGCCAGGGTTTTTAAGGGTTTGTAGGATTTATAACGGTTTGTAAAGGTTCGTAGGGTTTATAAGGGTTTGTAGGGGTTTGCATGGATTTGTAAGTGTTTGTGGGGTCTGTCAGGGTTTTTAAGGGTTTGTAGGGGTTTTTAAGGGTTTGTAGGGTTTATAAGAGTTTGTAGGGGTTTGTCAGGACTTGTAAGGATTTGTAAGGGTTTATAAGGGTTTGTAGGGTTTAAAAGATCCTTCTCCTTCTCCTTCTCCTTCTCCTTCTCCTTCTCCTTCTCCTTCTCCTTCTCCTTCTCCTTCTCCTTCTCCTTCTCCTTCTCCTTCTCCTTCTCCTTCTCCTTCTCCTTCTCCTTCTCCTTCTCCTTCTCCTTCTCCTTCTCCTTCTCCTTCTCCTTCTCCTTCTCTCTCTCCCTCAATGCTGTTTGACCCTGGTCTCCCCTGACAAAGAGGATCCAATCCCAAATTCCTGCTGTGTGCAGAATCCTGATACTTTGATTTTATTGATGATTAACTGCCACTGCCAGGGATGAGGAGAAGGGGAATTTGGGAATGATCTTGGGGAAGATCACTGGGCTGGGCAGCAGGACACCTTCGGAATGACCATGCAGAGCCCCTCAGCCCCCCAGGCCCCCGAAAACCCAACCCAACCCTAGAGAAATGTTGTTTTTATGTGGTCACATCGCTGGGAGCTCCTGCAGCAGCAATCAGTGCTTTATCCATAAAATTCCCTCCTTCTCCTCATTCCCAACAACCTCCCCAGGTGCCCCAGGCTCTCTGCCCTGGAGCTCCACAAAAAGCCACCGTGGTCCTGTCACCAAACTGTGGGAAAAGCAAAAACTCTCCAACAACATTTTTAATGTTAGAGAGTCAAGGCATTACTTTATTTTCTGGCCAGGATGTTGTTCTGGGCAGGATGTGCCACAGAAATCATCTCATCCACACACAGCCCGGCTGTGCAGAGAGAATCATTCCATGACATATGAATTTTACAGGATTTTTCCTCGAATTTTACACAGTCAAACCCCACAGAGATGCATTGTTTCAAAGTTCATTGGTCCAGAGTAGAGCAACCCTCAGTGTTCAGTTTCCCATTGGATCCGAATCTCCTCAGCTCCGATGTAAATTAGGTCTTCTTTCTTATCTCTCTTTTCTGGCCCAGGTGTCTCTGACCCACAGGGGTGAGGTTTGGAGCTGATGTTCTGTTCCTTTATCTTTTGGGTTACTCCCAGTCTGTAGATAAGTTGAGTTCATCAGACCTCACCTGATGGAACAATGCCCTGAAAAGAAACTTAAAATTCCTTTTCCTGGGGTAAAGACAAACAAATCCTTTGGCTAAAGTTATACAAAATTTTTAAACTGGTGTATTTGCCAACAGTCCTGTCCCCAGGTCTCTGCCATGGACCTGTCCCCTCGTGAGCCAGAGCAACACCCGAGCCCTTGGATTTTCTAAATATTCCCCAGAAATTCCTTCCCTTCAAATATTTATTTTCACGACCCAGTGGGTCAAACAGCCTGAGATGTTTTCTCAGTTGCTCCAAGCTGAAGCAATCCAAGAATTCTGGGAATCTTCCATGGAGCCGAGGTCTGGGGCGAGCAATGCAGGACGTGGCTGAAGGTCTGTGAGGAGCACCCACCCTCCACATCTGCCAGGCTTTCCTTGGAGATTTATCGTGGACAAAAGCAGCTCTTGGAAGGGTTGCTCTTCTCTTCAGACATTCCTTGGAGCAGATGGACAGAAATATTTCACATCTGACTCAAATTCTGGATTCCTCTCCGTAAACTCCAGACAGGAACGAGCGGAATGGATGTGGAATCATCTTTGATTTATGGACAACCTCACAAAAGAAATTCCAGCCTCGCTTGGGGATCTTCCCCACCTCAGTTTCACTCTTTAGCTCCAAGCCAAGAGGCTGAAATTCCAGGTTTTTGCAGTAAAAGTTTATAAAATCCTGGTGGATTTGTGCTGCAGGTTGAGTGGGAAAAGTGATCCGAAGAGCAGAGCAGAAATGAAATTATTTCACTGGAAAAAAAGGATGGATTTCCAAGGCTGCACTTTCAGGGCTCTGCTCCTTCCTACCTTGGCTGGAACAATAAATATTTAACGAGGCAAATGGATCCTCCTGCACTCGTAATTAAGGGAAGGGGGGATAAATTGCATTCCTAATTATTCCTAACAAAAGGGAAAGCAATTTCCTCCTCGATCAGTGAGAATTCCCATTTCTCCCCAGGTGAAATAGGAGCAGGGAATGGGTTTGGAGTGGAGTGAGTTTGAAAGAGGACATTTAGGATCTGACGGGAGATAAAATGCAGTGCTCGCCTCTGCCGGAGTTTTATTCAGTTTGAACTGGTTTTACTGGGATAACAGTGGGAATTCTGGGCTCTGAACCATGGGAAACTCCCCATTTCTGGGCCTCAGTTTCCCATTTATAATCTGAGCAGAAAACTGGCTGGAGCTCACAAGGACTTTGTTCCTGGAACACTTTTTGTGAGTGCCAAAAATATGGATTGCAACATCGCTTGGAAAAACTCCTCTCTGAGGAGATTTGTTGGAAAACATGAATATCTGAGTGAGGAATTCTCAAATATTGCTTCATATTTTAGGATTTTTTCCTTCCCATTGTTATTTTTATTACTTTGAAGAGTTTTTCCTCACATGCCCCAACTGCGAACACAGGGGCTTATTGACTGATAACAAAACAAAAGGCAGATGAACAGCCCAGAATCACGGAAGTGACATCCAGCTGTCCCAAAAAGGGTGGAAATGGTCCTAAAAAGAGGGAAAATGGTCCCAAAAAGGGGAAAAATGGTCCTAAAAAGAGGGGAAATGGTCCTAAAAAGAGGGGAACTGGTCCCAAAAAGAGGGGAAATGGTCCCAGAAAGAGGGAAAAGAGAAGGGTTTCGACATCTCCTGGCTTGGTTCCTGCAGGGGAATCCTACCCAGTTTCCCCCTAAATAACCCCATGAAGCTGCAGACACTTCCCAGCCCTCTCTCCTCGGTCCTGAGCATCCCAAAATCCCTGGCACTGTCCATGCCCTTCTCTTTCCCTGGGTGCTCCCTCCCTGTGCCCTGGCTGCCCCTCCAGGGATTGTTCCCAGGGCACCTCTCCCCCATCCCTTTGTGCAGCTGATCCTGAAATCCCAGCTGGAATCACATCTTCCACCCCACCAGCTCCAGGTCCATCCCCTGCTCTTCCCCAGTCCCAAATCCCTGGGATATTCCTATATCTTTAACTCTGTTTCCTTTTCCATTTCCACCCCATGGAAATGGACATTTCTGTGTCCATCCCCTGCCCCTTTCCCAATCCCAGATCCCTGTGCTTTTCCTGTATTTTTAACCTTGTTCCCTTTTCCATTCCCACCCCACCAGGTCCAGGTCCAACCACTGCTCTTTCCAGATCCCAAATCCCTGGGATATTCCTATATCTTTAACTCTGTTCCGAGTTTCCATTTCCACCCCACCATGTCCAGGTCCATCCCCTGCCCCTTCCCCAATCCCAAATCCCTGAGGATATTCCTGTATCTTTAACTCTGTTTCCTTTTCCATTTCCACCCCTCCATCCCCTGCTTTTCCCTGATCCCAAATCCCTGTGCTTTTCCTGTATTTTTAACTCTGTTCCCTTTTCCTTTTCCACCCCACCACCTCTGTGTCCATCCCCTGCCCCTTCCCCAATCCCAAATCCCTGGGGATGTTCCTATACCTTTAATTTTGTTCCCAATTTCCATTTCCACCCCACCAGGTCCAGGTCCATCCCCTTCCTCTTCCCCAATCCCAAATCCCTGTGGTTTTCCCTTTATCTTTAGCTCAGTTCCCACTTTCCCCTGTGGATTTAGCTCCAAAATTTTCTTTTTCAAGACCCCAGACTGGCGAATCCCCGAGGGCAGGGGGAAGCCACGACTCTGCAGTTGGAGATGAAGGATCTGGATCCCTCTCATGGGAATAAAATCCCCCTCTGGGCTCTGATGGGAAGCCTGGGGAGGTCACAAATTTTGAACAAAAATTAGCCAGAATTCCCAGGCTGGGGAGAAAAAGAGGTTTTCTTCCTTCTATCTTTGTTCCTTGTCCCTAAAAAAGCAAAACCAGCCTGAGGTGGATGCTCCGTGAGAGAAAATCTCGGCAGAAATGATTGAAATTAAAATTCCAACCCCAAGCAGAGCCTTCCAGGGGGAATTTCAGGGCTCCTGAACAGGCCAAGCCTCTCCAGCTGGGGCCAGTGAATCCCTGCTTTTCCTGGGGAATATTAATGGGCCTCTCTGCACAATTAGAGCCAGGAACAGCAATTAAAGAGAAAATCAGAGAGGGGAGAAACTCGGGGCCAGCACTAATTGGTGCAGCACAGAAACCAACGGAGCTGAGCAGAATTCCAGCAGTTCAGGGCTGCTCAGAGGAATTCCTGATTTCCTGCCACCTTCCTCTTGCATTTATCCCTTTTTTAAAAAATTGTGAAGAGCCAAAAGCAGTTTTGTTTAACCCTAAAGACAAAAGAACAAATGAAAAACCAGGGAGCCTTGGCATAATTTCTGATTTCTTCCAGTTTGGAAAGTAGTTTTCTTTTTTTTTTTTTTTTTTAATTTTAAATTATATATTTTATATTTTTCAAATTATTTAAGACTTCCAATTCTAAGCATCCTCCAGGATGTTTTCTTTCACTTCCTTTGATGGAGCAAAAGGAATTATTATAATCCACTTAAAAAATGCCATTTTTGTGAAGAAAAGGTCCTGATTAGAATTCTTTTAGCTCTGGGAAGCAAAGGACTTCACTGTCCTCATGGGCAGAGAGGTGGGAATAAGACAGAGGGGAAGAGTTCCATCAAAAAGGGAATTTTTCACTGTCTCTAAACCCTTCCCTGAGCAATAGGAGCAGAAAAAAAGAGAAAAAAAAAGCAGGAATGGCTGGTTCTCCTCCCAGATCTGAAATCTCCCTCTGTATTTAATCCATGACCTGGACACAAACAATTTGGGAATTTCTTCCGGAAGGGTTTTTCTCTTCTGGTGCCACTTTCCCCTCAGGTGTTGGGTGACAACCTCAGGGCAGCAGCAGATTTGTGGGGCAGCTGAAATACCCCTCAAGATCTTTAGGGAAATCCCTTTTATCCATCAAAATTAGATTACATTAAAAAATACACCTTTTTTTTTTTTTTTTTTTTCATTTTCTGAAGCAGGTGACAAACGAACTCTGGGGAAATGAGGAGGAGGAAGGTTTGCAAAGGCAGATTTTGGAGTCGACATCTGGGTTTGGAGGCTCCTGCATCCATGGAGCTGCAGATATCCAAGGGAAGGCACGGCTGGACCAACATGGGAAGGCTTGGGCTGGGAACTGCTGCTGCTTCATGGAATTACAGAGGGATTTGGGTGGGAAGGGACCTTAAAATCCATCCCATCCCATCCCATCCCATCCCATCCCATCCCATCCCATCCCATCCCATCCCATCCCATCCCATCCCATCCCATCCCATCCCACCCCTGCCATGGCAGGGACACCTCCCACTGTCCCAGGCTGCTCCAGCCTGGCCTTGGACACTGCCAGGGATCATCTCAGAGCCCTCTGCATCCTGGAGCACCAGGGGAAGCCAAGGGATCTGAGTTCCTGAAAATACCTCGAGACGGAAAGAAATCATCAAGAACATGATGAACATCATCAAATCCCAGTTTGGTTATCCCTGACTCCTGCAGGGACAGTGGCACTGTCACCCCACAAAGCCACTCAGAGAATATCCTGAGCTGAAAGGACCCCCAAGGATCATGGACCTAACCCCAGCCCTGCCCAGACCCCCAAATCCCACCCTGGGCACCCCTGGCAGTGCTGTCCAAACGCTCCTGGAGCTGTGGCAGCCTCGGGGCTGTGCCCATTCCCTGGGGAGCCTGGGCAGTGCCCAGCACCCTCTGGGGAAGAACCTTTCCCTGATCTCCAGCCTGACCTGCCCTGGCCCAGCTCCAGCCGTGCCCTGGGTGCTGTGCCTGTTCAGGACATGTATAATAATACATTAATGTATAATGATATATTAATATAATAATATAGAATATAGATAGAATTATATATTTATTATCTAACAATATATTAATGTATAATAATATATTACCTTATATATTTTATGTAATAAATAAATAAATAAAGTGGCTGCACTTATTTTGTCATATCAAAGTCAGTTCTTAGAGCAGAGATTGGAGCTGCCCTCGGGAGGAGCTGCAGATCCCTGAGGTCTCTGCCCCAGCTGTGCCCTCAGCTCCTCCAGACCCTTCCCCATCCTCTGGACACTCTCCAATGGTTCAGTTTTAAATTGTGGCACCCAAATTCCCTCGAGATGAGGCCACCTCAGCCCAGAGCAGAGCAGGACAATCCCTCCCTGGCCTGGCTGCTCCTGGTGGCCCTGGACAGGGATGTCCCTGTGGCCCCAGGACATTGGTCACGCAGCAGGGTCTGCCCCAGGGCTCCTGGGTGTGCCCACCGTGCTCTGCAGAGCAGCAGGGCCAGGCTGGCCTCGTGTCCCTGCCGTGGTGACAATCCCAAACTGGGCATTGCCCCCTCCTTCCCGCCCCAGCACAGAACACTCTCTGAAATCCAACCTTTGGCTCTCTCACTGACTTCCTCCAGCCCTGGAGCATTTAGCCCTGCAGGAAATCCACCCCGGGAGGGGAGTCAGGAAAATTACCCTCCTGCTGCCTTTGTGAGGAGAGAAAGAAGAAAAATCTGATTTTTGAAAGCCAAAAATTCTGAAGTAATGAACGACACCCCCCGTTCCACACACCTCCTCCTTAAATATCCCAAAGCCAACTGCAAAGCCAAGATCTTGGCTGCTGTTAAAAATAACTGAGGTGACAGGATTGGCTCTCCTGGGTGAGCCGAGTCCCAGCTCCTCGGGAAGTTTGGAAGTGTCCAACGGTGGCACCCAAGTTCTGCAAGCCCAATCTGGGAGCAAACAGTGATTATGCAAGAAAATCTGGCAAAAACAACCTTCTGTTTGCTCTTCTGTTGTCTGCCTGTTGGGCTTTGAGGCTGCACGGCTCAAGTTTTCCGTGTTTTCTCCAAAACAAATAATTGCCTTTTCCAGCGGAGCTTGGGATCAGCACATCATCATCGTCACCTGCTGCCCTGGGATGAGGGAAGGATGGCCCAGGGCCCGGTGTGGCCAGCAAAGCCCAGAAAAGCCATTCAGCACAGAAATGAGGTGTCTGTGGACACGTGGAGGAGGAAAACTCCGAGCTCCCCTTTTCCAGACGTGTGTGAGATGTTTTCCCCTCTTTGCTGAGCTTGCAGCTGCCACAGAGCCTCGTAGGGGATCCAGAGAAGTGGAAAAAAACCTGGAAAAAACCCCATTTTCCTGCTCCATGTAAAAACTTGTGCCTGGTGTTCCACCTCTGGCTTGGGCATTTCTCTCGTGCTGCAAGAGGGGGAAAAGCTCTGGGGATTTCACTGCTCTGCCTTGTTCTTGGTGATATTTGAGGAGCAAAAGTGGTTTGGGTGCCTGAAGCCACCACGGGGCCACCCTAAAACATTCCTGGGGCCCTGGAAACTCAGGTATGGTGTTCCCTCCCCTCCTCTGGTGAGAGGCTGAGCACAATTAACAAAAAGGGACAAAATTAACAGAATTTCCTCAGGGGATTGATCCTCTGAGGCAGCTCCAGGCTCCCAGGGCAGGGCTGGGGTGCTCAGGGGATGCTGTGATGTGGTTCCATGGTCAGGAATAGCCCCAGGAGACAAAGGAGAAGTGTCCCATCAAAAAGTGACATTTTCTCCGTCTCTAAACCCTTCCCTTAGCAGAAAAAAAGGAGAAAAAAATGAAGCAGGAATGGCTGGTTTTCCTCCCAGGCCCAAAATCTCCATCTCAGAGGAGCAGCTCTGCGCTGGGGCACTCTCTGGGTCTGTGTCTTCCCTCTCAGAGCTTTGTGTCTGGGCAAAATTAACAACTCCTGCCCGGCTGTGAGCCCCAGCAGCCAGGGCTGGATTGATTCATTGATTAATTAATTAATTAGCCCTGTGGAGCATGGCATGGCAGTGTCCCCAACACCACAGAAGGCTCCTGTGGTCAGGCAGGACAGAGGATGTCGCGCTCAGCTCCATTTCAGTGGAATATATAATAAATGTATATATAATATATAACATTCATTTAATATACATTTAATATATAATAATACATTAATATATAATGATATAATAATATAATAATATATTATATAATATGGATATCATTATGTATTTAATATCTATTAATATAACAATATAGTATATATTTTATATTATATAATACATATTATAATATAATATATAATAATATGACAATACAGTAATATATGATAATATATTAATATAATAATATAGATAATATAATATACATTACAGAAGATACAAAAATAAATAAATAAATAAATAAATAAATAAATAAATAAATAAATAAATAAAAGTTTTGTCAGGTCAAAGTCAGTTCTTAGAGCAGAGCAGCGAAGGAGATGAGGAGAACAACAGAAAGAAAGGCCCCAAAGGGGAAAATGCCTTCTACTGGGGCTGGGCTGGGGGCAGTGCCCAGCGGTGCCATCCCAGCAGGTCTGGGGCGCTTCCAGCCCTGCCTGGAGCCAGGAATTCTGGGCAGAACGAGGAGCAGAGCTGTGCTGGTGTCACCGAGAATTGGGAGAAATAAAAACTCTCTAGTACTATATTTGAAGTGATAGAGAATCAGACATTACTGTATTTACTGGCCAGGATGTGCCAAGGAAAGTATTCCAAAAACACATGCTTTTACAGGATTTCCCCCAGTTTTTATACAGTCAGAACCTAAAGGGATGTATTGTTTGAAAGTTCATTGGTCCAGAGCTGAGCAACCCTCAGTGTTCAGTTTCCCATTGGATCCGAATCCCCTCGGCTCCGATGTAAATTAGATCTTCATTTTTCAATTTTCTTATCAGCTCTTTCTGGGGAGATGTCTCCAGCTCTGTCAGAGGTGCTCTGGGGTGGATGTTTGGAGATGGCCACCGATGTTCTGTTCATGTTCCGTGGATGTTTTTATCTCTCTGGGGATCTTTGGGCTGCTCCACTCTGTCCTGTGCTGAGCCCATCTCCTTAGAGTGATGCTGTATCTCCTAAATAAACTAAAGAAAATTCCCCAAAGCAAAGTCAAGTCAAGCCAAACTGGAAAGAAAAAAGTTAAGAAGTTGTATTGTTTCCAACACTGGGGCAGCTGGATCAGATCCAGAGCCAACCCCGAAGGTGCAGCTCCAGGAAAGGACAAAAGCTGGACTGAAGCCCAGGAAAAGTGAAACTGTGCCCTTTGCCAAGCGCCTGTCCCAGAGCTCAGGGCTGGGACAGCTTGGGGACATCAGTCAGAGCGCTGGGATTCGCTCCAGCCTGAGCTCCCTGAGCCATCCCCAGCTCCCCGGAGGGAGGAGAGGGCAGGGATTGGGCTGGGGAGCATTTCCAGCCCCGGGGGTGCCTGGTGGGCTGAGGAGCTGGAGGAGCCAGGCTCGTGTCCAGGGTTTTACTGGGTTTTCCAGGATTTTCCAGGGTTTTCCTGGGTTTTCCTGGGTTTTCCAGGGTTTTCCTGGGTTTTCCTGGGTTTTCCAGGGTTTTCCAGGGTTTTCCTGGGTTTTCCAGGATTTAGGAGCCACTGATTTCAGGATGTGCTGGAGTCAGTGCTGGGCTCCACTCCCAGGGCTCAAAAAAGGGAAAAAACACCGCGGGACAACTTTGCCAACAGATTGCCACCAGCAAGGCATGGAAAAGAGCTGGAAAGGCCACTCTTGTCATTCCCTGGAATTAAAAGGGAGGATTTATTCCTCCTCCCAGGGAGGATTTATTCCTCCTCCCCGGCAGCCTCCTGCAGAGAATTAACCACGAGATTAACGAGGTGCCTGACGGTTTGTGCAGCCCCACTCAGAACCCCAGCAACTGATTGTTCCTGGTGACCTCCTCGGCTCCCAGGGACGGCTGCAGATGGATCTTGGTGCTCCTGGCCAGGATTTGGGAATGGCAGAGCGGAGGGAACACGCTCAGAATCCCTGCTCCGAGGAGTGGGATTGGGAACAGCAGCTCAGGGAACGCCCAGCACGGAGCTCAGCCTCTCTGAGGTGCTGCTCATCCTGCTGGGGTCTCGGAAATGGATCCCAGTTTGGATACTGGAAATGGATCTCAGCTGGGATCTCAGGAATGGATCCCAGTTTGGATACTGGAAATGGATCTCAGCTGGGATCTCAGGAATGGATCCCAGTTGGGATCTTGGAAATGGATCCCATCTAGGATCTTGGGAATGGATCCCTGCTGGGATCTCGGAAATGGATCCCAGCTGGGATCTTGGAAATGGATCTCAGCTGGGATCTTGCGAATGGATCCCAGTTGGGATACTGGAAATGGATCCCAGTTGGGATCTTGGAAGTGGATCCCAGCTGGGGTCTCGGGAATGGATCCCAGCTGGGGTCTCGGGAATGGATCCCAGTTGGGGTCTCGGGAATGGATCCCAGCTGGGGTCTCGGGAATGGATCCCAGTTGGGGTCTCGGGAATGGATCTCAGCTGGGGTCTCGGGAATGGAGCTGCAGGTGGCACTTTGTGACACAGGCCCAGTGCCACCCTGCCCCAATGAGCAATAAACGCTGCAGTTTTTATTGGATGTCTTATCTCCTGCTCTCCCTCGCCTTTCCCTGATTTTCAGGACCACCCAGCTCAAGTTCCCCCTCCACATCAAACCCACGCAGCTCCAAACACGGATTTTCCCTGCTGGCTCCACACCTTGATCCTTTCCCCAGTGAGCACCCCCAGGGATGCCCTGCAGGGCTGGGAGGGAGAGGGACACAGCAGGAACTGCAAATGCCAAGTTTTTCCTTTTCCAGGGTTTTTTTTTGGGTTTTTCTTGCTGGCATTCTGCAGGGATTGTGACATCATTGTGACATCATCACCTCTGAACCTCCTGCTTCCTTCCCCCTCTCAGGACATGGGGTGGGGCTGGCCTGGTCCCTGCTCCTCCTCTCTGTCCCCATAAACCTGAGGAGCTCAGGGACCTGTCCTGGAACTCGTGGGCACCGCAGTGGCACCTGCTGGGGTTCACCCCCAAAATTTCTGAGGAGCAGCTGTGGGCTCCAAGATTTCTGGGCTGGGGACACCTCAGGAGGTGGCACCACCCCTCCCTTGCCAGGTCATGCCACCCTTGTCTCTGGTGGGCACCAGAGCTCCTCAGCCTCTGGGAAGAACCCAACCAACCTCCCCTGGCAAGGCTGGCACTTCCCGACTCTCCCATCGGGGTTTTCATCCTAAATTCCCCTAAATCACCCAAAATCACCCTGATTCACCCTAAATCACCCTGAATCACCCTAAATGTCCCTGATTCACCCTAAATCTCCCTCTATCACCCTAAATCACCCTGAATCACCCTAAATGTCCCTGATTCACCCTAAATCTCCCTCTATCACCCTAAATCACCCTGAATAACCCTAAACCACCCTGAGTCACCCTAAAGCACCCTAAATCACCCTGAATCACCCTAAAGCACCCTAAATCACCCTGATTCACCCTAAATCACCCTGAATCTCCCTAAGTCACCCTGATTCACCCTAAATCTCCCTGATTCACCCTAAATCTCCCTGATTCACCCTAAATCTCCCTGATTCACCCTAAATCACCCTGATTCACCCTAAATCTCCCTTCCCACGCTGTGGAGAACACCCTGTCTGCTCTCCCTGCAGCTCTCACATAGCTCAGAGCTGCTCTCACGTCTCCCCTCCAGCACTCCCAGACTAAACAAGCCCAGCTCTCTCCTCCTGGCCCCGCAGGTCGTGTTTTTGGGACCTCTGACCACGTCCTGGCCTGGCTGATCCTCCTCTCTCCCGAGGCGGTGCCCGCTGGAAGCAGCTCCTGCCCGGGGATGGGAGCAGAGGGATTACTTTGCATTTCTCCTGGACAGCAGTTGGATTTACAGCTCCCGGGGGAGGCCGAGGGGACAGAGCCAAGCTCCACCGATCACCCAGGGATGGCTCTGCCTCCCAAACCAGGCTCCCAAAATCCAGCGTCACCAGACACAGAGTTTTAGGAATTTTCCTCCTAATTCTGGAGCCCCGGGACCCGCTGGGGTTGCCTGTGCTGGTGTTCCCTGCGCCTGAGAGGGGTGGGAGCCCCAGGGCCTCCCCCAGCAGGGAGTGCTGAGAGGTTGCGAATGCTGGGAGGGCAGAGATAGGCAGAAAAATGATAATCCCTGTTCCCTGGGCAAGGATCAGGAGAAATTAAGCATTTCTTCCCACAGAAAATAAAGATTCTGAGAATTCTGGCCTGAAAACCAATAGAAGGTTTTTTTTGTTTTTTTTTTCTTTTCCTTTTCCTTTTTTTCTTTTTTCTTTTTCCTTTTTTCCTTTTTTTTTCTTTCTTCTTTTATTTTCCTTTTCCTTCTCCTTTTCTTTCTTTTTCTTTTTTCCTTTTTTCCTTCTCCTTTCTTTTTCTCTTTTTCTTTCTCTTTGTCTTTGTCTTTGTCTTTGTCTTTCTCTTTCTCTTTCTCTTTCTCTTTCTCTTTTTCTTTTTCTTTTTCTTTTTCTTTTTCTTTTCCTTTTTCCTTTTCCTTTTTTCTTTTTCCTTTTCTTTTTTCTTTTTCCTTTTTTTCTCTTTTCCTTTTCCTTCTCCTTTTATTTTTCTTTTTCTTTTTCCCCCTTTTTTCCTTCTCCTTTTCTTTCTTTTTATTTTTCATATTTTCTTTTTCTTTTAAAAAAAAAAAATTCCTTTTTTTTTTTTTTTAAATTCTAGAAATTCTCTTCAGTGCCTCGTGCACCTCTTCGTTCTCCATCCACCTCATCCTGTCCCACTCCCCCAAACACAGCGAGCAGGAAAAGGCCCATCCAAGCCTCCTGCCGTAAACCCAGGAGCTGTTTCCTCACCGAGGGCCTCTCCCAGGCCTCACTCATAAACCTCCAGGAGGCTTTGCCTGTGGTTAAACACTGAGCTCTGCCTTGGCCGAGCTGAGCAGGCTCTGCTCCGTCCCCTGGATGAAGTGGGGTTGGATTTATTGTCATTTCTGCAGCAGCTGAGGTTTTACCCACAGGGCAGCATCACTCACACATCTGCCTCCTGCAGGGCTCCCCTGCTTTTCCTGACGTTTCCCCTCTTGCCTTCAGCTGAATTCTCTCTGCCGTCAGCCATCAAACACAGAACTGCTCATGGATCACCTCTTGGCAGGGGCTGGCAGCGATTCTGCTGTGGCCTCTGAGCTCTGCGGCTGTTGAAGAGCTTGTCTGGCTGGGGGGAGGGAGGGAGGGCTGGGCTGTGGCCTTGGACGTGCAGGGGGGCCCTGGACACGCACTCGGGCTCTGGGGTGTTCTGGGCCTGTCCACACTCTGGGGTGTTCTCATCTTACACAGACTTTGGGGTGTTCTGCGCCTGTCCACACTCTGAGGTGCTCTGACCCCATCCAGACTCTGGGGTGTTCTCAGCCCCTCCAGACTCTGAGGTATTCTCAGCCTATCCAGGCTCTGGGGTGTTCTGAGCCTGTCCAGACTTTGGGGTGTTCTGGGCCCCTTCAGACTCTGGGATGTTCTCAGCCCACCCACACTCTGGGGTGTTCCCACCCCATCCATGCTCTGGGGGTTTCTGACCCCATCCAGACTCTGGGGTGTTCCAACCGCACCCACACTCTGGGGTATTCTGGGCCCATCCACACTCTGCAGTGTTCTCACCTTACACAGACTCTGGGGTGTTCTGGGCCTGTCCAGACTCTGGGATGTTCTGATCCCATCCAGGCTTTGGAGTATTCTGAGCCCCTCCAGACTCTGGGGTGTTCTCACCCCATCCACACTCTGGGGTGTTCTGAGCCCATCCAGACTTTGGGATGTTCTGGGCCCATCCATGCTCTGGGGTGTTCTCACCATATTCAGACCCTGGGGTGTTCCCGCCCCATCCATCAGGCCCAGGTTTGCTCCTGAGGTCACAAAGGACACAGATTTTTGGTGCACGAGATTGGACTCAGCCCTCAAGGTCACCTGCACTGGGGTGCCCCAAATGTCAGCAGAGGGGTTCAAAGCAGCCCCGAGGGATGCCCAAAGAGGAATTTCCCCTCCACGTCTTGGGCAGCTTTTCCATCATGTTTTTATTAAAAAATGCAAAATTTTGTACAGAATTTGCTGCTTTCAGAGCATTTTTGCTTTGAGGGGAGGGTGAGGTTTTGCTGAAACCTCTTTATTTCATTTTGAAATTCTCCCCCAAACAAAAGGAGAACCTTTTCACCATGAAGAGCTTTAATTTTGTGTGTCAGAAACAACAGCACGATCCTGACTTATTCATAAATCAACTGTACATCACTTCCTGAACCGTTCTGCAAAAGTGAATCCCCAGCTCCAGGAAAGCTCTGCCCGGGGGCAGGAATGAGCCTTCCCAGCTGATGGTTCTCCTTTGGTGTGGAGAAAATGATTTCTGTGGCACATCCTGGCCAGAACAACATCCTGGCCAGGGTTTTTGTTTTTCCCGCAGTTTGGGTGACAATTTTGGTGACCACAAAGAGACAGAGCTTTCGATACTCTTTGGATTCTGGGATCGTGAAGGCCTCCAAGCTTGCATGGAAAATTTTACCCAGGGAGACCTCAGGTTCCTGGAGTCTGGTGAGTTCAAAGCAAGATCCCTATTTTTCTTTAATATAAAGGCATTATTTTAGAGTGAATGTAAGTTTGATGGTACCATTGGATAACAAAAAAAATCACTAGCGATTGGCTATCCTCTATTTAAAGTAACTACCAAAGTGAAGTTGAGTGTTTTTGTGTTTATAATAGTGATTTTAAGTATCAGTGCCTGATGAAAATACAAGTGCATGGTAAATCCAAAAGTCTTTGGTGTACAGAAGGATTTGGAGTTTGGTGGGGTTTTTTTGGAGGTTTTTCTTTCTTTTTTTTTTTTTTTTTTTTTTTTTTTTTTTTTTTTTGTGCAAAAGCTAAAACAAAGCATTTGTTGTAGGGATTAGGTTTCCTTCTGTAGGAACCCTCAGAAACTTGATTTGCTACAAAGGATACACCATATTTTGTAATTGGCCTCACGATTTCAACCTGCCAATTCTGGCTTTTCACAACAAACCATGCAAAAAGGCAACTCACCCATCAATTACAAGATTTGGTTATGGCAGAGCCAGGAATTGCCTGGAAGAGAGGGGCAGGGCTGTGTTTTGCTGCTGCTGCTCCCTGCCTGAGCCTCCCCTCGCAGGAGCCTTGGCACTGCAGCTCTGGCTGCGTTTTCCAGGGCAAAGAGGAGTTTTTATCACCCTGCTGGAGTCCCACAGATGAAAAACGAGCCACTCAAAATGATAAAAGGCTCTGCTTTTTATTTACAACAAAGCTGCATCCCTCTCCCAGGCTGGGCCCTGGTGGGTCAGGCACTGTTTTTCCTGACAAAAAGCAATTCTCCGTTTGCAGGAGAGGTTTGAGGGCTGCTGCAAGAATTCCTGCCGCCCCGAAGTTTATTCCCCTGAAGCTGAGCCATCCTTGCATCCTTCCCTCCCATCCCTACCCCGGGAGAGAGGCAGGATGCAGGGAAGGGATGCAATCCATCCCAGAGGAGCTGCCACGCAGGGGGGAAGGGTGGAAAGGAAGAGAGAAGGTGTCAGGTGATATCTGGATGGGGTGGAGAGGGTCTGGGACAGGGAGACACCCCAAACCTCTGAGGAAGATGAAGGCAGAGAAGGGGGGGAGGAATGGTGGGGCCTGACCTTGAGGGGAAGGGCAGAGAAGGGACCCCAAAAACACAGGGAAGGAGGGACAGAGCCCCCTCGGCCATCAGTGGGGTGGGACAGGAGGGAAGAGGTGACAAGGACAAGGTGCAGGTCCCTCCTGCAGACCCCACAGCTCCGCCAGAGACCAGGGAGGGAGGGGGGACCACCCCAGCAGGGTCTCGGGGAAAAAAACCTGCCAAAAAAGGGGAATGTTTTTAGCAGGGCAGAGCCAAACCATGGTCTGAGAGCTTCCCCTGCTCCCCCTCCATGAGCCACGGCTCCAGCTCGGGCAAAAAGCCCCATCTGGAGAGGTTTGCAGGCTCCCGAACCTCCTGATCGCCGTGCGTCACAGCCGAGCTCCGCAGTCCCCGGGGACGGTGGGGCTGCGGGAGCAGAGAGGTGAAGGTGGCAGAGCCCTCCCCGCGACTGTCACCTCCCCGCGACTGTCACCTCCCCGCGACTGTCACCTCCCCGCCACTGTCACCTCCCCGCCACTGTCACCCCCCGGCCCCGCACGTGTCCCGTGCTGCGGGGGGCTGGGAGCGTGTGCTCATCCCCGCACTACAGCACTGCGGGGAAAGGCAGCGGGGGAATGCAGCACGGAAAGGCAGCTGGGAAAGGCAGGGGGAGAAATGCAGCAGGGAAGGGCAGCAGGGAAAGGCAGCAGGGAAGGGCAGCAGGAGGAATGCAGCAGGGAAAGGCAGAGGGAGAAATGCAACAGGAAGAATGCAGCAGGGAAATGCAGCAGGGAAGTGCAGCAGGAGGAATGCAGCAGGGAAATGCAGCAGGGAAAGGCAGTGGGAGAAATGCAGCAGGAGAAATGCAGCAGGGAAAGGCAGCGGCAGGAATGCAGCAGGGAAATGCAGCAGGGAAAGGCAGAAGGAGGAATGCAGCAGGGAAAGGCAGAAGGAGGAATGCAGCAGCCTGCGAGCCAGGGCTGGAAAAATAAACCACTGCTGGGAAAGGGGAGAAACCGATCCCATTTCCAGTGGAAAATGTTTGGGATTTCACAAACCCCATCGCCTCAACTCTTGTGCCACGGTCCTGCAAGGTCCTTTGGTCATACAAGTGTGGGAGGCACTGGCACAGGGAGGCTGTGGATTCCCCACCCCTGGAAGTGTCCAAGGTCAGGCTGGACAGGAGCCCAGCCTGGCACTGCTGCCCTGCAGGAACATGGGACATCCTAAAAACATCAGGGACCCTGCCAGAGGCACAGCCATGCTGCCCTGCCCAGCCAGGGATGGGACCCTTTCCAAAGCAGCTCATTCCTCATCCTAGGAGATGTGGAAAGCATGAGTTGAGTCGTTGCCATTCCCACTTTAAACTGCCAGAGGGCAGGGCTGGATGGGATCTTGGGAATTAGGAATTGTTCCCTGGGAGGGTGGGGAAGGGCTGGGCTGGAATTGCCAGAGAAGCTGTGGCTGCCCCTGGATCCCTGTGAGTGTCCAGGGCCAGGCTGGAGCAGCCTGGGACAGTGGGAGGTGTCCCTGCCATGGCAGGGGTGGCATGGGATGGGATGGGATGGGATGGGATGGGATGGGATGGGATGGGATGGGATGGGATGGGATGGGATGGGATGGGATGGGATGGGATGGGGTGGGATGGGATGGGATGGGATGGGGTGGGATGGGATGGAATTTAAGGTCCCTCCCAACCCAAACCATTCTGGGATTCCATTCCCTGCAGTGATGGGATCACCCAGGGAGCTCTGCTCCCGTGGTTGCCATGGGAGAAACAGAAGGGTCTGTTCCTGTGCCATCCCTGGATGGGGAGCAGCTGCCATGGCAACAGTGGCACTGTCACTCCAGCACCAGGACAAACCTGCAAACCAGACTGAAAGTGTCACCCGTGGAACAGAGGAGCCTGGGGAAGTTTGATCCAGATCCAAGGGAAAAGCTCTTGCTCTTGGATGTGGCAGTGAGTGCATTTTCACCTCTGTGACCCCCAAAGGTTTTCATCCCATCCTTGTTGTCAGGAAAAATTAATCTACAAACAGCAGAGGTTTATGTCCAAAAAGGAGACACAGGAGTCCTGTAACTTTATTCATGAACAAAGGGAGAGCTCATGGCCATTTCCCATGGGGTCTCTCAGATTGCTAGAGGACACAGCCTCTTTTTATCCTAATTTCCCAGCCGCAGTTCCCTCTCTCTTTCCCCATTGGCTGAGGTACTCGAGAGGTACAGACTTTCCAAATCGCCTAATGCAGACACAGTAATGTACATTTCCCCTAATGCAGACACAGTAATGTACATTTCTCCTAATGCAGACCCCCTCAATACAAATCCCCCCTTTCTTCTTTTTCTTATGTCTCTGTCCCTGTAGTTTATTACCACAGTCTTGGGGAAGTCAATCAGTGGAATTCTTATGGATATCATTCCCATTATTTCTTCTATCTCTCAGTACGGCTCTTACCTTACCAGCAGTTTGTTTTGATGCCTTGAACAGGCTGGTAAAAATCTGAAGCAGACACAGCAGTAGAGGGAAAAGGGAATTTACCTCTGTTTAATAGGATCTGAGGCGCCCAGACTCATCAAAGGAGGAAAACATGCCATGGAGCGAGCGACACCAGATTTTTATGGACTTCACAAAATTAGCATATCTACTTAAAATCCCCCAATAAGAAACTTATTAAATGAATAATTACTGCCCATTCTAATGAACGTGCCCCCCCCCCCCAAATGAGACTACAGACTCGTTTACAAAAACATGTTCCAGAGAGAAGGCTCCATCCAAGGTTGGAGCCCCTAGCTCTGAGATAGTTTGAATGTTTGGTCTTTTTGCTTTGCAGGACCCCAAACTAAGCTAAATCTCAGACTACAAGGGTTGTAAACATGTGGGGCTAAAGTACAAGGAGTGTTTGTGCAGGGTACAAGGAGTGTGTAGAGAGGGCACCAGGGAAGGGAGAGGGTATAAAAATAATTAAAAAGGGTATAAAAAGAAAATACAAAAATCGCCAGCATCAGTTTGTAAAGACATTCCCTTATTCCTTTCATTATCCACCCAGAATCCACATGGGAACCTCTGTCAGGACAGGGATGCTGGACCTTTGTTCTAGTGGGAACGGCCATGGATAATCCCAGCTGTGGGGCCATGGATAATCCCAGCTGTGGGGCCATGGATAATCCCAGCTGTGGGGCCATGGATAATTCCAGCCGTGGGGCCATGGATAGTCCCAGCTGTGGGGCCATGGATAATCCCAGCTGTGGGGCCATGGATAGTCCCAGCTGTGGGGCCATGGATAATTCCAGCCGTGGGGCCATGGATAATCCCAGCTGTGGGGCCACGGATAATTCCAGCTGTGGGGCCATGGATAGTCCCAGCTGTGGGGCCATGGATAATTCCAGTTCTGGGGCCATGGACAATCCCAGCTGTGGGGCCATGGATAGTCCCAGCTGTGGGGCCATGGGTAATCCCAGCTGTGGGGCCATGGATAGTCCCAGCTGTGGGGCCATGGATAATCCCAGCTGTGGGGCCACGGATAATTCCAGCTGTGGGGCAGAGCTCGGAGCTGCAGCATTCCCATCATTTCCCGGATCCCTGCGCTCTCAGGGAATGCTGTGGATCTGTTTATAGACACTTCATTAGCAACGTGATGCTGAGAAATTGCAGCAAATTGCTCCAGGGATTTTTTTTTTGGAGACTGAAAGGACTAAATGTGCTCGGGATGTACAAAAAGGGTTCAGCTCCAAGGTAGCCTCCTGCCTGTCAGGTGGAAATGACACTGCCTGGAACAAAATCTGGGATGGTTTGAAGTGGGAAAACAACTTGGGATGAATTGAGGCACGTGGAAATGGAGGCTGGGCCTTGGGAAGTATAAAAGAATGGATCAGAAAAACTTTTTTTTTTTTTTTGAATGGGAATATAAAGGAAGACCAAAAAGATTAAGTTTAAACGGCAATATAATAATTATTTTAAATTCAAATGCAATATAATAATTATTTTAAATTCAAAGGCAATATAATAATTAAATTTAGAAGGTAATAAAATAATTATTTTAAATTCAAAAGTAATATAATAATTATTTTCAGATGAGTTACACATGAGTTACCACCACATCTTTCCTTTCGGTCATCTCCAATGCAGCTGTTGAAGGAAGGGCTTGGCCATTTTTCCAGATTATTTTCCAAGCACATTTTTACTCCAGTGAAGTTTGGTCAGGCTAAATTTGCTACATGCAGCTTATTCCAGCCCCAATCCCTTTTTCCTGTTTCCTCACTGAAACACTGAGCAGCACAGGTGACTTTCCTCATTCTTTTTGTTTATTTTAGAAGTGCAAGCAAATCTCAGTGCTTGTCACCCACAACATTCTTCCACGAGCTGTGCATGGGGCAAGAGGTGCTGAAATCCATGGCACCACTCCTGATTTTTGGCCAGCATCCCAAAATCGGCTCCAGAGGCATTTTTGGCGTGGAATTTTGGCATCCTCATGCAGGAATTTGCTTTGTGCACAGGGACAGTCACAGCCCTACAAACAGGAATTCTCTCTGGTGTGGGCAAAGAGAATGTAGAAATCACCACAAGATCTGGGGTTGTCTGAGCGCCTCTGGAATCCTTGGGAATGGCCTTTCCAAGGGCTCTGGGCCAGGCCTGCAGGGACAGGATGGCACAGCCGGAGTGACAGAGAGAGCTCGGTCACTGAATCCAGGGATTACAGCACTGGGGGAAAGCACAGCACTGGAATTCCAAAGGTTTCGACAAGTTGGAGAAATGATCCACGAAACCAGACCTGGATCCAGGGCTGGGCACCGTGGAGAGAGGTTTGCATCCATGAGGCATGGAAAGAAGGGTTTGGGAAGCAGAGGGAAACAGGAAAATGGGAGATTGTGTGTAGTTGCACTGTTTTAAAATCTTTCTCTTCTTTCTCATGGAGAATAGAGATAAGTTGCATTCTTGTGCTTTCTAATCTCTGTGTTTTGGTACTGGACACTTCAGCGTTGTAACCAATCGTTATAGGGGGTGGAAAAACTATTGACCAATAATTATTAGACTATTAATGGATATATAAGATATATAAAGAAGTTTCTGTAAATAAAGTTTCTCTTTTCGCCATCTTGGGTTCTCCTGCCTGCTTCCTCTGCCAGCTTCTGCGAATCCCAGGAAATCTAAACCAACAATTGTGGATTGTGGATGAGGAAAATCAACCAAAAAGAGGGAGGATGTGAGTGGAACAGGAGTGGGAATGGGAAGGGGGCAGCTGTGCCCAGCATGGCTGGGATGCCCAGAAATCCTCACGTGCCAGCAGAAGGGAGGGAATGAATGTGCAGCTTGGGGGGAAGAGCAAAGGAATGAGCTCCAAGCTTAGCCTGGAGAAGATTCTGACCCATTTTAGGACAAAGACGAGTGGCAAACAGGCTGAAAAAACAGGGATCAGGGAGAAACCCACACCAGGGAACTCAAAGTCTCCTCCTGGCTGATATTTTCCTGCACTTCTGCTCATCTGAGCAGAAAAACTGCTGTGGAGCAGTTGGGAAAAGCAGCAAATTCCTGCCAGATTCCCAAGTGCAGCAAATTCCTGCCTGGATTAATCAGGCAGAGGGCTCAGAGTTTCCACTGCTGCCTGGCTGGGATCAGCTCAGGACCATGCCCTGACCTTTCCCTCTCTTCTCTTCACCAGTTCTGAGTATTTGCTAAAATCCTTTCAAATTCCTCCACATTTGAGCACCTCAATGCTTTTAGGGACAGGTGGGAGCTGGAAGGGACACCAGGAACTGATCCCTGTTTGTCAGGAGCCTCAGCTGGAAGGAAAAACTGGGGTCCAGCTGCATTCCAGGGGGCTGGTGAGGGCCACACATCCCAAAATTCCCCAGCAATTTGGTTTGGTTTAGCTCGGTTTGAGAAGATTTCCTCAATAAGGAGTGGGATGGCTCATCAGGGGATATTTCTGGAATCACAGGATCATCAAGGTTGGAAAAACCCTCCAGGATCACTGAGTCCAAACCTCCCCAGCACCGCCAAGGCCACCACTGACCCATGTCCCCAAGAGCCACATCCACGTGGCTTTGAAATCCCTCCAGGAATGGCAGCTCCACCACTGCCCCAGCGGAGTTTTTAAAACCCTTCTCATGAAGAAATTTTCCCAAATATCCAACCTGCACCTCCCTGGGAGCAACTCGAGGCCAGCGCTGAGCTCAATTTAGATGTGTTAAGAAGACAAAAATCAGGAATGCAGAGGGTTAAACCCCTGGGAAAGCTTTTGCTGCAGCCTGGGAAAGGATCTCACCGATCTGAAAATGGCCATCGTGGATTTCCACACCCCATGCCATATTCCGGGGTGCAGGTGACACCTGGGACAGCCAGGTGGGGTGTCCCTGCCTCTTTTCCAGGGCAGATTTCCCAGCACTCTGCTGGTGACATCCCTGCTGTCCCCACACGTGGCCGGGCAGAGCTGGCTTTGTCACGTGTCCCTCTCAGTGTGTCACCGCAGAAAGGTCACTGCTGAAAGGTCACCGCACTGTCCGTTCTGCCTGGCACTGTCCCCAGGGCGAGGGTGGCACTCCATACCCAGCCCCAGCAGGGCTCTCTGCTCACCTCTGCTCCTCATTTCCCTCTGTGCCCCGGGGTGTGGCTGAGCCCCAGGTGATGCCTGATGATTTTTGCCTTTCCTATATACCCGTTTATATTTTTCATATACCCTTTTTATATTTTTATATACCCTTCTCTATGTACCCGTTTATATTTTTCATATACCCTTTTTATATTTTTATATTTTTATATACCCTTTTCTATGTACCAGTTTATATTTTTCATATGCTTTTTTAATATTTTTCATATACCCTTTTCTATATACCCATTTATATTTTTCATATCCCCTTTTAATATTTTTTATACACCCTTTTCTATATCCTCTGTATCCTTAGCCTACATATTTGTAATTTTGTAGCCTGATATTCTAGCTTAGTTTTGGGGTTCTGCTAGGCAGAAAAACCAAACATCTCAGTGTGAGGTTGGTGACCCCTGTGCTATCTCAAAATGAGGTTCCAACCTTGGTTAAAACCTTCTCTGTGGAACATATTTTGTATACTGGGCTCAAGCCTCATTTAGGGGGGAATTCTTTAGAGTAGGGGGGTGTTGCTCTGATTTTCTGATATTCGTGGAGATTCACGGAAGCTTGCAGGGAAGTGAGGCAGGCAGAACCAAGATGGCGAAAAGAGAAACTTTATTTACAAGAACTTCTTTATATATTCATTAACAGTCTAATAATTATTGGTCGATAGCTTTTCCACCTCTATAACGATTGCTTACAACTCTAGAGTGTCCAGTACCAAAACAAAGAGATTAGAAAGCACAAGAATGCAACTTATCTCTATTCTCCATGAGAAAGAAGAGAAAGATTTTACAACAGTGCAACTACAGGGGGGGATCATTGCATTTTATTAAACCTCTTTTTGGGGGATCCTAGTAAAATATGCTAATTTAAAGGTCTATAAAAATTGCATTTGTGTTACATGGTGTGTGCATCTGGGTGTGCATCTGAAGAGCTGTGCACCTAAAATCCTATTTAAAATATTGAGGTAAAACCCTTTTACTCCTTTAACCGTGTCTGCCTCAGAATTCTAAGACAAACAAGAAGGTCTCACAGGGGACAGGATCCTGGATTGCCCTCCAGCTCCTCCTGCTCCCTCCAGGCTAATCCTCTCTCCCGGATTTTCCTTTCCTGGCGCTGCTGCTGGCAAACCTTGGGGCTGGGAGCGATGCTAGAGAGCATCCCCAGGCCCTCTGCACCATCCCTTCCCAGGCTGGACAGTCCAGGCAGCCCAAGGCTCCCTGGAGGAGCTGCAGCTCCGTGTGATCCATGGGGGTGTGGGTGTGGGAGGAGTGGGATGAGCCTCGGTCCAGTCCTGACCTGCACTCGGGATTTGGGAATTTGGAGCTGCCCAGAGTGGACAGCCACAACATCAAAGGGCTCTGAGTCACCCCAGGGAGGTCTCTCACCACTAATTGCATTTTTTTTTCTTCAAAAACACAAAAATTCCTTCCCCAGAATTCCACATCCCCACGCTTTGGGCAAGACAATTATTTTGGGGGGGGGGGGAGATGGGGAAAAAAAGCCCAAAGAGATATCAAAGTGAAGGATCTCTGGAATTCAGGCTCAGGGACAACAAGAAAAATTCCTTCCCCAGAATTCCACATCCCCATGCCTTGGACAAGAAAATCCTTTCCCAGTGGAAAAGAGGCCCAAACAGACACCAAAGTGAGGGATCTCTGGAATTCAGGCTCAGGGAGAACAAGAAAAATTCCTTCTCCAGAAAGATGGGGCAACAGGAGCAGTGCAGGGGGAGGAACACTTTTGGAAGACATGGAAAAATTGTGCAACATCCCCAAGGAGGAATCAGAGGTTCAAAGGCAGCAGAGGATTTGAAAAAGAGAAGGAAGTGACTTGAAATTAAAAAAAACCCCGACATATGCAAAATGCAGTTGCACTGAGCACAAGTTGAGGTCTGGACATGGCCCTGCAGAAATCCAGGTGGGAAAGATGGAAAATCCCAAGGGAGCTGAGGGGAGATGGATTCCCACAGCCTGGAATGGATCAGAGCTCCAGCTCAAGCTCTGGCTGCCTGTGGAGGAGCCTTCCCTCCACCTCTGGGACACTCACAGCCGAAGGACACGGGACTGGGGCATTCCAGAGCTTCCAGACAGGAATGAGGCACCAAAATCCCATTTTTTGTTTGGTGTTTGGTCTCACTGGCACTTCTGCTGAGGAAGTGGTGCTAGTGTCCCTCTGGAGGGTGATGGGGATGGAGATTTTCCACTCCCGAGGTGTTTGTGGAGTGTGGAATGTTCATCTCCTCACTGAGAAGACTGGAAAAGGGTTAACATCATTCCAGGCTGAGAAATTCCCAAATTCCCAGGACAGCTCCCACCCGCTGTGCTCTGCTCTGCTCTGCTCTGCTCGCGGAGTGTCTGGCAGGAGAACAACGCCCACCAGGAAAATGCCAACGCAGGAGTCTCAGTCTCCTCAAGAAACACGTCCCACTCCGGAGGTTTTTCAGGAATTAATTGAAAAGACATTTCTGGGGTTTGTTGCAATGGGGGTTGCCATGGCAACTGCTCCAGCTCCTCAGAAAAAATTGGGAGGGCTCCCACTGTCCCTGGGGCCATCTGTCCCTTCTGTGGGGGGTCATTTTGGAGCCCTGCTCTGACCTTCATGAGCCAAATCTTCTTTTTGAGCCTTTCAAAGTCCTTGGTGCGATTTATGGAGCAGCTCCTGCTCTGGATCTCTATTTCTTTTCTCGGCACTGACAAGATAATTTCCTCTCTATCGCTGCAAATTAAATTCTAATCAGGAAGCTCCGCATTTCCATGTGATGGAGAGCTTTTCTTCTCCGGGATGCACGGGAGAACTGAATCCATGGGGGAAGGAGGAGAAGGGATTAAACAGGAATGCCTGAGGTGCAGGACACCTTGGGAAAAGTGGTTTTGTTGGCAGGACAAGAGGGAATGTCCTCAAACTGTGCCCGGGAAGGGTCAGGTTGGACATCAGCAGGAATTTTTCCATGGAAAGAGGGGTCAGGGGTAGGAACTGCCCAGGGAGGTTTGGAGTGCCCATCCCTGGAGGTGTCCCAGGAATTCCTGGAGGTGGCACTGAGTGCTTTGGGCTGGGGACAAGGTGGGGATGGGCACAGGGTGGACCCTTGGAGGTATTTTCTAACTTTAATGTTTCTGTGATTCTGTTTTCCCCCTTAAACATGGACTGGGATTTTTGGAGGGCTGCAGGTTCCTGTCTGAGCTCAGCTCACAAAACCCTCCACGGCTGGAGGTTTGAGCAGCTCCTGGGACGCAGAGATGGACAGGAATCACCCGGGGGGAAACAAAGCTGATCATGGGCTCATCTCCATTTTCCTCATCTTCAAATTGGTGGAATTTGAATTTCCAAATTCATGAAAATATCGACGTTCAATCCCTCAGGAATTCATCCCTTCATTCTCAGCATCCATGGGGTGGGGACTCTCCAGGAAAGGACCTTGTGACCCCGAGAAGATCACTTGAGCATCTGTGTGTCTGCAGCTTCTTCCCAGAGGAAAATCAACCCAAATCATCTTTAAAGCATACCCAGGGAGCAGCAGCTCTCCGGCTTCTCATTATCCCAAGAATCAGAACAGCTGAATTTCAGAACATTCCTGCACCCTCAGCATCGCCGTGTTCAATTCAGGCATCTTCACTCCTGGGTTAAAAATATCCCTGAAGGAACTGCAGGAAAACTGCACAGAGCTGAGTCCCCCAGGAGGTGTTTTCTCCCAAGAGAACTCGAGTCTGGCTGGATCCTGAGTGAATCCATCCCCAAACCCCCACCCAGGATGGTTTTCAGAGCTAAAGGGAAAACAGATCCCCCCAATCCCACCCTGTGCACCCCTGGCAGCACTGTCCAAACGCTCCTGGAGCTGTGGCAGCCTCAGGGCTATGCCCATTTCCTGGCAATGCCCAGCACTCTGGGACAGGTGCCTCCTCCTGAAGGGAAAAAGGATTTCCCCTCTTCCCTCCACCAATGAAACAAATTAAGCGCAGCAGGTGAAAGTGGAAAAAACTGAACTATTTATTAACACAAAAACGAAACTATTTTTAACACAAAATAAACCTGGGAAAAACAAAGAGGGGAAAAAAGGAGAAGGGCACCCACAAGGAGCCAGTAACAGGTTTCCCCAGTCTCTGGGAAGGGGAAAAGGAGTCCACTCAGCCGTCTAGAGGAGGACAGGTGGAAAAAAGAAACCTCGCGGCCTCCTGAACGCCAGTCCTCCTCGCAGCAGATGAAGCCGCTGGAATCCAATGGCTCCGCCCCTTCACCCCCTGGTGTGGCTTTCCTCAGAGCTCAGACCACACCAGGGCCACCCCGAGGTGGGGAAGAACCTTTCCCTGATCTCCAGCCTGACCTGCCCTGGCCCAGCTCCAGCCATTCCTGGACCCTGTCCCGGTCCCAGGGATTGGATTGGGGGCCATTGATTTGGGAAATGTGGGAGGGGCAGCCCAGGTTCCAAAGGCAGCAGCTTCCAAGTGACCCCCAAACTCTGGGGTCCTGATTCCCATTTTTCCCACTGTCCCTATCTCTGCTGATGGGTCTGGATCTGAGGAAAATTCCCCACATCCCAAAATCCCAAAGAAAGGAGGCAGAGCTGCATTTGCTGGCTGTGCTGATGGGACACACCTCCAAAGGTATCCAGGATTTGGGGTTTGGTGAGAATTTGGGCCTTCTGGGGCACCTCACTGGCCCCAAGCATGGCCTGAAGCAGGGAATGGAAGGCACAGAGCTGGCAAAATCAGAAAAGCAAAATTCATGTGTATTACAACAACTCTGATGGATTTTACAGTGTTTATTCATTTATTTCCCTCCTCCTTTCTTGTCCTTCACTCTGTGGCCTGGGCAGCCACCCCATAAGGTTTTGCTGTTAAAGCAACACAAAGAAATTGATAAATACAGAACAATAATGCCCATTAACAACTCCAGTTACTGTTCCAATTCCAGCCCTGTGTCCCTGGGCCCACAAGGGGACAGGAGATTTGTTCTTCTACCAACCAGGCCGAGCTGTATATTTTGGCTGTTCCAGAACAATGAGAGCTGAAGTAGCAGAGTGGTTAAAAAACTTGGCTTAATTTGTTCATTTGACATGAAAGGATCCTTTAGCAGCTTTGAAAAATTCAGTCCAAACAGCTTCGAGCAAGTCCAGAGCAGGCACAGACCTCAAGCATCAGCAGCTCAGCTCTTTGGCAGGTGAAGGTAAACAGAGAAAATAAGAGAATTCTGTTTCACAGACGAATCATTTGTGCTGTTGGGTGAAGCTTTGGCGCAAACCCAGGAATATCAAAAATCCTGGTTTCCCTTGGCTTCAGCCCCCCTTTACAAGAGGGTAAACCCCAGTCTTTCACTGGAGTCAATCTCCCTGAGATCAGCAGAAATTCTGGATTTAAGGAAAGCCCTTCTCCTGCCAGGTTCTGTTTGGGTCCAGTCTCAAGGAACAAACCTGGTCCTTGAGTGAAAAACCAGAGCATTGCTCATCTCCACACAGCTCCATGAGGAGTTTGCTCCAGGAGCTCCGGGAATGAGTCTGTGCAGGGCCCTGATCCCAAACCCTCTGATCCCAAACCCTCTGATCCCAAAACCTCTGATCCCAAAGCTCTCCAAGAGCAGTGCCAGAGCACATTCTGTTTTCCCAGAGTGTGCATCCATGGATAAATGTCCCCGGGATGGCCCTCCTGGGACTCAGCAAGAGTTTCCCATCATTAACTCCTTCTCTGGGAAGTTGCACCACAAGGCCATGGAGGAGATCCAAGAGCACAGAGCTCCTGGCTCTGCTTCCTTCCCTGGAAATCACAAGGAGGAAAACCAAAGGAGGAGCCCTCCCACCCCTCCAGAACTAATGGAAGTGGAACTTGAGTCTCGAGATAAGCAGAAAGGTTGTTTGAAGGCACAGAAAGTTCCTGCTCCCATGGAAATGGCATTCCCAAAGGAGACAACACTTCCCAAAGATAAAGCACTTCCCGAGAGATAAAGCAGGAGGACACCGAGTTCTGGGAGTGTCCTGCTGTCACCCTGCTGTCCTGCTGTCACCCTGCTGTCCTGCTGTCACCCCTTCAAGCTCCTCCTGTCACTCAGCCTGGGCTCCAGGGCCCATTTGCACTTTTGTCCCCTTGTCCTTTTTCCTCTCCGTTCTTTTCCTTTTGGATGGCTTCTCCTGGCTTTCCTACCAGGGCCACCATGCAGAGGTTCAGGAATTCTGAAATTCTCTCTGAATTTGGCCACTCTGAACGTGTGCCGTGCTTGGCTTCCCTGCAGCTCCCAGGATTATCCCAGGGCTGGCCCGAGCCTGCCTCACGTTCAGCCCACGCAATCCTGGCCTGAATGTGGAGCTGAGCTTGGCTCTGCCTCCCTTTGGTGACGTTTCCAGGGTTCCATAAATGGTGTGGACGAAAATCTCATGGAAATCAGATGGTTCATGCAAATAGACAAACAGGGCATGGACTCAACGTTCCTGGTGTGGCTCCAAGGAATTTGATGCTCCTCACGTGGCCAAAAACACCAGGACTGAAAACTCAGCAGCATTCCCAGAATTTCCAAGAAACTTCTTGAGAACAACTTAGAATTTCCTTCCAGGGAAACATTCCTGGGACAACCCAGCAGCAGAATCACCCAAGGAGGGGTAGAGTTCAGTTATGTATTTTTCTTTCCTTTTTTTTCCCCCTATGATTGATGCAAACTTTGTTCATAATTGAGATTCCTTGGAATGAGAGATCATGGAAAAACAAGGGCTCCTCCAGGAGCTTTTCCGTTCTGCCCTGAATTTCAGCGTGAAGTTTCCCAAAAAAAGGGTACAAGTTCCTACCCAAACCATGGGTGCAACCACAGCCAGGGAATCACTCCATGGAGGCAGAAAAATGAGCTTCAAATGACCTTGGTCAGCTGGAAAAATATCCTAAAAAAATTATTATGCTGATGGGAAAGTGCACAGGAGAGACCAAGAGGGACCATGGGCTGAGATACCCAAAAATGAGAAGGTTGAGGGAAGCAGAGCAAGGATTTCCAGGAAGAGGAAGGGTGGAGCAGGTGCTCCTTGAGCAGAGCAGGCAGGACAGGACATGACAATCCCACAGAGGGGAGCCTGGAATGGGAATTTGGGAAAATAACCCAAGGATGAAGGATTTCTGGGCACAGGGGTGGTTGTGGGATCTCCACCTCCCAGGATTTTGAAGGACAGAAGTCTCAGAAATTCCCAGCTCAGCCTGCTCTGACGGGCGGATGAAGGAAATGACATTCCAAGGCTTGTTTTCCTTGCTTGTCTGTTATTCCCGGGTTTGGCACCGCCCAGGGAATGCAGTTAATTATAGCCCTGAGAGAATTGGTTGTTGTTTTCCCTTTTTTGGTGGAAAACAGCAAATCCTTCTTTGTGACAATGAGGAAACCTGGCCTGGGAGCACCAGGGGCTCTGTCTGCAGTTCCTGACCCAGGACACAGCCCAGCCCAAGGATTTGGGGTTCTTCCCTGGATCCAGTGGGATCAATCCCCTTTTCCTGGACTTTACAGGATTCTTTCCCCATGCAGCTCAACCCCACATTTCATTTCAGTGAGCCAGAGCACCTCTGCCATGTAAAGATCCAGCTTGGATGAGAAAATGCATCAAAAATCGCAACAGAAATTCAGATTTCCATGGAATTCCAGATTCTCAGATGCAGCAATAGCAGGAAATGAGTGGCTTTGCAGGCTGGGAGAGCCCTGAGTGCCAATAAATCCTTGGGCTCCCTGCAGAGCTGGAGGGAGGCACCTGAGAAAGAACCTCTCAAGGTATCCAAACTGCTTTCCCAAGAATATGGCCTAAAAATTCCCTTTTCAACCCCACAAAACCCCCACCTCAGCATAACCCATGGAATTTAGGGGGTTTGGTTTAAAAAAATCTGAGTGGAATTTAGACAAGAAGAAATCCAGATGTTCCTGGTGCAGAGATTCCCCGTCCATCGGTGGGACAGGCACAGAGGGGCTGCAGAGCTGCAGGAAAAGCTGGATCAACAATGAAATTCCTGCTCGGAGCCTCGGTGAGATCTGTGCGAATCAGGAGCCATGAAGGCATGAAATGAGATCAGAACCAGCCTGGAGCTCCCTGCCCTGCCCGAGGCCCATCCCTGCTTCCTGGTGAGCTCCAAGCAGGATCTCATGGCGGAACGTGCTCCCGTTGGCACGGTGCCACCACTGGGATCAGCCATCCAGGCCCCCTTCATTTCCACATCGTTCAGTTATTCCTCTCTAATCCAACTGGTCACATAAGCACAGAACAATCCATGGGATTTTGGAGCAGGAGGCTCCAGATCCATTTCCTGATGTCCAGAGCATCCTTGGGAAGGGACAGGCACGGAGTCGTTGATGCCATGGTCCACCTTAAAGAAGACCTTAAGTTGTCTAATTTGTCAAAACTTCCAGATTTTCTCCATTTCCAAGGATTTTTCTCCACTGTTGTCTGATTGAGAGGCAAACACCACATTTTTGTCAAGCTAGAAAGGCACCTGCACCCTATGGGGTCAGCAGGGTGGGACAGCGTGTCCAGGTGCTTGGAGAGGGGACCAAATCCCATAGCTCTGACTGGAATTTACTGGGAACTCATGGGAACCCTGCTGGAGAGAGGATCAAATCCCACAGCTCTGGATGGAAACCACTGGGAAGTCATGGGAACATCTGGAACTCATGGGAACCCTTCTGGAGAGGGGATCGAATCCCACAGCTCTGGATGGAAACTGTCTGGAAGTCATGGGAACATCTGGAAGTCATGGGAACATCTGGAACTCATGGGAACCCTGCTGGAGAAGAGATCAAATCCCACAGTTCTGGCTGGAATTTACTGGGAACTCATGGGAACCCTGCTGGAGAAGGGATCGGATCCCACAGCTCTGCCTGGAAACCCTCTGGAAGTCATGGGAACATCTGGAACTCATGGGAACCCTGCTGGAGAGGGGATCGAATCCCACAGCTCTGCCTGGAAACCCTCTGGAAGTCATGGGAACATCTGGAACTCATGGGAACCCTTCTGGAGAGGGGATCGAATCCCACAGCTCTGCCTGGAAACCCTCTGGAAGTCATGGGAACATCTGGAACTCATGGGAACCCTTCTGGAGAGGGGATCGAATCCCACAGCTCTGCCTGGAAACCCTCTGGAAGTCATGGGAACATCTGGAAGTCATGGGAACATCTGGAAGTCATGGGATCATCTGGAACTCATGGGAACCCTACTGGAGAGGCAGCTCTGGGTTTTCTCCATCCTCCTGTGCCAGCAGGGAGCTCCAAAGCCCTTGGGGGGCCCCAAGGTCCAGGCTGGAGCACCCCAAAGGCCAGCCCAGCTCCAGGTGGGGTGTCCTGAGCCCTTCCTGGGATTCTCCTGCAGCCTTCAGCCAGGGAAGGGCCAGCCTGGTAGAATTCCAGTCCAATCCTGCAGCCCATCCATGCTGGATCTGCTCCAGGGGCACGTCCCAGCCCTCAGAGGTTTCCCAGGGCCTTTCCCAGGGATCTCACACCAGGAACAACCCCAGACACTGAGCAGTGATAGAAAAGCAGCACAGGATATTTTCCCCACCTGAATCTTGCTATTTTGAACATCACACGGGGCTTTCCTGCCTTCCCCACATTCCCTGGGACCCTGTGCAGCTCCAAATCCCTTTCCTGGCATTGGCACTGGATGCTCCACATTTCCCTGCCTTGTTCCGGGGGCTCTGCAGTCCTTCCTCTGACCCTCAGGATCTCTCAGGTGATGTCAGCAGAGGGAAAAAAAGGGGGAAAAGCTCCCAGCCTGAGCCAGGAGCTGCTGGGAAACCTCTAAGCATGACTGGGATGCTGTGAGTGCTGAAAATCTCCATGGATTCAGAAGATAACTGGAAAAAAGTCTCAAAAGGAAGTGTTTTTAGGGTTGCTGACAGCAAAAAGCCCCACTTTAAATTTGAAAAACCCTACGGAACACCTGGGCAGGGCTCTCAGGGCTCTGGTTTAGTTTAGGTTTGGAGGTCTTTCCCAACCTAAATCATTCTCTGGCTCTCTATTCAGCAAATCCCAGAAGCACAAACCAGTGGGGAAATGAATCCGGGGAAGCATCTCCCTCCTCTCCCTGTTCACCCCCCGAGCACCCACAGCTGCCTGGGATGAATTCCAGCCACGGAAAACATCCTGCAGTCCATAAACGCTGGATCTGGCTCTGCTGCAGGACCCTCGAGCCGACCCCAAACTGCTTCTGCTGGCTCTGAAGGAAAACGACACCCGGCAGAGGTTTGCGAGGAGCCAGCGCTGCTCTCCACAGCCGCAGGCCGGGGCTTAATGAGCTTTCAGCTGATTGTTACCGAGTGGAGAGGCGCAATTAGAGCCCATTAAGTGCCATGACATCACCGGTGCGGAGGAAACTGCCGGGCAGGAAGGAGGCAGGACAGCCATGGGATTATGGCCGCGGGTTGAGTTAAAATCATTGAGTTACAGCCGTGGGATGAGTTACAGCCATGGAGTTACAGCCGTGGAACGAGTTAAAATCATTGAGTTACAGCCATGGAATGAATTAAAATCATTGAGTTACAGCCCTGGGATGAGTTAAAATCATTGAGTTACAGCCATGGAACGAGTTAAAATCATTGAGTTACAGCCATGGAATTACAACCATGGAGTTACAGCCATGGAATGAGTTAAAATCATTGAGTTACAGCTGTGGAACGAGTTAAAACCATTGAGTTACAGCCACAGAATGAGTTAAACCATGGGGTTACAGCTGTGGAATGAGTTAAAATCATTGAGTTACAGCCATGGAATGAGTTAAAATCATTGAGTTACAGCCCTGGGATGAGTTAAAATCATTGAGTTACAGTGGTGGAACGAGTTAAAACCATTGAGTTACAGCCACAGAATGAGTTAAACCATGGGGTTACAGCTGTGGAATGAGTTAAAATCATTGAGTTACAGCCCTGGGATAAGTTACAGCCATGGAGTTACAGCCATGGAATGAGTTAAAATCATGCAACTACAGCCACGGAATGAGTTAAAATCATTGAGTTACAGCCCTGGGATAAGTTACAGCCATGGAGTTACAGCCATGGAATGAGTTAAAATCATGCAACTACAGCCACGGAATGAGTTAAAATCATTGAGTTACAGCCATGGAATGAGTTAAAATCATTGAGTTACAGCCATGGAATTACAGCCATGGAGTTACCGCCATGGAATGAGTTAAAGTCATTGAGTTACAGCCGTGGTACTGCTGCTGTGGATTGAGTTAAAATCATGGCGTTACAGCCATGGAATGAGTTGAAATTGCAGAGTTACAGCCATGGAATTTCAGCCATGGAATTTCAGCCATGGAATTACAGCCATGGAATGAGTTACAACCATGGAGCCACAGCCATGGAATGAGTTAAAACCTTTGAGCTACAGCTGTGGAGCTACAGCCATGGAATTACAACCACGGAATGAGTTAAAATCATGGAGTTACAGCCATGGAATGAGTTGGAATCACAGAGTTACAGCTGTGGGATGAGTTACAACCGCGGAGGTGCAGCCATGGAATTACAGCCATGGAGCTACAGGCATGGAAGGAGTTACAGCCATGGAGTTATAGTCATGGAAGGAGTTACAGCCATGGAGTTACAGTCATGGAAGGAGTTACAGCCATGGAGCTACACCCATGGAATTATGGCCATGGAATTACAGCCTTGGATTTTTGTTACAGCCATGGAATGAGTTACAACCATGGAATTACAGCCATGGAGCTACAGGCGTGGAAGGGGTTACAGCCATGGAGTTACACTCATGGAAGGAGTTACAGTCATGGAGCTACAGCCATGGAATTATGGCCATGGAATGAGTTACAGCCATGCAGTTACAGCCGTGCAGTTACAGCCATGCATTTCTTACAGCCATGGCGTGACCTGGCAGGATGGCCAGGGAAACTGCAGGCCCTGGGAGGGTATTTCTGTTTTTTCTGTTCGTGCAGGGAGCTGGTGACAGCCCATCCCTGACCCCAAACTTGTTCTTTCTCACAAATGCCTGAGTTCTGAACTGTGCTCGGATTCACCATCAGTCACCAGAAGATGAAGGGGTGTCCACAGGAAAGTCACAAACATGGGGAAGAACCTTGATCTTCAAACACCCACTGAACACCAGACTGCTGATATTGAGGAGAAATTTTATATTTCAGCCCTGTTTTTAAAAGTTACAAAGAGCTAATAGCTCAAAGATGTGCTGCCCCCATTGCAGACGTGTTTGATATGCTCACCTGAGCACGGCCCCAGAGATCCTTTATGGGGAGCTTTGGATTCCATCAGAAACACCAACAAACAATTCCCCCCTGCTTATTAACACTCTGTAAATTTATTAACACCGTGTAAAATGTCCATAAATGGAACCTTCATGCACAGCATGGCCCGGGGGCAACCACCGAAATAAAAAGGCATTCAGAGTCACTTCCCCGAGCCTCAGCAGCGGTTTTGGGAGGCTGTGGCAGCTGGCCAGATGTTGTCAGGGCAGCTCTGGCTTTGCTCTGCTGTGCAGCACGAGGCTGGATGTATTCTGCTCTTTTCCTGAAAATCTGAAAGTATTTTGCTTTGCAGGAGAGGCTTTGGGACTGCAGGATTTGTGCTGAACCAGCCAGAGCTGCCTCGGCTCAGTTCTGTTGGTTTGGAAATCCTCTTCCACTCCTTCCCTCAGAGCTTTTCCCTCTCCCAGCTCTCCCTGGAGCTGCAGGACTGAGCTCAGAGCTGATTTCAGGACTCTGAGGGAGCTGTGGGAGCTCCGTGAGCCGAGCCCGAGTTATGCAATCACCAGATCACACACTGGGCTCTGACGTTGGCATTTCCTCCCCAGCCCAGCTCCAGCCTGCAAAGGTCTGCGCTCCGTGGCCTGGGAGGTTTTTGGGAGCTCTGGGAATGCTCAGCTCTGTAAGAGCTGAATATCTGAGTTCCTCTGGCTTCCCTTGAAACCCCAGGCCGGAGCCCTCCCGTGAGTGTGAGCACGCAGGCAGTGCTCGCTGGGCAGAGAGAGCCTTCCCTTCCCAATCCGCTGGGATTTCAGCAGTTCATTCCTCTGGAAAACAGGCAGCAGAGGCTGATCCGAAAGAGGAGAAACATCATCTCAAAGCTCCAGTTCAAATATTCACTGTTTTTGTTTTCCTTCGCCTCTCTTCGTTCACTTCTGTCCATTCCCTGATAGTTCAGACTCTCTAATTCCATGTATTCAGTCCTGGGTTTTCCTTAAATAATTCCCAGGGGGTTGATGTGATCAGGCTGAGGATGGAAAGGCACCCAGGGATTACCCAAAGAAAAGGCATTTTTGGGTTTCAGCGTGAATCAGGGAATTGTTTCCATTTATAGGGAAAACATTGCACAATTCCTAAACGAGGTTTGGCAAATTTCCATTCCCGTGGAGTGTCCTTCCCTGCCAGCGTTTCCCATGGACACATCCCTACAATCCAGGAACCCTGTGACCTGATGCCGGTGATTTTTGTATTTTCTTTTTATACCCTTTTTATATATATTTTATACCCTTTCCCTTCCCTGTTACTCTCTCTACACACTCCTTGTACCCTGCACAGACACTCCTTGTACTTTAGCCCCACATGTTTACAACCCTTGTAGTCTGAGATTTAGCTTAGTTTGGGGTCCTGCAAAGCGAAAAGACCAAACATTCAAACTATCTCAGAGCTAGAGGCTCCAACCTGTCCTCTCTTGGAACATGTTTTTGTAAACGAGTCTGTAGACTCATTTGGGGGGGAGTTCATTAGAATAGGGGCAATTATTCATTTAATACATTTCTTATTGGGGATTTTAAGTAGATATCCTGATTTTGTGAAGTCCATAAAAATCCAGTATGCGTTGTACTGGGGGTCAGGCTCATCCCTCGCTCCATGGCATGTTTTCCTCCTTTGATGAGTCTGGGCCCCTCAGATCCTATTAAACAGAGGTAAATTCCCTTTTCCCTCTACTGCTGTGTCTGCTTCAGATTTTTACCAGCCTGTTTAAGGCATCACCCCACACATTTTATTTTCTTTGCCATCCTTTTGCCCTCTCGTTCTGAGAGCAGGAATTCCCTGCCAGTGCTGGCAGAGCCCAGCCAGGGAGAAGAATTCCCACTTTCGGCACAAATTCCACCTTTCCAGACCCAGCTTCTCCCCGTTCCTTTCTCCTTCCCGTGTTCTTCCCCTCAGCCATTCCCAGCAGCCTTTCCTCGCCACAGAGACAGCACCGCTACATTAACAATTAATAACAAAGCGGCAATTAGGAGAAAAATGGACAATAAATTAGCTTTAATTGGACAGGAATGCTGCCAGGTATCCTCCTGCCCCTTTTTATCCGGGCTTGGCCAGGTTCCCACCCTCTGAGCTCCAGGATGCTCCTCTTGGAGGCTCATTCCAAGGATTTTGGTGTCATCCACGCACTGGATCAAGGCTGAACCAAGCTGGGATGCACCTGGCAGAGCTCAGGAGCACCGAGAAGGGTTTTATTGCCATGGAAATGTGAAAAAACATCTGGAAACCTTGAAAGCAGCCCAGGTTCCTGCAGCAGGAAGTGTCCCCAGTTGGGAAGAGGCAGATGGTCCAAAATCCTGACAGCAGCAGCTCTGTGGGCTCAGCCCAGAGCTTTGGCCTGGGAGGATTTATATTTATATTTATATTTATATTTATATTTATATTTATATTTATATTTATATTTATATTTATATTTATATTTATATTTATATTTATACTTATACTTATACTTATACTTATACTTATACTTACAATTATATGTACATTTATATGAACATTTACAATTATGTTATTTATGTTATCAATATTTGATATTCTATATTATAAATATAGATTTATATGGATTTATAGATATATATTTTAATATATTTATATTTTTAAAGAGATATTTATATTATTTCTATTATAAAGCTTCCTGAGAGAGGCAGAGCAGCCTGGCACAGCCCCAGGGAGGGTTTAAAGGTGTGACCTGAGCCCTCCCCTGTGGTGGCACCATGGGACACCGACCTGGGGGTGCAGCTTTGTCCCAGCCATGGCTGGAGCCCAAATGTGCCAGAGAAATTCATCCCAGCACTATGGAAAAGCTCCAAACTCACCTCATGTCATTGCTGGGGTTTTTATAGGATCAGGGAATGGTTTGGGTTGGAAGGGAACTCAAATCCCATCCAGTGCCACCCCAGGGACACCTCCCACTGTCCCAGGCTGCTCCAGCCTGCCCTTGGACACTCACAGGGATCCAGGGGCAGCCACAGCTTCTCTGGCAATTCCAGCCCAGCCCTCCCCACCCTCCCAGGGAACAATTCCTAATTCCCAAGATCCCATCCAGCCCTGCCCTCTGGCACTGGGAAGCCATTCCCTGTGTCCTGTCCCTCCAGCCCTTGTCCCCAGTCCCTCTCCATGTTTGTTGTCATTCCTCCAGGCCCTGGGAGGCCACAGTGAAGTTGCCTCAAAGCTTCTCTTCTCCAGGCTGAACAACCCAAATTCTCTCTGATATTGTCACCGAAAATTGGGAGAAATAAAAAACCCTCTAGCACTAGATTTGAAGTGATAGAGAATCAGGCATTGCTTCATTTACTGGCCAGGATGTGCCAAGGAAAGTATTCCAAAACCACAAATCCTTTTACAGGATTTCCCTCCAGTTCTTATACAGTCAAACCCCACAGAGATGCATTGTTTCAGAGTTCATTGGTCCAGAGTTGGGCAACCCTCAGTGTTCAGTTTCCCATTGGATCCGAATCCCCTCGGCTCTGATGTAAATTAGATCTTCATTTTTCATTCTCTTATCAGTCCTTTCTGGGGAGATGTCTCCAGCTCTGTCAGAGGTGCTCTGGGGTGGATGTTTGGAGATGGCCACCGATGTTCTGTTCATGTTCTGTTGATGTTTTTATCTCTCCGGGGATCTTTGGGCTGCTCCACTCTGTCCCTGCGCTGAGCCCATCTCCTTAGAGTGATGCTGTACCTCCTAAATAAACTAAAGAAAATTCCCTTCCCCAAAGCAAAGTCAGGTCAAGCCTAACTAGAGAGACAAAAATAAAAAGTTAGAAGTCATACAAAATTTTTAAACTGGTTTATTTTCCAACAATCTCACAACCAGAACCTCCCCTACCAAAATCCGAGCTCCCAACGCCCTGGATCCCAGAAAAATCCCACTTTGGAGTGACTCCGAGCCCCCCAGCAGTGTGATGTGAGCACAGGATGTGGATTTGCTCAGGACACAAATCTGAGCTCCCACCACAAGATCCTTCCATATCATCCCAGTTCGTGGGTTGGATTTCTCCTCTTGGGAGAAGTGTCCCAGCTCTGCCCCTTCGGATCCATCCCTTCTTCCCTCCCTCACTTCCGAGCTCCCATCTGTGAGGTGCGAGCAATTAGGAGCAATTAGCGCTGTCACCGAGCTCTCATTAGCGACTCTTCGGGATGGGAAGCAGCCTGAGCAGCTTCTGGAAAATCTCTCCACGCGGATCCTGCCTGAATCATCTCCCCAGACTCCAAATGTCAGCTCGTTGGCATCGAAGGAACGAATGGGGTAATGATGCCCTGGGTGTCTTGGAAAGGAGGAATTCCTGTGGAATTTGGGAAAAGTGCTGAATGCCAAGTGGGATGTTCAGGTCAGGCTTCCTCAGCTCTTATTTTTATACCCTCTTGACAAAAAATGACCTTTTCCTTCCGTAAAACTGACAAAAGGAGGGCAAGAAATGCAATTCTCGCAATGAAATTTCTGCAGGGGAAGGAAAACGAAAAGCATTTCTTGGAAATCCCTGGTTTTCCTCATTCCCATAATTGCCCAGTGTGGAATCGCTGGGTTTTTCTTTCTAGTCAGGCATTTTCCCTGAGTTATAAATAGATAATAAAAGTACCAGAACATAAAGTTTACAAGTTTTGTGAGGGCTGAGCTGCTGTGGAATTACCCTGGGTATGCTCTCAGGCTTTGCTGTCTTCACTGTTATCCTGCAGGATCTGGTGGGCTGCAGGAGCAGCCAGAAAAACAAAAATAAAAACAAAAAAAAGGAGTTATCCTGGTATTTGGTGGCTTAAATCCGACAGAAGTCCTGCGGGATTTGGTGGGCAGCAGGAGCAGCCAGAAAAATAAAAATTAAAAAAAAAAAAAAAAAAAAAAAAAGAAAAAAAAAAAGCAAAAAAAAAAGGAGTTATCCTGGTATTTGGTGGCTTAATTCCAACATAAATCCTGTTCAGGAGAGCTGGAATGCTGCGGGACAGAGTGAAAATCCCGTGGTTTTCACATCCACACACCCCAAACCACCAAAGTTTCTCACCTCAGAGATTTTACAGCCAAGAATGGCACGATTGACAAATGGGAATTCCAGGCAGGAATCCTGTGGGAAGACAGGCCAGGAGAGGGAAAAATGAAATATTTCCAACTGCAGAAAGGCGCAGGAGCTTTCCTGCTGGAGCCAGGGGTGATATTTGCTGTTTCCCTGACCCAAAACCCCACTCAGCCCTCGCTCCTCTCCCATCCTTCAGTGCTGTGGAGCCAGGGGCAAAACAAAGACAAAAATTCCCAATTTTCCTTTCCAGACCAGCCTTTTCTGGTGGGTTTTTCACTAAATGGATATTTCCACAGACAGAGGCATCATCAGATAGAGAAATTGTTGAATTTTCCTCCTCAGTTTTCCATGGTGGAATGGGTCAGGTCAGCCACTTTGTGAAATAAATCCAGGTTTGGTGCATTATTATGGGCTGCATCCATGGGAAAAGTGATGCTGGAGATCTCCAAAGTGCTGTTAACCAACAAAATGACCCTGAAATCAAAATCCTCCATTTTGTTTGTTTTGGGGAATTTTTGTTTTGGTTTTTTGGTTTTGTTTTGGGTTTTTTCAGATTTTTTTGTTTGGTTTTGTTTTGTTGTTTGGGGTTTTTTTTGTTTGGTTTTTTTTTTTGGTTGTTGTTTGTTTTGTTTTCTTTTGTTTCATCTTGTTTTGCGTTGTTTTTTGTTGACAGCATGCCCCGAGCAGCATCAATTCCAACCAAAAGAAACTTTCAATTCAGAGCAGTGGATGTGGATTCAGAGCTGATCCCACAGCTCAGCCAAGCAATGAGCTGAGGAATCCTGAATTTGGGGACACTGGTCCTCAGGAATCCTGAATTTGGGGATGCTGATCCCAAGGAATCCTGAATTTGGGGACACTGATCCCACAGCTCAACCCAGCAATGAGCCGAGGAATCCTGAATTTAGGGACACTGGTCCTCAGGAATCCTGAATTTGGGGACTCTGATCCCAAGGAATCCTGAATTTGGGGACACTGATCCCACAGCTCAGCCCAGAACAACCTGAGGATTCCTGAATTTGGGAACACTGATCCCGCAGCTCAGCCCAGAAGGAGCTGAGGAATCCTGAATTTGGGGACTGTGATTCCAAGGAATCCTGAATTTGGGGACACTGTTGCTGAGGAATCCTGAATTTGGGGACACTAATCCCGATGAATGCTGAATTTAGGAATACTGATCCTGATGAATCCTGAATTTGGGGACCCTGATCCTGAGGAATCCTGAATTTGGGGACTCTGATCCCAAGGAATCCTGAATTTGGGGACGCTGATCCCAACAAATCCTGAATTTGGGGACGCTGATCCCAACAAATCCTGAATTTGGGTACTCTGATCCCAAGGAATCCTGAATTTGGGGAAGCTGATCCCAAGGAATGCTGAATTTGGGTACTCTGATCCCAAAGAATCCTGAATTTAGGGACACTGATCCCACAGCTCAGCCCAGAACGAGCTGAGGAATGCTGAATTTTCAGGCTGGGTTTAAACACCGTCACTTCAGTGGGACATTGGCACATCTTTGGGGTCACTTCAGTGGCACATTGGCACATCTTTGGGGTCACTTCAGTGGGACATTGGCACATCTTTGGCGATAAAAGATGTGAGCACAGCCCTAAATCCTCGGCTGAACGGTGACCTTGGGATGACACTGGGGGGAGAAAAGAAGGATTTTGGGCTGGCACAGCAGCAGAATCCTTTGGATGTTCCCAAAGGCGCCCCACAGCAGGGGGGGTCTGTAGGGTTTGGCACATTAGGGCCCTTATGGGGCCGGAGCAGGGCCGGGTTTGGGATAATGAGAGCCTTTAAATGAAAAACAAACGCTGAGATTCACATTCGCTGTCACACAGTCACTTCCAGGGTGGGAAGAGCCCTGTGAATCTTCATTTTAGGGCTGCAGAAGAGGATTTTATCCTCCCCTGGCTGGAGTTTTAGGGCTCTCCAGAGGGAGGACACGCCATGATTTTTATTTATGCTTTAAAATAATAACGAGGCTTTGGGGAACGGGGCCATTTTTCAATGACACTTTTGAGACTTTTGCCAAATGTGAAGCTCCCAGAAATCAATTTTGTGCAGATCCTGGGGTGGGAGGCATAAAAAGCCCAAGTTGCTCCACATTCAAACCCCAACATTTCTAGGATTTCCTGATTTTCTCCCCAAATTTTGGGGTTTCCCGATTTTCTCCCCCCAAAATTGGGACCTGCATCCTCAGCACCCTCCCCTTGCTCTGGGGTCGTGTTTTGGGGCCGGGAGGGTTTAAAGGTCACAGAATCTCATTGGTGTTTTGGTTTGGTTTTTTTGGTTTTGGTTTTTTGTGGTTTTGGTTTGGTTTGGTTTGGTTTTTTGTTTTTGTCTTTTTGGGGTTTTTTTGGGAGTTTTTTGCTTGGTTTGGTTTTTTTTTTTGTTTTGTGATTTTTTTGGGGAGGTTGGGTTTTTTGTTTGTTTTTTTTGTTTGTTTTTGTTTTGTTTTGTTTTGGTTTTGTTTGTTTGTTTGTGTTTGGTTTTGTTTGGTTTGGGTCTTTGTTTTGTTTTGTTTCATCTTGTTTTATTTCCTTTTTCTTAACAGCCAATTATTTTTTTTTTTCCAGCAGAAAAACCCTAAGGGGGCAACGATCCTGGGAATTCCTGGGGGAAATTGGCACCTTGTGGACTTGTCCTTCTCCTGCCGAGCTGGTGCCACACCCTGAGCAGAACAAACCCCATGGAAGTGAAAGGATTTGGGATTTGGGATTTGGGGTTTGGGGTTTGGGATTTGGGAAGGACCTGGATGACAGGAGCAGGAATGGGAGCCCAAGTTTGGGGCACTGTCCCCTTCTGTCCCCACCCCAAAGACCTCGATTTTCCCAGCGCCCCAAAGCTGTTGCTGAAGCTCGTAGATAATCAGGCAGTCAGCACACGCAAGATGGCGAAAGAGCAAAATTTATTTACAATTTTCTTCTTATATATGCATTAATAGTCTAACAATTATTGGTCAACAGTTTTCCACCCCCTAAGAGGATTGGCTGGAGTCTTACAGCATCCAGTACCAGAACAAAAGATTAGAAAAGCACAAGAATTCAGCTTATCTCTATTCCCCATGAGAAAGAAGAGAAAAACTTTTAGAATAGTGCATCCACACAAAGCCACCATTGGAGATTTTGGGGTGGATTCCACAGGAGGGAAAATGCTCAAATACTTCAGCCAACTGAACCCCAGAAGAGGCTCCAATCAGGCTTAAAAATCTTAAAAAAAATCAGCAGTTTTCAAACGAACAGGATTAAATAAATATCCCATAACCCATGAATATCCAAGTTCCAGCCCTGAACACCCAACACCTCATTCCCTTCCCCAGATGGAATCACAGAAACAAAGGAATTGATTTAGATCATCCAAAATTCAGATTTGTGACTTATTCCCACTGCATTCTGCGGGGAATAATCTCATATCATCCGGGGGAAACACCCCTAGCCTCTGCAAAATCCCCAAGAAAATGGGAATTCTGCCCGATTTAAGATGTTAGAGGGCCGCTTTTATTCATTTATTTTTTCGAACTTGTAAACAGAGACATCTTGAAGTGCTTTTAGTGCTGCTTGGCCACAAGGAGCAGAGCTGTGCAGGATGTCGGCATGAGCACTTTGAAGGGAATTAATCAGCAATTAGAGACTCTTCCTGCTCCAGGGGCAGTGCAGGCACTCAGCAACCCCAAAGCCATTAGCAGAGATAATTAAGGCTCTTCCCATCCCGGAGCAGTCCCACCCAGCCAGGAGAAGTTGGAAAACAGTGCCCTGCAGGAGAATTTGGAGCTGCCCCTCTAATTCAGTTTAAATAGGGGCGATCGATGCTCAAAATGATTTTCCAGGCTCTGTGTCCTTACCCCTTCGCCATAAAAATTATCTTCGTCCTGAAATTTCTCTTCATCCTAAAATTTCCCTTCATCCTTTAAAAGGTTCAGAGCAGGGAACTGAGGTTGGGCTCATTGCGAAATCACCAAAAATCTGATTTTTGGGTAAATCTTTGACATGGAGAGAAGTTTCCCTCAAATCAGAAGGGGATTTTTATTTTCCTTTATTTTTAAATAATTTTTATTTTTATCTATTTCTATTTATTTTAATTTTCATTTTTACTTTTATTTTGTTTAGAGCCTTATTTATTTTTATTTTTATTTTTATTTTTACTTTTATTTTGTTTGGGGTCTTTTTTATTTTATTTTTATTTTTATTTTTATTTTTATTTTTATTTTTATTTTTATTTTTATTGTTATTTTTATTTTTATTTTTATTTGGTATTTATTTATTTATTTATTTATTTACTTATTCATTTTATTTATTTTTATTTTTTAGTCTGACTTCTCGCTGCTCTCCCGGAATAGCAGCGAACGCATTAATGACCCACATGACATCATTTCCCACCACATCTGATCTGCTGGAGGTTCAAATATCCATTAAATAATAATTCCAGCACCGTGGGTTTGACAGCAAAGATATTTTAGCTGCAAAGATATTTTGGTCCCTGTGTTGTTCAGGGATGAAATAAATGAAATAAACCCCAAAATTTCACATGACAAAATCACACAACAACATTTTTTGGGCACTTTTTCTACTCCAAAAGAAAAGGGAAATGCAGAACAAAATATATAAATTTTAATATACTTGTGAATTTGGGCAGGATGATTAAAGGAGCCTAAAGTAAAATCACGGAATTTTAGAATGGGTTGGGTGGGAAGGGACCTTAGAGATCACCCAGTGCCACCTCCAGGGACACCTCCCACTGGCCCAGGCTGCTCCAAGCCCTGTCCAGCCTGGCCTTGGGCACTGCCAGGGATCCAGGGGCAGCCACAGCTTCTTTAGGAATCTGTGCCAGGGCCTCCCCTCCCTCTGAAATGGGAATGACATGAGAATGAGTCCCCAGAAATGATGGAGGGATGGAGGGATGGAGGGATGGATGGATGGATGATGGATGGATGGATGGATGGATGGATGGGTGGATGGATGGATGGATGGATGGGTGGGTGGAGGGATGGATGGATGGATGGATGGATGGATGGGTGGATGGATGGATGGGTGGATGGATGGATGGATGGAGGGATGGATGGATGGATGGATGGAGGGATGGATGATGGATGATGGACAGGGATGGATGGATGGATGGATGGATGGATGGATGGATGGATGGATGGATGGATGGATGAATGGATGGACAGGGATGGATGGATGGACATGGATGGATGATGGATGGATGGACATGGATGGATGGATGGATGGATGGATGGATGGATGGACACGGATGGATGGATGGATGGATGGATGGATGGATGGATGGATGGACAGGGATGGATGGATGGATGGATGGATGGATGGATGGATGGATGGATGGATGGATGGAGGGACAGGGATGGATGGATGGATGGATGGACAGGGATGGATGGATGGATGGATGGATGGATGGATGCAGGATGAGATCCAAAGTGCTCCAGCTCCTGGGTGTGGGACTTGCTCAGCCCCCCGGATCCAAGGAAAAGCTGCCTTGGAAAATAAAAACATCAGTTCATTCTGCACAGCTGGGAAAGATTTCCTTTCAGTGCCAGTGGGAATGGGGCAAGCCCAGGGCTCCATTCCAGGGGCTCTCTGGTGTAGGAATGCCAGGAAAGGTCAGCACAGGGAGAGAGAATTCCAGGTGAAATGTTGGTTCCACCCATCCCCACCCTGGGATTGTCCAACAGCCAGGACTTGTGGCTTGGGATTGCAGGATTTGAATGTCCCAGCCCCGACCTTTCCCAAGCCGTGGATTAGGTGTTCCCATCTCCGGGAGGAGGAAGCACAGCCCGAGGCTCCCTTGGGCACAGGAGGATCTGTGCAGTTCCAGAGGACTTGTGTCATTCCAGAGGATTTGAGCAATTCCAGAGCAGCCCTGGGCTCTGGGACAGCTTTGGCAGCGATCCCGCTCCGCGGGGAAGTTCCGTCCCCAATCCCACATGGCTGAGCCATCCCTGTTTCCCCCACAGGGTTTGCTGTGCTCCGTGGGGAAGTTCCATCCCCAATCCCAAATGGTTTGGGTTTTTGCCCTCTTTGCTGCTGAGCAGATCTTATCCCTGCCAGCAGCTCCATAAACCTTGGGAGGGCTCTGTGGATCCCATAAACCCAGCAAAGGCAGCTTCCCAAAATCTTGGCACAGCCCTCGGAGCACGGCGAGCTCGGGTTGTGCAAAGCCCCGAACGCAAAGCAATGAAATCCTCCTGCAGCCCAGAGCCAAATCCTATTGCAGCTGCAGCGCTGAGCATGAGAGTGAGGCAACCCTGCCCTGGAGACTGCCAGCTGCTTCCACAAGTGTTTTCCCTTCCCTATCCATAACATTCCAATGCCTCGGTAGAATATAGCAATTATTCTTTTATTTTCGTTATTATTAATAGGAATTTTTGCAGCAACAATTTCTTGGGGCCACTGTCACAAGTGATGTCCCAAAAGCGGTGCCTGATTCCTTCACCTGAGGAGATTTGCTCTGCTCAGGGGATTCCCCCCTTGCAGAGCTGAGACCCAACAGCAGGAGGATGTGGTGCTGCTGGAGAGAGTCCAGAGCAATCCACGGAGCTGCTCCAGAGCTGGAGCCCCTCTGAAGCCAGGCTGGGAGAGCTGGGGGTGCTCACCTGGAGAGGAGAAGGCTCCAGGGAGAGCCCAGAGCCCCTGGCAGGGCCTGAAGGGCTCCAGGAGAGCTGCAGAGGGACTGGGGACAAGGGATGGAGGGACAGCACACAGGGAATGGCTTCCCAGTGCCAGAGGGCAGGGCTGGATGGGATCTTGGGAATTAGGAATTGTTCCCTGGGAGGGTGGGGAGGGCTGGGCTGGAATTGCCAGAGAAGCTGTGGCTGCCCCTGGATCCCTGTGAGTGTCCAAGGCCAGGCTGGAGCAGCCTGGGACAGTGGGAGGTGTCCCTGCCATGGCAGGGGTGGATGGGATGGGATGGGATGGGATGGGATGGGATGGGATGGGATGGGATGGGATGGGATGGGATGGGATGGGATGGGATGGGATGGGATGGGATGGGATGGGATGGGATGGGATGGGATGGGATGGGATGGGATGGGATGGGATGGGATGGGATGGGATGGGATGGGATGGGATGGGATGGGATGGGATGGGATGGGATGGGATGGGATGGGATGGGATGGGGTGGGGTGGGGTGGGGTGGGATGGGATGGGATGGGATGGGATGGGATGGGATTTAAGGGCCCTCCCAACCCAACCCCTGAGTCTCACTGGGAAAGGACCCTCTGCTCATCTCATCCCCCAGCAGCTGTTTCAAGGATGCTGAGCTCTCCCTGCATCCACTTCCTCACAATAATTCAGGAATTTCTCACTGCTGCGCTCCCCTTCAGCCTCCAGAAGTTACTGGAGCAATTGCAGAGCCACCACAAATTCACAGGGCAGCCTCACCTCGTAAAAATCCGGGATCTGTTCATCTCTGAACAGCTTTCAGACCACAGGAATTTGAAATCTTGCGGTGCTGGAGGCTCAGGCAGCTATCACGGCTCTTTTTTCCCCTTTTTAAAAGCTTGTTCAGAGTTAGAGGCATTTTTTTGCCAATTTAAATAGGGACTTGAAGATAAAATTCCAGCCAAAATATGCTCTGTGTCTCCAGTCCCCGAAATAGGTTGGTTATTCCAAGGGAAAACTCTCCGTGTTAAACAGGAGAGGAGGGAAGAATATTTTTTTCCCTGTTCCAGACTAAACACTGGAATTCAGTGAGATTATTCCCAAATAAATTCCTGTTAAACATTAATGTGAAGTGAAAAGAGACTCTTACAGAGGGTAAAGCACAACCAGGATTTTACCACGATAAGGGAAGGGTGTGTTGGTATTGTGACTTTGTGGGGAATATCTTTGCTTGGGAGGCTTCTCCAGGGATATTTTTATCCAATTTTTATCAGGAATTTGATCACTTCAGGAAAAACATATTATAGCCACAGATTGAGGACTTAGAGTTTTCCCCCCACCCTTGATTTTTATTCAGATAAAAACATTTGAGAAAATGCTGGAGGATGGAACAACTTGGAGAAAAGTATCAGACAGGGAAGAGGACAAAATGATTGTGCAGAATGAAGAAAAAGTTGCATTAAAATTTTTTAAAAACCCGATTTTTTTCTGGTTCCCTACCTGTTCTCAGTGGTTTGTGGGCTGAATGAAACCTCAGAGCAAAGCCAGCCCTGCAGGGGCTGCAGCCTGAGCTGGGCTGGGGTGGAGGAGCTCCGACACCTCCGGCCCTGGGAGGCCCAGGGGCTGTTTGTGAACCAGAGGAGCTCCAACCTTCTCTCGTGGGCTGAAGGCTCAGATGTTCCTCAGCCCAGGAACTGTTTTGGAATCACTCTGAGGAGCTCCAACCTTCCCACATGGGCTGGAGGTGAAGGCTCAGGTGTTCCTCAGCCCAGGAACTGTTTTGGAATCACTCTGAGGAGCTCCAACCTTCCTACGTGGGCTGAAGGCTCAGGTGTTCCTCAGTCCAGGGATCATTTCTGAATCAGCCAGAGGAGCTCCGACCTTCACATGTGGGGTGAAGGCTCAGGTGTTCCTCAGCCCAGGGGCTATTTCAGAATTGGTCAGAGGAGCTCCAACTTTCACACGTGGGCTGGAGGTGAAGGATCAGGTGCTCCTCAGCCCAGGGGCCATTTCTGAATCAGAGGAGCTCCAACCTTTACAGATGTGCTGAAACTGAAGGCTCAGGTGTTCCTCAGTCCAAGGATCATTTCTCAATCAGGCAGAGGAGCTCCAACCTTCACACGTGGGCTGGAGGTGAAGGCTCAGGTGTTCCTCAGCCCAGGAACTGTTTTGGAATCTCTCAGAGGAGCTCCAACCTCCTCACATGGACTGGAGGCTCAGGTGTTCCTCAGTCCAGGAGCCATTTCTCAATCACTCAGAGGAGCTCCAACCTTCCCACGTGGGCTGCAGGCTCAGGTGCTCCTCAGCCCAGGGCCTTTCCTGGCCACACCCTGGGCTGCTCTGGGTGTTTCCTGTGTCCCATCCGTGTCCTTTGGAGCTTCTCTTCCCAGACCTTGGTCCTGGTGAGAAGAAGCACCTTCATCTCCTGGCTGCCCCAAGGGAAGTGCTGCTGCTGGAGCCCTTGGCTGCTGGGTGGGTGAGGAGGACTTCGCTGCTCTGCTCCTGCCCCAGCCCCTTCTGCTCCACCCCACACCTCTGAAGGTCAGATGATGCCAAGAAATTGATGGGAATAGGATTTGTCTCCGACCTTGGAGCTGGGAAGGTGCCCGGGGTGGTTCCTGCCCTCTCTGAAGCCATCCTGGTCCACAACAGGATTGTGATTCCAACCTTGGAGCTGGGAAGGTGCCCAGGGTGGTTCCTGCCCTCTCTGAAGCCATCCTGGTCCACAGTGGAGCTGCTGGATGTCCTGGGAGACTCGGGGCTGCTGGTGAAGGTACATGGGGATAATTCCTGTTGTTGTGGAATTTTGGGAGCTCAGGGAAGGGTTTTGTGCCCTGGTTCACACCTGGACATCCTGAGAGCCTCAGGGTTGGTGGGATTTGGGGTGGCCAGGAAGCTCTGGTGGTCCCAAGCCAAACTTTCGCCGCTTCCCTGTCCATGGAAGCATTTGGAGGAAAGGCTGAATGGGAATTTTACAACCTCTTTTCCCAGGAAAACAGAGCTTTCCCTGTTCCCTCTCCCCTCAGTGACTCTCAGAGCCATTTCCCCCGGGCTGGGATGAGTTGGGAAGCAATTCCAAGGGTTCTGTGCTAGGACATGTCCTGTGGAGGTGGAACAGAGCTTTGGGCTCACAGGGTCAGTGCTGGGAAAAACTGATGGAAATTTGGTTTCACTGGATTTCCTACTGTGGGGCTGTTGGTGGAGATATATCCTGACAGTTCTTGTTGTTTTGGAATTTTGGGAGCTCAGGGAAGTGTTTTCTGCCAGCCAAATTCCTTTAATAAACAGAATTTCTCCCTGAGCAATGCTGGGATAAACCAGGCAGGAGGAGACAGCTGGAAATGATGTTTGTTTTGCCAAAGAAACCCTTTCCCTTCCTCAAAAGAACAGGGAGAAAAGGAAGTTTTATATTTAGATGGCAGTGCAGATGCTTTTCATGAGGGTCCAAGGGGAAGAAAACATGAACTTGACTATTTGATTCAGATTTTAAGCGTTGTGGAAAGAAAAAGAAAATAGAAAAGAGAAAAGAGGGAGGGTTGTGAACAGGATAAACAGAACTGAAACCATTCTGCGTCCTGTTGTCAGCATCGAAACTCCTTGACAGTGATGAAATGTTAAATACTTTCAATAATCCATGGTGTCCTATGGAACTCCTCTTCCCCTCTCCAGGAGCTGTAACTCTCAGGAGTCTCCCCTCAGCCTCCTCTGCTCCAGCTGAACATTCCAAGTGCCCTCAGCTGCTCCTCACACACCTTCCCCATCCTCACATCCTCCTTTGGATGCCACCCCAGCCCCAGCCCATGCCAAGAGAAAAGATGAGAACTCCCTTTCCTGGCCTCTCACAAAACCAAAACCAGCTGTCGAAAAGAAATATCCTTTTCCCAGCTGAGCCTTGTCCCAAAATTCTCTCTTTTCCATGCTCTGGGATCATATCAGAGTCACTTTTTGATGCCATTGCTCCTGATCTTTGCTTTGCACTCGAGTCTGGTTAAACACAGCCCCATCTCTCTTAAGTCAAACCAATTGAAATCTCTGGATTCCTCCTGGTTTTCCCCTCTATCCCATCCTCCTCTGTGGGGTTGTGGTGCCTGGCTGGAGTCCCAGGCTTGTCCCAGGGTGCTGGGAAGATTAAATGATGAATTATTATATTTTATCCCTGCAAAGTTGTTCTCCTCCTTTAAACGCAAAGGGATTTGCCCCCAGGTCAGCAGCCACTGCTGAGAGATAAATTCCAAGGAGTAAATGTTGCCCAAGTGCTGGGTTTCCATTTCTCCTGTTGGGATATCAACCAAAATTAGGACTTTTATGAAACAATCTGTTCATTTTAAAGACCACTTTGTTCTTCTCTAAATATGGTAATTTCAGAGGAAATTTCAGACTTGAACCAGCTGATCCCTTATTTTCCTATTTTCCTGTGGGACAGACAATCCTGGATACTGAATTGTCCAAATTTCAGACTCGGACCAGCTGATCCCTTATTTTCCAATTTTCCTGTGGGACGGACAATCCTGGATACTGAATTGTCCGAATTTCAGACTCGAACCAGCTGATCCCTTATTTTCCAATTTTCCCATGGAGTGGATACTGAAGTGTTGCACTGCCGTGGGGTAGCAGGAATTTTGAGCTGCTCCTCACTGCAGAATTCCAATCCTTATCAGTAAATAGCAACAACAGTAATGAAAATGTGGAATATTTTCCTGACAAGGCCACTTTTCTCTGGTGGGATTTCAAACCCTGCCTGCTGAGGTGACTTTTAGTCCCTGGATCTGTTGTGTCTGGATAACCTGGAGCTGAAATGCTCCTTAGCTCCTCGTCCAGGAGGGAATTCTGGATTTTCTGGGGATTTATGAGCTCTGGTCTCTGCCTGGGAAGGCTCTGCTTTGCTTTCCGCAGCCATAGCCTGGCAGGGAGTGGTGCTGCTGCTGAGGTTCCCCCAAATTCCCCGTCCCAGGGAAGGCTCTGGTTTTGTCCAGCAGCCCCTGGAATTCCTGAGGGAATTCACAGCAGCAGCTCAAGGAGTTCATTAGAACTCCTTTTTGGCAATCAGTTTAAAAAAAGGAAATCCCAGGGCCTGCCCCCCATTCTTTGTAGAGCTCACTCCTCGTTTTTCTCATTCCTGATAAAACACAGAATTCCAAATGTTAGCCCAGCTCAGCTGTTTTCCTCTCAATCCATTTTGAGGCAAACTACACAAGCAGAAATCAATGATTTCCCTCAGAGAATCTGAAAAGAGCAATTCCATGAATTTTCAGGGCCTTGTGCTGAGCTGGAATGGGCACCCCAGGGACACCAGGTCTACCCCGGGGATCGCAGGTTTAATTATCGCTGCTCTTGCATGAACCAGGGTTTGGAAAGGGCTGTTCCAATAAAAAAGCTTCCCTGTGGCTCAAGCGTGGGTAGTTCTCGCTGGGTGAAATCCATATTTTTGCCGTGGGCAGGATGAATTTTTGCAGCTGGTTGTGAAATTCCGGGGCCAGGCCCGAGCAGCTCCGGCCTGGAGGGAGAGTGGTGAGGGGAGAAATGCAAATCCCAGCAGCTGGCTCGGCTTCGCTCCTTCCCTGCCAGGCTGGGCCGATTAGATCTGAGTAAAAAGAGCCTTTCCCCCGAGCAGGGAAAAGGGGGAATGTGCACAGAGTGAAAAGAGGGTTTAAAAACCCCGGTTTGGGGTGAATTTCTGAAAGAAAGCACTCCCGAGTGTGGCAGGAGTGGGCAGGAGCCTCCCGGAGGTGACACCAGCACAGAGCCTGAGGTGTTACAGCTCCGCTCTCACCATTCTGCTCCTCCCAGAGTTAAACATTTCCCTCACCTCAAATGCCCTTTGCAGGAGGCAGAATAATTTGCATTTTGATGCTCTGGCATTTTCGAAAGCACCGAGACATCAGAATTTTTATCGCCTTCAACAACTGCGTTGCCAAGGGCGACGCTCGGGAATTGCTGCCGAGCATCGAGGCCTGCTCGCAGCAGAGGGCGGTGTTTGAGTGGGAAAAATGTGTATTTATAGAAAAATTACCCAATCTCTCTTGAACCCTGGGCAAAATGTGGGGTCTGAGTCTGGCACGGCCATGGGAATGGGACCAATCCAATCTGTTTGCACAATGCAGGGAATGCTGCTCGTGTGGTTTAACTTTTCCTGGGTAATCCTTGTCCCAAAGGATTTGGGATTTTAAAATATTCCTCCTCATGCACTGCTGCTGTGCCCCTCGATCCCACAGCCTTCCCTGGCTCCAGTTCCTGGGATTCTGCTCTGCTCCGAGAGGAAAACTCCCCGAGGAAAAAACATTAAATATTTGCTTTGGTTGTTTCAATGAGAAAAGTGAAACACCGAAGCTCCTGACTTCCATTTCCTGGGATGAACTTTTCCAGTGTGGGTCATTTCTTCTCTTATGGTTTCCTGACAGAAACATGATTTAATTTTGGTGTCATTTTGAACTTTTGGAAGTGAGAACGAGACAATTGTGTTGTGCTGGGGGAATCCCTGAGTCCTGCTCTGGCTCCTGCCAACCTTGGGGAAAACCTGGGCATCTTTATCATCTTTTATTCCCATCATGTCTTTGAGGATGGGGCTGATTCTTGGGGGAAACATGAATGTTTTTATTGTGTTTTCTTCCCATCATCTCTCTGAGGATGGGGCTGATTCTTGGGGGAAACATGGATGTTTTTATGGTCTTTTATTCCTGTAATCTCTATAAGGATGGGGCTGATTCTTGGGGCAAACACAGACATTTTTATGGTCTTTTGTTCCCCTCATCTCTGTGAAGATGGGGCTGATTCTTGGAGGAAAACCTGAACATTTTTATGGTCTTTTATTCCTGTAATCTCCATAAGGATGGGGCTGATTCTTGGGGCAAACACAGACATTTTTACAGTCTTTTATTTCCATCATCTCTATGAAGATAGGGCTGATTCTTGGAGGAAAACCTGAATGTTTTTATGGTCTTTTATTCCTATAATCGCTATAAGGATGGGGCTGATTCTTGGGGCAAACACAGACATTGTTGTGGTCTTTTATTTCCATCATGTCTTTGAGGATGGGGCTGATTCTTGGAGGAAATCTGGACATCTTTATAATCTTTTATTCCTGTAATATCTATGAGGATGGGAATTTTATTCTGGGGGGAAACCTGAACATTTTTATGGTCTTTTATTCCTGTAATCTCTGTAAGGATGGGGCTGATTCTTAGGGGAAACGTGGACATTTTTATGGTCTTTTATTCCCATCATCTCTATAAAGATGGGGCTAATTCTTGGGGGAAACCTGGACATCTTTATCATCTTTTATTCCTGTAATCTCTGTAAGGATGGGGTTGATTCTTCCTGGTGTTTAAGGAATTTTTTGAAGGGTGAAAGTGGGGTGGTGGCCAGGAGGCTTGGTGGATGCTCTGGTGGATATTTTGGATATTTCTCCACCGTCTCTCCCTTCTCCCTGTGAAGGGAGGCAGGAGCCAGACTTCAATTTGATATTTCTGCATGAACAGGAAACTCTCTGACAAATCAGACAAGAAAATAACACGTTGCAAGAAATAGTGCAGCCACTGGTGGGCTGCTGCTGCTGTCCCTATTTCACTTCTTAGCACTTTTTCATTTTTTTCCTTTTTTTTTTTCTTTTTGGCTGGGCTTTGTTAGAGGGAAAAAAAAAAAGTGTTTTGCCTCAGAAAAGCAGCAGGAGAGAGCTGCCCTGCAGCCCCAGGCTCCGTGCAAACCTCCCCTCGTCCCACAGTCACCCCAGGCTGGGTTTTATGGAGAATTAATTACATGAAATCTCTTAATCAGCTCCCCCACATCAGTCCCCAGCTGAAGCACAGCCCGGCAGCAGCACATCAGGTGGAGGAGGCTGAGCCTTTCCTCTGATAGTGCAAAAAAACCCATAAAAATGCCCATTAAAAATTAAAAATCTTTTAAAACATCTTAAAAAAATAGTAGTGAAAAGAAAAATAACTAATATGACACAATCTGTAACAAACAAATATAAAATACAAAAACAACCCTAATGTAAACAAGAAAGTTGTATTAAAATTAACAAAACCAAAAAGTTTCCCAAAAAGTTATTAACAAATGAACTTTGCTAAAATGCTAGGTTAAAAATATATAAATATAAACACAAACATAAATATATAATAATATTAGTTAAGTTTTAGGCTATTTATTGAAGGTATTATCCTCATCACACTATATATATATATATTTATATTTATATTTATATTTATATTTATATTTATATTTATATTTATATTTATATTTATATTTATATTTATATTTATATTTATAAACATATACTAACATTAGCTAAGCTTTAGGCTATTAATTGAAGGTATTATCCCCATCACACCAACACTGCAAATAAGTACAAAAAACTTTGCTCTATCCCATAATTCCAAAGATTTCCTTTGGAAAGTTTATTTTCAAATAAAAAACCCCACATTTTATCACAACAGTAATGGGAGGAGCTCAGTTTGGCTCCTGGAGGATCATTTCAGCCCCAAATCCTCGGGAGGGGTCCCTGAGAGCACCCAAAGTTCTGCCTCATGCCCACCAAAAAATCAGCTTTTTCCTGTCCCCAGCCCCAGCCATGTGAGCTCATTTAAAATTTTTTTTGCTGACTAAAACCAAAACACCCAAAAAAAGGAATGGTTTTTAAATGAAGCTTAAAGAAGGTGGTGATGTGAAGTAGGAGCCCTTGAGGCTGTGTGGGGTTTGGGGTTTAAATAAACTCCCCTGGGTGAGAGAAAGGTGCAGGAAAACCAAACCCTGCTTAGGGTGAGGAGGGGGAAAACATCAGGGAAAAAAGGGAATAAATGCAGGAATTAGAGCCCTGAATGGTCTGTAAATAACAATAATTCAGAGCAGGGAGTCAGGAGAGATGGGCCCACATTTTGATGGGCATTTATCTCTTTTTTTATCACTATTTTTAAAATACTGCTGCTGCAAGGGAGTTCTTTATATATTTATATTTTTTGTATTTATTAATAGAAGATATATATATAATAGATATTCCATACTGACATATTTTATAGATTTATATATATACATTATTGTATCAATAAATTAATAAGTATTAATAATAAATATTATATAAACAAATACTATTAATAATGAACTATTAATATTTACATATAATTATATATATTATTATATGATATTACTATATGGCTATATTTATTTATATATGTATTTTTATGTATTTATATAAAGTATATATAAATATATATGTATTTATAAATATAAATAGATATATATAATATATAGTATATAATATATATTATTGCATATTATAATACACATTAATTACATATACAATATATAAAAATATAGAAATAGAAATATAAATAAATAAATAAGTAAATATATAAATTTTTATATATATGTATATATATGTGTATATATATATATATATATATATATATATATACACACATACACACACGTGTTTATATATTTATATATTACAGGTACTGATATATATATTTTATAGATTTTTATATTTTCCATGTCCAGCTCTGCTCTTCTGTCCTTTCTCAGTCCTGGGCCATGGGGACAGCAGAGCCCTGTCCCTGCCCAGCTCTCAGCTGAAGCCTGGGGTGGCTTTTCCTCGATGTCCCCTCCCCTCCCTGTGCCCAGGGTGGCACTGAGGTGACTTTATTCCATGTTTTCCCTGCATGCTCCATAAGTGTGTCCTCAGGGAGAGCTTTTCTCTTTCTTTGAGGTTTTTTCTGGATTTTTTTCTCCTCCTTCTGTCCTGAAATGCCTGAGGAGCCCCAGCTGCCAGCCAGGTCTGGCGGCTCACAGGAGTGCTTGTGTTCCCTGGGGGCTCTGATGTTCCTTAGCAGAAAAAAATCAAGGATTTTGGGTGGTGTTTCTGTCTGTAATGAACAGAGTTCCTGAAATGATCAGAATTCCTGAAATTATCAGAATTCCCATTTCTCAGCCCTTTCCTCCATGGACCAACCCCTCAAGGTTAGGTCAGGGATGTTTTTGTAGGAGCCCCAGGATGATCTTTCCTACAAATTAAACCCACCCAGGCACTGCTTTATCATCTTCATTTATTGACTTTTCTTCCTAAAATGCTTTTAAATGAGAAACTGCTAATTAATATTTGGATTTCTCTTCCTCTGCTCATGCAGGCTTCCACTAAATCCTCAAGGATCCTCTCCTCTCCTCTCCTCTCCTCTCCTCTCCTCTCCTCTCCTCTCCTCTCCTCTCCTCTCCTCTCCTCTCCTCTCCTCTCCTCTCCTCTCCTCTCCTCTCCTCTCCTCTCCTCTCCTCTCCTCTCCTCTCCTCTCCTCTCCTCTCCTCTCCTCTCCTCTCCTCTCCTCTCCTCTCCTCTCCTCTCCTCTCCTCTCCTCTCCTCTCCTCTCCTCTCCTCTCCTCTCCTCTCCTCTCCTCTCCTCCCCTCCCCTCCCCTCCCCTCCCCTCCCCTCTTTTCCTTTTTTCCCCCTTTTTTCCCTTTTCCCCCCTTCCCTTCTTTTCCCTTTTCCCTTCCCTTATTCCTCTGCTGGGTTTGGCCTTCCCCAGCCCCACGGAGCACAAGGGACACCTGGCAGGGAACATCCTTTTGTTTCCCGGATTTTGTGGGATCGTTCTTCCCCATCCAGCGCTCCAGGGATTTTTATGGAGTTCAAGGGAACGAGAGGGTGCTGAGCCAGGGCAATTCAGGGGACGAGCCTGTCCCTGTCCCCTGGGAGGGGCTGGGGGCAGCAGGACCCCAGAGCCTTCACCCCACCGAGGGCAGGGAGCAAAGCCAGCCCCGTCAGCTCCATCCCATCCCAAAATCCCAGATGCCAGCAGCTTCCCGAGAGCTTCACAGCTCCAAAATCTGCGCTGAAAACAAACAGAAATGCTGACAGCCAGGCCCTGCTGATTTCACTGCTGGAAGCTGTTGGGTTTTTCTCTTTTCCCTCCCCTCTCCCCGAGAGCCAAGAGCTGGAGCTGCCTCGGCTCCTGAATCATCAGGAGCTTTGTTCCCCACGGCAGCTGCAGGAATCGGGCCTGGGAGGATCCTTTCCAGCTGAAATTTGCCTCTTCTGGACGCTAGGAGATCACAGAACTGTGGAGAGGGTGAGCTTAGAAGAGGCCCCAGAGATCAATGACCTCAGGGATTCTCCTGCCCAAGATTCTAACTGGAAATTCCGAATTTCTGATTGGGTTCCCAATCTGGAGCCACATTCTTCTATCCAAACTTTCCTGCTCCGTGCCAGGGGTGACAGAACTCTGGGAAGGGAAAAATAACGGACCTGGCTCGTCTGGGGTCAAGCTGAACATTTGGGAAATTCCAAATTAATCTGTCCTTTAATTTAGGTGATCCCAAGGGATAGAATTTGGGAATGCCACTGTGGAAAGGATCAGCTGCAGCCCAGGGTCATTATTAATACAACCATTATTAATAGTGTCAAACATTAATAATAACATTATAAATTATATAATTAATAATTATCATTATTACAATTTCACAATTTCATGTGCCGGCCAGGATTCCCTGCCTGGAACATGGAGCTGATAACAGAAGGAAAAGCCCAGAAATCCATGGATATTTTGGACAAAATTCATATGTGCAACAATAATTATCATTATTAATAGTTCAAGAATTCATCATTAGTAATTAGTCCAAGGAATGTTTGGACAGCGTTCTCAGGGTGGCATTTTTGGGGTGTCTTTGTAGGATCAGGAGTTGCACTCCAAGATCCTCGTGGTTCCCATTCCAGTCAGGACATTCCCAACAATATTAGGAAGAAAAACTTGAATTGGGGAAGAACAATCTGGAATATATGCGATAAATAACTTTGGGTTGGGTTGGATTTTTTTTTTTCCATTTACTTTAGGCTGATGAAATTCTTGATGTGATTAAATATCAAAAATCATGAGGAGCTCAGCGGGTTGGATTTTTTGGGGAAGAACAATCTAGAACATATTCGATAAATAACTTTGGGTTGGGTTGGATTTTTTTTTTCCATTTACTTTGGGCTGATGAAATCCTTGATGTGATTAAATATCAAAAACCATGAGGAGCTCAGCAAAATCCCCTGCCAGTGGTTCTTGCTGAGGGGTCAGGAAGGATCAGGAATGAGGAGTGGGAATGGTGGGAGTGGCAAAGAGAAATGGGAAATTCCAAGGTATTATTGGAAAATATTATTGGGAAATTCCAATATGATTTAATAATTTTACACCAATATTGAATATAACATTTATGCCAGTATTGACTATACCATTTACACCAATATTAAATATAACATTTACACCAATATTAAATATAACATTTATACCAATATTAGCTATAACATTTATACCAATATTAAACATAACATTTACACCAATATTAATTATAACATTTATACCAATATTAACTATACTATTTACACCAATATTAAATATAACATTTACACCAATATTAATGATGACATTCACACCAATATTTATTATATTAGTATTTATTATTTAATAATTAAATAAATATTTAAATGAAATTAAAATTTCATTTTAAAACAGATGACATATTTAAAATGTCAATATTTAAATAAAATAATTAAATAAATGATTAGATAATATTAATTATTTTTATTAATTCTAACATTTACACCAATATTAACCATACAATTTACACCAATACTAATTATAACATTTATACCAATATTAACGATACCATTTACACCAATATTAAACATAACATTTACACCAATATTAATGATAACACTCACACCAATATTTACTATATTAATATTTATTAATTAATAATTAATTAAATATGTAAATAAAATTAAAATTCATTTAAAATTTGATTAAATATTTAAAATTCCAATACTTACATAAAATGAAATAAATAACTAAATAAATAATTAGATAATATTAATTACTTATATTAATTATAACATTTACACCAATATTAAATAGACATTTATACCAATATTAACAATACAATTTACACCAATATTCCAATACCAACAGAAAAATCCCACTTGTCCAAACAATATAAAATAATTGTCATGCTGATTTATTATTTTTTACTCCTGTGTGAGTAGGAACAGCCTGAACAAGCTCTGAATGTTTCTAAAATTTCCCTGCCTCTCTTTCCCTCATCCCAAAATCATGGGAAAAGCTGAATTTCTGCCTTTGGGTGCTTCTGGTTTTGCCCCAGGAGGGAATTTGTGTTTTGCTGATGTTATTTTTCCAGAGAGGGAATTTCAGGGTTGGGCTCTTCTCCCAGGACAGGGAATGGCCTCGGCTTGGGAATCAGGAAAAATTCCTTTCCATTGCCTCCTTCCCACATTTGGGAATGCTTTTGGGGCAGCGTTTGCCCACATTTTAACCCTGTTTTCCCCTCTTAAAAACCCACATTTTAACCCTGCTTTCCCCTCTAACAAACCCACATTTTAACCCTGTTTTCCCCTCTTAAAAACCCACATTTTAACCCTGTTTTCCCCTCTTTTAAACCACATTTTAACTCCATTTTTCCCTCTCACAAACACCCATTTTAACCTCGCTTTTCCCCCTTACAAATCCCCATTTTAACCCTGTTTTCCCCTCCAACAAATCCACATTTTAACCCTGTCTTCCCCACTTACGAACCCACATTTTAACCCTCTTTTCCCTTCTTACAAAACCATATTTTAATCCTGTTTCCACCTCTTTTAAACCACATTTTAACCCTGTTTTCCCCTCCAACAAATCCACATTTTAACCCTGTTTTACTTTCTTACAAACCCCCATTTAAACCCTGTTTTCACCTCTTTTAAGCCACATTTTAACTCATTTTTCCCTCTTACAAACTCACATTTTAACTCAATTTTCCTCCTCTTGCAAGCCCCACATTTTAACCTTGTTTTCCCCTCTCACAAGCCCACATTTTAACCCTGTTTTCCCCTCTAACAAACCCACATTTTAACCCTGTTTCCACCTCTTTTAAACCACATTTTAACTCAATTTTCCCCTCTCACAAATACCCATTTTAACCCTGTTTTCCCCTCTCACAAACCCCCATTTTAACCCTATTTTCCCCTTTACAAAACCACATTCTAACCCTATTTTCCCTTCTTACAAACCCACAATTTAACCCTGTTTCCACCTCTTTTAAACCACATTTTAACTCCATTTTCACCTCTCCTGGAGGCACTCCCCAGCCCCTGTGCTCACCCCACGAGTCAGGGCACGACAGAGCCTTGGGCTCCTCACTCCTGCAATTCCAGGCAGGAAAAACCAGAAGGAACTCAGGGACTCTGAGCTTCACCTCCCGGCTAGAAATAGAAATATAAATACAAAAATGCAGACTCAAAAGAAAAAAAAATAAAGCCAGAATTCTATAATTAAACCCTGCTTGGTCACTGGTTGGGTTTGGCTCTCTGAGCTGCTGGAATTGGGGAGGTGAAAGCACAAATTTGGGCACAAATTGGGAGCTCTCTTTTCCAACCTCTGTCTCATCCCCCTCACATCCTCAACCCCACACATCTTTCCAGAATTTTCCTCTGGAAAAGGCTGGAGGAGCAGGACTTGTCCCAGCTGTGCCACTTTCCCTTCTTTTGGCAGGCCTGACAAAATTTTTCTGCCTTTGCTGGGGAAAATTTTGCTGCCCAGCCAGGAAACCTCTTCCTCTGATCCTTAAAAATTGCTTTTTTCCTCTCCAATTCTTTTGCTTTAACTTCATCTATCTTAATGCCTGATGGGCTTACCTAAAACAGAGGCCAGGCCAGACAAAGTTAGAGAATAAAAATCAGATTAATTTATTAAATGCCTTCAGGTGCATTCAGGGCCTGCTCGAGAGGCTTCACCCAAAATGGACAGTGAGTCACGAGTTTTTCATCTTTTATAAGTTGTGTCCATTGACATATCGAGGTTTATTTAATTTTATTTATTATAAATTTATTTTTAATTTAATTAATTTAATTCTCAAGCTCCAATTACACCTTCAGGTGATGATGTCAATCACCCCAAGCTTGCTCCCCCAGTTCACTGTTGGTTACATATTTTGGGGCTCTGAGGCAGCAAAATGTCCTTGGATTCGAAGTTTTAGAGGAATTGTTTTGTCTGAAAATGCTGAGAACAGGAGTTTTAGCACTTTATATGGAGTCCAGAGTTATACAGTAAATTACAGATGTACAAAAAATAAAAGCTAAAATCCTAAGGCACCAATCCTTTTCTGGGTGAACTGTCCCCAAACCACAGTTGGTTCAATTTCCCTGCAAGTCCCGAACACCAAACCTCTCCGAAAATTGATTTAATTCACATTTCCCCGTGCTCAGCAGCACTGCCTGCAAATATCCACACAGGCTTTGAACATTTCTCCTCTATTTTAACCCACAAAAAAATTAAAAAAAAAAAAAAAAAATCAAATAAAAGCTCCTAATAAGCTGTGCTGGCAGCGCCAAGCCTTGCACAGTATCATGTAGGGCTTTTTGTGAGGCGTAATTAGCACTTTGAATGTGCACACATCAGATGGTGCCTGAATGGGAGAATTCCTTTAACCCTTCAGCCTCCGCCGCCATCCCCCCGCGTGTCCTGGAATGACACCGCCGGCAGCAGCGCCGCGATTCCGGTGCCGCCGCATCCGCGTGCGGAGCGGAGAGGGGCAGGGGTTGCTTGTTCTTATTTTTATATAATTTCGGTATTAAATCTCTTTTTTAAATGCCTTTGTGGATATCTAGGGATGGTACAGGGAGGCAAAGTGTTGGTTGTTAATATTTTATATGAAATCCATTATTAAATCCCCTTTTTTAGCACCTTTGTGCACACCTAGGGATTGTATATGGGAACGAAGTATTGGTTGTTGATATTTTTATATTAATTCTGGTATCAAATCCCCTTTTTAAACGCTTTTGTGGACATCTAGGAATGGTACAGAGGGGCAAGGTGTTGGTTGTTAATGTTTTTGTAAAATTTCAGTATTAAATCTCTTTTTTAACATCTTTGTGGACATCTAGGGATGGTACATGGAGGCAGAGTGTTGGTTGTTGATATTTTTATATTAATTCCAGTGTCAAATTCCCTTTCTTAACACCTTTATGAACATCTAGGAGTGATACAGGGAGGCAGAGTGTTGGTTGTTAATATTTTATATTAATTCTGGTATCAAATCCCCTTTTTTAACGTCTTTGTGGACATCTAGGAGTGGTATAGGGAGACATAGTGTTGGTTGTTAATATTTTATATTAATTCTGGTATCAAATCCCCTTTTTTAACGTCTTTGTGGACATGTAGGGATGGTACAGGGAACAAAGTGTTGTTGATATTTTTATATAATTTCAGTATTAAATCTCTTTTTTAAATGCCTTTGTGCGCATCTATGAACGGTACAGGGAGGCAAAGTGTTGGTTGTTAATATTTTTATATTAATTCCAGTGTTAAATTCCCTTTTTAAACACCTTTGTGGACATCTAGGAGTGGTACAGGGAGGCTAAGTGTTGGTTGTTAATATTTTATACTAATTCTGGTACCAAATCCCCTTTTTAACGCCTTTGCGGACACCTAGGAGTGGTATAGGGAGGCAAAGTGTTGGTTGTTAATGTTTTTGTATAATTTCAGTGTTAAATTCCCTTTTTGAACACCTCTGTGCACAGCTAGGGATGGTACATGGGAACGAAGTGCTGGTTGTTGATATTTTAATGTTAATTCTGGTATCAAATCCCCTTTTTTAACACCTTTGTGCACCCCTAGGGATGGTACAGGGAACAAAGTGTTGGTTGTGGATCTTTTTATATAAATTCCAGTATTAAATCCCTTTTTAACGCCTTTCTGGGAGTGCCATGCAGGGCTCCAGTTGGGTTGGGTTGGGTTGGGTTTTTCCCGCTGTGTTCACAGAGCGATCACAGCCATGGTGCCGAAAGCTCTGAGGTCATTCCCTGACCCAGACTTGGGAAATATTTAATCTGCAATGAAGATTTTTATACTCGACATCAATCTTCAAATTGGAAGGTGTTCCTGCAAGGGGTGAGGATGGCAGGGCTGGAATATATGGAATAAATGGAATAAATGGAATATACAGAATATATGGAATGTATAGAACATATGGAATATATAGAATATATGGCATATATAGAATATATATAAAATAGAGAATACATGGAATATAAAGAATATATGGAATTTATCAAATATATTCAATATACGGAATACATAGAATATATGGAATATATAGAATATATAGAATGTATGGAATATATGGGATTTATGGAATATGTGGAGTATGTGGAATATACGGAATACGTGGAATATATGGAATACATATATTCCATATACATGGGATACATGGGATATATAGAATATATAGAATATATGGGATATATGGAATATACAGAATATATGGGATATACAGAATATACGGAATATATGGAATATACAGAATATATGGAATATACAGAATATATGGCATATATGGAATATACAGAATATATGGCATATATGGAATATATGGAATATCCTGAGCTGGGAGGGACCCACAAGGATCACCCTAGTCCAAGCCCTGACTTGGAGCAGCCTCTGGATGGCCTGAACATTCCCCAGTGCCAGGGGAGCCCTGGCTGGGATGGGAGCAGTGTCCCCAGCCAGGCCTCCCTCCAGGTGACCACAAATCCCCAAGATCCTTTGTTCCCTGCGCCCAAACCTCGGCACGGGTGTTTTTGTCAGCGATGGAGCAGCGATTTGCATTCTTCCTTTTCTCTGCTCTCACAAGTCCGAACAGATCCCTCCCCCCCCTCCTCAGACATCTGTTCCCAGATTTTTTGTTTTGTCCCAAATTTCCAGCCTGTCCTGGAGCTGCGCGGCGTTCCCAGCAGAGCACTGGGAGCACTGGGAGCACTGGGAACGCCACCCCATCCCACCAGGCTCTCAGCACCGATCTGGGGTCAGCTTTTCTGCTTCTCCTTCTGCTTAATAATGGCCAAAAATATCCCTTGGGGGCCTCCTTTTTCCCCTCTTTGTTCTCCCCGCGGCTGCTGGAGAAAGTGGAGGCTCCCTTCGGAATGGCAGGGGTTATCTGGAATTTATTCCCTGCCCTGCAGAGGAGGAGGAGGAGGAGGAGGAAGAGGTTTCGGATGGGAAGGAACAGCCGAGCGTGGCCTGCCCCGGGATTTATGCAAATCTGGGTATTTTTATGCCAATTTAGAGTCAATGCCTGTCTCGTTAGGGAGAAAGTGGCAAGTCTGGCTGCGAGCCAGAGCCCGCGGCATCATTCCCTCCTTCCCTCATTCCCCAGCGCTTTTCAGGGATGCGGCTCCCGTGGATGCTGATTTTGGGCTGATTTAGGGCTGATTTAGGGCTCCGGGCTGGGAGGTGAAACCCCAAACCCGAGGATGATTCCCTCATGGCACATTCCCCTCTGGAAGGTTTGGCTCTGCCCCTCGGGATGTCCAGGATTCGCTTCCCAGCTGGAATTACCGCGGGGCTGGAATTCCCTCTCCTGCCCCCACCCTGCCCTAACTATTCCTGGACATCCCTTTCCTTATCTCCCATCCTTGTGACATCCACCAGGGAGAGGAACCAGAAATTCCTCACCCAGGAAATCCAAGACATCCAAGAAATCCCAGAAATCCCAGAAATCCAAGAAATCCCAGAAATCCAAGAAATCCCAGAAATCCAAGAAATCCCAGAAATCCCAGAAATCCAAGAAATCCCAGAAATCCCAGAAATCCCAGAAATCCCAGAAATCCAAGAAATCCAAGAAATCTCAGAAATCCAAGAAATCCAAGAAATCCCACATTTCTGGGCTGGGGCACTGCAGGAAGCCACGAATGATGTGTGAAGCTCCAAGTCCTGCAGCTGCCTTAGACATGAGAAAAAAAAAAACTCCAAAAAAAACCTTCCCGTAAACATTCGGGGCTTTCAACAAGACTTAAAAAAAAAAAAAAAAATTAGATGCAAAATCAATGCTGGAGGAGGCTGATTAATTGGGAATTCTGGAATTCTCTTCCAAGCTGGGGTGTGCATCGTGTTTTTTCACTAAGTGCTGTGGGAGGCTCTGAGAACATGACCTCTCTGAGGTTGAAGGGTTTTTTAAAGGTTTTTTTTTTAGGTGATAAGAGTTCTCTGCAGCACTGGCAGGCAGCTCGGGCTTGCTGCTTGAATAAATTGAATTTAAACCAGGGAGAAGTGGGATCTTGGGAAGGAATTGTTCCCTGGGAGGGTGGGGAGGGCTGGGCTGGAATTGCCAGAGAAGCTGTGGCTGCCCCTGGATCCCTGGGAGAGTCCAAGGCCAGGCTGGAGCAGCCTGGGATGGTTGAATGTGTCCCTGAGGGTGGAAAAAAATTGAATTTACGGTCCTTTCCAACCCAAACCATTCCATGATTCCATGAAATTTGGATAATTCTGATTTAATCTCTGTTCTGCTAAACAAGGGGAGCTCTGATTTTATTCCCAATCCATTATTTTTTCCTTTATTCTCCAAACCTTGGGTCACTCTTGTTTTCCGCTCAATATCCGGGGAGGTTTTTGTTTGTTTTATTTGGATTTCTCCACACGAAACCGAGCCCAGGGAGAGGAATTCCAAAACCAGGAGAGTTTGTTCCTGCCAGGACTGAAACCGCTCAGGGAGGGACGGACTCTGCCACCTCCCGAGCCGCGGATTTAAACCTTCAAAGCCATTTTTTAAACCCAAAAATCTTCGAAAAATCCCTGTAGGCACCTGTGGAATTGGGACCTTGACTCCTCATTTCCACGGTGCTTTGATATCTCAATTTTTCAGGTATTTTTAAAACTCCCGTGAGGAGCTTTATGGGCATCTTGAGGCACATAAACGCATTGAAAAAATCAGATGTTAACCTGGAAGTTTCAGCTTACAAACTCCATTTGATGCTATTTTTGTGCGTAAAATAGCTTCATGCACAAAATACACTTTGATAATTCACTCCTTGTGTCTTCCCAGCATATTTGAGTTTATTTCATTAAATGATGAGCAAAAAAATGATGTTTTTACACAAATCCAAGCGAATTCCGATTTCAGCTCCAAGGCAGCTTGTCAAAAATTATTAAACAGCACATGGAAGCCAGTCTGTGTTTTTTATAGAATAATAAAGCAGAGAAAATAAATAAATTAGGGCTTCAAATAGAACTTGTGACTGAGAGAATCTGGGTTATAATTGCTTGACAACACTGGGAGAGTATTTTGTGTTCTCTAGGTAGCAAAAACTCCCAAATTTAGCATGCAGGGTAAATTAATTTATCCTCATCTCCCCAGCAGTGAAGAAGCATCAGGGAAGTTGCTGGAACGAGATAAAAATCCATTTTAAAAATGAAATTTTCTTGTGGTTTTTAGCACTGCTCGAAACTGTGGTGGTAATTAAGTTTCTGCTCCGAGTTTAGGAGAAATCAAAGGGCAGGGAAGGGAATTCTGGCCCAAGTTTCAGTTCTGTGGGATAAAATCCTGGGGTTGTGCTAGCAAAGCACAACAGTCCCAAAAAACCAGAAAAAAAGTAAATAAATTTAATAATTTAGGGGTTGTCATGCAGGGAATGAATTCCTGCACTTCCAAGGAGCCTGGATTTGGAATCAGAGGAGAAATCCAAGCTGGAAATCCTTTGCCAGCCAGAATTGAGGTTTTATTCCTGTTTTCCCCCATATTTCTGGTGAGGTTTTTCAGGTTCCTGCGTTTGAATGTTGTGGCAGAAACCCAAATTTTGGTAAAATAATTCGGTAAAAGCCCAAGCTTTTGGTGAAATAATTGAAGGCCTCTCGGATCCATCCTGAGGTGATGTTTGCGAAAATCCAGGAGCAGTTTAGAGCTGGAATTTTATCAAATCCTTCATGGGATTTCATCAGAAAAATGATTTTTGGGTCAGATTTTGGGGCTGTCATGTGAGCTCTTGGGGCTCACCATGGAGAGGAGGAGGCTCTGAGTTCCAGGGGGATGGAGGGAATTCTGTGTTCCCTCTCTCACACCTCCTGGAAAATTAAAATTTGGGGCTCCTGCAGATGCCTGGGCCCCTGGGAGCACAGAGAGGCTAAAAAATGGTGATTTCAGCTGAGAGGAAACGCTGCAGGTTGGAAACGAAAACATTTCCTCTGTGGTTTGCATGGAGCCTGGAATTTCTGTTCCTCCTGACATCCATAAAATCCATAAAATCCCAGCCTCTCGTTCAACAGGAAGATTAAAAAACGGAGTGGTTTAATTAAATTTCTCTATGAAATGAGAAAATTCTGGGGTTTTTTTGAGGAGGGCAAGGCAGGGCCTGATCTTCACCTCCCTGGGCTGGTTCCTGCCTTGTCCTGGGGGATCCTGGTTTGGGGTTTGAGGAATGAGGTTCACTCCGTGCCTGTGGCCTCATTCCTCACCTCAGGAACAGCTGGGAAGCCTCAATTCGTCCTCATACCTCAACAAACCACAAAAATTCCAGCAGTTTGCAGGTGTACATTTAAAATAATTGAAGAATTTTTCTTTATTTTCATTTTTAATCCTATTATTTTGATTATTTCTATTAATTTCTCTATTAATGTTCAGTTATTGCCTCCACTCCGTCCTGCTGTGCCAGGTTCTCCCAACTGAACGTGTTCCAAAGCCCCAAAAATTCCAATTGATGCCACAAATTTCCCGCCAGGATGCAGAATTCAGAACAGGATCTTTGCTGATGTTCAGATCTCCAGAAAATTTTGTCTCCCGAGGTTGCGCTCCGACCTGGAGGCTTCTCCATGGGAGAAAAACCCCAAAAAATGTTTGTGTTTAAAAATAGGGCAGAGAAAATGCCCTGAGCGGCTGATCCTGGTTTTTCTGTCCAAAAACGGTTGGAATTTTGGGAAATTGGACATGATGAAGGTTAAAAGAGTGATTTGAGGTGAAGTCTGATGGAGACTCTGCGCAATCCTGAGGAATAAAACATTGGCTTAGCCCAGGGGTGGTGGTGTAGGGCCTCAGAGTTAGGATTCCTGGGGGAAATTCCCTTCGAAGTTCCTGAAAAACATCAGGAATTTATCATTTCTGCAGGCTGGGCAGGTTTATTCCTTTGTTAGGATTCTGGCTCTGGTGTCAGCTCAGCTCTGCCTTAGAGGGAGAAGGAGACCAAACCCAGGGGGGGACCCCGAGGAAGGAACCCAAACCCAAAGTGGATCCCAAGGAGGGAACCCCAAAGCCAAGGTGGATCCCAAGGAGGGAACCCAAAGCCAAGGTGGATCCCAAGGAGGGAACCCCAAAGCCAAAGTGTGATCCCAAGGAGGGAACCCCAAAGCCAAGGTGGATCCCAAGGAGGGAACCCCAAAGCCAAGGCGGATCCCAAGGAGGGAACCCCAAACCCAAAGTGGATCCCAAGGAGGGAACCCCAAAGCCAAGGTGGGACCCAAGGAATGCAAATGCAAAATGGGATTGCAAGGGAACTCAAACCCAATGGGGGATCTCAAGGAGCCCCAAACCCAAAATGGGATCCCAAGAAAGAACCCAAACCCAAGGTAGGTTCCTAAGGAGGGAATTCCAAACCCAAAGTGGGATCCCAAGGAGGGAACCCAAACCCAAGGTGGGATCCCAAGGAAAGAACACAAACCCAAGAGGGAATCCCAAGGAACCCCAAACACAAGGAAGGAGCCAAGGAGCCCTAACCCAAGGGGGGATCCCAAGAAAGAACCCAAACCCAAGGTGGGATCCTGAGGAACCCCAAACACAAGGTGGGACCCAAGGAGCCCAAACCCAATGGGGAATCTCAAGGAACCCCAAACCCAAAATAGGATCCCAAGAAAGAACCCAAACCCAAGGTGGGATCCTAAGGAGGGAACCCCAAACCCACGAAGGGATCCCAAGGAACTCCAAACCCAAAATGGGATCCTAAGGAAGGAACCCCAAAGCCAAGGTGGGATCCCAAGGAAGAACCCAAACCCAAAGTGGGATCCTGAGGAAGGAACCCCAAACCCACAATGGGATCCCAAGCAGGGAAATCCAAACCCAAGAGGGGATCCCAAGGAAGAACCCAAACCCAAGGTGGGATCCTGAGGAAGGAGCCCCAAACCCAAATTGGGACCCAAGGAACCCAAATCCAAGGTGGGATTCCATGGAGGGAACCCAAATCCAAGCGGAGATCCCAAGGAAGAACCCAAACCCTAGGGGGGAACCCAAGGATCACTCATGGGTTTCTCTTCCAGATAATTTTCTGATAATTTGCGACAGCGAAATCCTGAATGATTCCCTCACAGATCCCCCAGGCTTGAGCCTTCTTAATTTTTGAGATAAAGACATCTTCTTATTTCTAATAATTTTTTCTAATAATTATAATATAAATATAAAATAGATATATAAAGATATATAAAATAAATAGAAAATAAATTGAAATATATAATATTTATGATAATAAATATAATATCATAGAATTAAACAATAATTGAATTCAGGGCTGGAACTGGGTGATAAATCTGCCACAATCAACATTTAATTCTGATTTTTTGGGGTGTCACTGCAGGGCCACTGTGGGAGGCCAAACAGATCCATTTTCCTGCTTTTCCTCCTTTTTTTCCTGCACTTTGATCCCATTTCTGAGCAATATTTAATTTGGCAAAGCCTTGCAGTGATGACACCCTGGGTAATAGAAATTTAAAAAAAACCCCAGCCCAGGAATAATTTTCATAATTTCCATGTTCCAGACTGGAGCCTGCAAGCCCTGGGAAGTTCAAAATAAATAAATAAATATATAAAGGCCCCAAAAAAGCCAAGTTGGGAATAGCACGTGGAGAGAAAATATGGAAAAATTCCCTATTTTCCATGGAATGGCTGAGGAGGGAGCCTGGGAGGTCGATGGAGTCGAAATTCGAGTTGGGGCAGAGCCGTTCTAAATGAGGAACTGCTTTGGCAGAAAATCCGCGAATGGAAGGAGCCTCGGCCAAGGAGGAATCTCGGGGAGGCTCATCAGCACTCTGGGATTTCCAGTTCCGAGGGATTTCTGGCAGGGAAAGCGAAGAAATCCTTCCCAAATTCCAGAATCTGAGGGTCAGGTTTCTCTTCCAGACTCTGGGACATCGCTAAACTCAAGGAATCTGTGATTATTCCATGAAATTAATATTTAAGGAGTTCATTAGCACCCAGGGAAGGAAGATTTCCAGTTCAAAGGGATTTTTGGCTTGGAAAGAGAAGAAATCCTTCCCAAATTCTGGAATTTTAGGCTCAGGTTTCTGCCCCAGACTCTGGGACATCACTAAACTCAAGGAATCTGTGATTCTGTGAAAGGAATATTTAAGTTTTTAGCACCCAGGGAAGGAGGGTTTCCAGTTCAAAGGGATTTCTGGCATGGAAAGGGATGAAATCCTTCCCAAATTCCAGAATCTAAGGGTCAGGTTTCTCTTCCAGAATTTGGGACATCACTAAACTCAAGGAATCTGTGATTATTCCATGAAAGGAATGTTTAAGGAGTTCATTAGCACCCAGGGAAGGAAGATTTCCAGTTCAAAGGGATTTTTGGCTTGGAAAGAGAAGAAATCCTTCCCAAATTCTGGAATTTTAGGCTCAGGTTTCTGCCCCAGACTCTGGGACATCACTAAACTCAAGGAATCTGTGATTCCATGAAGTGAATATTTATGGAGTTCAGTAGCACCAGGGAAGGAAGATTTCCAGTTCAAAGGGATTTCTGGCAGGGAAAGGGATGAAATCCTTCCCAAATTCTGGAATTTGAGGCTCAGGTTTCTGCCCCCTGACAAATATAAATACAAATATAAATACACACACACACACATATGTGTCTATATATTCACACAGGCCTGTATGTGCAAAACGGCTGAAAAATGTGGAATATTTGAGCAATTCCCAGGTGGAAGTTTGGAGCAAGGGCATCACTGGCTGTGCTGGGGGATCCCTGTGGGATCAGCACACAGCTCTGGAGCTCCAGGCAGTTTTTGCCACTGCTGCTGGTGCTTCAAATTATTTTAAAAAGCCCATTTTAAATTATTTTTAAAAATTTAAAAAAGATTTTAAAAGGCTTTTAAAAATAATTTGGGTGAATTGGAGAGGCATTTTGCTTCTGTCCTCAAGGATCCCCTGGGAGGGAAGGGCTGAGAGAGAAATGGGCCCAGCCTTGTCCTCTGCAGACGATGACAGAAAACAGTGGGTGGTGCTTGGATGTGTTTTTAGAACAAATTGGGATTTTCATTGCCTGGAAATCACATTTTTCCCTTCTCCAGACAAATTCCACTGTTGCTTTTTCCTGGTTTGTCTCACATCTGGCCCAGGAGGAGGAGGAAAGGGCTGAGGATGTTTGGATGTGTCTAAAATCTCGATTTTCCTTGGACTCTCCCAGGGATCCAGGGGCAGCCACAGCTTCTCTGGCAATTCCAGCCCAGCCCTCCCCACCCTCCCAGGGAACAATTCCTAATTCCCAAGATCCCATCCAGCCCTGCCCTCTGGCACTGGGAAGCCATTCCCTGTGTCCTGTCCCTCCATCCCTTGTCCCCAGTCCCTCTGCAGCTCTCCTGGAGCCCTTCAGGCCCTGCCAGGGGCTCTGGGCTCTCCCTGGAGCCTTCTCTTCTCACCCCCAGCTCTCCCAGCCTGGCTGCATTTATTATAATAACATTAACAATACTCTTCAGATATATTATTATTAAGAAGGAATTATTTTATACATATTATTATTAATAGGGATACAGCTGAGATTTAAATATTGAGTGTAGAGCACACTCAGCCTCTCTTGGCATTCAGGTGTCTTCCTGCATGGAAAAACTCCCAAAATGCTCAAATCCTCTTTGGAATTTAGTGTCCAACCTCCCCAATCTGAACCCAAATTTCAAAGGGGATTTTTTCCTGTGGTTGTGCCTCTGATTTCTGGTAAAACCCCCAAATTTTGTGTCATTCTGGTTTGAATTTCAGTTGTGTTTCTGTGTGTCCATGTACCTTCTCTCTGAGGGCCACTCCTCAGCTGGAGCTGATTTATCTGCAGAAAACAGTGAAGGTTATGAAATAGCTGACATTTGCTTTGAAATATAAATATAAATATAAATATAAATATAAATATAAATATAAATATAAATATAAATATAAATATAAATATAAATATAAATATAAATATAAATGTAAGTGTAAATGTAAATAGAAATAGAAATAGATACAAATATAAAGGTAAAGGTAAATGTAAATATAAATATCATATAAATATCATATGAATATAATATATAATAGCATATAAATATATAAATATATATAATATAATGTAAATGTCAATATCAATATCAATATCAATATCAATATCAATATCAATATCAATATCAATTTCAATGTAATTAGAAACAGAAATAGAAATAGAAATAGAAATAGAAATAGAAATAGAAATAGAAATAGAAATAGAAATAGAAATACAGCTGATCCTTGACTCATTTATTTAATTTAAAAACCACGTGTATGGTTTTATAGGATCCTCCCTAGGATGCTGATCCCAACAGCTTTAGGAGATCAACCTTCTCAAGCCAAAAAATCAGAATTAACTGCAGAAATCCCTCTTCCTTTGTCCAGCAGCTCTGCTTTTGGAGATTGCCCTTCTCAAGCCAAAAAATCAGAATTAACTGCAGAAATTCCTCTTCCTTTGTCCAGTGGCTCTGTTTTTTTTGTTTTGTTTTGTTTTTTGCCCCGAGCCAAACTTCACGTTTGAAATGCTCCTTTCAGCCCCGGTACTTTGAGGGCCTCCCCATCTGCTGCCTCCAGCAGGGCTGACAGAAGTGAGGTTGGCTCCTGATTTCTTTCTCATTTCAATGACAAACCCATTCAGCAGAGAGGCTTTCCAAAAAATCCTTTCCAAATTCAGCCAGGGCTTCAATTTTTTTGTAATTTTTTTTTTTTTTTTTTTTAATTTTTCCCTCGGCTGCTCCAAGGATTTGCCCTGGGGTAGGTGACACTCCCTTGGCACGCTCGGGGTGATGCAGATTTTAGCTGCAGGGAGAAGGATGAAATCTTTCATTTTTGAAGGATTTTTATTCTCCTAACCGAGAGAAAGTCTTGGGTCTTGGCACTGCTAAAACATTCCTGGAGGACATTGCAGGGCTCATTTTTAAGGGATTTTTCTTGGGTTTTTTTCCACTTTAAATCCTCCTGTGGATGAGGAAGAGTTGAGCAAAGAAATTCTGAAGTTTCCCATCCTCGTGGAGAGTTTCTGCCACAGCAGGGATGGGAGGATGGGGCTCTGCTCCCAGCACCTCCAAATCTGGGGGTTCCTGCATCTTTTGGGTAATTTTCCTGCATTTTTGCCTTGCCTTCCTTCTTCTTTTTGGGTCGTTTTCCTTCCTGTTTTCAGGTAATTTTCCTTCCTCTTTTTTGGGTCATTTTCCTGCATCTTTTGGGGTAGTCTTCCAGCATTTTTGGCTTGTTTTCCTTCATATTTTGGGGTAATTTTCCTGCCTCTTTTTAGGTCATTTTTCTGCATCTTTTGGGGTCAGTTTCCTTCATCTTTTTGGAATCATTTTCCTGCATCTTTTGGGGTAATTTCCTTGCAGTTTTGGCTCATTTTCCTTCATATTTTTTTGGGTAATTTTCCTGCATTTTTGCCTTGTTTTCCTTCTTCTTCTTGGGTCGTTTTCCTTCCTGTTTTTGGATCATTTTCCTGCATTTTTGGGGATAATTTTCCTGCATTTTTGGCTTGTTTTCCTTCATATTTTGGGGTAATTTTCCTGCCTCTTTTTAGGTAATTTTTCTGCATCTTTTGGGGTCACTTTCCTTCATCTTTTTGGAGTCATTTACCTGCATCTTTTGGGATAATTTCCCTGCATTTTTGGCTCATTTTCCTTCATCTTTTGGGGTAATTTTCCTGCCTCTTTTAGGGTAATTTTCCTGCATTTTTGGCTTGTTTTCCTTCATCTTTTTTGATGGTTTTCCTGCATCTTCTTGGGTCATTTTCCTGCCTCTTTTGGGGTCATTTTCCTGCATCTTCTTGCATCATTGTCCTGCATCTTTTTGCATAATTTTCCTGGTTTTTTGGCTCGTTTTCCTTCCTCTTTTTGGGTTATTTTTCCTCCTCTTTTTTGAGTCGTTTTCCTTCCTCTTTTTGGGTCATTTTCCTGCATAAATTTGGGTCTTTTTCCTTCACCCTTTTGGGTTGTTTTCCTGCGTTTTTGGCTCACTTTCCTTCATCCTTTTTTCTCATTTCCCTGCCTCTTTTTGGGTCATTTCCCTGCATTTTTGGGCTCGTTCTCCCCATGCCCAGCTGTCCCCGCTGCCGGAAGGACGCGGCGGTGCAGGGACAGCCCGGGCAGGTGACAGGGATCAGCTGCTGGCCCCAGCTATTCTTAGCGCCAGGAATTGCTATTTTTACCCAGGGCTGAGCTCCTGCAACGCGTGACCAACGCATTGGAACGGATCCAATTAATTCCAGCATGGGGAGTGATTGAAATTCAATTATTTAAAAAATAAGGCACCTCTCCAGCAGCTGCCCACCGGGCAGGGCTGCCAGGTCTCCAGTTCCTCTCCTTTCCCAATGGTTCTCCTGCTTTTCCTTGGAGCTTCGTGCAGTTGCACTGTTTTAAAAACTTTCTCTTTTTTCTCATGGAGAATAGAGATAAGTTGCATTCTTGTGCTTTCTAATCTCTTTGTTTTGGTACTGGATGCTCTAGAGTTGTAACCAATCGTTATAGGGGTGGAAAAACTATCGACCAATAATTCTTAGATTCTTAATGAATATATAAAGAAGTTCTTGCAAATAAAGTTCCTCTTTTCACCATCTTGTGTGCTGAGTGCCTGACCTCCCTGCGAGCTTCCGTGAACCTCCACGAATATCAGAAAATCAGAGCAACAGCTTCGCTCCCCAAAGCTGACGCAGGGCAGATTTGGGCGCTCAGAACCCAAATTAAATTTCCCAATTTGGGGTTTGGAGAGCTGCAAAGGATGGAATTGTGCAAAGGATGGAATTGTGCAAAGGATGGAATTGTGCAAAGGATGGAAGTCAGAGGAGCAGAAGGGGAAAAAGGAATATTTCAGTGCGGGAATTTCCGGGAGGAACTTCCAGGAACAAAGTTTTGAAGTGCCTCAGTGAGGGATTTCTGCTCTCACCGAGCTCTTGGGGCTTTGGTGGGTTTAGGACTTTGCTATTGGAGGTTTATGGAATATCCTGAGTGGGGAGCGATCCACAGGGATCGAGTCCAACCCAGGCCCTGCACAGAAACCCCAAATCCCTCCCTGGGCATCCCTGGGATGCTCTGGCAGCCTCGGGGAGCCTGGTCAGTCCCTGATCACCTTTCCCAAAATCCATTCCAACCCTCCTGGGAGTTTCCCACTCTTCGTATTTTCAATTTCCCAGCAGAGGAACTCCAGGGAAGTGGTTTGAGCTGGGAAGGGGAGGATGGCACCAGAATAGAGACCCCAAACTGCTGGGGCAGGGCCCTGGAAGCCAAGGAAGGAACCCAAACCCAAGGGGGGAATCCCAAGGAGGGAACTCCAAACCCAAAGTGGGATCCCAAGGAACCCCAAACCCAAGGGAGGATCCCAAGGAAGAAGCCCCAAACCCAAACTGGGATCCTAAGGAAGGAACCCCGAACCCAAAATGGGATCCCAAGGAGGGAAACCAAACCCAAAGTGGGATCCCAAGGAAGGAACCCAAACCCAAGGTGGGACCCAAGGAATCGAAACCCAAGGGAGGATCCCAAGGAAGAAGCCCCAAACCCAAACTGGGATCCTAAGGAAGGAACCCAATCCCAAGAGGGGATCCCAAGGAGGGAATCCGAAACTGCAGGAGGGATCCCAAGGAGGGAACCCCAAACTGCAGGAGGGATCCCAAGGAGGGAACTCAAACCCAAAGTGGGATCCCAAGGAGGGAACCTGGAAAAGCTTTGCCAACACGATCCTGGTGATTACACCAGGGGAATTTTGAAGCCCTCAGTCTTCCCTGCCAGCTCATTTTTTATCCTCTCCTGGCTTTTTACCCCATAGCAACCCCATGTGTACTCCCAACCCTATTTTTCCTATTTCTGGCTCCCAATTTCCCCTGATAAAATCCATGAGGTACCTGTCCACCCCCTGCCTTCCTTTGCCACCCTTCCTTGTCCCCTGTGTGAGTTTATTGACAAGTGGCTGCCCCCACCCCCTTCCCCTGCTGGATTTATTGAACAGTTAAAAGTTTTTCTTTAAATAACAAAAACAACCCAGGGAAAAATCCCTGCCCCGAGGCGTTTTTCCCTTTTTGCAGGAGGTCACCCGGGACCGTTTGGTTCTCCTCTTGGATAACAAATCCTCAGTTTGGTTCTCCTCTTGGATAACAAATCCTCAGTTTGGTTCTCCTCTTGGATAACAAATCCTCAGTTTGGTTTTCCTCTTGGATAACAAATCCTCACTTTGGTTCTCCTCCTGGATAACAAATCCTCAGTTTGGTTCTCCTCTTGGATAACAAATCCTCAGTTTGGTTCTCCTCTTGGATAACAAATCCTCAGTTTGGTTTTCCTCTTGGATACCAAATCCTCACTTTGGTTTTCCTCTTGGATAGCAAATCCTCAGTTTGGTTTTCTTCTCAGATACCAAATCCTCACTTTGGTTTTCCTCTTGGATAGTGAATCCTCTGGAGGAGTTGATGCAATTCAAGGGGAAAACAAAACATTCCCAGTGGTGGGAAATGCAAGGTGTGGTGGCATTGGGAGAAGGGGACATCCTGATTAATTTGATTGCTTTTGTTCAGGGATATTGATTGGGTCAGGAGGGGTTGAGGCTGCTCCTGCCAGGCCCAGCTGTGGCTGTGCCCTGGAAACTTCTGACTCTCAGGATGTGATAATGCAAATTAAGTGTGTGTTAATTAATTATTCCAGCAATCCTGTTGAAATCATGGAATCAGAATGGTTTGGGTTGGAAAGATCATCCCATTCCATCTCAGGGACACCTCCCACTGTCCCAAAGTGCTCCAAGCCCTGTCCAGCCTGGCCTGGACACTCCCATGTGTCTTGGTTTGAAAGAGAGGTGTGTACCAAGGAAGGAATAGGGAATATGACTCCTTTTCCTTCGGAATTATTATAACTTTGAAATCAAGGAGCTCTCAAGCAGAAGATATGGGAAAAAAGGAGTAACAGCTCTTCACTAATATTTAGAGCAAGGCAATAATACAGAAACAACGGTTTAGATAGACAAAGTCAGAATGCAACCTGCACCCTGTCAGGGTGGTGCTAGTGATGCCTAAAAGAGAAGCCAAAACAAATTAGGAGTATAAAATGCAGACAAATTTATTCGAGGCCTTCAAGGTACATTCGGGCAAACGAACGTCCCCTCAGGGACTACACCCAAAATGGACCCTGGGTCACGAGCCCTTCACCTTTTACAAGTTCTGTCCATTAGCATATTGGCCCCAAATTCTCCAATCTCACCCTCAGGTGACAATGTTCACCACCCCAGGCCTGCCCCCCTCCATCTCACAGTTGTTCACATATTTTCAGGCCCCAAGGCAATGAGTATGTCCTTGAATCTGTGTTCAGAGAGCCTTGTTTTGGCTCAAGGTGCTGGAACAGAGCATTTTAGCACTTTGTAAGAAGCACAGAACTGCAGCAAGTTACAGGTGTATTAAGAGGGAAAAAAACTAGAAATATTCAAATCACTAGCAGTGCAGTTCAATGGTGCTGCAGTCCCGTTGGAGTGATGGATGTGCTCTTGTTGGAGTGGTGATCTTGTGGAAAGGTCTCGTCGCTCTCTGCAGGTCCAGTGGTGGCTCTGGAGCTCTTCTCCTCTGGGAATCAGTGGGAAAGGTACCCCGGTGTTGCAGGGTCTCAGTTTGTGTGCAGGTGGCAATGTTCAGCTCCTCCCCTCTGGGCAGGGCATCTCCCAATGGCTGATGGAATCTGTGAGTCACTCCTGAGCCCTCGATGGCCATGAGCAGAGCTAGCCCCGATGGTGTTAGCAGGGCTGGGTCATGCTGAGCACAAATGCCGACGGCGAGGGAAGCAAGACACCAACAACCAATATGAATGATAAGCAAGCTTCGAGTTTATTCATGTTGCTGTTTGCTCATATGCTGTTACAGTTAATTATGCCTACTAGCCATAAGGTCATTGGTCAGCTACAAAGGGTTACATTTACATATCCCTCCCATACAGGGCTCCTGTTATCATGGATTCTCCTCATTCTTTCAACTACAAGTCAGTTCCTCGGTACTTTCCTTGGTTCTTTCCACAGTGCTCAAGGACACCGTGTGCTGTCAGCATATCTTGCAGTTCTTGTGGCCTGAAAGCCTCCTAAGTCACACTTCACTTTGCTCGCACGAGGCCTCTACGGATCCATGGCCTTGCTCCTCGAGCCATTCTTCAACACACAAAGAGCACTGCCCCAGCTGTTTGAACAGCTATGGAGATGGGAATGGAATACAGACTTTGGTTACACCTTCCATGGAACCTCAGACACCATGGATGGAGCAGCCATGGGAAAACTTCTGCCAGGGAGGAATTCCTGCTCCAGCAGGTCAGAACCACTCCTGGCTGTGCCTTCATCCTCAGCCCCGTGTGGGACAGGCTCAGTTCTTCCTCTGCCTCCAGCATTTTGTGGGATTTTAGGGATTTTTGTGGGATTTTAGGATTTTAGGATCTGGCTCCCTGTTCCCAGTGGATGTCAAGCTCAACACAGATTCCTACCGAGGTGTTTGACACCGTTTGGGATTTAACTGGGATATTTCCTGGATCCCAGCAGGATGTCATCAGGAATAACAAACTCTGGACAGAAAGGAAATTCTGTGCAATCTCACCTGGGACATGTCCCAGTTGTGTTTTCTGTTCCTCCTAAGCCAAACAGAGCTGGGGAATTGTTTATCCCTGGCCACGCAGGAGAGGAGCGATGCCAAATCCGCTCCCAAGCTTTTCCTTATCCCAAAATCCCTCCCTGGATCCCTCCCTGGGCAGAACTGAGCTCTGAGCTGGGCTCAGGTGCACTTGGGCTGTCCTGGCTGCAGCCCTGGGTTTGGGTTTGGGTTTGGGTTTGGGTTTGGGGTTGGGGTTGGGGTTGGGTTTGGGTTTGGGGTTGGGTTGGGGTTGGGGTTGGGGTTGGGGTTGGGGTTGGGGTTGGGTTGGGGTTGGGGTTGGGGTTGGGGTTGGGGTTGGGGTTGGGGTTGGGTTGGGGTTGGGGTTGGGGTTGGGGTTGGGTTTGGGTTGGGGTTGGGGTTGGTTTAGGCCTGGCCTTGGCTCTCGCCCCAGCCCAGTTGCTTCCCGTGCCAAGGTCGATGTTTATTCCTGACAATCCTCGTGGAATTCTTTTGTTTCCTCCAAGCTTTTTTATTTTTTTTTAAATCCATAATTCACCTGGATAGGTTTATGCAGGACTGACTTCAGCTCTCGACTCCAAATATTGTTTCTAAAACCCTTTCCCTTTTTCTTTTCTTTTTTTCTTTTTCTTTTTCTTTTTTTCCCTTTTCCTTTTCCTTTTCCTTTTCCTTTTCCTTTTTCTTTTTCTTTTTCCTTTTCCTTTTCCTTTTCCTTTTCCTTTTTCTTTTTCTTTTTCTTTTTCTTTTTCTTTTTCTTTTTCTTTTTCTTTTTCTTTTTTTTTCTTTTTCTTTTTCTTTTTCTTTTTCTATTTTTCTTTTAATTTTTCTTTTCCTTTTCCTTTCTGTTTTTTCCTTTTCCATTTCCTTTTCCTTTTTAATTTTCTTTGCAGACTCTAATTCAGTTTAACTTGTGTTATTTTCCACTTAAAACACTCTTCCCCAATCCCTGAGATCCAGCTTTCTTTGGGATCACTTCTTTTTGTTTTTCTTTGTAATTATTTCTTTTTGTCTTTATTTGGGATCAGGGTTTTGTCTTTTTTGGGATCCTTTCTTTTTTCCTTTCTTTGTGATCCTTTCTTTTTGTCTTTCTTGGGTATTATTTCTTTTTTTCTTTCTTTGGGATCACTTATTTCCATCTTTCTTTGGGTTAATTTATTTTATTCTTTCTTTGCTTTCTCTCTACTTATTTCTTGTATCTTCTGAGAGATTTAATCCACTCAGTCTGGAGCTCTCCTTCCTCATTTCCCACCACCTCCTCCTTTTCCAAAATGCAAATTCCTGCTAATTTTACACCCAAAACTGAAGAAATTCATCCTCTCTGTTCCCATCCTTAAGCTCATCTAAACAGAAGTTTGGTTTTTTTTTTAATAAGAGACTTTCCCTTCAATCCAAGGCTTATTTTGCCATTCTGAGAGTTGCATTCTTAAATTAAGATAATAATAAATTTAGATTTATTTATTTATTTAGAAATTTATTAAGAAATTTAATACATTTAGAAAATAAATTAATTTAGAAAATTCATTATTTACATGAGGCACCTGGAACAGGGAATGCTTGTGGGCAATTGGGGAAATGTCCAATTTCCTGCTTCCCCCTCACCCATTCAGGATTTGGGAATTGTGGCCTGACAGAATTCCTGGGGTTGGCTCTTCCTGCCAGGAACACCTGAGGAAAAGGGGAATAAAAGAAAGTGGAATATTTTGTGCTAAAACAACACCCCCGTGACAGATTCCAGCTGGGATTTGGGATCAGGGTTTTGTCTTTTTTTTGGGATCCTTGCTTTTTTTCTTTCTTTGGGATCCTTTCTTTTTGTCTTTCTTTGCGTTCTCCCCACTGATTTTTTGTATCTTCTGCGAGAGATTTAATCCTTTCCTCCATCCACATCCTTGATCCTGGGACACAAATCAAAGCTGCCCCAAAATCTGATGGAATTGTGCCCTGGAATGGTTTTTTGGGAACAGGAGGGGCAGGTGGAGCTCTCCAGGACAGGGCACAGAATTTATCTCCCTCAGGGACCTCCAAGTCCCCCGAGTGTGACGCTCTTGAGCTCTTTAACCAAAATTAATTGTTCCTGCAATGGATATTGCCATTAATTTCATTAATTTCTGCTTCCCCAGGCAGCTGTGTGTCTGGAAACCCAACAGTTATTCCCTGCTAAAATCAGGGATAAAAATCAGGGATTTCTGTTATTTATTCCAAATGTCAGTTCCTGGTGTGGGATTTTGTTATCCCAAGGAATTCAAGGAGTTCCTCAGGACTGACCACGTCTGGCATTGGGCTGAGATTGGTGAAAATAGGCCTGGTTTAGGCCAGGCTGGGCTGCTAATTCCAGTTTTAATCCATTGGTGTAACAGAGATCCAAATCCTTCCACGCTCGGATTCTCCTGTGCTGGTCACTGCTTGATATCAATGTCAAATGCTTTTTTTTTGGTGTAAATAATGGATATTTCTGGTCAAATCTCCCAGCTCGGTGTTTATTCAACCTTTTAAAATCCGTTTTTGGAGTTCTACCTGCGGCTGCCGCTTGGCTCCTGGCTGAACTCGTTTTCTCCAGGGTTAATGAGAACAAATGCTTTGAACTCGGTGGTTTTGTGTGATTTGGTGCAGAGCTCTCCCTGAGTGCCTTTCCAGGGAAATTGCTGATAGGAATTATCAAGGGTTCCACTAGGAAAAAGTTTGATTAAATTAATTAGAAATTCAGGACTTGGCCTTTGGCCAAAATGTAATTTATTTTCCCCAAGCTTGATTTGAAATGAAATCTCCGGGCAGGTTTTGAGCTAAAAAAAAAAATCATCACAAGTTTTCTTAGCTCTTCTTTTCTAGTGTTTAAAAAAATCCCAACCCAACAAATCAAAAACCAACCAACAAACAACAACAACAAAAAATCCCCCTAAAATCCCAATACCCCAATGAATGAAATGTGCAGGATTTAAATGAGAAATGTGGGGGAATTCTAAGCCAGGCCTGTGGGGATTGAGCTCAGAATTTGATCCCAAATCCATCACAGGGATGGAGATGAGGCCCCAGTGCCTGTACTGGTCCCAGTTCAGCTCTGGAGCTGCCATGGGCACCAGAGCTTCCATGGAATTGTCCCAGGGTTTGGTCCATGGAATGTCAAATGGATTTTTCCTCTTCCTCAGCCTGGTGAGGATAATTTTCCCAGCCTGATAAGGATCCTCTTCCCAAACCTGATGACGATAATTTTCCCAGCCTGATAAGGATCCTTTTCCCAAACCTGATGAGGATCCTCTTCCCCAGCCTGGTGAGGATCATTTTTCCAGTCCTGAATCTCATCTTTGCTGCTGTGTCAGGAACATGTCCAGCTCTCAGCTGGAATTCCCATTCCACTTCTGGCCTTGCCTGGGTCTCTCTCTCACTCCAAAGGAAATTTCTGTCCCAGGGTTTTGGGGTTTTGCTGCTCTTCCTGCAGTGGGACACGGGAGGCTGGACTGGAAGGAGGATGGAAGGAAGATAAACACACTCCCCTGCTTGGATTTAAAATAAACCACAAAACTATTTAAAGCTCAGGCTTTTCCCAAATTTTTAAAACTGGATCTACCTTGGTGATGGCTCTTTGGGATCAACAGTAATTCCAGACCCAGCTGGGGTGTGGGACTGTGGTGATCTGTCCTCCCTGCAGCAGGGACTTCACAGACCCTGCAGAGCCTTTTCCTTCTCTCTCCACACCATTTCCTTCCTCCTTCCTCCCATCCCTCCCCTTGGACTTTCGAACAATTCTGGAATAACACAACGAGGTGTCAGCCACATCTGGGATGTGCTTTGATATTCCCAAAGAGCTCCTAAAGTTGATTTTCCTGCTAATTCACTGTGCTGAACCCAAGAGGAGGGATCAGAATTCCTGATGAATTCCACCCTCCATCCCTACTCTTGCAGATTTGAACAATTCTGGAATAACACAATGAGGAATAATGCAATTAATATCTGGGATGTGCTTTGATGTTCACAGGGAAAGTGTTCCCAAAATCAATTATTTTCCTGGTCCTGCTTTTAAATCCTCACTGGGTCAAATCCAAGAGGAAGGATCAGAATTCCTAAGGGTGCAGGATGAGAAGTGGGAAGAGGGACTGTGGTTATCCATCCTTCCTGCAGACCCTTTTCCTTCTCTCTCCACACCATTCCCTCCCTCCTTTCTCCCATCCCTCCCCTTGGACTTTTGGAACAATTCTGGAATAACACAACGAGGTGTCAGTCACATCTGGGATGTGCTTTGATATTCCCAAAGTGCTCCCAAAGCCAGTGATTCTCCTGCTAATTCACTGTGCTGAATCCAAGAGGAGGGATCAGAATTCCTGAAGAATTCCTCCCTCCATCCCTCCACTTGCAGATTTTAAAGAGACAATTCTAGAATAACACGAGGAATAATGCAATTAACATCTGGGATGTGCTTTGATATTCCCAAAGTGCTCCCAAAAGCAATGATTTTCCTGGTCCTGCTTTTAAATCCTCACTGGGTCGAATCCAAGAGGAACGATCAGAATTCCTAAGGGTGCAGGATGAGAAGTGGGAAGAGGGACTGTGGTTATCCATCCTTCCTGCAGAGCCTTTTCCTTCTCTCTCCACCCCATTTTGTGTCCCCATCCTCCATCCCTCCCCTTGGACTTTTGGAACAATTCTGGAATAACACAACGAGGTGTCAGTCACATCTGGGATGTGCTTTGATATTCCCAAAGTGCTCCCAAAGTTGATGATTTTCCTGGTATTTCACTGTGCTGAATCCAAGAGCAGGGATCAGAATTCCCAATGAATTCCTCCCTCCATCCCTCCACTTGCAGATTTGAACAATTCTGGAATAACACAATGAAGTCCCAGCAACATCTGGGATGTGCTTTGATATTCCCAAAGTGCTCCCAAAAGCAATTATTTTCCTGGTCCTGCTTTTAAATCCTCACTGGGTCAAATCCAAGAGGAAGGATCAGAATTCCTAAGGGTGCAGGATGAAAAGTGGGAAGAGGGACTGTGGTTATCCATCTTTCCTGCAGACCCTTTTCCTTCCCTCTCCACCCCATTTTGTGTCCCCATCCTCCATCCCTCCCCTTGGACTTTTGGAACAATTCTGGAATAACACAGTGAGGTGTCAGTCACATCTGGGATGTGCTTTGATATTCCCAAAGTGCTCCCAAAGTTGATGATTTTCCTGGTCCTTCTTTTAAATCCTCACTGTGCTGAATCCAAGAGCAGGGATCAGAATTCCCAATGAATTCCACCCTCCATCCCTCCTCTTTCAGATTTTAAAGAGACAATTCTGAAATAACTCAATGAGGAATAATGCAATTAACATCTGGGATGTGCTTTGATATTCCCGAAGAAAAGTGCTCCCAAAGTCGGTGATTTTCCTGGTAGTTCCCTGTGTTGAATCCAAGAGGAGGGATCAGAATTCCTGAAGAATTCCTCCCTCCATCCCTCCACTTGCAGATTTGAACAATTCTGGAGTAACACACTGAGGAATAATGCAATTAACATCTAGGATGTGCTCTGATATTCACAAAGAAAAGTGTTCCCAAAGTCAATGATTTTCCGGTACCTCCCTGTGTTAATCCAAGAGGAAGTATCAGAATTCCTGATGAAAAGTGGGCAGAAGGATGGAGAGCCCCAGGTACCTCCTGTCCCACTTAACCTCTTCCTCCTCCACCTCAACGATTTTATAATCACCCCCAGCCTTTATTTTACCCTTCTGCCCATTCATTATTTTAATTCTGATTTTTTCCCCCCACCCCCGGGCAGCCAAACCTCTCAGATTTCTCCTGTTGGTCAGGTTATTTTGGGAACTCATTAAACACCCAAGTCACGTGCTCGTTACGAGAAAACGAAAACAACTCGGTGCTGTGCCACGGGAGAGGCTTCCCGGTGAATGACCGCAGTTAAGCCTTGGCTTAGCAGCTCGAGGCTCCTGGAACGTCAGGCAGGGTTTTTTTAGACCTTTAATGCACGGCAGATTACAGATCTTCCTGCTTGGAAGGGTCGAGCCTGTTGGCTGTGGTTGGTTTAATGGGGATGGCACAAATGGAGGAATTACAGAGAGTTCCTGCTCGAGGATGAGGATTGGGATAAAGGGAGAGGAAACCAAGGAATTAGCAGAGCCCATCCCAGAGCGGAGCCAGGATGGGGCTGGGAGTGGAAGTGAACCGTGGTGGGATTGACCAAACTCCAAATTGTGGTGTCAGACCCTGAGGAATCATCCCTCGGGAAGGAGCTGCTGCCTCTCCTCCCTGCCCTGCTGCCAGCTGAGACCATCCTGACGCCTTGAGATTTTTAGCTTCTGTATTTTTGGTGTATCTGTAGTTTTAGTGTGTGGCTCTGGACTCCATGTAGAGTGCTAAAGCTCCTGTTCTCAGCATTTTTAGACAAAACAATTCCTCTAAAGCTCAGGATCCAAGGACACTTTGCTGCCTCAGAACCCCAAAATATGTAACCAACAGTGAATTGGGGGAGCAAACTTGGGGTGATTAACATCATCACCTGAAGGTGCCATTGGAGGATTAAACCTTGATACGTTAATGGACAGAACTTCTAAAATATGAAAAACTCGTGACTCACTGTCCATTTTGGGTGTAGCCTCTCGAGCAGGCTCTGTCTGCCCTAAATGCACCTGAAGGCCTTCGATAAATTAATCTGCTTTTTATTCTCCTAACTTTGTCCAGCCTCTGTTTCAGGCAAGCCCGTCAGGCATCAATCCAAACCCCAGCTGAGATCATCCAAAGCCCCAGAGCAACTGGGAGTGGTGGGGAGCCCCAGAGCCTGCCCTGAGCAGCACCAAAATCCATGGGGAGCCAGCGGAGATTGGGGATCCATAAATACCCTGGGAGCAGCAGCCTCGTGGAATTGGGGACAGAATGCCCTGAATGTCATGGGGACAGAAGCTAAGGGGAAAATGTTGCTGTGTAGGGACTGCAGCAAAGCTTTTCTGGCTTTTCCTGGCTTTTCTGGCTGTCCTTTCTCTGCTGGGACATTCTGTAAATCCTTAGGGCAGATTGTGGGTTTTTATTATTCTAGTTTTCAGTTAATCAGGGAAAAAAGTGTGTCTGGTCTGAACAGGTTGTGAGCTCAGGAAACATGCAACAGGAGGAACTCTGCCAAATCTCCTGGTCTGCTGATTTGAAACTTGAGTTTGTTGTTGTTTACCAATCATTTGGGATCTGATGGTGACTTCAGATGGTAACTTTAAGTAATAATCCAAATATTTGCAGAGGTTTTCTCTTCTTTAATCAGTTAGTGAATGTTTGTTCTGGGTGTGCAGATTTGCTTAGAGATCTGAATCCAAAAATCAGGGCAGGGGATGGAATGGGAAATCCCAAGTGATGGAATGGGAAATCCCAAGTGATGGAATGGGAATCCTGAGTGAAGGAATGGGAATCCCAGGTGATGGAATGGGAATCCTGAGTGAAGGAATGGGAATCCCAGGTGATGGAATGGGAATCCCAGATGAGGGAATGGGAATCCCAAGTGATGGAATGGGAATCCTGAGTGAAGGAATGGGAATCCCCAGTGATGGAATGGGAATCCCAAGTGATGGAATGGGAATCCCAGGTGATGGAATGGGAATCCCAAGTGATGGAACGGGAATCCCAGGTGATGGAATGGGAATCCTGAGTGAAGGAATAGGAATCCCAGGTGATGGAATGGGAGATCCCAAGTGATGGAATGGGAAATCCCAAGTGATGGAATGGGAATCCTGAGTGATGGAGTGGGAAATCCGAAGTGACGGAATGGGAAATCACAAGTGATGGAATGGGAAATCCCAATTGATGGAATGGGAATCCCAGATGATGGAATGGGAAATCCCAGGTGAGGGAATGGGAATCCCATTCCCATGTGTGGGGGACAATTTGCTGTCCCAGAGAGTGCCCATGTCAGAAGGAATAGCAGGAAAAAAAGGAAAAGGGCAGCTAATTGTACAAAAGAAGAGAGGTTGGTACCGAGGTGGGCTCTGCTTTGCTCATTTCCCCTCGTTGGCCTGGGCCTCCTCCACACAAAGTGAACCAGGCTGAGGTTCCCAGAGCAGCTCTGGTGGTCTCTGGACCCCTGGGAGTGTCCAAGGTTGGACAGGGCTTGGAGCAGCCTGGGGCAGTGGGAGGTGTCCCTGGGGGTGGAACTGGTTGGGATTTGAGGTCCCTCCCACCCCAAACCATTCCAGGATTCCATATGAAGGTTCCCCTGCGCAGGATCTCAGTCCCCTCCAGGGACAGGCTGTGGGGCAGGGATTGGGGATGGGAATGGGACACAGAGGCCTCTGCCCACACACAAACCCCATAAACCATAACCTCTCGTTTTTTGGTTTTTTTTTAACTGAACAGGATTTTGTTTTACTTCTAATTTTCAAGGAAGACTCAAACGGCACCACTTCCCCTTGTGGGACAGAGCTGCTCAGGGAGGCAGCAGCTCCCTGACCCCAATACAGCCCATCCCTTTCCCTCTCCTGTCATCCTCTACATCCTCAGGGTGTGATCCCAAATCAATCCTTTCCCTGTGGCACCAGGATTTCTGTGGCCGGGGGAGGTCCCAGGGAAGTTGCAGAGGACTTGGAGCCAAAGCCAGCCTTGGCCTCGGTGTCTTTGCCCTTATTAAAGAGAGAAACAGCAGAACAAACCCATCCCTCGCCTTTTCACTCCCAAAGCATTCCTGAAACACCAATGAAAGGAAATGCAGCTCCCTGCTTCCTGCTGAGCTGGTTTGAGGGGCGGTTTGAAAGGGAAAAGGCCAAATCCATAGCATTTCCCTGTTATTTTCACAGGAGAATGCCCATTACAAGTCAGAATTCCCATGCTGGGATCAGGCTGATCCTGCTGGGCCATGTGCACGTTGGGATGGATCCTGGGGAAGGGCCAAGGCTGCCTGCTGGAAACATTCCAGGGATTTCAGCAAGCCCTGAACCGTTCCCTCCACCCCGTCCTTCCCAAGTTGGTGTCGTCACGGGAAAAGCCTCCATGAGGAAGTGTCAAATCCTTCCCCATGCTGCTCATTTCCCACCTGATTATTTATTTCATGGGACAAAAAAAAGGAAGAATGAGCTACGAGGGGAGTATCTCTGACCTCTAAAATGTAAATAATGCCTGAAAAAAAGGGGAAAACCAACAGCTTTGACTTTTTTTGTCCATCCCACTCCTCCTGTCCTTTCTTTTCATCGATCCCAACCATCTCTCCTTGCTGGTGATGTGGATTCACAACAATTTTTTGAGCTGCTGGGAAAGTTTCAGAGTGCTGGAGGAAAGCTGAATTCGTATCACTGCTAAAAAAACCAGAAATGGTGAAAAAAGCGCAAATTGGTGCAAAAATCTTCCATGGATGCTGCTTTCCAGCAACCTCAGCATGGCATTGGAAAAAGGACTAAACCCTAGTGAGCTGCTCAGTTTTGGGATGCATTTATTAATTTCTGTTTCCAGGGGCCAATTGCATCCTTGTGGCTTCTGTGCCACCTCCTACTCCACAGTTTTTTGCGGGAAGGAGCTCCCAAAAATTGTGTGGGGTCAGAGGGAAGCTTGAGTGACCCTAACGAAGGAGGTGCCTCAGAGCAGAGTCGTTCAACACCTCCCACCCATCCCTTTCTAGAGAAGGCCAAGAGGGTGATGGCCTGAGAGTGAAAAATATAGAAAAAACCTGGCAGAGCTCAGCTCTTTGACCTCCTGCCCATTTGTGGACTTCTCACGGAATTTTCATGGGGTACAAACAGGATTTGGGCCCAGTTAGGAGAGACAAAATCCCCAAATCAGGACCCTGGAGGAACTCCTGGCCGGTGACGAGGCTCAGGGAAACTACAGAGCCCCCACAGATGGCTTTGAAGCCGATTGTCCGTTTTCCCAAAGGAAATCTCCTGCTCAGATCTGGGATTTATTTGGGACAGTGGGACAGATTCATTTGGGGCAGGAGGTCGGAGACTGTGTGCTCCTGCTCACACAAGCTCTGCTTGCCCCGTTGTGGGGTGATGGTCAGTCCATGGGGTGATGGTCACTGCATGGGGTGATGGTCACTGATGGTCACTCCATGGGGTGATGGTCATTCCATGGGGTGATGGTCACTCCATGGGGTGATGGTCACTGATGGTCACTCCATGGGGTGATGGTCACTGCATGGGGTGATGGTCACTCCACGGGTTGATGGTCACTGATGGTCACTCTGGCTGCACAGTTACGGTGACGGTCACTCCATTGGGTGATGGTCACTCTGGTTTCCCAGTTATGGGGTGATGGTCACTCCATTGGGTGATGGTCACTCTGGTTTCCCAGTTATGGGGTGATGGTCACTCCATGAGGTGATGGTCACTCCATGGGGTGATGGTCAGATGGTCACTCCATGGGGTGATGGTCACTGATGGTCACTCCATGGGGTGATGGTCACTGATGGTCACTCCATGGGGTGATGGTCACTCTGGCTGCCCAGTTATAGGGTAATGGTCGCTCTGGTTGCCCAGTTATGGTGATGGTCACTCTGTGAAGTGTGCCCAGCTATGGGGTGACTCCATGGGGTGATGGTCACTGATGGTCACTCTGGCTGCCCAGTTATGGTGATGGTCACTCCATGGGGTGATGGTCACTCCAGGGGGTGATGGTCAGTCTGGCTGCCCAGTTGTGGGGTGATAGTTACTCTGGTTGCCCAGTTATGAGTGATGGTCACTCCATGGGGTGATGGTCACACTGGCTGCCCAGTTGTGAGTGATGGTCACTCTGTGGAGTAACGGTCACTCTGGTTGCCCAGTTATGGTTGTGGTCACTCCATGGGGTGATGGTCACTGATGGTCACTCTGGCTGCCCAGTTACAGTGACGATCACTCCGTGGGGGGATGGTCACTCCATGGGGTGATGGTCACTCCATGGGGTGATGGTCACTGATGGTCACTCAGGCTGCCCAGTTACAGGGACAGTCACTCCACGCAGCCATGGAATGGCAGAATGGAACAATCCTGAGGAAAACTCCCTCCTTGCACAGCTGGGCTCACCCACCAGTGAAGCCCAGGCTGGGGCAGGTGGTGCAATGTCTGATTTTGTGGCTTCCTCTCGGAATGTGGGTGAGGAGGGGCAGCGTGGGGAACTCTGGCCTGTGGCTCTGGCCTGGGCCAGTAGGGTTTTTTGGCTCTGGGGTTGTAGGGTTTTTTGGCTCTGGGCCAGTGGGGTTTTTTGGCTCTGAGGCTGTGGGGTTTCTTTGCCCTGGGGCTGTGGGGTTTCTTTGCCCCGGGGCTGTGGGGTTTTTTGGCCCTGGGCCAGTGGGGTTTTTTGGCTCTGGGCCAGTGGGGTTTCTTTGCCCTGGGGCTGTGGGGTTTTTTGGCTCTGGGGCTGTGGGGTTTCTTTGCCCTGGAGCTGTGGGGTTTTTTGGCTCTGGGGCTGTGGGGTTTCTTTGCCCTGGAGCTGTGGGGTTTTTTGGCTCTGGGGCTGTGGGGGTTTTTGACCCCAGGGCTGTGGGGTTTTTTGGCTCTGGGGCTGTGGGGGTTTTTGACCCCAGGGCTGTGGGGTTTTTTGGCTCTGGGGCTGTGGGGTTTCTTTGCCCTGGGGCTGTGGGGTTTTTTGGCTCTGGGGCTGTGGGGGTTTTTGACCCCAGGGCTGTGGGGTTTTTTGGCTCTGGGGCTGTGGGGTTTTTCACTCAGGATCCCAATGATCTCATCTCTCCTCGCTCCTGCCCTGGTTCCAATGCCTACAGTGACACACAGTGGTGATGGCTCTGCTGTTCCCGGACCTGGGCACGTGGAGACCGCTGGAGATGGTGGCAGTGGTGACCACCAGGCTCCCCTCGCAGAAGGATCCACGTCCTGATGGGATTTGGGCTCCAGGCTGCTCCTCACGTGGCCGGAGAAGGAAGCTTTGGAGCTTTCACTCTCCCATCCCATCTGTTGCCCATTTCCCACAGAGTTTTTTCACCAGCAGCAGAGAACTGCAGGTTCCCTAAGCTGATTTGTGCCACAAATGCCGTGCTCAAATCCTCTTTAGTTTCTGTGACAATGCAATTTTTTTTTTTTTTATCCTCGTGTAAGCGGCCAGGAAATAAAAGTTGGCTTTTGGCTGTCGTGTTCTCCCTGTTCCTTCCCCTCCTGGAGAGCCCAGCAGGCAGAGGCGGCTCTGTTGTTCCTCAGAAGAACATTTCCATTGTCACTGGATATGATCATTTTCCATTTCCAGGTGTTTGAGGGGAGGTAGATGCCAGTTTTCCTCAGGATTATTCCATTCTGCCATTCCACTGCTCCATTTCCAAAGGCTTTTGGATTTTTTTTTTTCCCCCACCTGCTTGGAGAAGGAAAATGAGCAGATGAGGAGAAGTCTTGGGCTGTCTTCCCACTTGAGCTGGGGATGGAATCCCGGAATCCCAGACTGGTTTGGGTTAGAAGGGACCTTAAATATCCTCTGCTTCCACCCCCTGCCAAAGGAAGGGACACCTTCCCCTATCCCAAATTGCTCCAAGCCCCGTCCAGCCTTGGCCCTGGACACTTCCAAGGCAGCTTCAGGCAGCTCCTATTCCAGCTTTCCCAGCTATTAAAATACCAAAGAAAATGCTGACACATCTTGTTAGAAAGGTCTGGAAGTAAGGAGCAAACTGCAACCAAACGCGTCGAAAATGAGTGTAAACCCCAGAAATGCTGCGTTTCCCCGGGCTCACCCCTCGGAGCAGCCCCGGTACCTGCGCGCTGCCCGGGGAGGCTGCGGCCAGGCGGCCCCGGGAGCGGAGCAGATGTGCCGGATCTCCCTGGGCCGGAAAGCGCTGCTCAAGGTCACGCTGCTGGCAGCCTCCATCCCTCCGGAGCCGAGCCAGAGGGTCAGAGCCCCTCGGGGAACACCCGGATCCCTTCTCCCCGCGCTCGCAGCGCCAGCGCCGCGCCCTCTGCCCCCGGCGGCGCTCGCAGCCGCGGGGACGCGGTGGTCCCGGGGGGAGCGGGGCGGGCGATGCTGCGCTGCCGCTGACATTTCCGCCCGCGGGTGCCCAGCCAATTGGCGGGGCCGGAGCGGCGACACATGAAATATGATGATTTTCGGGAGGAGGAGGAGGGGGAGAGGGCGGGAGAGCCCTGGCTCGGCTGCCGGGGGCTGCGCGCAGGAGCGGCCGCGGAGCACCGGGGATGGCCCCGCGCAGCCACCGCGACCACCGCACCGCCAGCCAGGTGCGCCGGGCACGGGGGCACCGCCGCGGGGCCACCAGGCTGCCCTGGGGCCTGGGGAGCCGCGGCTCGGGGGATGTGTCCCCCCCAGAGCCGATGGCCCCCGGCGAGCTGTGCCACGCACGGCGCTGCTGAGCGGAGGGCTGAGCTTTTTTTGGGGGGGATTGGGGGGGTTTGCGAAAAACCCGAAATCCCAGCCCTGGAAATTGCTGTGCCAGAGCTGCTCGGTTCAAACTTCGCAGCCTGGTCCTCGGTTTGATGGGAAGCACTTGACAGAGCTCCTCTGTGCGTGTCCTTAACCCTCTCCCAGCCCCGGCCGGGCTGCAAACTGTTAATCCCCAAAATTCCCTCGCAACAAATTTAACCCTGACACGGAGCCACGGCAGAGCCCCGGGAATGGCATCCGGCAGCTGCTCCTTTTAATAATGACTTTGCATTTATCCCAGAGCCGGCTGGCGAGTTTGCACTTTATTATTATTATTATTATTATTATTATTATTTCCCCAAAGAGAGGGGGTCCGATTAAAAATAATAATAATAATCATGCAATAATATTCCCGAGGCAATCCTGGCGGGGCAAACCACACCTCCCCGTGCCCCGACCGTGCCACCGCTGCCGCTTTATTAATTTCCCTGCGCCGTGAGTGACAGTCCTCCAGAAGTGATAATTGGTGCGCTGTGTCTTTAAAAGGTTAAAACCCTTTTCAAAAAGGCCTAGACTCATAGTGGGAAAAGACAAGAGAGGCTTTGGCTGGCTTTGGATCCAGAAAACAGCTGCTGATTAGAGTCTGCGTCTTCGGGCTGAATTTATTACATATTTTTCAGCAGCAGGGATTCTAGGAGGAAGCTTCCGTTTGGGTTTCTTGATCGTGGTTTATTTTTATTCAGAGGAATAACAGAGGAAGGATTTGTTCCGGCTGGAGCATGCTCACAACCTGCAAGACCTCCCATTATTAAACTGCCTACTTTGGGCTTTAATATCCATGTGGCATTTTTTGGATTTTTATTAGCGTTATTATTATTTGGCAGCGCGCATCTCTCCCTATTTTTTTTTTTTTTTACAATTTTTTAATAATTTATTCGGAGAGGAAGCTGATCTCGTAATGAGCTTTCTCCTTCCTTACTTGAAACAGGTGCTAATGAAAGAATGCAAATAGCACCAGCTGAGCCGAACATTTCATAAAGAAGGGAACAGCCACGGACCCCAAGCGCTCCGGGATCTGCCCGCTGGCCCCCGGCAAAGGTAGGCACGGGGGCTTTTATCGCGGTTTTTTTGCCGTTGTTCTCTGCGCGGATCTCGGCGATTTCTCCTCGCCCTTCCTTCCCTCCCTCCCCGGCTCGCTGCGGGTGCCCAGATTCCATTTTGCCTCCCCGGAGGTGCCGGAGCTCCGGCGCGTCCCCAGCCCGTGTCCCCGCGTCCCCGCCGGGGGTGGCCGCGGCCACCGCGCGGGGCGAGCGCGCCGAGCCCGGGGCGAGCCCGGCGCTGTCACCGAGCCCAGCCCGGAGCCCCGGCCCCGCCGGGCTCGCAGCTACTTTGCCGCTTAATTAGCCCTGGCTGTCGCATGAATTTATCGTCGCTTGACAGCAACTTCATTTTCTCCCACCGTGCGGGGAGGCGGAGGAGGAGGAGGAGGAGGAGGAGGATGAATTGGCGCTGGCTGGTGGGAGGCAGCGCTGGGGGCGGTGGGAGGCGATCGCGGCTGTGACAGGGACGTGCCAGGCGGCCAGGGCCGTGCGGAGGGACACGGGCTGGGGACGTGTTGCTCCGGGGGGGAGCCGCGTCCTCCCGGGGCCTGCGCCGCTTCCCATCCCTTCCCATTCCTTCCCATCCTTTCCCTTCCCTTCCCATACTTTCCCATCCCTTCCCTTCTCTTCCCATCCCTTCCCGCTCCCCGATGCTACAGCGCCGAGAGAAACACGAAAATTCAAAATAAAACAAGATCCCGAGCCTGGTTTCACCCTGCTGGTGGCTGAATGCCTGCACAAAGCGCTGGGTTTGGGGGATTTTTTCCCTCCTCCTGCTTGGTTTTTTTTGGCTGTAGCACCGGGGATGATCTGCGAGGTTTGTCCTTCGGGAAGCTCGAGTTTTTCGCGGTGCTGGAGGCAGGTGGAGGCATCCGCAGCCCCTTGCGGTACCTGCCCGCGGCTCTGGCCGGCTCCTGTGCCGTGTTCCCAGCCCGGGCTTGCAGCAGGGACTGCAGTGGCCTCTCTGAGGGCCAAATCCAGCCCTGCTTGGGCTCGTCCAACTCCTCCGGCTGTGGGAAGCTCGGAGGGCAGGGATTAGCCCTTTGGAAGTTTGTGTTTATATTTCGGCGTGTTTGAGTGTTCCATATTGCTGTTCCCGCCGTGCGTGCCATACAAACCCAGCCCTGTTTGGGGGGTTTTTGCCTGGCTGCTCAGGAAAGGATCTGCGGGAAAAGTTTCCCCGATGAGTTGTGCGAGCCGAGGGTGGGCAGCACGTGAAATAAAGATTTATTGTATATAAACAGCCCCTCGAGGCTTCCCTCGAAAGAGAACTTGGGAATGGCTGACCTGGCAGAGGAAAAGTAACCCAAACTCGGTGTGCGAGTGTGGTCTGTCCATCCCCCCCGTTCCTAAAGCAGATGGTTTTTGATTATGGATTTGATATGGGGGGTGTGTGCAGGGGAATAGGATTAAAATGTGCTCTGGAGGGGAATATTGCTCTGCTGCTGCTTCGGGCTGGCTGAGGGGCCGCCAGCACCTCCTGTCCTCTTTCCGTCTGCTCGGAAAGACAAATCCAGGTGCTGAGGGCTGCTGGAAACCCCCAGCCTCGGGCTTTGGGATATAAAAACATGGATTTTCCCCCAAAAGCTCGTGTTCTCTGTGCCGAGGCAGCTGCTGGCCCTGCAGGATTCGTTTCTCGCTGCTTTTCTCGCGGTGCCAGGAACAGAGTTTGTCCAATGCTACTTTTATTTCCTTTCTCTTTCGGAGATTGCAAATCCTCTGAGCTGTCACAGAACACTGGGGGGGCTCTGGTTTTGTTCCCTCCCCCTTGGCTCAGCCCGAGCGCTCGGATCCCTCACAGCAGTGCCATGTGCTCCAGCCCCAGCGCTCGCTCTGCTCAGGAAATATTTGGAATCAGAAACCTCCCAAGAAAACCTGAGTGGGTGGTGACCGAGGGGGGACAGGATGGGAAGGTGATTGCCCTATAGAAGTGGCTGTTTTCCCCTATGGAAGGTGATATTTTTCCCTATGGAAAGTGGTGCTTTCCCCTATATAAAGTGATGTTTTCCCCTATAGAAGGTGGTGTTTTCCCCTATGGGAGATGATGTTTTCCTACAGAAGGTGATGTTCTCCCTATGGAAGGTGGCGCTTTCCCCTATATAAAGTGATGCTTTCCCCCATGCAATGTGATGTTTTCCCCTATGGAAAGTGGTGTTTTCCCCTATGGAAAGTGTTGTTTTCCTTATGGAAGGTGATATTTCCCCTATAGGAAGTAAGGTTTTCCCTATGGAAGGTGATGTTTCCCCTATAGGAATTGATGTTTCCCCTACAAAAAGTGGTGTTTTTCTCAATGGAAGATGATGTTTTCCCTATAGAAAGTGATGTTTTCCCCCATATAAAGTGATGCTTTCCCCCATAGAAAGTGGTGTTTTCCCTGTGGAAGGTGACGTTTTCCCTATACAAAGTGATGTTTCCCCTATGGAAAGTGGTGCTTTTCCCATTAAGGTGTCTCCTGTGTAGGGTTTGGGTTTCTGCATTGTGAAAGTGATGTTTCCCCTATGGAAGATGATGTTTCCCCTATGGAAGATAATGTTTCCCCTATGGAAAGTGATGTTTCCCCTATGGAAGCTGATGTTTCCCCTACAGAAGGTGATGTTTTCCCTATACAAAGTGATGTTTTCCCTGTGCAAAGTGGTGCTTTTCCCATTCAAGTGTCTCCTGTGTAGGGTTTGTGTTTCTGCGCCGTCTGGGGCCATGACCATCAATGTGCCCTGCACAGCCCCAACCCTCCCCCTGTGCTTTGGGGCAGGATGTGATGAGCTTTGGGTTAGGGCTGGCACCTGAACCCTGCCAGGACCTCTGCAAAACCTCAGGACCCATAGGAGTTGGTGGCGCTGCATTATTAGGATTTTTATCATTTTACCCCCTGGGAGAGGGGGATTTGTAAGGTTTTTGCCTGGCTGCTCAGGAAAGGATCTGCAGAAAAAGTTCCCTTGATGAGTTGAGCAAGCTGAGGGTGGGCAGCACGTGAAAGAAAAGATTTATTTTATATAAACAGCCCTTCGAGCCAGCTGGCTGGGTTCGTGCACATGGATCATGTGGGATAGCACAGGAACTGTGAGATCCCTGACAGACTTCCCTGTTCAAAGGTGTGGGGTGATCCTGAAGAGGATCTTCCAAAATATCCGAGAGGGCTGGTGGTTGCTACCCCTATTTACCCATATTTACCCATTTTTACCCACATTCCTGTCCCATATTCACCCATTTTTATCCATATTTCTTACCCATTTTTCCCCATTTTTCCATATTCCTGACCCGTATTACCCCATATTCCTGTCCCATATTTCTTACCCATATTTACCCATTTTTACCCACGCTCCTGGCTGATATTTACCCACATTCCTGTCCCATATTTACCCATTTTTACCCATATTTCTTACCCATATTTACCCATTTTTACCCATATTCCCATCCCATATTTACCCATTTTTACCCACATTCCCATCCCATATTTACCCATTTTTACCCACATTCCCATCCCATATTTACCCATTTTTACCCATATTCCCATCCCATATTTACCCATTTTTACCCACATTCCTATCCCATATTTACCCATTTTTACCCACATTTCTGTCCCATTTTTACCCATATCCCTGCTTTTGTCCCAGGATGCTCCTCAGCAGAGCTGGTGGCACCTGAGGCCTGCAGGACCTGCTCTGTAAAACCCGAGCACAGTAGGAATTGCATTATTCCCACTTTTCTCATTTCTCCCCTCCCGAGAAAAGGAACTGAAGCAGTTTTTGTCCCGGGCACCGCAGCCCAGCTCCTCTGGCATTATAAAAATTATCATTTCTAATAACAATGAATCATTATTTTCCTGGGAACAGCTGTAAAACTCCTGTGAACACCCAGAATGTGCACGGCCAGGCTTCCAAAGGGCTCCTCAGCATCTCGGCCGATTCCCAGGAATGGCTGTGGCACTTCCATGGGAATTCACTGGGAATTCAGAGCTCCTGGTGCGTCGGGAAGTTTTATGGAGTTCCGTGGGCAGTTCCATGGGAATTCACTGGGAATTCAGAGCTCCTGATGCACCAGGAAGTTTTATGGAGTTCCATGGGAATTCGCTGGGAATTCTGAGCTCCTGGTGCGCCAGGAACTTCCATTGGCAGTTCTATGGGAATTCGCTGGGAATTCAGCGCTCCTGATGCGCCAGGAAATTTTATGGAGTTCCATGGACAGTTCTGTGGGTATTCACTGGGAATTCTGAGCTCCTGATGCTCCTGGAAGTTTTATGGAGTTCCATGGGAATTTGCTGGGAATTCAGAGTTCCTGATGGGCCAGGAAGTTTTATGGAGCTCTGGAGGAGCCCTGGAGTGCTGAAAGGTCTCCTCCTCTCAGGTGCATTTTAATTCCAGATTTCCACCTGGCCCAGCAATTCCCAGGATTCTGGATGTGTTTGGGGCTGAAATCCCTCTGTTTTCTCCGTGTCCAGCTCAGTTTCTGCAGCTGGCTGGGTTCGTGCACATGGATCATGTGGGATAGCACAGGAACTGTGAGATCCCTGACAGACTTCCCTGTTCAAAGGTGTGGGGTGATCCTGAAGAGGATCTTCCAAAATATCTGACAGGGCTGGTGGTTGCTGCCCATATTTACCCATATTTCTTACCCATATTCCTGTCCCATATTTCTTACCCATTTTCACCCATTTTTACCTGTATTTCTTACCCAGATTCACCCATATTTACCCATTTTTACCCATATTCCTGTCCCATATTCACCCATTTTTACCCACATTCCTCACCCATATTTACCCATTTTTATCCGTATTTCTTACCCATATCTACCCATTTTTACCCACATTCCTGACCCCTATTTACCTATTTTTTATCCATATTCCTGACCCATACTTACCTGCTTTTACCCATATTACTGTCCCATATTGATCCATTTTTATCCATATTTCTTACCGTATTTACCCATTTTTACCCACATTCCTCAATCATATTTTCCCATATTCCTGACCCATATTTACCCATATTCCTGACCCATATTCCTGACCCATTTTCCCCATTTTCACCCCCATTCCTGACCCTCCTGTGACAGTCATCTCAGCATCCACATCCCCCACATCTCTCCCTTCAGTTCTTTAAAAAGCTCCAAAACTTTTTTAAAGCCAGGGATGGAAAAGTTGCAGTTCCAGGAGGCAGGGATTTGCTCCACTCTGAGTGGAGTGGGGATTTGGGGACCAGCGTGACCTTTTTATTCTGATTTCACCTTTTTCTTTTCCTTCTGTGTGGGAAACGGAGGGGGAGCGAGGCCAAGCTCAGTGTGAGTCCCTGGCAGAGTGAAAATCGAGGTGACAAGTTCTGACTGTGAGCTCCGAGTGCAGACAGCAGCGCTCGCTGGGCTTTTGGGGTTTATTTTTGATTTTAGGTCATTATTGGCTGGGCAGGCTCCTGTAGGGGAAATGCTGTAGGGGAAACATTTTGCTGTGGGGCCGAATGGGGTTTGTTGAGCTGCAGGGCTCAGGGTGCTCGGGGGATTGTTTGCAGGGGAATGTCCCACCTGGAAGTGACTAATGGGATCAGTTCACCAGGCTGGGACAGTTTGGGGTCTCAGGGCTGTCCCTGTCCCGGGATGTGCTGGAATCCCCAAGGAGCACAGGGGAAACCTGGGAATTCAGGGATGGTGCCAGGAGCTTTTGTGTCCTACTGATGGCCCTGACCCCACTGCTCCTCCTGAGCTGCCTCTCCCTGGGCTGGGATGGGAGGATCCTGTGGGATGATCCTATGGGACAATCCCACAGGAGGATCCATGGGATGATCCTATGGGACAATCTCACAGGAGGATCCGTGGGATGATACCATGGGAGAATCCCACAGGATAATCCCACAGGATGATCCCACAGGAGGATCCCATGGGACAATCCCTCAGGAGGATCCCGTGGGATGGTCCCAGGAGCTGTTATGTCCCACTGATGGCCCTGACCCCACTGCTCCTGCCTGAGGTCCCTCTCCCTGGGCTGGGATGGAGGATCCCATGGGATGATCCCACAGGAGGATCCCATGGGACGATCCCACAGGACGATCCCATGGGATGATCCCACAGGAGGATCCCATGGGTGATCATACAGGAGGATCCCATAGGATGGTCCCACAGGACAATCTCATGGGATGATCCCACAGGAGAATCCCACAGGAGATCCCTATGGGATGATCCCTCAGGACAATCCCATAGGATGATCCTACAGGAGGATCCCATGGGAAGATCCCACAGGAGAATCCCATGGGATGATCCTACAGGAGGATCCCATGGGAAGATCCCACAGGAGAATCCCATGGGATGATCCCACAGGACAATCCCACAGGACAATCCCACAGGAGGATCCCATGGGAAGATCCCACGGGAAGATCCCACAGGAGGATCCCATGGGGTCCCAGCCCTTCCTGAGGGTTGTCCAGCCCTGGGACAGCCCAGATTGTCATCTGTCCCTCCCTGGTCCTCTCTGTGCCTCTCCTGAGCTCCTGTGGGGTCTCGGGAAGGAGCTGGGACAGCGAAATCCCATGGAGGATGTGCCCATGGATGGTGGGGCCATCTCCTCTCCCTGAGGCAAAGGTCTTCTTCTGAGGGAAACCTGTGGGGTTTGTGTGGGCCCAGAGCTGCAAATGCTATTTCTGTGGGGTTCGTGTGGCAGGAAGTGCCATTTCTGTGGGGTTTGTGTGAACCCAGATCTGTGGGGTTTGTTGGGCCCCATTTCTGTGGGGTTTGTGTGGCCCCAGAGCTGCAAATGCCATTTCTGTGGGGTTTGTGTGGGGCCCAGAGTTGGAAGTGCCATTTCTATGGGGTTTGTATGGCCCCAGATCTGTAGGGTTTGTGTGGGGCCAGATCTGTGGGATTTGTCGGGCCCCAGATCTATAGGGTTTGTTGGGCCCCACATCTGTGGGATTTGTGTGGCCCCATTTCTGTGGGGTTTGTGTGGGTCCCAGAGCTGCAAACGCCATTTTTGTGGGGTTTGTGTGGCAGGAAATGCCATTTCTGTGGGGTTTGTATGGCCCCATTTCTGTGGGGCTGGTGCAGGGTCAGCTCCCATCCCCTGCTCCTGGGGAGCATTTCTGGGTGCTCCATCCCACAGGGATCTCCAGGCTCCTGAATGGGATTTTGGGATTTTGGGATTTTGGGGTTTGCAGGATTTGCAGGAACAAGCAGGGAGCAAACCCTGATGTGATCCCAGCCATGCTTTGGGATCGGAACTGATCCCAGAGCTCAGCAGGGAGTGGGAAAAGCTCGGGGTCATGGCAGGAATGAGCTCAGAGGCCTTGGGAAAGCACCTCGGATCCAAACCAGACTTCAACCTGCTTTTGGAGCTGCCTGCAGAGTTTGATAACATTTTAAAATTATATTTTATTACATTTATCATATTTTATTTATCATATTGTATAATATTTTATAATATTTGATAATCCTGGTGGGTGCTCCTGTATGGATTCGTTCCTGGTGGATGGATTGGAAAACAAAAGGTCCAGGTTGTTGGAAATAAAAAATAAAATAAAAATTAACAAATAATAATAAATAATAATGAATAAATCTCACATGATTAATAATAATAAACATAAATAATTTATCATGCTTAATAATAATGTCATATAAAATCCAAAATTGGGTTTTATAAGGTCCAGGATGTTTGAAATAAAAATCAAAATAAAAATTAACAAATAGTAAGAAATAATAATTAATAATACTCACATAATTAATAATAATAAACAGAAATAATTTATAATGCTTAATAATAATGTCATCTAAAATACAGAATTGGGTTTCATAAGGTCCAGGATGTTTGAAATAAAAATAAAAATCAATAAATAATAAGAAGTAATAATTAATAATGTTCACATAATTAATAGTAATAAACATAAATAATTTATGATACTTAATAATGTCACATAACATCCAGAACTGGGTTTTCTATGGGATTTTATCAATGCTGACACACAAAGGATCAGATTCCTGGGAAGGGTTCAGCTGTGCCATCCTCATCCCAGCCCTGCAATTCCCATCCACCCCCTGCGTTCCCAAGGCATTCCCAGCCCTCCCTAGCCAAATTTTAATCCCAGAAAATCAATTTATCATCGCCCCTTACCTCTCTCATCCCTTACCTGACTCTGTGCCACTTTTCAGAATCACTGCCCATGCAGCGATCTCCATTTTCACCTCAGGTTTGGGCTCATATTTTGAATTTTTTAAAATTTTTTTTTTGTTTCCCGTGGTTCTGGCATCAGAGGGAATTTCATGGGAGAGTGCAAATGGCCGAGACAAACAACTCGTTTTGTTTTGAAGGGCTTGTTCCAAAGCTGTTGGGCCAGATTTTTTTCCTGGGAAAAAAAAAAAACAAAACCAAACCAAAAACTTCCTTGCTGCAGGGAATTCGGGGCAGGAAAGGAATTCTTCCGTGCGGCAGGAGTGTCCCCAAAACCACATGGAATGTCCCCAAAATCATGTGGAATGTCTCCAAAACCACATGGAATATCCCCAAAAACACACGGAATGTCACCAAAAGCACACGGAATATCCCAAAAAACACATGGAATATCCCCAAAACCACGTGGAATGTCCCCCAACACACAGGGAATGTCCCCAAAAACACAAGGAATTCCTGCTCTGGGAATGATGGGATTGATACATGGGAATATGGGATTGATTATAACTTGGATGAATTCATGGAAGAGGAATTCCGTGCAGTGGGGGGAAAAAAATAAAAATGTGGGAAGTGAAGGGGATGGAAGGGAAATATTTAGGGGTCAGGAGAGCAGGACCTGCAGATTTCAATAAATCCAGTAATTATCGAAATAAATTATTTATTTATTATTTAAATTAATAAATGTGGTGATTATAAAAATAAATTATTTATTTATTATTTAAATAAATAAATCTGGTAATTATCAAAGATCTTGCTGCTGTAGGCTAATAAATTGGGGTTTTTTGGGGGGTGTTGAATATGGTTTATAAATAAAAACCTGTTTTTATTCATTTATTCAAATCCACATTTTATTTTATGGTACAAACCTGGTTTATAGAGAGGACAAAAGGTGCGGCTGGGGCAGAAATCCTATTATTCTATGCTGGAATTCCATCAGTGGGATTTGGTTTTGCTTTGGGAACTTGAGGGGACCTGGAAGTAAAAGTCCTAATGGTTTTTTTTTTCCTAAATTGGGGAATGTTTTGTGTTCCTCCATCCCTGAAGGGAATCCAGGGATGAAATCCCCCAAGGGGAAGAGTGGTGCTTCCCAAGGGTTCCTGGGTGTGCAGGTGGAGAGAGGAAAATCTTGGGGTTTGTTTCGGGTTTTGGCTTTAGGGCCAAAATGTCGTCCCTGGGCTGGAGATCCTCCCTGGGCCTCAGCAAATGCCATTTCTGTGGGGTTTTTGTGGGCCCTGAGAGGGAAATTCAGTTTCTGTGGGGTTTGTGAGGGTCCAGATCTGTGGGGTTTGTGACGGTCTAGGGCTGCAAATGCCATTTCTGTGGGGTTTGTGTGGCCCCAGAATGGGAAATGTCACATCTGTGGGGTTTGTGAGGGTCCAGATCTGTGGGGTTTGTGTGGCCCCATAGTTGGAAATTCAATTTCTGTGGTGTTTGTGTGGCCCCAGAACTGGAATTAACATTTCTGTGGGGTTTGTGTGGCAGGAAATGCCACCTGTGTGGGGTTTGTGTGTCCCCAGTATGGGAAATTCAATTTCTCTGGGGTTTTGTGTGGCCCCAGAGTGGGAAATGTCACATCTGTGGAGTTTGTATGGCACCAGATCTGTGGGGTTTGTGTGTCCCCAGAGCTGCAAATGCCATTTCTGTGGGGTTTGTATGGCCCCAGCATGGGAAATTTAGTTTCTGTGGGGTTTGTATGGCACCAGATCTGTGGGGTCTGTGTGGTACCAAAGTGGGAAATGCCTGATCTGTGGGGTTTGTGAGGGTCCAGAGCTGCAAATGCCATTTCTCTGGGGTTTGTGTGGCCCCAGAGTGGGAAATTAAATTTCTGTGGGGTTTGTGTGGCACCAAAGTGGGAAATGTCCGATCTGTGGTGTTTGTATGGGTCCAGATCTGTGGGGTTTGTGTGGCAGGAAATGCCATTTCTGTGGGGTTTGCATGTCCCCAAAGTGGTAAATCAAATTTCTGTAGGGTTTGTGTGTCCCCAGAACTCAAAGGATTCCTTTGGAATTTCCTCCAAGGAACTCTTGCCTGGGGACAGCCCGGAAGGTGCCCGAATTCCCAGAATTCAGCAGGAATTCAGCCAATCCATGGATGCAGGAATGCCCCAGATTGGGATAAAACTCCAAAATCCCGGGGAACAGAAGGGCTGATGTTCCTTTTGCCGTTGGAATTTTGGGATGAAAGGAACATTTCCCCCTGGGCCCTGTCCCTGCATTCCCTTCCCATCCTGTGGGAGTTATCCCTCGGGAAGATTTTCCAAACCTTAGGATAACCTTGGGATCGGGAGGAATCCCGGGAAGCTGCAGTCAGCCCAGATCCATCGTTATCCCACACTTTTTTGGGATCTGAGCACACTTTTCAGGCCTGGAGCCCTCCCTGAGCAGCCTGTCCTGCCAGAAATTGAGAATTCCAAGGGGAATTTTCCCAGCTCCGTGCACAGAGCAGGTTCCTGTTGCTCCTGTTGCTATTTCTGGCTGTGTTTATCCATCTTTTTTCCAATCCATGCGGATTTTTTGCCGCCGCAGGAGCTGCTCAGGGCCTGCAGGAGCTCCAGATTTATTCAAATAAATCAGATAATTTATTAGCAGGAATTCCCCAATTTTTTTCCTTAACCAGGTGGAATTGTTGGATTCCGTTTTTGTGGTGTTTTTTATGGGTGGGGGGAATTTTTATGGGATGGGATTTGTACCCTGGGAATTCCTGCTGGGATTTGTACCCTGGGAATTCCTGCTGGGATTTGTACCCTGGGAGATCCTGCTGAAATCTGAGATGGGATTTGTACATCTGGGAATTCCTGATGGGCTCTGGAATGGGATTGGTATTCCTGCTGGGATTTGTACCCTAAAAAATTCCTGATGGGCTCTGGGATGGGATTTGCACCCCTGGGAATTTCTTCTGGGATTTGTACCCTGGGAATTCCTTCTGAAATCTGGGATGGGATTTGCATCCCTGGGAATTCCTGTTGGGATTTGTAATTTGGGAATTCCTGCTGAAATCTGGGATGGGATTGGTATTCCTGATGGGATTTGTACCCTAAAAAATTCCTGATGGGCTCTGGGATGGGATTTGCACCCCTGGGAATTCCTACTGGGATTTGTAATTTGGGAATTCCTGCTGAAATCTGGGATGGGATTTGTACATCTGGGAATTCCTGATGGGCTCTGGAATGGGATTGGTATTCCTGCTGGGATTTGTACCCTAAAAAATTCCTGATGGGCTCTGGGATGGGATTTGCACCCCTGGGAATTTCTTCTGGGATTTGTACCCTGGGAATTCCTTCTGAAATCTGGGATGGGATTTGCATCCCTGGGAATTCCTGTTGGGATTTGTAATTTGGGAATTCCTGCTGAAATCTGGGATGGGATTGGTATTCCTGATGGGATTTGTACCCTAAAAAATTCCTGATGGGCTCTGGGATGGGATTTGCACCCCTGGGAATTCCTACTGGGATTTGTAATTTGGGAATTCCTGCTGAAATCTGGGATGGGATTTGTACACCTGGGAATTCCTGATGGGCTCTGGGATGGGATTGGTATTCCTGATGGGATTTGTACCCTAAGGAATTTCTGCTGAAATCTGGGATGGGATTTGTACTCTAAGGAATTCCTGATGGGCTCTTCGCTGGGATTTGCATCCCTGGGCATTCCTGTTGGGATTTGTACCCTGGGAATTCCTTCTGGAGTGTGGGATGGGATTTGTACCCTAAGGAAATCCTGCTGGGATTTGTACCCTGGGAATTCCTGCTGGGCTCTGGGATGGGATTGTTATTCCTGACGATATTTGTACCCTAAAAAATTCCTGCTGGGCTCTGGGATGGGATTGTTATTCCTGACGATATTTGTACCCTAAAAAATTCCTGATGGGCTCTGGGATGGGATTTGTACCCTAGGAAAATTCTGCTGGGATTTGTACCCTGGGAATTCCTCCTGAAATCTGGGATGGGATTTGCACCCCTGGGAATTCCTGTTGGGATTTGTACCCTGGGAATTCCTGCTGGGCTCTGGAATGGGGTTGGTATTCCTACTGGGATTTGTACCCTAAATTTTGTACCCTAAGTTTTTGTACCCTAAAAAATTCCTGATGTGCTCTGGGAGGGGATTTGCACCCCTGGAAATTCCTGCTGGGATTTGCACTCCTGGGAATTCCTGCTGGACTCTGGAATGGGATTGGTATTCCTGCTGGGATTTGTACCCTGGGAATTCCTGCTGAAATCTGGGATGGGATTTGCACCCCTGAGAATGCCTGCTGGACTCTCAGCTCCAAACCACATTTTAGGATAAAAACATCCATTATGGACCAACTTTCTCTGCTGAAAAACCCTAAAAGGAACTCAGCGAAGGCAGAGGAGGGGGCAGAGGAGGCGAATATCCCAGAAAGTCGCGAGGTGGAGGATCCAGAGTGGGAATGAGGCACTTTGGGCTGAATGTGCAATCACAGCCTCCCTTTGTGTGCGGGGAGGAGCCGCAATCTCCCGCCATTGAAAAGGGGCAATAAATGGATAGTTAGGATCGGCTCGGGGTGTAATTAAAGATTCTGACACGCGGCCAGATGCTCTGCCTTTATCTTTGCGGAAATGAGGGCGGAGGGGGGCTCTGGATCCCAAAAATCCCCTCTTTGTCCCAATTCCTGCAGCGGGATGGGAGGGAGGGATGCGAGGGACGGGACTGTCGCTTCCCCAGGGAAGCTGGAAATTTCGGTGCTCTGAGGGCTAAAGGGAATTAAATGTGTTGATAAAAGGTGTTGACCTCAAACAGGAGCTGGTTTTCCGTGATTTTCCCTGATTTTCCCTGATTTTCCAGTGTTTTGGGATGTAAATTCAGGGAGGGAGGGATGGGACCATCCTTTCCCCAGGGAAATCGGAAATTTCGGTGCTTTAAAGGGATAAAGGGAATAAGTTGTGTTGTTGCCACTGTTGATTAAATGTGAAACCTCAGCTAGAAGTGATTTTTCCCTAAGTTTCCCTGATTTCCCTGATTTTCCAGTGTTTTGGGATGGAAATTCAGGGAGGGAGGGATGAAAGGGATAGGACTGTCCCTTCCTCAGGGAAACTGGAAATTTCAGAAATTTTGAGGGCTAAAGGGAATTAAATGTATTGATAAAAGGTGTTGCCGTCAAACAGGAGCTGATTTTCCCTGATTTTCCTGTGCTTTCGAATGGAAATTTAGGGAGGAAACAATGGAAATTCAGGGAAGGAGGGATGGGACAGTTCCTTCCTCAGGGAAACTGCAAGTCTTAGTGCTCTAAGGGCTAAAGAAAATTAAATGTGTTGATAAAAGATGAACTTTCAGCCAGGACCTGATTTTCCGTGATTTTCCCCGATTTTCCCCAATTTTCCAGTGTTTTGGGATGGAAATTTAGGGAGGGAAGGATGGAAATTCGGGGGCGGAAGGATGGGACAGTTCCTTCCCCAGGGAAAGTGGAAATTTTGGTGCTTTAAAGGGATAAAGGGAATGAGTTGTGTTGTTGCCACTGTTGATTAAATGTGAAACCTCAGCCAGGAGTGATTTTTCCCTGATTTTCCCTGGTTTTCCCTTATTTTCCCTGATTTTCCCATGTTTTGGGATGGAAATTCAGGGACAGAGGGATGAAAGGGATGGGACTGTCCCTTCCCCAGGGAAACTGGAAATTTCAGTGCTCTAAGGGCTAAAGGGAATTAAATGTGTTGATAAAAGGTGTACTTTCAGCCAGGACCTGATTTTCCATGATTTTCCAGTGTTGAGGGAGGGATGGAAATTCAGGGGAGATGGGACTGTCCCTTCCCCAGGGAAACTGGAAATTTTGGTGCTTTAATGGAATAAAGGGAATTAAATATATTGATAAAAGGTGTTGCCCTCAAACAGGACCTGATTTTCCCTTATTTTCCCTGATTTTCCTTGATTTTCCTTGATTTTCCCTGATTGATTTTCCAGTGTTTTGGGATGGAAATTTAAGGAGGGAAGGATGGAAATTCAGGGAAGGAGGGATGAGACAGTTCCTTCCCCAGGAAAGCTGGGAATTTCGGTGCTCTAAGGATCTAAAAGGAATTAAATGTATTGATAAAAGGTGTTGCCCTCAAACAGGACCTGATTTTCCCTGATTTTCCCTGATTTTCCCATGTTTTGGGATGGAAATCCAGGGAGGGAGGGATGGGACTGTCCTTTCCCCAGGGAAGCTGGAAATGTTGGTGCTTTAATCGGATAAAAGGAATTAAATGTGTTGTTGCCACTGTTGATAAAAGGTGAATCCTCAAGCAGGACTTGATTTTCCCTGATTTTCCAGTGTTTTGGGAAGGAAATTCCAGCTCCCCAGGGTCCCTGCTTTGGGAACCCAGGCTGGGCTTTGTCCTCACCCCACACCAGGGCTGCGATCAAAGCTTTGGGCTGAGCCCAAGCTCTGGAGCAGATTTTGCCCCCAGGAGGGAATTTTGGGATCCCTGAGGTTGGAAAAGCCCTCCAGGACCATCAATCCCAAAAGTGAGTTTCAGGAATAAGGGGCTGGAAATGAGGAGAGGGACACTGGATTTGTTGGGTTTATGCACTGGAATGTTTTCCCTTTTTTTCCCTTAACCTGGTGGAATTGCTGGATTTGGTTTTTGTGGCATTTTCTGAGGGTGGGGGGATTTTTTTATGGAATGGGATTTGGATACCTGAGGGATTCCTGCTGGGCTCTGGAATGGGATTTGTACATCTGGGAATTCCTGCTGAAATCTGGGATGGGATTTGTACATCTTGGAATTTCTGCTGAAATCTGGAATGGGATTTGTATCCTAAGGAATTCCTGCTGGACTTTGGGATGGGATTTGCAACCTAAGGAATTTCTGCTGAAATCTGGGATGGGATTTGTACCCTTGGAATTCCTGCTGAAGTCTGGGATGGGATTTGGACACCTGAGGGATTTCTCCTGGGCTCTGGGATGGGATTTGCACTCTTGGGAATTCCTGATGGGATTTGTACATCTGGGAATTCCTGCTGAAATCTGGGATGGGAATTGCACTCCTGGGAATTTCTGCTGAAATCTGGGATGGGAATTGCACTCCTGGGAATTTCTGCTGAAATCTGGGATGGGATTTGTACCCTTGGGAATTCCTGCTGGACTCTGGAATGGGATTTGTACATCTGGGAATTCCTAGGGGAGTGTGGGATGGGATTTCCTCTGTCCTGCCCCTCCTCTCCCTCTAATTCCAACAGAAATCCTTTCTAAATCCAGGATTTTTCCAATTTCTCCTCCTGACTTCCATTCCAAAAGAAACATTTGACTCCCAGATATTTTCCAATCCATTCCCAACCCCACAGAATGGCACCACCAGCTCCCACCAAGGAGCCCCAGTGGCTTTTTGGGAAAAGGGTTTTTTACCAGGATAAACCTTTTTAAACCCCTTAAAGCTCCGTAAGCAGCTTAAAGCCTTCCAAATCCCAGGATCATTTTAAACGGCTCGTGCCGATGGAAGGATTGGGATTATCCCAAATTCCTTAAACAGATCTGCGGCTTTAGGGAAGGATTTGGCCAGATTTGGGTGATTGTTTGATTGGGGTGGTTTTGGTGGCACCTTTGGGCACCACTGGGTGACTCTGCCCAACCAATCCTTGCTGGGAGTGCAGAAAATTTAGGAATTTTGGGATTTGTACACTTTGGATGTTTCATAGTTTGGCATGGCAGGAAAGTGGGAATTTGTGACCTTAATGCTGCCCTCGTGCTCAGGTCAGGATCATCCATAACTCCTGGATGTCCTGGGTTATGTGGGATAAATCCGCAGGGAATTTGCAGGAAAAGTTGGATTTTGTTGTGTGATGCTTCCCAATCAATCCTTGCTGGGACACTGAGAAAATCAGGGAATTTCGGGATTTTTACACTTTGGATATTTGATACTTTGACATGGCAGGAAAAAGGGAATTTATGACTTAACCCTGCCCTTGTGCTCAGGTCAGGATTGTCCATAACTCCTGGATGTGGCCCTGGGTGATTTGGGATAAATCCCCAGGGAATTTGCAGGAAAAGTTGAATTTTGTTATGTGACTCTGCCCAGCGAATCCTTGATGGGAGTGCAAAAAATCTGGGAATTTCAGGATTTTTACACTTTGGATGTTTGATACTTTGACATTGGCAGGAAAATTGGAATTTATGACCTAACCCTACGCTCATGCTCAGGTCAGGATCATCTGTGGTTCCTGAAAAGCTTAATTTTATTATGTGACTCTGCCCAGCCAGTCCTGGTTGGGAGATGGAGAAAATCAAGGAATTTTGGGATTTTTACACTTTGGATGTTTGATACTTTGATGTGGGAACATGGCAGGAAAATTGGAATTTATGACTTAATGCTGCCCTTGTGCTCAGGTCAGGATCATCCATAACTCCTGGATGTGGCCCTGGGTGATTTGGGATAAATCCCCAGGGAATTTGCAGGAAAAGTTCAATTTTGCTATGTGACTCTGCTCAACCAATCCTTGTTGGGAATGGAGAAAATCAAGGAGTTTCAGGATTTTTCCACTTTGGATGTTTGATACTTTGACATGGCAGGAAAATGGCAATTTATGACTTAACCCTGCCCTTGTGCTCAGGTCAGGATTGTCCATAACTCCTGAATGTGGCCCTGGGTGATTTGGGATAAATCCCCAGGGAATTTTCAGGAAAAGTTGAATTTTGTTATGCGACTCTGCCTAGCGAATCCTTGATGGGAGTGCAAAAAATCAAGGAATTCCGGGATTTTTACACTTTGGATGTTTGATACTTTGACATTGGCAGGAAAATTGGAATTTATGACTTAACGCTGCCCTTGTGCTCAGGTCAGGATCGTCTGCAGCTCCTGGATGTGGCCCTGGGTGATTTGGGATAAATCTGCAGGGAATTTGCAGGAATACTTGGATATTTTTTCCTCCAGGTGAGGATTTCCAGAGTCACGAGCTACCCTGTGCAGTTGGGATTCTCCCAAATCACTTCCAGAGCTCGGAAAATCCCAATTGAAGATGGGGAGGGCTGGGATGGAATTCCCAGAGCAGCTGTGGCTGCGCCTGGATCCCTGGCAGTGTCCCTGGATGTTCCTGGAGCAGCCTGGGGTAGTGGAAGGTGGAACTGGATGGGATTTTGAGTCCATTCCCAGCCAAACCATTCCAGGATTTTGGGACCGATGGACACCCAATGGTGTGGAACCTTCCGGGGGTGTTTTTAGGTGGCGATTCGGGGCCGTTGGAGGGATTTGTGTCTCTGTGGCGTGGCCAAGAACCACCCTGGGACCAATGGGAATTCCCAGGTGTGTTCTCCGAACCTTTTCCCGGCAGTGGCTTTGCCCATCTTTGTACAAAAAACCAGAAGGAAAATATTTATGGAGTGATCAGAGTCGGAAAAGGGTTGGATTCTGCACAGACATTGCAGAGTTTTGGGGTTTTAGAGTATTTTAGGGTCTTTTATGGTCTTTTACAATCTTTTAGGGACACTTAGGGTCATTTAGGGTCTTTTAGGATCTTTTAGATTTAGGGTATTTTAGGTTTTTTAGGGTCATTTTATGGTCTTTATGGTCATTTTAGGGTCTTTGCAGCCCATCCAGGTGGGAGTGGGCACAGGTAACTCCTCCCTCCCAGAAAATCAGACAGGAACAAGGAACCCCAATGGGCTGAAAAGGAAAAGAAATAGGAAAATTCCCAAGGTAACAAATAAAACAGGAGGGGATGAGCGTTGGGAAGGATGGGAAAGGGAACAGCGATAAAATCCCATGGGTTAGGTCAGAACATTTCCTAGAGAATATTAAAAGTGAAAAATAGTTCAGTTCCGTGAAAACTTCAAATTCTCAGTGAAAGGGTTTTGGTTCATATCCATTCATAGACTTTTCATGGGGATTTTTATTAAAATGTTCCTTTAAAAACTTTGATTTTCTGGGCAAATTTCTTGTCAGCTCCACTGCTTTCCCATCCCTGCTGGGACCTCACCCCACATCCTATAACACCAAATATTTCTGCTTATTCCCGAAAATTCTGTAGGATTCCTGGAACCTCCCCGAGCTCCTGGCTGCTCCCTTTGGGACAGCGCTTGCAAGTGGAGAGCAGCACTTACAAAAAATTAAATAGGGGAAAAAGCCTTTTCTTTGGATTATTTAGTATTATTAATGTTTATATATATATGTGTGTGTGTGTGTGTGTGTGTGTGTGTGTGTGTGTGTAAAAAATTATATTAAAAAATTATAATTTTAATATATTAATATTTTTAGTGCCTTCAAGTGCTATTCTGCACCATATCCCAATTTTTTCCCATTTTTCCCATGAGGGAGTGAACTGCCAGAGCAGAATTGTGTATTTATTTATTTATTTATTTATTTATACAAGGTATAAAATATACTTTTTTTTTCTCATGAAGTAGAAGTCAGGAACAAAGGAAAGCACAGAATTTTGATTTTTAGGTGCAAAATCCAGGAAGTTTTGTGTTTTTTGAGGTATTGATTGTTCAGAGGAAGCAGCAGGGAGATTCCCATGGGGTGAGGAAGAAGTGATTGTGACTTAAAGAGTTGTTGAGACCTGGTGGGGTTATTTTATATTTATATTTATATTTATATTTATATTTATATTTATATTTATATTTATATTTATATTTATATTTATATTTATATTTATATTTATATCTATGTCTATGTCTATGTCTATGTCTATGTCTATGTCTATGTCTATATCTATTTTTATTCATCTATATGTATATATATTTATGGTTTTATACTTTTATATATATTTATGTTTTTCTATTTTCATGTATATTTGGTTTTATATTTTTATACTTTTATGTTTTTATATTTTCATATCTATATCTGTATCTAGATCTAGATTTGTATCTATATGTTTATATCTGTACCTATTTATAATTTCATATTTCCATATTTTTACATTTTTATATATCTATATATTTTAATATTTCATCTTTTCATCTTTTCGTATTTTCATATTTTCATATTTTTATATTTTCATATTTTTGTATTTTCAGATTTCATATTTTTATTTCAGTTTTAGGGTTTTTAAAAGGCAATTTCTTTTCATATTTTCATCTTTTCTTTTGGATTTTCAGATTTTCCCATTTCATAGTTTTATTTCAGTGGAAATAATATATTAGTGGAATTTTTAAAAATTCATTTAAAATTTTGTAAATTTTATCTATTTTTATTTTTGGAGCTGCGATTTCCAAGACAGGAGTGACTCTTTGCGTGGAGCCTTTGGGGTTTTGTGGCCATGGGGACACTCCTGCCCTGCCCTGCCCTGCCCTGCCAGGGATGCAAATCCATCCTCCTCCTCCTCCTCAGAGCTGGGACAGCCCCGAAATAACTCCGAAATAACTCCGAAATAACTCTGAAATAACTCCGAAACGACTCCGGTGGCTCTGCTTTCCTGCTGGAATGTGGCCGTGAAATCCCAACCCACAGGCTAAAAATACAGAAGAAAAATCTGGGATAAAAATCCGGGATAAGAATAAATCCAGGATAGGAATAATTCCAGGATAGGAATAAATCCAGGATAGGAATAATTCCAGGATAGGAATAAATCCAGGATAGGAATAAATCTGGGATAGGAATAAATCCAGGATAGGAATAGATCCAGGTGGCCGCTGGTGCCGGGGAGGGCTGTGTGAGGAGGGTTGGTTCAGCTCGGGCTCTTTGGGGTTTTGTTTTCCTCTCACTCCATCCCCTCCATGCTCTGAGTGCCTTCCCTTCCCTTCCCTTCCCTTCCCTTCCCTTCCCTTCCCTTCCCTTCCCTTCCCTTCCCTTCCCTTCCCTTCCCTTCCCTTCCCTTCCCTTCCCTTCCCTTCCCTTCCCTTCCCTTCCCTTCCCTTCCCTTCCCTTCCCTTCCCTTCCCTTCCCTTCCCTTCCCTTCCCTTCCCTTCCCTTCCCTTCCCTTCCCTTCCCTTCCCTTCCCTTCCCTTCCCTTCCCTTCCCTTCCCTTCCCTTCCCTTCCCTTCCCTTCCCTTCCCTTCCCTTCCCTTCCCAAACCTTCCCAAACCTTCCCAAACCTTCCCAAACCTTCCCAAACCTTCCCAAACCTTCCCTTCCCTTCCCAAACCTTCCCTTCCCAAACCTTCCCTTCCCAAACCTTCCCTTCCCAAACCTTCCCTTCCCAAACCTTCCCAAACCTTCCCTTCCCAAACCTTCCCAAACCTTCCCAAACCTTCCCTTCCCAAACCTTCCCTTCCCAAACCTTCCCAAACCTTCCCAAACCTTCCCAAACCTTCCCTTCCCTTCCCAAACCTTCCCAAACCTTCCCTTCCCTTCCCTTCCCTGAGCCCTGCAGCTCCCTGGGGACAGCAGGGTTGTGCCCAGGAGCTCCCCAGGTGAGGCTGTCCTGGGTAAGGCTGTCCCCAGGTGAGATTGTCCCAGGTGAGGCTGTCCCAGCTGAGGCTATCCCTGGGTGAGGCTGTCCCAGGTTTGGCTGTCCCCGGTGAGGCTGTCCCAGGCTCTGTTTTCCCATGTTTTCCTCGGCTCCGAGCGCTCCTCACTGAGCAGAATTCCCTGCAGGTGTCTTTTCTCAGAATTGCTGTAGGATCGCTGGGATGTGCAGCCCTAATTCCCATTTTCCCTGCTGGGATGATCCATCAGTGGCTCCTTCCACACCCTGGGTGGGCACGGCACAAATCCTGCTTTTATTTTGGGATAACCAAATATTTTGGTGATGAAGGAATCCAGCAGGAAGGGATTCCCCTCTTTGTGCAGCTCTGTGGCCTTTCCCTGATTTTTTTCCATGATTTTCCCTGATCCGTGACTTTATGAACTCCCTGACTCTGAGGCTCTGAGGAGGTGCTTGGCTCATCCCGATTGGATTTGGTGTCAGATTTTTTGTCACCGAAACTGCGGGAAAAACAAAACCTGTCCAACCACATTTTTTAGTGTCAGAGATTCAAGGCATTACTTTACTCTGGCCAGGATGTGCCACAGAAATAATTTCATCCCCACATTGCCAGAGCTGTGCAGAGAAAACCATTCCATGCCACAGGATTTTTCCTTGATTTTTTCCCATATTTTTACAGTCAAAACCCAGAGAAGTCCATTGGTTCAATGTCCATTGGTCGCCAATTACCCAATTTTTAGTATTTGGTTTCCTATTGGTTATTGATCCCTTAGATGCTGATTAGGTCCTCATTCTTTGATCCCTTATTGATCTTTTCCAAGACCAGATGTCTCTGCCACATCTAGAGGTGATGTTCAAGGGTAATGTTTGTTAATTATTTGTTAATTGTCATTATCTCCTGTGTATTTTTGGATTTCTCCCAATTTGTGTAGAGTCAAACTCATCAGGCCTCGCATTAAAATTTAGAATTAAAAAAACTAAATCTTCAATTCCCTTCCCCTCAAGCAACGATGAACAACCCCCTGACTCAAATGAGTAAAAAAATAATTTTAGAATTTCTGTCATTTCCCACAGACTCGCAGAGCGCTTTTCCCAAACCTGGGCACCTCATCCCGTGTGGAGCTTTAATTTAGGATGCAGCGGGAGGGAGGCGGGAGCGGCGCCGAGGGGACATCGCTGGATGTCACCGTGTGACACCAGCGCAGGAATTCGGGCTCCGGGCCAGCTCCCACGGCTTTCCACGAGGTTTAGGGTTGCCAGACATCCGCGTAACCCGAGATTTCCTGGATTCCAGGCTGCGGCTCGCATGGGAAGCACACGGAGTGCTGCCCTTCCTGTAATGCCTGCCTGGGTTTAATATGGAATATGAAAAATCCTGTATTTTTAAATATCCCACTGTCCCCCCCACGGTTATATTGCATAGAATCCTCACTGTCTGCCTTTCCTCCTAAAACTGGGGTTGAGCCATCCAGCGTGAGGACAAAATTTTAAATTTTTCCTTTTCTCACCTCTCTCTGTCACCAAAACTGTGGGAAAAACAAAAACTCTCCAACAACATTTTTGATGTTAGAGAGTCAAGGCATTACTTTATTTTCTGGCCAGGATGTTGTTCTGACCAGGGTGTGCCACAGAAATCATCTCATCCACACACAGCCCGGCTGTGCAGAGAGAATCATTCCATGATGCACAGATTTTACAGGATTTTCCCCCAAATTTTATAGTCAAACCCCACAGAGTTGCATTGTTTCAAAGTTCATTGGTCCAGAGTTGAGCAACCCTCAGTGTTCAGTTTCCCATTGGATCCGAATCCCCTCAGCTCTGATGTAAATTAGATATTCATTTTTCAATTTTCTCATCAGTCCTTTCCGGGGAGATGTCTCCAGCTCTGTCAGAGGTGCTCTGGGGTGGATGTTTGGAGATGGCCACCGATGTTCTGTTCATGTTCTGTTGGTGTTTTTATCTCTCTGGGGATCTTTGGGCTGCTCCACTCTGTGATGTGTTGAGTTCATCAGACCTCACCTGGCAGAACAATGTCCTGGAAAGAAACTTAAAATTCCTTTTCCGGGGTAAAGACAACAAATCCTTTGACTAAAGTTATCCAAAGTTTTTGAACTGGTGTATTTTCCAACATCTCCAGTGGCTTTTTAAAGCTCTCCTGCAGAGCCAAGCGAAGGGCAGCCCCAGTTCAGTGCTCAGGTGAAAAGTCTCAGCGATGTCAGTCAGGTTATTATTAATTCATGGCGTAATTAATGATGAAATAAACCCAGCTCATCCCGATTGCTCTGGGACAGAGAATTCTCCAGAACTTGGAGATCCCTGGAAGTGTTTGGGGCTGGCACATGGAGGAGTTCCCAAGGAGAATTGGGAGAATTCAGGAAGGAGAGCAGAGAGCAGCTCATGGGGGATTGGCAGAGAGAAAAAACCGGGAAAAGAGACCCCAAAAAGCAGCTGTGGGTTGAGCTTCTCTGTTATGTTGATTTTGAGGAGTTTGGGGAGATTTTGAGGAATTCTCAGCACGGAGAGCGGAGAGCAGCTCATGGGGAATTGGCAATGAGGAAAAAACAGGAAAAGAGACCCCAAAAAGCAGCTGTGGATTGAGCTCCTCTGTTATGTTGATTTTGAGGAGTTTGAGGAGAGTTTGAAGAATTCCCTGAGGAACACTCAGCCAGCACAGGGCAGGGAGGGAGGATGGGATGGGAGGAGAGCCCTGGGGAATCTCGGCTGCTGCAGGACCAAATTCTGCGTTCCCGGGGCAGGAAGATGAATTCAGTGAGGATAAGTGTGCAGAGCAGCGATCACAGGGAGGAGAACAGAGCAATTCCTCACCCAGAGGAGATTCAGGGCTCATCTCCATCATCCCAGCGAGGGCCAGCCCTGCCCAGGAGCTCCCGGGGATGGATAATGATGGAGCTGGATTTGGGATCTGCCGTGGAAGTGTTCAAATTCACATTAAATAGACACAATTCTTGATGACTCTGTAGCCCCCAGGAGGATCCTGGGCCATGCAGTCCCCACAGCTGCTGGGATGTTGTTTGGAGAAGGAGGCAAATTCCCAATTCCTTAGGGATTTACTTCATCAGGATCTTCCTTTTGGGATTTTCCCATCAGATTTATCCCTGAATTTCAGCTCTGTGGGCTTTGCAGCCCTGGCTGCAGGGACCGAGCTGTCAGAACTCATTAACATTAATCAGGAATGCTAATTGATGACCTGGGGCCATTCCTTGATTTTACACAGGAACTCCTACTTTGGAATTCCCTCCTGCACAGGCAGGAATGGGGAGCTGAGGTCAGTTCTTTCCTTATTCCCAAATTTTACAAAGCCCAGAGAGGCCCAAAGCTTCCCTGTGCCAGCCCTGGGAGAGGTGAAACAGCAGAGTCAATAATTAAAGGTGGAATTTGGTGCTTATTTTCGTTTTTTCCCCCCGGGCTTTGCAAAATTTGGGGTATCAAAGAATTATCCAAAGCCACAGCTTCTCTGGGAATTCCACCCCAGCCCCTCCCCACCCTCCAGGGAACAATTCCTTCCCCAATCTGATCGAAATCTCTCCTTTTTTAGTTTAAAACTATTCCCTGTGTCCTGTCACCCTCCGCCCAGGAAAAAAAATCTCTGCCTCTTTTTCAGCTGCTCCCTCTGAGTCCTGCTTAAGGCAAAAGCTGAGCTCAGCTCCTTTGCATTTTATCCAGCTGCATTTAAAAAATAATTACGTTGTTAAGAATAGCTTTTTTTTTTTTTTTTTTTTTTTTTTTTAATGCAGCACTTGTAGATTTTGGGAATGCTGAACCAAAAGCCTCCGTGCTGGAGTTTCTCCCTTCCTTTTAAGAATTCCATTCTCCATTCAATATCAGGGATTTAGGGCTGCCAGATCCACCAAAATTTCTGATTTCCGGTGCTCCAGAGCTGCTGGAATTCTCCATTCTCCTTTCAATATCAGGGATTTAGGGATGCCAATTTCTGATTTTCTGTGCTCCAGAGCTGCTGGAATTCTCCATTCAATATCAGGGATTTAAGGATGCCAAATCCCCCTGATTTCTGATTTTTGGTGCTCCAGAGCTGCTGGAATCCTGTCCTCCATTCAATATCAGGGTTTTAGGGCTGCAAAATCCACCAAAATTTCTGATTTTCTATGCTCCAGAGCTGCTGGAATTCTCCATTCAATATCAGGGATTTAGGGATGCCAGATCCACCAAAATTTCTGATTTTCTGTGCTCCAGAGCTGCTGGAATCCCATTCTCCATTCAATATCAGGGATTTAGGGATGCCAGATCCACCAAAATTTCGGATTTTCTGCGCTCCAAAGCTGCTGGAATCCCATTCTCCATTCAGTATCAGGGATTTAAGGATGCCAAATCCCCCTGATTTCTGATTTTCTGTGCTCCAGAGCTGCTGGAATCCTGTCCTCCATCCAATATCAGGGATTTAGGAATGCCAAATCCACGTAATTTTGGATTTTCTGTGCTCCAGAGCTGCTGGAATCCCATTCTCCATTCAATATCAGGGATTTAGGAATGCCAAATCCACCCAATTTCTGATTTTCTGTGCTCCGGGCGAGCCTCAATTGCTCCCTCGTTATCAGGGCAGAGATCAAAGCGCAGCATTGAAAGAACAAATGCAGCAAATTCCTGGAATTTCTGCACTGATTTTTTTGGGAGAGGGGATTGTCCCAACAAGCTCGGGGGAGGTGAGGTTAGCCGAGGAGCTGGGAATTGCAGGATCCAGCCTGTTTTTGTCAGGAATTCCTGCTCCCCACCTCGGATCTGGGAATATCCTCAGGATTTTGGGCACCCCGGAGCTGAGTCAGGGTTCTGCTCATCTTCCAGGCTTGGGTGTGAGGGATTTGTTTTTCCTGCTCCAGGTTTATTTTTAGGATCTCCTGGAGGGCTGCACACCTGGGAAGTCAGAGCTGGGGAGAGGCTGTGCTGATTGATTTGGGACTCCTGGATTTGTAAAGGAATTTTTCACCCCAAAACACCTTTGCTGCATGGAAATTGTCCCTGAAATGTCACTTTGTGGTTTTAGTGCGGTTTGGAAATGGGGGAGAGGGAGAGGAGACCTCTAAGAACTTCATCCCATGGATCCCAACCCATCCCATCCCATGGATCCTATCCCATCCCATCCCATGGATCCTATCCTATCCCATGGATCCTATCCCATGGATCCCAACCCATCCCATCCCATCCCATCCCATGGATCCCATGGATCCCATCCCATCCCATCCCATCCCATGGATCCCATGGATCCCAACCCATCCCATCCCATCCCATCCCATCCCATCCCATCCCATCCCATCCCATCCCATCCCATCCCAACCCATCCCATCCCATCCCATCCCATCCCATCCCAACCCATCCCATCCCATCCCATCCCATCCCATCCCATCCCATCCCATCCCATCCCATCCCATCCCATCCCATCCCATCCCATCCCATCCCATCCCATCCCATCCCATCCCATCCCCTCCAGCAGCAAAACCTTTTCCTGATGTAGGAATTGCGATTTAAGCTCGGTTTAACTAAGAGCAGCACTAAATAAGAGATGAACACAGCCAGGGAGGATTTAGAGGTGCAGGAATCCTGAAAAAAATTGAATTTCTTTGCTGTTGTCATGTCCTGAAATGCTGCTGCTGCCCTGCCTGTAATTTAATTTGGGTAATTAAAATCTGATGATGAAATAGGATAAAGCCCACCCTGAGGAGAGGAGCGGCAACACAGAAATGGCTTTTGTGGACCTTGGGAGCAATTTAAAGGCTTTTCTTTGCCTTTAAATTTTATTTTCATATATTTTCCTTTACGTATTTTCTATATTTTGCCTTTAAATTTTATTTTTATATATTTGCTGTTATATGTTTTCTATATTTTGCTTTTAAATTTTTATTTTAAATTTAAAAACTCACCTGGTTTTAAAACCTTCAGTGCTGCTGCAGCCCTGATGTTTTGATCTGCTGGAAACCACTGGAATTGCACAGGGTGGGGATTTTTATTCAGGTGTGTCCACAGTGAGGTTTTTGTTTTTTTCAGTGGTAATTTCTGAATTTAAAAGTGATTTTCTTTGCACTTAAAAGTGATTTTTGGTGTTCTTCACCCTGCAGGGTTCAGGAACAGAAATCTCTGCATCATCAGCAGGGCCAGGATTGGACTTTGTGATATTTGTGGGTCTCTCCCATCTCCATTTATTCCTTTTTTAGGACTTTAAATTATCAATTAAATTAAATTTGGGGTTTTCTGTGGGAGCTGCTGGGAGGACTTTTCTGTGTCTCGCTGGGCCATAAAAACAGTTCTTTGTCAAAAGAAAACGCAGAGATTTTCAGCATTTCCATATTTTTTTCCTTAAGGAAAATAAAAAAAAAGAAAATCTGAGCAACCTTGACACCGTCAGGCTTCAGGGCTGGGACCTCTTAGTTCTCTTTTCCGGAGGGATTTGGGGAAAATCTCCCTCCCTTTCCACCTTCCCGGCATGGCAGATGGGGAAAAGGTGAAAAGTCATGAGTTTTTCTGCCATTTGGCTGCTGTTTATCCGGAATTTTCCACCGGGAAAAGTCACAAATCCACAGAATTCCCAGCTGGAGGAACAGCTGGCTCTGGCTCTGACAGGTGAGGCTGGGGATGGAGCTGGGGAGAGGAAAGGATTTGAGGGATTTGTCCTTTACGGGATCCAGGCCTGGCAAATACCAGGAATTCCCAGCAGCGCCCCTAACATTCCAGAGAGGAGATTCCCAGGGGTTTGTAGGGAAAAAAGCCTCTTTGGGTCATTCCATCAGGTGTGTCCTTGGGAGATGGAAATCTGGGATTTCTCACTGCTCTGAGCAAAGCAGGACAAGGCCAAAAGCTCCGGGGGAATTTGGGGTGTCCTGGGGTCACCCTGCGAGGGGACATCGCCCTCAGCTCCACTGCGAGGGATTTTGGAATTCTGGACTGGTTTGGATTGGAAGGGATTTTGAACTCATCCCATCCCACTCCTGGAGGCTGAAAGGGAGCGCAGCAGTGAGAAATTCCTGATTTATTGTGAGGAGGTGGATGCAGGGAGAGCTCAGCATCCTTGAAACAGCTGCTGGGGGATGAGATGAGCAGAGGGTCCTTTCCCAGTGAGACTCAGGGGTTGGGTTGGGTTGGGAGGGCCCTTAAATCCCATCCCATCCCATCCCATCCCATCCCATCCCATCCCATCCCATCCCATCCCATCCCATCCCATCCCATCCCATCCCATCCCATCCCATCCCATCCCATCCCATCCCATCCCATCCCATCCCATCCCATCCCATCCCATCCCATCCCATCCCATCCCATCCACCCCTGCCATGGCAGGGACACCTCCCACTGTCCCAGGCTGCTCCAGCCTGGCCTTGGGCACTGCCAGGGATCCAGGAACAGCCACAGCTTCTCTGGGAATTCCAGCCCAGCCCTCCCCACCCTCCCAGGGAACAATTCCTAATTCCCAAGATCCCATCCATCCCTGTCCTCTGGCACTGGGAAGCCATTCCCTGTGTCCTGTCCCTCCATCCCTTGTCCCCAGTCCCTCTGCAGCTCTCCTGGAGCCCTTCAGGCCCTGCCAGGGGCTCTGGGCTCTCCCTGGAGCCTTCTCCTCCCCAGGTGAACATTCCCTGTGCCAGTGCCCCACAGAATCCCTATTTTTTCCCCTCTGTCTCGCTGTATTTTGGGAGGAACCCACAGAGATGGGGATGTGTCTGACCCCAAGGCAGCTCCTGCTGTGCCCGGGGTGGGAGCAGATCCCGAGTTCCTGGCCCTGTGGGGTCCCTGGCTCACTTTATTCCACATCCCAGGTGCACTTGGGTGAGATTTTGGGGTATTCCACATCCCAGGTGTTCTTGGGTGCGATTCTGGGATATTCCACATCCCAGGTACTCTTTGCTGGGAATTTGGGATATTCCACATCCCACATACACTTGGGTGGGAATTTGGGGTATTCTGCATTCCAGGCACGTTTTGCTGAGATTTTGGGGTGTTTTCTCTGCCATGCTTAAATTGCCACTGCTGAGGAATTCCCGCCTGGGTGATGATGGTGTGTGGGAAGTGTTGATCTCCCTCTGGAATTAGCAGGAAATAAAATTATTAATTCCTGGTAAAGCTGTAAATCCCCTCAGAGCACAGGGAGATTCCCTGACCTTCCACAGACCAACTTCCACCCCGATGGATCTCGGGAAGGAAGAGGAGAACGCTGTCCCCAGTGCCAGAATTCCCAGCTCCCGTTTGTTTTGGGGCTGTGATTTCCTCTTTAATCCTCCGTGTCCTTCTCGATGGTCCTGCTGAGGAGCTGGGGGAGCTCAGAGGGCAAAGCATCGAGGAGATCCCAGAATCCCAGAGTTTGGAAGGACCCACAGGATCAGGGATCCCAATCCTGGCCCTGTCCAGACCCCCCAAATCCCACCCTGGGCACCCCTGGCAGCGCTGACCAAACGCTCCTGGAGCTGTGGGGAAAGTCACCATTCCCTGGGGAATGTTCAGTGCTCAGCACCTTCTGGGGGAGGAATTTTCCTGATCTCCATCCCATTCCTCACCTGGGTGTGTTCCTGGAGAAACCTCCTGGAGGCAAAACCAGCGATTTTTGATCTGTGTTGCATCGGGATGGTGCTCAGAGCTCAGTGCTGGGAAGGAAAGGGAGGAATTTTTGGAGCTCTGGGTCCGGACCTTGTGGAAAACTTCTCCTGAACTTCTTCAGAATTGCGTATTTCCCTTGATTTCTGAGAGAAATCCCGTGTTTCCCTCAGAATTCCATATTTCCCTCAGTTTGTGAGAAAAATCCTGTGTTTCCTTTGGAATTCCATATTTCTCTCAATTCCTGAGAGAAATCCTGCATTTCCCTCCGAATTCCATACTTCCCTCAATTCCTGACAGAAATTCTGTGTTTCCCTCAGAATTCTGTATTTACCTCAATTTCTGAGAGAAATTCCGTGCTTCCCTCCAATTTCTGTACTTCCCTCAATTCCTGACAGAAATCCCATGTTTCCCTCAGAATTCCATATTTCCCTCAATTTCTGAGAGAAATTCTGTGTTTCCCTCAGAATTTCGTGTTTCCCTTAGTTTCTGAGAGAAATTTCGTATTTCCCTCAGAATTCTGTATTTCCCTCACTTTGTGAGAGAAATCCTGTGTTTCCCTTGGAATTCCATATTTCCCTCGACTTCTGAGAGAAATCCCGTGTTTTCCTCCAAATTCTGTACTTCCCTCAATTCCTGACAGAAATTCTGTGTTTCCCTTGGAATTCTGTATTTCCCTCAATTTCTGACAAAAATTTTTTATTTCCCTTAGAATTCTGGATTTCCCTCAATTCCTGAGAGAAATCCCATATTTCCCTCAGAATTCCATATTTCCCTCAGTTTCTGAGAGAAATTTCATAGTTCCCTCAGAATTCCATATTTCCCTCAATTTCCATACCCTTCCCTGAAGAATTCCCTTCCCTCAACTCAGGGTTTCCCTCAAGCCTTGTCCAGACTCCCAGGCAGAAACCACAGCTCCTCTGGGTGGGTTTGTTTTAGGATCATGGAATTCTCACCCAGGAGCTGCCAATCACAGCCATGTGGATGGATCCAGAATTCCAACGAACCTCGGGAGAGGGGCAAATTCCACCCTGGAGTTGCACTGTTTTAGAAATCTTTCTGTTCTTTCTCAGGGAGAATAGAGATAAGCTGCATTTTTGTACTTTCCTAATGTCTGTGTTTGGTGCTAGGTGTTGTACAGCTGTGCCCAATGGTTTTAGGAGGTGGATTCCCTGCTGACCAATAGTTGTAGATTATTAATGGATATATAAAGAAGTTTCTGTAAATAAAGTTTCTCTTTTCACCATCTTGGGTTCTCCTGCCTGCTTCCTCTGCCAGCTCCTGTGAATCCTAGGAAATATAAACCAACACCACCCCTTGTGGCTTTAGAGTCCCCGAGGGTTGCAGAGGCTGGCTGAGAGAATTCAGGCAGATGAACCAAGATGGCAAAAAGGAGAGTTTATTTACAAGAAACCTCTTTATATATCCATTAATATTCTAGCAACTATTGGTCAGTAAAGAATCCACCTCCTAAAACCATTGGTCACAACCAAATAACACCTAATACCAAACACAGAGATTAAGAAAGTACAAAAATGCAGCTTATCTCTATTCTCCCTGAGAAGGAACAGAAAGATTCTAAAACAGTGCAACCACAACCCCTTCCACCCGGGCAGCCTCAGCTGAGCCATCAGCTCTGCTCGGGGTTTTTCTGGACCCAAAATCCCCACGGGATGGGGCTGAGGGAACGACTCCCCCGCGATTCCCTCCCTGTGGGAAAAAACAACTGGAAAAAAACAACTCCACGCAGCTTCCACCCTCGGAAAAGGGAATTAATGATGTTTGGATGCATTCATGGAGTGCTGGAGCTCCCAGAATGGCAGCGTTGTGCACGGGCTGGGCACCGCCATCGTTCATTCTCCCGGAATGTTCTCCGGGACGCGGCGCAAGCAGAGCTTTCGGAAGCCGGAGCCATGTGGCGCTTCCCGCTGCTGACAATGGCAGGGATTGTGGCCTGGGAGAAGTGGGGTTTGTGCTCTGTCAGGGATTGTGGCCTGGGAGAAGTGGGGTTTGTGCTCAGCCTGGGGAGGAATCCCTCACCGTTCCGCTGGGATCAGCAGTGGGGAACGGGAGGAAATTCCTGGCGTGGATTGTGCTGCGGGGAATGTTTGGGGAGCAGTGATTTGGTGTTGGAGCAGCGTTTGGTGGGATTTGAGGTTTGGGAAAGGCACAGGGAGATCCTCGAGGGACAGAAGCTTTTCAAGGTGGAAATTCAGCCCTGCACGGAATTCCTGAAGGGATTAGGTTGGGATTGGAAAGGTTCCATGGCAGGGACACCTGCCACTGTCCCAGGCTGCTCCAAGCCCTGTCCAGCCTGACTTTGGACACTCCAGGGATCCAGGCTGGGGGTCCTGGCATCTCAAGCACTTCCAGACTCCTTCAGGGGTGGTTTTTCAAGCGAATGCTGAGGATTTCCAGGCTGGGATGCATGGATCACCCAGCGGCTCCTCCTGCCAGGTGAGTTTGGAGCAGACCTGGAGAGTTCCCCAGGCTGGGAGAGAAGGGGGAGGTTTCCCACCATGCCTTCCCCAAAATTCAAGGAATCCCAGAGTCCTGGAATGGTTTGGGTGGGAAGGAACCTTAAATCCCATCCCATCCACCCCTGCCATGGCAGGGACACCTCCCACTGGCCCAGGCTGCTCCAGCCTGGCCTTGGACACTGCCAGGGATCCAGGGGCAGCCACAGCTTCTCTGGCAATTCCAGCCCAGCCCTCCTCACCCTCCCAGGGAGGAATTTCTTCCAGAATCTCACCTAAAGTCGTTCAGGGATTTTGCAGTGAACTGCTGGGATTTCGTGATGGAATGCAGTGATTTCATGATGAAATGCAGGGATTTTGGGGTGAAATGCAGGGATTTAGGGATGGGTCATGGTGATTTTGGGATGAAACACAGTGATTTCCTGATGTAATACAGTGATTTTGTGATGGACCAGTGATTTTCTGATAAAATGGAGTGAATTTGGGATGAAATGCAGGGATTTTGGGGTGAAATGCAGGAATTTTGTGATGGATCACAGTGATTTTGGGGTGAAAGTGATTTTGGGATGGAACACAGTGATTTTGGGATGGAATGCAGTGATTTTGGGATGGACTGCAGTGATTTTGGGATGGAATGCAGTGATTCTGTGATGTAATACAGTGATTTTGTGATGGAGCAGTGATTTTCTGATGAAATGCAGTGAATTTGGGATGAAATGCAGGGATTTTAGGATGAAATGCAGGGATTTGGGATGAAATGCAGGTATTTTGTGATGGATCACAGTGATTTGGGGGTGAAACACAGGGATTTTGGCATGTAGCGCAGTGATTTTGGGATGGAACACAGTGATTTCCTGATGTAATACAGTGATTTTGTGATGCAACAGTGATTTTCTGATGAAATGCAAGGATTTTGGGGTGAAATGCAGGGATTTTGGGATGAAATGCAGAGATTTTGGGACAAAATGCAGGGATTTTGGGATGAAATGCAGGGATTTTGGGATGAAATGCTGTTGTCAGACCCTCACACTGACCTGACTTCTCCCTGCCCCTGCCCTCCCACTGCTGGAGCATTTGGAGTCCAGGACGGAATGGTGGACAATGGAATATCCATCCCTTCCCCCTCCTCCTCCCCCTCTGGGCACAGCCTGGGCTCTGTCACCTCCTCAGGTGTCCCCAGCTCAGGGTTTGGAGACATCCCAGCACCTCCAAAACCCTGGATTTTGGTGGAAAATCTTTGTTTTTCCAGCAAAAGCCCCAAACTGTGCCTGACCAGGTCAGCAGAAGAGCAGTGGACAAAACCTGGAGGTTTTTGTCATCATTGCAATGAAATGTGATCCCAAATAATTGTGACCCCAAGGCTCTGCCTCCTGTGGGTGCACTGCCCTTGCCCCCGGCCCAGATTGCCCCAGGATTTGGCATTTTTACCCCAAAACTCTTCCAGACGAGTCCAGACAGCTGTGCCCATGGATATTTTCCACTTGGATTTAGAGATTTAATTTGGAAACAAACATTTGTGTGGAGTTTTTCCATCAATGGTGTGGAGTCCCTCAACAGCACCAGGCTGCTCCGGACTCCTTTTCCATCTCAAACTGCTTTTAGATTTTTCAAAAACATTCAGATTTGTGTTCAAAAATGCTCTGTAATTCCATTTAATTCAACACATCCTTGAACATTCCCAGGCTGTGTAATCAGCTGCTCGATAGGACAGGAAAATCTGGATTTCAAGGAGTTTTTGGAGTTTAAATTGTGGCGAAACGACTTAAAAAGGAATAAAAAGAAGCTGTGGTGTGACCAAGGGCAGGAGAACTTTTCCGAGGAGCACACATGGATCCCAAATCTTTGGGATTTGGATTTCCCGAGTGCTTTTCCTTTGTTCTCTCTGCAGCAGGGCCTTGTTTGAATTAAAGAGGCTCCCGGAGCCTTTCAACCCAGCAGGTGTCCAGAGGGGAGAGTTCCCTTTGAAGAATCCCAGGGATTCAAAAAAAAAAAGGGAAAAAAGGGAAGGGAAGGGCAGCAAATGGTGCCTGGTGTGGTGTGAGGGGAGCTCGGGGTCTGGGCATCCCAAGTTTTCCAGGGAAAGAGGGATTTTTGGGAAGGTTTGTGGGGTCTGGGTTAATTTTTGTGGTGTCAGAGGGGATTTTGGAGTTTGGAATGGGAGAGAGGATGGAAAAGATGGAAAAGGGAGGTGGGACACCTGGCAGGGCTGGGAAGGGAGGGGAAAAGGGAAAGAATTCCTACAAAATGGGGTTTGGTTTTGATGGAATTGTGATTTCACAGCCCTCGGTCAGCATGGGGTTGGGTTGGGGGAGATGGGAAGGGATTTTGAGATGGAACGTAATGATTTTGGGACAAAACGCAGCGATTTTGTGATGGAACACTGATTTTGGGATGAAGAACAATGATTTTGGGATGGAACGCAGGGATTTTGGGGTGAAATGCAGGGATTTTGTGATGGATCAGAGTGGTTTTGGGATGGAATACAGTGAATTTGGAATGAAATGCAGCGATTTTGGGGTGAAATGCAGCGATTTTGGGGCGAAATGCAGCAATTCTGGGGGGAAATGCAGGGATTTTGGGATGGAACACAGTGATTTTGTGATGTAATACAGGGATTTTGTGATGAAACAGTGATTTCCTGATGAAATACAGAGATTTGGGATGAAATGCAGGGATTTTGTGATGGATCACAGTGGTTTTGGGGTGGAACACAGTGATTCCCTGATGAAATGCAGTGATTTCCTGATGTAATACAGTGATTTTGTAATGGAACAGTGATTTTCTGATGAAATGCAGTGAATTTGGGATGAAATGCAGGGATTTGGGGTGAAACACAGTGATTTTGGGATGAAACAGTGATTTCCTGATGAAATGCAGGGGTTTTGTGATGGATCACAGTGATTTTGGGATGGAATGCAGTGCATTTTGGATGGAATGCAGGGAATTTGGAGTGAAATGCAGGGATTTGGGGATGAAATGCAGGGATTTCCTGATGAAGTGCAGAGATTTTGGGACGAAATGCAGTAATATTGGGGTGAAATGCAGGGATTTTGTGATGTAATACAGGGATTTTGGGCTGAATGCAGGGATTTTGGGGTGAAATGCAGAGATTTTGGGACAAAATGCAGTTGTCAGGCTCTCACACTGACCTGCCTTCTCCCCGTCCCTTCCCTCCCAACCCAAACCTCGGGCCTGGGCCGTTCTGTGCTTCCCAAGGACAGTATTTTGATATTTTCACAATCCTACCCCAAATGAACAAGGATTCAGGAATCCTTTGCAGGACACTTCCATGGATGGGGACTCCAACTGCACCAGAAAATGTTGGAAAAGCTCCCAAACCCCGCCCTGGAGTCTGTAATTGCCCAGGAACTGCGATGTCCTTTTTAATCCGGGCAAGCCATTCCTGGAAAGCAGCTTAGAGGGTTATTTGTAGCCTGTCGGTAATTAGTAGCCTGTCATTAGCTGATTAGCCCAATGCTGATTGATGGGCAGGGAACGTGGGAGCAGCTGATCCCAAAAACTGCAGGGATAACCTGGGAAAAGGGCAGGTGTGTCCTTTAGAAGGGGACAGTTGTTTTGTTATTGTATTTTAATTATTATGTTTTATTCTTATTTATATTACATTACATTGCATTGCATTGCATTACATTCCATTGCATTACATTATTTTATATTTTATTTTATTTTATTTTATTTTATTTTATTTTATTTTATTTTATTTTATTTTATTTTATTCTGTTCTATTCTATTCTCTTCTATTTTGTTCTATTCTATTCTAATTTATATTATATTATATTATATTACACATTACACATTACACATTACACATTACACATTACACATTATCTATTTTATATTATCTATTATCTATATATAATATTACATATGTATATATTACACATCATATATATGATATATAGTACATATTATATATTTTACTAATTTTTATAATTATTTCCCAGCAATTCAACACCTCCACGTCCCTGATACAGGGATAAATCTGGATAATTCTCTCATGATAAATCTGGATAATTCCATCTGCTCCCTTGGTTTATTTCTCTGTGTTTTCCCTTTTTTTTTTCTCCTACCGTTTGTTGGGCTGCGCTGAATGTGGAGCCAAACCTCTCCCTGTTGGGTTTGAAGGTGGAATTTATCCGGAATTGATCAATTCCAGAGGAACTGATAAATTCCAAAGGAGCTAAAGAATTCCAGGAGAGCTAATAAATTCAGGCTCCTCGAAAGTAAAAACCTTCAGGGCAGGAGCTGGGAAAGTTTTGGGAAAATAGGACAAAGCTGGAAGTTTGGGAGAGGATATTTCATGTAGGAAACACCTCAGGATGGAACCATGGAATGGCCTGAGTGGGAAGGACACTGAGGGATCATCAATCCCAAACCCCAAAATCCCACCCTGGGCATCCCTGAGCCACTCCTGGAGCTGTGGCAGATTTGGGGATGTCACCATTCCCTGGGGAGCCTGGGCACCCTCTGGGGGAAGAACCTTTCCCTGGTTTTAGTGGGAAAAGAGCTAAAAACCCCAATTTTGGTTTGTAAAATGATATTTTATAAAAATCCCAGAACATTTCCAAACCCACTCCTGAATGTGGCACCTCCGTGGGAAAAGTGGAGAGTGGGAAAAGAGGAGAATGGGAAAAGAGGAGAGTGGGAAAAGAGGAGAGTGGGAAAAGAGGAGAGTGGGAAAAGAGGAGAGTGGGAAAAGAGGAGTGTGAGAAAAGAGGAGAGTGGGAAAAGAGGAGAGTGGGAAAAGAGGAGAGTGGGAAAAGAGGAGAGTGGGAAAAGAGGAGAGTGGGAAAAGAGGAGGCTGGGAAAAGATGCTCCATCCACAGGTTCTCAGCGGGGAAGAGAGTTCAGGGTCTGGATTCTTGAATCCAAATCCCCTCCCTTTTCCGAGGCTCGACATTTCCTCATTCTCCATCTGGAAGGCGCCCAGAGGATGTAAAAGGTCCTTAAAGCTCTCCAGATGTTGGATCAAAGGTGCAGAGGAGCTCCCAGGTTAAAGGGCAAAAAGGGAAAGCAGATGTGGAACAGAGGTGTTAGAATCCTCGTGTGGGATCACAGGATTGGAGCCTGGGAGTAATTCCAGGGAAAAAAGGATTCCTTCGCCGTGAGATTTGGGATGTGGTGACAGCACAGCTTGCTCTGCTTGAATTCTTTGTTTTGGGAGCTGTTGGGATGACTTTGGTTTGGTTTTGGTCAGATCTGACAGTTCAGTCTCAGGAGTGGGGCTGGGTTTGCTCTCACACCCCTCAGCTTTTGCTGGCTCCTGGGAATTCCTGAATGAGAGATCCCTGAGCCCCTGAATGGGAAATCCCTGAACCCCTGAATGGGAAATCCCTGAATGAGAGGTCCCTGAGCCCCTGAATGTGAAATCCCTAAATCCCTGAATGTGAAATCCTTGAATCCCTGAATGTGAGATCCCTGAATGTGAGATTCCTGAATCCCTGAATGTGAAATCCTTGAACCCCTGTATGTGAAATCCTTGAATCCCTGAATGTGAGATCCCTGAATGTGAAACCCCTGAACTCCTGAATGTGAAATCCTTGAACCCCTGAATGTGAAACCCCTAAATGTGAAATCCCTGAATGTGAACCTGACTTCCAGTGGTTGAGCTGCCGGCCCTGAAGCAGGGGAATAAACAGGAATAAAAGGGAATAAAAGGAATAAAAGGGTCCTTTTGCTGGATCCCAGCTGCTCCTGGCATGTCTTCGCTCCTCCAGGCTGGTTCCTGGGGCTGAGGGAGGAAAAAGGAGCTGGGAGAGGAGATTTGTGCTGGGATGGGAATCCCTGCTGTTATTAGCATGGCTTGCCCAGGGCATGTGGGAGATAAGAGGATTAAGCAGGGCAGGGGAGAGAAATGGGAGGGAAAAATGAGGATATGGAGGAATCTCCAGGCTGGGCAGGGCCTGAGCCCCTGCTGGGCTTTGTGTGGGAATATCGGAGAGGGTGCAGGCCCCAGGAATTCCTTCTGTCCCCGAAATGGCAGCGCTGGATTCTCCCTGGGGCTGCAGCCTTGGGTTCTGCCTCACTCCTGCTGCGTTTGCAGCTCCTCATTCCAGGGAATCATCACGGGATCGTGGAATGGGTTGGGTGGGAAGGGACCTTAAATCCCATCCCATCCCATCCCATCCCATCCCATCCCATCCCATCCCATCCCATCCCATCCCATCCCATCCCATCCCATCCCATCCCATCCCATCCCATCCCATCCCATCCCATCCCACCCCATCCCATCCCATCCCATCCCATCCCATCCCATCCCATCCCATCCCATCCACCCCTGCCATGGCAGGGACACCTCCCACTGTCCCAGGCTGCTCCAGCCTGGCCTTGGACACTCACAGGGATCCAGGGGCAGCCACAGCTTCTCTGGCAATTCCAGCCCAGCCCTCCCCACCCTCCCAGGGAACAATTCCTAATTCCCAAGATCCCATCCATCCCTGCCCTCTGGCACTGGGAAGCCATTCCCTGTGTCCTGTCCCTCCATGCCTTGTCCCCAGTCCCTCTGCAGCTCTCCTGGAGCCCTTCAGGCCCTGCCAGGGGCTCTGGGCTCTCCCTGGAGCCTTCTCCTCCCCAGGTGAGCACCCCCAGCTCTCCCAGCCCTGAGCAGCTCCGTGGGCTCCCCTGGGCTCTCCCCGCAGCTCCACATCCGCAGGGTTCCATTGCATTTCTGTCTCCCAAACTCGGGGTTTGCTTTTTGGAGCTGCCCAGGTTCCCCCAGGAGCAGGAGCTCCCGGAGGATTTGTGCTGCACTCAGCTCTGCTCCTGATGCTCCGGAGGGATCCAGGATGGCTTAGGGTGGATGGTTTTGGTGGCAGATTGGCAGATTTATTTTGAATTCCATTTATTTAAAGATTTATTTCAATGCCCAATGGATAGCCCTTCATGGGGACAGGTTCTTCCTTGGAATATGGCGTTTTCAGAAGCTATTTCCTGCAATTTTATATATTATATAACGTAATATATAATATGCATATATTTATTAAAATAGTATAAATATTAACTATAGATTTTTATAATAGGTGTTTATTAGATATCATATTTATAATAGTGTATAATGTTATAATATATAAATTATTTCTTATAAATGTATTATATATTATACAAATATGTAATATATATACATATAAAAAGAGAAATTATTATTTATAAACATATATTATAGAAATATGCAATATATAAAAAATATTTAAAATATATAAATGAAAAGTATATAAATATATATCTATAAATATATTATATACTATATAAATATGTAATATATAAAAGATATAACAGATATAAAGATAGAAATATTTATTTATAAATATATATTATATAATTATGTAATACATAAAAGATATAAATATATTAAAAATATAAAGATATAAATAATTATTTAGAAATATATTGCATAAATATGTAATAAATAAGAATACATATAATATATAAATATATGAATATATAAAATATATAAGTATTTATAAATATATTATATAAATATAATATAAGAATAGAATAAGAATAGAATAATAAGAATAAGAATAGAATATATAAAATATATAAATATGTATATCTAGAATATGTAGAATATAGATATATATAATAATATATATAGAGATATAGATATATATATAGATATAGTTATATAGAATATAGATTATATAGAATATAAAATATAGAATATATAAAATATATAAATAAGTATTTATAAATATATGATAAAAATACATAACATATAAAAATATAAAAAATAGATAAATATATAGGTGATATTCTATCTGTGTGATTGCCCTGCTGGAGCACTCTGTGGATGAGTGGGAACTGCTCTCCTCAGCTCCTGGGCAGCAGCCACGTTCCAGCCCAGCTGTTTTTTAATTAAACACAAATCTCAAGTGCAGCTGTTCATTCCAAAGGCCCTTTTTCCCTTCCCTGCAGAACGCAGCATTTTCCACTGCTGGGGCCTGGAGCTCAGTGCAAAAAGGGAATTTTTTTATAAAATGCTGTTTTCATTCTTATCCAATTGTCGAACAAATGGAACAGCTGAAGGTGAGCTCAGTTTGGGAACTTTGTTAGCAAAGGTGAGGTGAGTTTTTTTAGGAATGGGGAGAGGATTTCTTTTATTCTTCGAAAATAGATTTAGATCTTGGTGCTTTAAAGAGGAAAATAAAAGAAAAGAAAGAAAAGAAAAGAAATGTGATTTTATGCGTTCAGCTGTGTCTCGATTTGAGGCTTTCCAAAAAGTTGAAGGCCCAGCAGTTTTGCAGGGATTGTTTTGAGGATCTGGGAGGAAATCAGGAATGGCTGTGAGAAATGTGCTGCTAAAAATCACGGCACTGACTGTTCAGGAGGACAAAATCCTGCAGTTGAACCCCAAATATTGTCCCAGGATGACCCCAAATGGCGTGAGCTGCTGCAGTGAGGGCTCCTGTTCCCTGAGGGAAGAGCAGGAATGGGTTTGGGGAGGATTTTCCTTACCATTCCCAGCACTTGTTGTGTTCCCCCAAACCGAGGGACGAAGAAGAGTTCCAGGAAGGGGAATTTTCCTCTCCCCCGTGGAACACCTGGAGCATCCCAAGGTTGTTTTCCGCAGGGAATGGATTCTCCAGGATATGTTTTCTCACTTTTCTTGCTGCTTTTCCCCAAGGCCATGCTGGCTGTGCCAGGTCTCGGCTTCCCTTGATTCCTGCTGGATCTTGGGCTGTGGAGGGAAGGTCACAGCTCATCCTTCCTCCTGGAGTGCTGTGGGGCTGGACACTGGCACAGGGTCCCTGCAGTGTCCCAGGCCAGGCTGGAGCAGCCTGGGACAGTGGGAGGTGTCCCTGCCACGGCAGGGGTGGCACTGGGTGAGATTTAAGGTCTTTCCAACCCAAATAATTTCAGGATTCTGGGATTCCTTTGCGTTGTTGCCACATTTAGGGGCAGTGTGGATGTTTGGAGATGAACATCACCTCCTGGGGTCTGTCCCTGCAGAAATGCAGCCCAAGCTGCCCCCCTTCCCCCATCCCATGGGAGCAGAGCGATGGTGGGCAGGTCAGAAAGTCCCTGGAGGTTGGTTGGACCTGGAAATCCTGAACTGGCAGGAAGAGAAATCCCACACTCTTGTCTGCTTGAAACGGGAGCTTGAAAACAAATGGGAAAAGTGTTTTTTTGGTCACTGTGAGGATCTCTGAGAGAGATGGATGCGCCAGTGCCCCTCTTTGTCCTGCCCACTGCCCAGGAATTCCAGGGACAAACGGGGTGGCATCGCCCGCATTGGTGACACCATCCCCACCCCCAGGCTCGGACAGCGACACCTCTGTGTCCTGGCACTGCTGGTTCTGGTGCTCTGTGCCGAGGAGGGCCAAGGATTCCCGGGATTTCGCAGCCCCTGACCCAGGAATTCCAGATGGAATCCTGCCTTGGGCTCCTCCCGCTGGGACACTGCCCCTGTGTAACCCAGAGCTGCCTCGGGCACTGAACCTCCCGCGGCTGAAAGGTGACAATCCCAAGGTTTTATTCCTAATGCACCAAAGCTGAGCTCTTCCCGCACTCGGAATCTCAAACTCCTTCCCCTCTCCTTTCGTGCCACGGGGAAGCTCCAGCCCCAGAGCTGTTCCTCGCTGGAATCTCAGCTCCTTAAGCCTGCAGCTCCCTATTTTTTTTTTTTTTTTTTTTTTTTCTTTTTGAAGCAGAGAGGGAGGCAGAGGATCTGCCAGAGTTTATTTGACCTAGTTAAGGGAAATATCAGCTCGCCTCAGGCAGGTAATTAATTTGTCCACACTTCCCCCTGCTCCCGGCGTGCTGCAGGTGGGGAGGAGGCTCGGCAGCCCCCGAATTCCTGCCTGGATGTGCAGCTGCCGGGCAGAGCTGACATCCAGCAGCAGGAGCTGCAGATGGTGCAGGCTGGAGGAGCAGGAGCGGCGCTGATGGAAAGCTCTCCCTGTTGCTTTGCCCTTGGCAGGAGCTGCTCCATGGCCTTCCAGAGCGCTGGCAGGGGTGGCTTCAAGGGCATTCTGGCTCCAGAGGAAGCTCCTTGAAAATTCCTTCTGTGGTGCTCACAGGAGCTTCAGTCTGGGGTGGAGATGATGGGGTTGGTCCTTGTCCCTGTCCCTATCCCTGTCCCTGTCCCTGTCCCTGTCCCTGTCCCTGTCCCTGTCCCTGTCCCCAGTTAGGACAGGTTATTTTGGGTCCCAGGATGACACCAACCCCATCCCCTGCTCCTCTCAAACTCCTGTGCTGTTCATTCCCAGCTCACAGGAGCTTCAGCCTGGGGTGAAGAGCATGGGGTTGGTCCCTGTCCTTGTCCCCAACTGGGACGGACTATTCTGAAGTGACACCAACCCCATCCCCTGCTCCTCTCAAGCTCTTTCTGTGTCACTCAGCCCCAGCTCAGTAGGAGATCACCCTGGGGTGAAGATGCTGGCCTTGGTCCCTCTTTCTGTCCCAGGTGACACCAAGGTGCCACCAAGGTGACACCAATGCCACCAGCAGCTTGTCAGACACAAATCCCTCCTCTCCCCACCCCCAGAGGTGGATGAATTTCTCTCCTGATGCCTGTCCTGCTCCAGGCTCTGCCTTTTGGCAGCTCAGAGCTGCACCTTGGGGCTGCACTTTGAGCAAAGCATCGAACGTGGTGGGCACAGGGCCAAAGTGGTGGCAGGGAGGTGACAGTCACCCTTGGTGGGCACAGGGCCAAGCTGTGGGGGCAGGGAGGTGACAGTCACCCTTGGTGGGCACAGGGCCAAGCCATGGTGGCAGGGAGGTGACAGTCACCCTTGGTTGGCACAGGGCCAAGCCGTGGTGGCAGGGAGGTGACAGTCACCCTGACAGTGACAATAAATTATTTTCAGGCTCTGCGCCAAGACCCTTGTGCAACCCAGTTGGGGGGAAAAAAGTCAAATTGTTCATATTGAAGTCTCTGTTGTAGGAAATTCTTGTTTGCCCAGACTGAAGTGGCTCTCATCACCATTTCCCTGAATTTATTCATCCCCACTCTTCCCCCAGCCCATGGGAATAGAGGAAAAAATAGTCCCTGCAGGTTTTTTTTAACCTGGAGATCTTGAACTGGCAAAAAGAGAAACCTCAAACTCCTGTCTGGTTTAAATGGTGGTGTTAAAAGAAATGGAAAAGTGTTTTGTTGGTAGCTGTGAGGACATAATTTAATGAGAAATCATTAAGAGGGATAAATAATATAAAACTGAAACTTTTGTGACCCGGCACAGCATGAAAAGCTTTTCTGTGAGGTTGTTCAGATTTTCTTTGTTCATTGTTTGTTTTCCTAAGTTTTCCTTGTTACTGATGGTGGTTGAAGGGCTTTAAAAACAAGTGAAGGGAAATGGAGATAATTTTGATAAAAAGTTAAGAAATCGATGAATCAGATGCAAGAAAAAGAGCAATTAGGACACCACACCTCCTACAGGGAGTAGCATTCCCTGGTCAGCAGTTCAAGGGCTTTGTTCCATTTGAAATTCTTGGAATTGCAGATTTTCTGCCATAAATTCTTCGGTGATCCACAATCCTGAGAGAGAGAGAGAAGAGAGAGAGAGAGAGAGAGAGAGAGAGAGAGAGAGAGAGAGAGATGGTTTGAATAAGAAAGGTCTTTAAATTCATCCAGTCCCACGTTCCAGCACCCCAGGCTGTTCCATCCAACCTGGCCTTGCTCCCTGATGATTTTCCTTGTGTTCATGTTAAGGATGTGGACCCTGGAGCTCCAGCTCCAAGTTATTCTTTATCTCACCTCCCTGGAACTTGGGGTTTTTCTTTGGGGTTTTTTTTTTTTGGTGGGGGGTTGGGTTCTTTCTGTGGGTTTTTTTTTTTTCTTTGTTTGTTTGTTTGTGGTGTTTTTGTTGGGGTTTTTTTGGTTGTTGTTTTGTTTGGGTTTTTTGTTTGGTTTGTTTTTTGGGGTTTTTTTGTTTGTTGTTTGGGTTTTTGTTTTGTTTTGTTTTGTTTTGTTTTGGCTTGGGTTTTTTTGTTTTTTTCCTCAGTGAAAAAATCATCTTAAAAGTGCAGCATCATTTTTTGAAAACGCAGAAAGAGCCGGAATAAAGAGAGTCCTTTGATTTATGTGGTAATGCCAGAGAACCTAATGGACATCAGAGGACAGGGAATATTTGTCTAATGCACCCTTGGATCGTTTCGGTGCCGATGCTGGGAAGCTCGGGGCCAGTTTTCTGGAATTTGCTGTGTTTTGGGGAAAAGCAGTGTTGCTGGAAAAGAGAGGGGGTTTGGGAGGTGTCGGGAAAGACAGGAATGGGATGTCCTGGGATTGGGAAGGGACAGGAGTTGGAGATCGGTGAGGAAGGGAGGGATGGAGGAGCAGGAGATCGGTGAGGAAGGGAGGGATGGAGGAGCTGGAGATCGGTAAGGAAGGGAGGGATGGAGGAGTTGGAAATCGGCGAGGAAGGGAGGGATGGAGGAGCAGGAGATTGGTGAGGAAGGGAGGGATGGAGAAAATGGAAATCAGTGAGGAAGGGAGGGATGGAGGAGCAGGAGATTGGTGAGGAAGGGAGGGATGGAGGAGCAGGAGATTGGTGAGGAAGGGAGGGATGGAGGAGCTGGAGATCGGTGAGGAAGGGAGGGATGGAGGAGCTGGAGATAGGTGAGGAAGGGAGGGATGGAGAAAATGGAAATCAGTGAGGAATGGAGGGATGGAGCAGCAGCAAATCCTGGGGAGCTCTGAGAGCTTTGGGGGCATTGGGCTGAATGAAGAGGTTTTTAACCCAGAACAGACTTTTCCCGGGGAGGTTCCGGCGTTCCCAACCCATCCCTGGTGGCAGCGGCAGGAGGGGAATTCCCAGCGCCTCCTCCCTCCCCAGGAATGGGAACGGGTGCTGCCGGGGCAGGCACTGCTGCTGGAGGCCCTGCGGCCTCTTCTGCAATTAATTTCCTCTCCCAAAATCTGCCCCGGGGGCCTCATCATCACTGCGTCTGCTCAGCCCCCCGGGGCGGTGGTTTTTTGGGATTGGGAGGATGCAAGAGGAGAAATTCCCCCAGTTCATTGTTATCATATCCATGTTCCTGAATTTCTCAAATTTCTGATCAGTGCTTCCCACTTCGGGTTTATCAGCAGGGCTCCCTTCCCAACACCATCCCCAACTCAGCACTGGCAGCAGGCTTAGAATGAGGGGAAAAAAGGTGAAGCAGAGCCCCAGAAATCATGGAAATAGTTTGGAAGCTGTGAGGTTTTAACCCTAAAGCAGTCTGGGATTTGGGGGTGATTATTTATTTACTTGCTGGAGTTCTATCTTGTGGGATTTAAGGATTTAGGGTCAGGTTTTCTTTGGGCTGGGGCTTCTAAGGAAAACTGAAGCTCTGCCAGAGCTCCAGGAACTCATAGAAATGGTTTGGAAGCTGTGAGGTTTTGAGCCTAAAGCAGTTTGGGATTTGGGGGTGATTATTTATTTACTTGCTGGAGTTTTATCTCGTGGGGTTTAAGGATTTAGGGTCAGGTTTTCTTTGGGCTGGTTTGGTTTTCTTTTCTCTGGGCTCCCAGAGCTCCAGGAACTGAGCTGGGCCTTTAAGGGAAGCAGCGTTGCGATATTCTGGGGAAACGCTGAGTCGGCAGCTTTCAGCTCCATCTGGAGCGGAGCGGCTCAGCCCTGGGAGTGACAGCGCTGGGATGCGATCCCTGCCGCTGGAATGCGATCCCTGCCGCTGGGATGCGATCCCTGCCGCTGGGATGCGATCCCTGCAGCTGGGATGCGATCCCTGCCGGCTGGAATGCGATCCCTGCCGGCTGGGATGCGATCCCTGCAGCTGGGATGCGATCCCTGCCGCTGGGATGCGATCCCTGCCGCTGGGATGCGATCCCTGCCGCTGGGATGCGATCCCTGCCGCTGGGATGCGATCCCTGCCGCTGGGATGCGATCCCTGCCTCTGGAATGCGATCCCTGCCGCTGGGATGCGATCCCTGCCGCTGGGATGCGATCCCTGCCGCTGGAATGCTATCCCTGCCGCTGGGATGCGATCCCTGCCGGCTGGAATGCGATCCCTGCCGGCTGGGATGCGATCCTTGCTGCTGGGATGCGATCCCTGCAGCTGGGATGCGATCCCTGCAGCTGGGATGCGATCCCTGCTGCTGGAACGCGATCCCTGCCGCTGGGATGCGATCCCTGCCGGCTGGGATGCGATCCCTGCAGCTGGGATGCGATCCCTGCCGTTGGAATGCGATCCCTGCCGGCTGGGGATCGCTCTGCCCTGCCCTGGTCCCTGGGATCCCGCGGGATTTCACCCCTGGCGGGAGGGAGCAGCCTGGGAGGGAGGAGTTACCTCGGTCAGCATGGCAGATCTGGCACTCATATCAGTGCACGGGCAGGTGTCTGCATTCCCAGGGAAACCTGGGATCATGGAATGGGAAGGAGCGGGGCTGGGATCCCACAGAGAGCAGGGATGGGAGCAGGGATGGGATCCCATATGGAGCAGGGATGGGATCCCATATGGAGCAGGGATGGGATCCAACATGGAGCAGGGATGGGATCCAACATGGAGCAGGGATGGGATCCCATATGGAGCAGGGATGGGATCCAACATGGAGCAGGGATGGGATCCCATATGGAGCAGGGATGGGATCCAACATGGAGCAGGGATGGGATCCCATACAGAGCAGGGATGGGATCCCATATGGAGCAGGGATGGGATCCCATACAGAGCAGGGATGGGATCCCATATAGAGCAGGGATGGGATCAGGGGTGGGATCCCACACAGAGCGGGCATGGGATGCCACAAGGAGCAGGGATGGGGTCCTCCATGGATCAGGGATGGGATCCCACACAGAGCAGGGATAGGATCAGGGCTGGGATCCCACATGGAGCAGGGCTGGGATCCCACACACAGCAGGGATGGGATCCCATGCAGAGCAGGGCTGGTTGCAATAACGGGTGCTCACTTTGTGCTGCACAAGCATTTCCCAGAGACACCTCGAAAAGCAGCTTTGAAGTGCAGTAAGAAAATGTTAATTAGCCTAATTAGCACGGGAAAAGAAGGCATATCATGAGTAGGACTAAGCCGAAAAACGGCTTTTAATTTTGCCCCCTGTAATTCCCGCTCTGGCCTGGAATTACCCGGGATTTTCCAGCCACCACCAACTCGTGCCAAATGGCCAACGAAGCCATCCAGAGGCAGAAATCACCGGGGAGAATCCCGGCCTTAATCCCCGAGTTTTGTCCCCTTGTGGAACGTGGATTCCATGCACCCCCGATTCGTGGCCACTCGGGAGCCTGGAAATCAGAAATTCCTGCGGCCACTCCATGGGAGCCTGGAAAAGCAGAAATTCCTGCGGCCACTCCATGGGAGCCTGGAAAAGCAGAAATTCCTGCGGCCACTCCATGAGAGCCTGGAAAAGCAGGAATTCCTGCGGCCACTCCATGGGAGCCTGGAAATCAGAAATTCCTGCGGCCACTCCATGAGAGCCTGGAAAAGCAGGAATTCCTGCGGCCACTCCATGGGAGCCTGGAAAAGCAGGAATTCCTGCGGCCACTCCATGGGAGCCTGGAAAAGCAGGAATTCCTGCGGCCACTCCATCCCCGAGCGCCGCTCGTCGCTTTTGTGGTGCCGATAACGCGGGGGAAGCCTGGGGATTATCCTTAGTGCTCGCCAGGGATGGGGAAACAACGGCAGCAAAGGAAACGGGATTAACTGCTCGCTGGAAGCGCATTAATTCTGCCAAAACAACATCAGCTCACCTCCAGCAGGTCACCCAGGGGTGAGGGAGTGGCTCTGTGACCCCGCTGCTCCTTTTTGTTAAAAGTCTTTCAGGTCTTCTGAAAACAAAAAAATTGGGATGAGCAGATACGAGTTTGCTTTTAGAACAAAAATAAGAATTTTTAAAATGTTAATTGGATTTCCAAAGCCCGCTGGTTGAATCTTGAGGTGGCAAGTGAGGGAAGAATATTTATATCCCTGCCAAAGCACTGCTCACTGGAAAATCGATAGGAATTTTCTTTCCCTGCCCTTGGGAAGAGCTGGGATTTCGGAGAGGGCTTAGCTGATGGTTTGTAAGGTCTGAGGAATTCAGAAACTCTCCACAAAAGATCAGCTTTGCTGTTCTGTGGCGTATTCAGCTTCTCTGAGAAAATCCCATCGAGACATTTCCTTCCAGCGTCATTCCATGAGCTCCCCACCAGCCCTTCTGCAGGATATTGGAGATAGGAATAAATTTTTTTTTTTTTTTAATTTTTCCTTTTTTCCAAACCCTGTGCCAGGGCAGGAGAAGATTTTCCCATGGGGTCGATGCATTTCGGGAGTGCGAACACAAAACTGCCCTGAGGTCACTGAACATCCGAGGGAAGGGAGCAGCTTTTAATCCTTTCCAGGTCTGCCAGGGCTGGATCCAGGCTGGAATTCAGAGCCTGGAGGCTCCAGTGCCACTGAGGGGCTGTTTTAGGAAGAAAAGGAGATATGGCATGGACAGAGAGGGGATCCGGGGGAGAAATCCCAGTTGGGAATAGTAAAATTGGCTTTTAGTTTGCAGTTCATGCACTGGATCAGACATAAGACATACACTTCTACGGGTATTTTATAGATGTAATTTTCTCTTTATAATATAAATTTCTATATTTATATATGGTATATTTTATACTATAAATTTATAATAATATACTGTGTTTATATATATATATAACATTAACACTACATTTCTTATTACATAAATTATATGTAAATACTGAAATTAAGTGAAAATACAGATGGATTTGTATTATACATCTATATACCTATTACATATTTGTATATCTATTATTATCTATTATAGGTTACATCTATAATGTGTAATAGATATACAAATATATAAAAATAATGTATGAGTGTAAAATGTACCTCTAGTGTGTAGTACAGGTATAAAATGTACATGTATGAATGTATATAGTTTATATATAAATAGAATTGCAGGATTAATTAAATATTAATTATATACTAAATTAATACATTATATATGATATTAATTATATATTTTATATATATTTAAAAAATAGAATTACAGGATCACTGAGGTTGGAAAAGCCCTCTGAGGTCACCAAGTCCAAGCTGTGCCCATCCCCACCTTGTCCCCAGCCCAGAGCACTCAGTGCCACCTCCAGGGATTCCTTGGGCACCTGCAGGGATGGGCACTCCAAACCTCCCTGGGCAGTGCCAAGGCCTGAGCACCCTTTCCATGGAGAAATTCCTGCTGATGTCCACCCTGACCCTCCCTGGCCCAGCCTGAGGCTGTTCCCTCTTTTCCCATCCCTCATTCCCTGCGAGCACAGCCTGATTTCCCCAATTTCCACCCAGGGATGTTTGTGGGATGAAGGCCTGGGCTGGAGCAGAGCCCAGGGCTGCTCTGCTCCCCTTCAGGCCAGGTTTCTTTGGGATCTCTCCTGCCCTATCCCATCTCCCAGCCCTGTTTCCAGCGCTATTCCCTATTTTTAGCCTGGCTGCGTTTCGGGAAGGACACGGCCTCCGGCTGGTGGAGGGAGCGGAGCTCCAAGGGCTGGACTCAAACCCCATCCCGCCTGGAAAGCACACAAAAAACAGCATAAAAAGCGCGAATTTTGCAGCCCCAGATGGTCAGCACAGGGTCCGTCCCTCCCGCGGGGAGCAGGGATTGGAATGAGGGCGAGAAAAAAGCGATTTGGATTCCTGCAATCATCACCCTCCTGTCAGCTCCGTGCTGGAGAGAACAATCAACAGCTGACTCTGATGGGACATTTCGCAGTTGCCATTGGAAACGTTCGCGGCTCCTTCCAAAATCCCCGAGTCGGGGGAAGGATGCGAACACGAGATTCCTGCACGGTTTCCAGCGCGGAATTTTTTTTTTTTTTTTTTTTTTTTTTGAGGGGTCATTTAAGGATAAAAGCAGACGATGATTGATCAGGGGCAAAGCGGCTCCATCTGCCTCGGGAATCCGACTGTTTTCCCTCCGCTTTCCCAGGTAGTTTTCCCGGTTTTAAGGAGCTGAATTCTCTCCCTAAAATAGAATTTTATCTCTGCGAGAAAGGCTGCAAACCCCCCGTGGTTTCAGCCGAGCTCCACGGCGGTGATACAGAAACATTTTTAATTGCAACCCTCTGCTCTTAACAGCCTTTTATCCACGTGCTCGGATTTTTTTCCGAATCCTTAAAAGACTCCCTTTGGATGTCTCATGGCAGAACTGACTCATCTCACCTGACACGAGCAGTGAGAAAATCCTTTTTTCCTTTGCCTCTGATCTCGGAATTCATAATTCCTCCACCGTGTTTGAAGCCTCGGTCCCCGCGGGAGGAGAGGAAAACAATCCCCGGGGTGCGGTGGGGAAGAGGAGGGCGAGGAAGGGCCTGTGGGGTCCCGGGAGGGTTTTGGGGATGCTTGAGGTGGTTTAGGGGCAGGTTTGGGGCGCAGTGTGTTTGGAATTAATCCGGTTTTCCCCTCAGAAACTCGAAGTGTGGGGGAACCACAGAGAGTTGGAGATGGAAGGGATTTTAGGGTCATTAATCCAACCCCCTCGGTGAGCAGGGACATCTTCCCCTAAATCAGTTTGGAATAAGGTTGGAACCTGGCCTGGAATTTTTCCAGGGATGGAGCAGCCACATCTTCTCTGGGCATCCTGTGCCAGCCTTTGACCATCCTAATTGCAAAAAACCCCTTTTTCCTTGGATATTTGCAGGGATGGGACATCCTGTGCTGGTATCTGACCACCCTAATTGTAAAGAACCCTTTTCTTGGGTATTTCCAGGGATAGAACATCCTATGCGAGTGTCTGACCACCCTAATTGTAAAAAAAAAACGTTTTCCTTGGGTATTTGTAGGGATGGGACATCCTGTGTGAGTGTCTGGCCACCCTAATTGTAAGAAAAACCTTTTTCTTGGGTATGTCTAGGGATGGGACATCCTGCGCCAGTATCTGAGCACTGTAGTTGTAAAAAAACCCTTTTTCCTTGGATATTCGAAGGGATGGGACATTCTCTGCCAGCCTCTGACCACCCTAATTGTAAAAAACCCCTTTTTCTTGGGTATTTCCAGGGACAGGACATTGTGCGCCAGTGTCTGACCACCCTAATTGTAAAAAAAACCCTTTTCCTTGAATTTTTCCAGGGATGGGGCAGCTACAGCTTCTCTGGGCATCCCGTGCCAGCCTTTGACCATCCTAATTGTGGAAAACCCCTTTTCCTTGGACATTTCCAGGGATGGAACATCCTGTGCCAGTTTCTGACCACCCTAATAGTAAAGAACGCTTTTCCTTGGATATTTGTGGGGATGGGACATCCTGTGCCAGTGTCTGGCCACCCTAATTGTAAAAAACCCTTTTTCCTTGGGTATTTGAAGGGATGGGACATTCTCTGCCAGCCTTTGACCATCCTAATTGTAAAAACCCCTTTTCCTTGGACATTTCCAGGGATGGGGCAACCACAGCTTCTCTGGGAAATCTGTGCCAGCCTTTGACCACCCTAATTGTAAAAATCCCTTTTTCCTTGGGTGTTTCCAGGGATGGGACATCCTGTGCCAGTGTCTGACCACCACAATTGTAAAAAACCCCTTTTTTCTTTGCATATTTCCAGGGATGGGGCAGCCACAACTTCTCTGGGCATCCTGGGCCAGGCTTTGACCATCGTAATTGTAAAAAAAACCCTTTTTCTTGAAATGTTCCAGGGATGGGGCAGCCACAGATTCTCTGGGCAACCTGAGCCAGTGTCTGACCACCCTAATCATTAAAAAAACTCCTTTTCCTTGGATATTTCTAGGGAAGGGACATCCTGTGCCAGTATCTGAGTGCCTTAATTGTAAAAAGCCCCTTTTCCATGCATATTTGCAGGGATGGGACATCCTGTGCCAGTGTCTGACCACCCGAATTGTAAAAAACCCTTTTTCTTTAATTTTCCAGGGATGGGGCAGCCACAGCTTCTCTGGGCAACCTAAGCCACTATCTGACCATGCTTAATTGTAAAAAACCCTTTTTCCTTGGACGTTTCCAGGGATGGGACATCCTCTGGCAGTATCTGACCACCCTAAGTTGTAAAAAACTCCTTTTTCCTTGGGTATTTGCAGGGATGGGACATCCTGTGCTGGCCTTTGACCACCCTAATTGTAAAAAAACCCTTTTGCTTGAATTTTTCCAAGGATGGGGCAACCACAGCTTCTCTGGGCAACCTTTGCCAGTGTCCGACCATCCTAATTGTAAAAGAACCCTTTTCCTTGGGTATTTCCAGGGATGGGACATCCTGTGGCAGTACCCGAACACCATAATTGTAAAAAAACCCTTTTTCTTGAATGTTTGAAGGGATGGGACATCCTGGGCCAGTGTCTGACCATCCTAATTGTAAAAACCCTTTTCCTCGGACATTTCCAGGGATAGGACACCCCATGGCAGTGCCTGAGCACCCTAATTGTAAAATCCTCTCCTTACACCAAAATCTCCCAAACGCTCCTGCCCTCCTCCTCCCGCAGCTGCCGCCAGACAAAATGTGCATTTGGATTTCTCTGCTCCTCCTTTACCTGATGTTTTTGCTTTGTGTTCTCTCTGCCTGAGTGCTGAAATAAACACCAAAATCCCTAAAGAACCCCCAAAATCCCCGAATATTCCTTTCCTGACAAGCCAGGGGAGTGGAGCTGGAAAGGACACTTGGTGTCCAACGAAACCCCAGGGATTCAGATTTCTTCCTAATTTATGAATTTAAAATAGAAAATACAATATTTATAAGTTAGAAAGAATTTATTTTCATATATATATAAATTGTAAAATTATTTTTATTTAATATTTAATATAATAACGAATTTTATAATTTATAAATAAAATTTTATAAATATATAATTATAAAAAATTATAAATAAATACATAAATAGCTATAAATATATAAATGTATAAATAAATATAAATGTATAACTAGATCAAATATAATTATATAATTATATAAACCCATAAATTTATAAATATTATATTTTTCTTACAAATTATTTACAAATTTGAAATAATTTATTTTTACATATACATTTGTAATAGCATATATATGATAAAATATCATACATTATATAATATATATTATATATTATATTATTTTATACATTATATATAATATATAATATACTTAATATAATGCAATATTTTATATCTTTTAAATATATTATATATTATAAATTTTTTATATATAGTATTATATATAATATATAATATACTTAATGTAATATAATATAATATAATTTATTTATTTATTTATTTATATATATATATTTATAAATTTGAAAGTTTTGGGACTTTTTTATTCCCACTGGGTGTGCTCAGCTGAATTCATCCCTGCCCTAAATTCTGATCCATTTTTCCATGGGAACATTCCAAATCCTTCTCCTGATCCCAATGTTTGCCCCTTTGGTTTGTGCCTCTTTCCGTTTATTTCAGAAGCACCTCAAATGCACTGCTGCACATAAAATAAATGTATAGAAAAATAATTAATATAGAAAGAAATATAAACGTTATCAAAATACATATAGATACAGAAATATATAGAAAGATGTACATATAAATATATAAATAATACAGATAGATGTAGATAGAAAAATAGAAAAATAGATACATATAGATATATTAATATATAAAACAATGTACATATAAATATATAAATAATAGAAATATAAGAATATAAAAATAGATACATATAGACATACAAATATATGAAAATACATAGATATAAATATATAAAGAACATAAATATCAATAAATATAAAATATTTAAATAGATACATACAGATATATAAAATACATACCTAAAATATATAAATAATATCAATAGAAATAAATATAAAATATTAAAAAAATTAAACATTTTGAAGAAAAAAATGCATTTCTGTGTGTTCTCCAGGTGGAAGCAGAGCAGAGAGGCCTCTCCAGGGCAGAATGAGGCTCTTGGAAAATGAATTTGCAGCCACTGGGCTTGGAATGAGAGTGCCAGATGCTGTTTTCCAAATATTTCATGGTTAGGAGCAGTGGAAATAAAGTTTAAAAAAAAAAAAGAGAAAACTTAAATGAAAATAATTGGAGTTACCTGCAGGGAGTGGAGTGAGGAATGCAGACCTGGCCGTGAGGCTTTTCTAGAAATAATTACTAAAGGTGAGAATGTTCAAATCTCCTTTATCCTCTCATTTCGGGGGGATCGGGGCTGGGGTGAGGAGGAGGATGAGCACAGGAGTCAGAGCTCTTGGGGAAAAACCAGGGAAGATGATCCCGAGGTGTTCATTCATTCATCCACCCTGGGTTTCTAATTAACTCCTGGCTAATGAGAGGAGGAGAGCAGTTTGTGTTCCTCACCTTGGGGGCTCCGAGGGAGGAATCCCGAGCCGTGCTGATCCCATGGGGATTAGAGTGCTCTCCTTGGAGCCAAGCCAAGGAAAACTGCACATTCCTGGGGCGGGGCAGGGCAGGCCTGGCAGGGTTTGTGTCCCGAGCTGTCCCTGGAGCTGTGGGGGATTTGGGATTGGGACTCCGGAGCTGCTGAGGAGATTTCCCACCTTTGGCACTCGGGAAAACCCCTCGGTGTTTAGAGGAAAAATGGAAAGTGTCGCTTGGTAGAACACTTCTTGTATTTGACTTCACTGAAATGCTCTGAAATTTCTTTGAAGTCCTGAATATCACAGAGGCAGTGGGATTCCTTTCCTTTCCTTTCCTTTCCTTTCCTTTCCTTTCCTTTCCTTTCCTTTCCTTTCCTTTCCTTTCCTTTCCTTTCCTTTCCTTTCCTTTCCTTTCCTTTCCTTTCCTTTCCTTTCCTTTCCTTTCCTTTCCTTTCCTTTCCTTTCCTTTCCTTTCCTTTCCTTTCCTTTCCTTTCCTTTCCTTTCCTTTCCTTTCCTTTCCTTTCCTTTCCTTTCTCCTCTCTCCTCTCTCCTCTCTCCTCTCTCCTCTCTCCTCTCTCCTCTCTCCTCTCTCCTCTCTCCTCTCTCCTCTCTCCTCTCTCCTCTCTCCTCTCTCCTCTCTCCTCTCTCCTCTCTCCTCTCTCCTCTCTCCTCTCTCCTCTCTCCTCTCTCCTCTCTCCTCTCTCCTCTCTCTCTCTCTCTCTCCTCTCTCCTCTCTCCTCTCTCCCTCTCTCCTCTCCTTTCTTTCCCCTTTCCTTTTCCCCTTTTCCCTTCCCATTTCATTAGGACAGAGGGCACTTGAGGGCTGTAAACAACAGGGACAGGATGGACCTGACAAAACTGCGAGGAGCCCAAAATTCCCCATCTCCTCTCCCGTTCTCTGAGCAGGACTGAGGACAGTGTGGCCTCCTGTGGGAGAGCAGCAGTTGAAGGATTTGCTGGCAGGGAATGGCTGAGTTTTATGGCAAACTGTGGGAATGCAGCTCCAGGGTTGGTTTGCATTGGCAGGGAGGGCAGGGAGGGTGTGCAGGGCCCAGCTGGGGGTGCCAGTCAGGCTGTGCCCCCACATCCCTGCAAGTCAGAAAACCATGGGCTATCCTGAGCAGGGATCATGGATCAAACTCCTGGCCCTGCCCAGACCCCCCAAATCCCACCCTGTTGCACCCCTGGCAGCACTGTCCAAATGCTCCTGGAGCTGTGGCAGCCTCGGGGCCGTGCCCATTCCCTGGGGAGCCTGGGCAGTGCCCAGCACCCTCTGGGGGAAGAACCTTTCCTGATCTCCAGCCTGAGCTGCCTGGCCCAGCTCCAGCCGTGCCCTGGGTGCTGTCCTGTCCCAGGGAATGCTGAGCTCCTCCAGGTTGACTGCAGCCTGTCCCTGATCCCTCTGTCCCTGATCCCTCTGTCCCTGATCCCTCTGTCACTGATCCCTCTGTCCCTGATCCCTCTGTCCCTGATCCCTCTGTCACTGATCCCTCTGTCCCTGATCCCTCGGGCTGCAATCCCTGGAATCGCTCCCTGCTGCATCCCTGGGATGGGAACACAGCTCTGTGTGTGTGAGTGAGGTCACCCCTGGAGAAAAGCCCCAAAGCTCAGCTCTGCCGTGCCTGTGACCCTTCCTGTGCCACCCCAGTCCCTTCCAGGCACTTTGCCATCCTCTGCTGGCACCACAGGATGGCCTTGGATGCCCAGAAAGAGTCAGATCCTCCAAATCCATGGCAGATTTCCTTGATGTGGTTGTGTTGCTTTTACCCTTCCCTCCTTCCCCTGTGTTCCTCTGGGGTTGTTTTGGTTTCTCTCACTTCTTTCACATTTTTTTATTTTAAATTTATTTCCTTTCCTGGTGACAGAAATTTGAATCCCGAGGCTCTGGCAGATGCAGGCTCCAGAAGGGTTCAGGTTTTCTCCCTCTGCTGCTCCAATAGATGAAAGTAAAAGGCAGGAAGGGGCGGATTAAATCTGCAGGGGTTCAGTGCTCAAAGCTGACAGCTCACTCTGCCTGAAGACTTCCACATTTCACAAGTTTCTCCTGATTTTCCAGTTTTTCCTGGCCATGGATCTGATCTCCTGCTCAGTTTTCCCACTGTCACATTGTTAAACCTGGCCCAGGGCAGCGTGGGATGAAATCTGATCCCACAAATTCTCTCCCAGCACGAGAGATGTCCCGGGGCTGTTCATCCATCCTTTCCATCCCTCCTTTCCATCCCTCCTTTCCATCCCTCCTTTCCATCCCTCCTTTCCACCCCTCCTTTCCTGCTGTCCCAGTGCCATTCCCATGTCCAGAGCTGTCCATCCATCCTTTCCTGCTATCCCAGTGCCATTCCTGCTATCCCAGAACCATTCCCGTGTCCCAGGACTGTCCATTCATCCTTTCCATCCCTCCTTTCCCACTGTCCCAGTGCCGTTCCCATGTCCTAGAGCCATTCCTGTGTCCCAGACCATTCCCGTGTCCCAGGGCTGTCCATTCATCCTTTCCATCCCTCCCTTCCTGCTATCCCAGAGTCAATCCCATGTCCCAGAGCCATTCTGGTGTCCAGGGCTGTCCATTCATCCTTTTCCAGCTTTTCCAGAGCTATTCCCGTGTCCCAGAGCTGTCCATTGCTCCTTTCCAGGTCTCCCAGTGCCATTCCTGTGTCCAGAGCTGTCCATCCCTCCTTTCCCCCTACTCCAGAGCCATTCCTGTGTCCCCAGACTGTCCATCCATCCTTTCCATCCCTCCTTTCCCTCTTTCCCAGTGCCATTCCTATGTCCCAGAGACATTCCCGTGTCCAAGGGCTGTCCAGCCCTCCTTTCCATCCCTCCATTCCCACTATCCCAGTGCCATTCCCACTATCCCAGAGCCATTCCCATGTCCCAGTGCCATTCCCATGTCCCAGTGCCATTCCTGTGTCCCAGTGCCATTCCTGTGTCCCAGTGCCATTCCCTGCCAGTCCCAGTGCCATTCCCATGTCCCAGAGCCATTCCCATGTCCCAGTGCCATTCCCGTGTCCCAGTGCCATTCCCGTGTCCCAGTGCCATTCCCATGTCCCAGTGCCATTCCCCACCAGTCCCAGTGCCATTCCCGTGTCCCAGTGCCATTCCCGTGTCCCAGTGCCATTCCCCGCCAGTCCCAGTGCCATTCCTGTGTCCCAGTGCCATTCCTGTGTCCCAGTGCCATTCCCCACCAGTCCCAGTGCCATTCCCATGTCCCAGTGCCATTCCTGTGTCCCAGTGCCATTCCTGTGTCCCAGTGCCATTCCCCACCAGTCCCAGTGCCATTCCCGTGTCCCAGTGCCATTCCCTGCCAGTCCCAGTGCCATTCCCATGTCCCAGTGCCATTCCCCGCCAGTCCCAGTGCCATTCCCATGTCCCAGTGCCATTCCCCGCCAGTCCCAGCCTCGGGATGTGGCTGGAACGATTCTCGGCTGGAACGATTCTCGGCTGGAACGATTCCCAGCTGGAATCTCCTCACGGTGCAGGGTGAGGGATTTAAGGGTTGGTTAAAGATTTGTTTCCTGCTGAAGTTTATCCTAAAGGACGAAGCAGGCTGGGGAAAGCTCAAATCCTGGATTTTTATGGGATAACATCGAGTCCCTGCTCCGGGAAGGGCAGTCGTGGCTCCCAGGAGAGACCGTGAGGTGGAACCTTCTGGAGTTGGTGGAAAGGCTCTGGGGTTGTTCTGTTCTGAGGGGGAGCAGCCAAAAGCCAGCGTTCCATGATTCCTGTGCATGGAATGAGGGCTGCCAGGAAAAAAACTAAAAATCGAAAAAACCAAAAAAGCCAAACAACAACCCCCCCAAAAAGAAACCCCAAAAATAAACCAAACAAAAAAACCAAACAAAAAACCCTCCCCAAAACCCCCAAAACCAAAAAAGCCCAAAAAGCCCAAAACCAACCAAACAAAAAACCCCAACAAAAAACAACACTCTCCCCCCCCAAAAAACCCCTGAAACCAAGAAAAACACCAAAGAAACAAACAAAAAACCCCAGGAAAACCCTCCTGCTTTTGTGTCCCAGAGTTTGGGGTTTTGTGTGTCGGGGAGGGGACACAGGGACACATTTTTGTGTCCCCCCCGAGCATCCCCAGCCTGCTGGGCTTTCCCAGGTGTTGTTTTTCCATTTTTTTTTTTTTAGAGGGGTTTCCCGCCCCACCTGTGCCTCATTCCCTGCCTAATTAACCAGCGGGCTCGTTAAGTGCCCTGCGTTAATTGAGGCTGTGAATTGACATAAACCCTGTTCCTTTCAGAGCCCAAATCTCATTTTTTCCTCCCCATCACCGTGCCCGAGCTGGGGCTGGGTGTAGCTCCCTCCTCTCATCCAGATCCATCCCTGCTCCTAAAACAAACCCTGGATCCATTTCCTCCTTTTCCACGGAGTGTTTGACAATTTTTACCGCTGTTCCTCCCTCGCTGTTGTTGTTTTTCCATCTGTCTGTCATTCTGGGTTTAATTAATGAGGATTGTTGTTGTATTTGTGCTTGTTATTCCCTCAGAAATGGGGCTTTATTCCTCCTGTTGGTTTTCCATTCAGAGCTGGCCTTTTCCAGCACAAAAAACCCTCAGTTTAAAGGGGATTTTTTGGGGTTGAGAGGAAGCACTTGCACTCAGCTTAAGCAATAATATAGGGGTTATATGTAGGAAATATAAAAGAGAATAATGTATATATATAATACATTTAAGAATAATTATTCAAATCCACATTCAACATATAATTTTCACTTAAAACAACAAAAAACCCCAGAAGAACAGCTAAACTAAACAGAAAGAAAAGAACAAAAATAGTTTGCTCTATGGGGAATATCAGCTTTATCCTTAATTTTTATTCTGCTTTTGGATGAAGTCTGGGGGAACGACCTGGGGGATGACGCTGGGTGTAGGATGAAGAGACTTGGGATGAGTTCAATCCCAGCACTGGGGTCTGGAGCTGGTTTTAAGGGGATTTTTCAGGGGAGTTTTAGGCATTCAGAGGCACAGGTGAAGGGTGCAGGGACAGATCCAAGGCATGGCAAAGGCACCTGGAGCAGGAGCTCTTGGGTTTGCACTGAACCCACAGCAGTGCTCGGAGCTTTTGGGATTTGCCCGGAGGGATCCTTGGAGCAGCTGGACCTTCCCCATGGAGCTCAGGACCCAGGGCTGGACACCTGGCCAGGGGCCATGGATCTGTCCCTGCATCCTTCCATGTGAGCTCTGAGTGCCTGGAAATCCCTCAAAATCAGATCTGCTCTCCAGGGCTGGCGTTTAACCCTTCCCAAAGCTCCTTGTCCTACACCTGGCATCATTTCCAAAATCCATCCCAAAGCTCCTTGTCCTGCACGCGGCATCATTCCCAGCTGGGGGAGGAAGGATTTGCTTGGATATTTTTCTTCTCCTTTCTCCTTTCTCCTTTCTCCTTTCTCCTTTCCCCTTTCCTTTCCTTTCCTTTCCTTTCCTTTCCTTTCCTTTCCTTTCCTTTCCTTTCCTTTCCTTTCCTTTCCTTTCCTTTCCTTTCCTTTCCTTTCCTTTCCTTTCCTTTCCTTTCCTTTCCTTTCCTTTCCTTTCCTTTCCTCTCCTCTCCTCTCCTCTCCTCTCCTCTCCTCTCCTCTCCTCTCCTCTCCTCCCCTCCCCTCCCCTCCCCTCCCCTTCCCAAACCTTCCCAAACCTTCCCTTCCCTTCCCTTTCCCCCAAAGCCCTGAGCTCAGCCCAGCTGAACCAGCCCCAACACTGAGTTGGGCTCAGCTTTTCCCGCTGCTGTCCTGGCTCCCATTCCCTGATTCCCACACTCCCTGGAATCCCAGCTCAGCATTGCAACATTCCATAAAATCCTCGGCCAAACCCAAATACTGGCAGATGTTTCAATGCTGATGGGGAAAAATCGTAGCTTGTTTTTAGGATTTGGGGTTTCTGCGTCTTCTCCCAGGTCTTCTGTGTCCTGCTCAGTCCTGAATGTTTTCCATGGTCCCTTCCCTCTCCTGGCCTTGGCTCCTGCGTGGAGGTGCTGATTTTTGGGGAATGATTGGAAATGTCATTATTTAGAAGTGAGCTGCCCCTTGCTGTTCTCCACCTTGTGGGATCACAGGAACCTGAGGTTTGGAAAAACCCTCCGAGGTCATTGAGTTCCTTTCCATCCTTTTCCTTTTCCTTTTCCTTTTCCTTTTCCTTTTCCTTTTCCTTTTCCTTTTCCTTTTCCTTTTCCTTTTCCTTTTCCTTTTCCTTTCCCTTTCCCTTTTCCTTTTCCTTTTCCTTTTCCTTTTCCTTTTCCTTTTCCTTTTCCTCCTTTCCTTTTTCTTCTTCCCTTCCCCAGGATGGACTCCCCCTCATCCTGGGCTTTATTTGGAGCATCCTTGGGCAGTGATAAAGGAGGGCAGCAGCACCTTCCCTATGTCCTGAGAAATTCATGGAATTGGGGAACTGCTGAGGAGAATGTGTCGTTCATGATCCTGATCATTCCTTCTCTATTCCTGCGTTCCAGTTGGATTTCTGGAATTCCTGCGTTCCATTTGGATTTCTGGAATTCCTGCATTCCATTTGGATTTCTGAAATTCCCGCATTCCATTTGGATTTCTGGAATTCCTGTGTTCCAGTTGGATTTCTGGAATTCCTGTGTTTCATTTGGATTTCTTGAATTCCAGCATTCCAGTTGGATTTCTTGAATTCCAGCATTCCAGTTGGATTTCTGGAATTCCTGCATTCCAGTTGAATTTTTGGAATTCCTGCGTTCCAGTTGGATTTCTGGAATTCCTGCGTTCCAGTTGGGTTTCTGGAATTCCTGCGTTCCAGCTGGGTTTCTGGAATTCCCACATTCCAGTTGGATTTCTGGAATTCCTGTGTTCCATTTGGATTTCTGGAATTTCCGCGTTCCAGTTGGATTTCTGGAATTCCTGCGTTCCAGCTGGATTTCTGGAATTCCCGCGTTCCAGTTGGGTTTCTGGAATTCCTGCGTTCCAGTTGGGTTTCTGGAATTCCTGCGTTCCAGTTGGGTTTCTGGAATTCCTGCATTCCAGCTGGATTTCTGGAATTCCCGCGTTCCAGTTGGATTTCTGGGATTCCCGCGTTCCAGTTGGGTTTCTGGAATTCCTGCGTTCCAGCTGGACTTTCAGGAGGAGCTGCAGCCCTGGCCTGGGGCTGTTTTTCCAAGCAGAGGGAATTGTGTGTTGTGGGAATTTTGCAGCTCTCCTGTTCTCCTGCCAAGCTGGATTTGCCTGTCTGTGTCCAGCTGAATTTGGAATGGGATCTGGTTCGGATCCCAGGAGTTGTGGGGTGGCTAAACTCCCCCTGAATCCGAGGTGGATCCAGAGTCTGGATTATTCCTGGTTTATTCCAGACCCTGGTTTATTCCTGGAATTTCTCGTGGGAATGTCTGACTTTCTGTCGTGGCACCAGGATGGGCACAGGAGGAACATCTGGAAAAGGAGAGGTTAAAAATTGGGAAACCAAATCCTAACCCAGATGGAGACACCGGGCAGGATTTGGGATATTGGGCAAAGGCAAGCAGGGATAGGACAGAGGGGAATGGATTGAAAGTGAAAAAGGTGGATTTAGGTTGGGAATTGGGCAGGAATTGTTCCCTGGGAGGGTGGGGAGGGCTGGGCTGGAATTGCCAGAGAAGCTGTGGCTGCCCCTGGATCCGTGGCAGTGTCCAAGGGCAGGCTGGAGCAGCCTGGGCCAGTGGGAGGTGTCCCTGGGGGTGGCACTGGATGGGATTTAAAGTCCCTTCCCACCCGAACCAGTCTGGGACTCAGATTCCTGAATCCAGGAGGAAAACCATTGCACAAAATGTACAAACTAAAGGACAGGAACCAGAATTCCCAGTGGATCCATCCCCAGCTGGATTTGCACCTGGATCCTGCTCTCCCTGGGGATTTTTGGGGCCCAAGGATCCTTGGGGGTCCCTCCCAGCTTGGGATGTTCTGGGATTCCCTGGAAATAAAACAAGTGATTCCAGGGGTGAGAAAACCAAAAGGGAAGGTTGGAATCAGTGGAATCAGAATCATTTATCCACATGGATAAATGGAATTGTCAGGAGTGCATCGGTCTGAATTGCTGGAGATTTACTGTGAAAGTTTTGGGGCTTTCTTTTCCTTCATTTCCTATAAAGGAATTCCTTTATTTCATTTTTTTTTGTGTATCTCATATTGTGTTCACTGTATTTTTACAGCAACCTCTGCAAGGTGGAGATGGGAAATAATTCCTATATTTATATTTATATTTATATTTATATTTATATTTATATTTATATTTATATTTATATTTATATTTATATTTATATCTATATCTATATCTATATCTATATCTATATCTATTTTTGTATATAGCTATATTTATAGATACAGTTATACATATATATACTTACAATAATAATTATATTTATACTTATATTTATATTCACCTATATTAATATTCAAAATCATATTCATATGTATCTTATATTTTATATTTTATATTTTATATTTTATCTTTATTTTATATTTTATATATTTATATATTTTTATCTTTATATCTTTATCTCAATCTCCTACCTGTGAACCCCCCCTTTCCATGAATAATTTATCCCATCCTGCCTGGCACTTCCTACGGATCATTCTGAATTCCTAGAAGGCTTTTGCACAAAGAGTGATAAATCCAAATGATTTAAAAAAAAGAAAAAAAAAGCCACTCAATGTCACCAGAGGAAGCCGTGTGGGAATAAGGAGTCGCTGCAGGGGGGAGGTGACAGCTGATTTTCCTCTTTTCCCTCTTTCCCTGCTCCGTTCCCTGTGGATGTGACTCCACCGTGGGTCCTGGGCCCTCCCCTGGTGTTGTCACCCCAGCGCTGTCCCCACTCCCTGCGATCCCAGCACGACTAAAGAGTGGGGTTTACAATATTTGGGTATAATTCAAATTATTGGGGTTTCAGCAGCTTCCCAGCCTCTTGTGGAGCTGTTTCTATGGAATTGGTGTGTGTCTGAGGATCCAAACCTTCTGATCCTGGTGCTGATTTTGGGGAATGATCGGCAATGTCATTATTTAGAAATGAGCTGTTCTTCACCTTGTGGGATCACAGGATCCTGAGGGTTGGAAAAACCCTCCGAGGTCATCGAGTTCCTTTCCTTTCCTTTCCTTTCCTTTCCTTTCCTTTCCTTTCCTTTCCTTTCCTTTCCTTTCCTTTCCTTTCCTTTCCTTTCCTTTCCTTTCCTTTCCTTTCCTTTCCTTTCCTTTCCTTTCCTTTCCTTTCCTTTCCTTTCCTTTCCTTTCCTTTCCTTTCCTTTCCTTTCCTTTCCTTTCCTTTCCTTTCCTTTCCTTTCCTTTCCTTCCCAAACCTTCCCAAAATGAGATTCCTACTCATTGATTCCTCCTGAAAGAGGATCAGAGGTTTTCCTATAAAACTCCAGCTGCAGAAAAATGGGAATAAAACCATTAAAGTGCAAACTTTAACGCTTTCTAGAGCAATTGGAATTTTCCCCCCATTTCTACATTAAGACATTTAAAAATATGGAATTATAATTATTTCTGGGACAGTCTGGCTGTTCAGTGACTTTGAACTTGCTGATTCCCACTTCCTTTATGGATTGGAGCACTCTTGGAAGAGGTGTGTGGATCCAGAGAGGGCAACAGAAAAATAATTCCAGCTTTTTTTATTGAATTAAATGGATTTCTCTCTGAGCTGGCACAGGGGCTGCTGATCCTGAGCATCCCCAGGGGACCCCCTGCTCCCTGTGCCTGTCCCAGATGATTCCCTGGGATATTCCTGCAGGGATTGGTGACATGTGGCAGCTCTGAATGGGAAAGTTTGGCTTTCCAGGTGGAAATGTTTGGGTGTGGAGAAGTTGGGAGCATCATTAATGAGCATCACCTCGCTAATTAAACTGATTACCCACTGTGGCCATGGAATAAATCATTCCCTGGGGCCTCCTGGCAGGGATCTCGTGGAATCATGGAATGGCCTGGCTTAGAAGGGCCTAAATTCCTGAATTTTCTGTGCTCGATTCTCCTTTGTGACTTTCCCAATGGATCCAGGTGGGGTCTCATTGACTGGAGGTGCAAAGTCTGATCCATCTGTGGCATTCCTCTGGGAATCCTGCTCCTTCCCTGGGATCCTGCAGGATCCTGCATCCCTTGGGCTCTGTTTGCTGTGGGAGACAATTCCGAGTTTCCTTCGTGCCCATCCCAACTTTGGGGTGTAGCTGCCTCTCCTTGTGAGCACCCCCCTTGGAATTCCATTTCCACACTGCTGGATTTTGACCCTGGTCCTGCTCTCTGGAAATTGGGATTTCCTCACCCACTGGGTGTGCTGAACAATGAATTCCTGTGACCATCCTGCACTTCCTCTCTCATCCCTGTGGATTTCCCTGGGAAGTTACCTTTGCTTCTGCTGCTTCCAGACGAAATATTCCCAAGATTCAATGGATTTTGAAAGGGGAAAGGAGAGGATTTGGGATTGAATTGAGGTGTGAGTGAGGGCCAGGAGGAAGGGAGGGAATTGTGAGGAGCTGAAGCCCCCAGGGTGACCCTGGGGGATGTGGAGAAGTTGGGAGTGTCATTAATGAGCATCACCTTGCTAATTAAACTGATTACCCACTGTGGCCATGGAATAAATCATTCCCTGGGGCCTCCTGGCAGGGATCTCATGGAATCATGGAATGGCCTGGCTTGGAGGGACCTAAATTCCTGGATTTTCTGCGCAAGGTGAAATTTGTGACTTTCCCAATGGATCCAGGTGGGGCCTCATTGACTGGAGGTGCAAAGTCTGATCCATCTGTGGCATTCCTCTGGGAATCCTGCGCCTTCCCTGGGATCCTGCAGGATCCTGCATCCCTTGGGCTGTGTTGTCTGTGGGAGACATTTCCGAGTTTCCTTCATGCCCATCCCAACTCTGGGGTGTAGCTGCCTCTCCTTGTGAGCACCCCCCTTGGAATTCCATCTCCACACTGGTGGATTTTGACCCTGGTCCTGCTCTCTGGAAATTCGGGATTTCCTCACCCGCTGGGTGTGCTGAAGGATGAATTCCTGTGGCCATGTGGAGAAGTTGGAATCCTGCTCCTTCCCTGGGATCCTGCTGGATCCTGGACCCTTGGGCTCTGTTTGCTGTGGGAGACATTTCCGAGTTTCCTTCGTGCCCATCCCAATTTTGGGGTGGGCAGGAAGGAATTTTTCTCTCTCCCGGGGACAGGGATGTTGGGAGTTGCCCCTTTGGAATTCCATCTCCACACAGGTGGATTTTAACCCCGTTCCTGCTCTCTGGAAATTCGGGATTTCCTCCCCCACTGGGTGTGCTGAAGGATGAATTCCCCTGACCATTTCCCCTCTCATCCCTGGTGGATTTCCCTGGGGAATTTCCCTCCTTTCTAAAAAGCTGATGGATTTTTGGAGCAACCCCACTTCATTCTGGGACTGGGGGTGGCTCAGCCCTGGGATCATCCTGCCCCCCCTGTGTGGGGATGGCATTTGGGATCCTGGTGGGACAAACATCATTCCCATCCTTTGGATAAGGACTAGAATATGCTCTGGGTGTAAAAATCACGTTTTTTTAATCCATGTACATCTTCAGGAACAACAACAACCAATTCATTCCCTGCAAACACACAGGGCTGGGAGGTCTCCCTTCTCCTCCTCCTCACTGCTCCCAAATTTCCCTGGATTTTCCTCTCCAGCCCCTCAGAATCTCTCAGCCCCCAGGAATTTATTCCTCCCTCCCAGCATCCCCAAGGGGATGGCCAGGATTGATCCCAAATCCCTTTCCTTCTCCTTCTGAAGATGCTGAGCTGCCATTAAGACTTTTTTTTTTTAAATTTTATTTCCCTTAATCTCATTCTGTATCACAATGTGATTTCCCTTTATAAGATAATTGACATGAACCATGTCCTGCACAGAGCCCAGTTCAGAAATTCAGTGGTTTTGTGGCTTCATTTCTTTATTTCTTTGCTGTATTTCTTCATTTCTTTATTTCTTTTAGCAAAGATTTGCTGCGTTTGTTGTTTTTTTATGCCTGGGTTTGAATGATTAAACAAATGGAAGAGGGTCTGTGCTGTTTGGTGAGAGGAGGAGGTTTAAAAATCTTTAAAAATGTTCCTTTAGCACCTTAAAATAGAAATATTTTGAGAGCAGTGTGGATTGTGTTCTGCTTCCAGCTGGATCCTTTTCTCCTAATTGAGAAAAGGAGGTGGAGGTTTCTAATATTCTCAAATATTAATAATTAAGCAACAAAAATGAAAGAGATTTAAAGGATTTAAAAAGATTTCAAGTTCTTCAAGGTCAGGTTGGATGGAGCAGCCTGGGACAGGGGAAGGGGTGGGATGAGATGGAATTTTTAAGGTCCTTTCCCTGACCCCAAAGCCACCTGAGAAGTGAGAATTTCAAAGCTTCAGTCCTGCCGTGGAGTCTGGCGCTCCCGGGGTTGGCACCTGAGTCATTCTGCAGCCCTGGAATGACTCTGAGGATAAATCAATTTCCTCTGATTTCCCAGAAACGCTCTGCCAGCAGAGCTGCAGGGATGGGGAGTGCCCTGCCGGCAGCAGAAAGGCTCCTTTGGGTCTGCTCTGCTCCCTTTAGGTCTGTTCTTGTCCTTTTAGGTCTCCTCTGGTCGCTTTTGGTCTTCTCAGGTCTTTTTCTTGGTGTGTTCAGGTCCCTTTAGGTTTGTTCAGGTCCTTTTTGGTCTTTTCAGGTATTTTTTGGTGTGTTCAGGTCTTTTTTATGGTGTGTTCAAGTCCCTTTTCAGTGTGTTCAGGTCCCTTTTTGGTCTGTTCAAGTCCTTTTAGGTATTTTCTGGTCCTGTTTTTGGTCTTTTCAGGTCCCTTTTGCCCTGTTCTGGTCCCTTAAGGTCTGTCCAGATCTCTTTTGGTCTTTTCAGGTCCCCTTAGGTCTGTTCTTGTCTCTTTAGGTTTGTTCAGGTCCCTTTTGGTCTTTTCAGGTCTTTTTTTCAGTGTGCTCGGGTCCTTTTTGGTGTGTTCAGGTCTTTTTTTTGGTGTGTTCAGGTCCTTTTTGGTGTGTTCTGATCCCTTTAGGTCTGTTCTTGTCTCTTTTGGTCTTTCAGGTCTTTTTTTCGGTGTGTTCAAGTCCCTTTAGGTATTTTCTGGTCCTTTTTTGGTCTTTTCAGATCCGTTTTGCTCTGTTCTGATCCCTTTTTGGTGTGTTCTGATCCCTTTAGGTCTGTTCTTGTCCCTTTAGGTTTCCTCAGGTGCCTTTAGGTCTGTTCTGGTCCCTTTTGGCCTTTTCAGGCCTTTTTTTTTTGGTGTGTTCAGGTCCTTTTCAGTGTGTTCAGGTATTTTTTGGTGTGTTCTGATCCCTTTTGGTCTGTCCAGATCCCTTTATGTATTCTCAGGTCCCTTTTGGTGTGTTCAGGTCCCTTTGAATCTTTTCTGGCCCCTTTTGGTCTTCTTAGGTCCCCTTAGGTCTGCTCAGGTCCCTTTTGGTCTTTTCAGATCCCTTTTGCTCTGTTCTCCTCCCTTTTTGGTCTTTTCAGGTCCCTTTGGGTCTGTTCTGGTCCCTTTTGGTCTTTCAGGTCTTTTTTTGGTGTGTTCACGTCCCTTTTTGCTGTGTTCAAGTCCTTTTAGGTATTTTCTTGTCCTTTTTTTGGTCTTTTCAGATCCCTTTTGCTCTGTCCTGGTCCCTTTTTGGTGTGTTCTGATCCCTTTAGGTCTGTTCTTGTCCCTTTAGGTTTGTTCAGATCCCTTTAGGTCTTTCAGGTCTTTTCTTTGCTGTGTTCAAGTCCCTTTAGATATTTTCTGCTCCTTTTTTTGTCTTTTCAGATCCCTTTTGCTCTGTCCAGATCCCTTTAGGTCTGTTCTCGTCCCTTTAGGTTTGTTCAGGTCCCTTTTGGTGTTTTCAGGTCTTTTTTTTTGGTGTGTTCAGGTCCTTTTCAGTGTGTTCAGGTATTTTTTGGTGTGTACAGGTCCCTTTAGGTATTTTCTGGTCCTTTTTTTGGTCTTTTCAGGTCCCTTTAGGTCTGCTTGGGTCCCTTTGGGTATTTTCTGGCCCTTTTAGGTATTTTCTGGCCCTTTTAGGTATTTTCTGGCCCTTTTAGGTCTGTCCAGATCCCTTTAGGTCTTTTCCAGCACCTTTTGGTCTTTTCAGGTCCCTTTAGGTCTGCTCAGGTCCCTTTGGGTATTTTCAGATCCTTTTAGGTCTGTTCTGGTCCCTTTAGGCATTTTCTGGCCTCTTTAGGTATTTTCTAGTCCCTTTAGGTATTTTCTGGCCCCTTTGGGTATTTTCAGAATCCTTTAGGTCTGCTCAGGTCCCTTTGGGTGTTTTCTGGCCCTTTTGAGTATTTTCTGGCCCCTTCAGGTCTCTTCCGGCCCTTTTAGGTATTTTCAGATCCCTTTGGGTATTTGCCGTCCCCTTTAGGTCTGTTCAGGTCCCTTTGTGTATTTTCAGATCCTTTTAGGTCTTTTCTGGCCCCTTTAGGTTTTTTCTGCCCCTTTTTTCCGTCCCAGGGTGGTGCTGGATGCTCAGGGCCAAGCAGGGCTGCTGCTGCTGATTTTCCTTGGGTTGGGAACTTGTAAAAGGAGTTAAATTCAGGAAAATGTGTACAAATCATCAGAGGGGAAAGAGTAAAACCACTGAGAAAACCCTGCTGCGAACAGGGGAGGGGATAAATCCCAAAAATAACCCAAATCCTGAGTTTCTGAGGCTGGGCCACAGCACAAACATGAAGGAAACCTCAGAAAGGGCAAAAATCTGCTGGAACTCCCCACTTGGAGCAGTGGGGCCTGAATTTGTGCTTTTATTCTCAGTTTTTGGGGGATTCAGTCCCAAATTCCCATTTTATTTCTGACATCAGCCCGGGATCCTCAGGGTTGATTTTTTCCCGTCCAGCTGAAGGTTTTCACTTTGATTTTCCCACTTTTTTATTTCCCCCTCCTCCTCCCGTGTCTTCAGGCTGTAGAAGTTGTCTCAGGAGGTAATTGAATTGGGGAAATTGGTGAAAAATGGGGAAAGCAAACTGAAATAACGCAGGTGTGCCCAGGTGAAATGAACTCTGCTGTGAATTCCTCAGAGGAACTCCAGCTGAAGAAATAAATAGAATAATTAAAGTAGAATAAATAAATGGATAAATTTATTCTATAAATGGGGTTTGCAATGCTTGAAACTCTTGTGGGAGATCGGTGAGTGGAGCTGGGTCTGCTTTGAGGTGCTGCATCATCCAGGGCTTCTCCAAAGATTTAGGGAGTGAAATTTGGGGGAATTTTGGATTTTTTGGTATCGTGGTGGCAGGAAGGAGGAATCTGAGTGAGAGCTGTTTTCAGGGAATACTTGTCGGGAATACTTGTCAATATTGGGGTGATTGTGAAAAAGGATTTTCACCTGAGGATGTGCAGGGTTAGAAAGTTAAGGATATCAAAATAATCATGGAGTCCTGGGATGGTTTGGGATGGGAGGGACCTTAAATCCCATTTAGTTCCACCCCAGGGACACCTCCCACTGGCCCAGGCTGCTCCAGCCTGGCCTTGGACACTCACAGGGATCCAGGGGCAGCCACAGCTTCTCTGGCAATTCCAGCCCAGCCCTCCCCACCCTCCCAGGGAACAATTCCTAATTCCCAAGATCCCATCCATCCCTGCCCTCTGGCACTGGGAAGCCATTCCCTGTGTCCTGTCCCTCCATCCCTTGTCCCCAATCCCTCTCCAGCTCTCCTGGAGCCCTTCAGGCCCTGCCAGGGGCTCTGGGCTCTCCCTGGAGCCTTCTCTTCTCCAGCTGAACATTCCCAGTTTTCTCAGCCAGTTCCAAGGGCAGAGTGGAGCCTTCTTTCCCTTTTCCCTCCCTTTTTCCCTCCCTTTTCCTCTCCCTTTTCCTTTCCTTTCCCCTCCCTTTCCCTCTCCCTTTCCACTCCACTTTCCTCTCCCTTTCCCCTCCATTTTCCTCTCCCTTTTCACTCCCTTTTCCCCTTCCTTTTCATCGTCCTCTTCCTCTCCATTTTCCCTCCCTTTTTCCCTCCCTTTTCGTCTTCCTTTTCCTCTTTCTTTCCTCTCCCTTTTCCCTCCCTTTTCCCTCCTTTTTCCTCTTTCTTTCCTCTCTCTTTTCCTCTTCCTTTTTCCCTCCCTTTTCCCTTCCTTTCCCCCCCCTCCTCTCCCTTTTTCTCTCTCTTTTCCTATTTCTTTTCCTCTTCCTTTCCCCTCCCTTTTCCTCTCCCTTTTCCCTCATATTCCCTCTCACTTTTCCCCTCTCTTTTCCTCTCCTTTCCCCTCCCTCCCCTCAGCTCCAGGCACCTCCAGCCCAACCCTCCCATCCCTGGCCCTAAAAGTGTTAAAACACAGGAGGAAGATTTTTCTTTTCCTTTCACTCTCCACTGGAAGTTTGGGAAGCATGTGCCTCCATTTCCATATAAAGTGGCCATTGATGGCAAGAAAAAGAGCTTTTCTTTCCCTCCTGGCACTGAGGCTTTGTCCAGGGAATTCTGTGAATGTGTTTGTGTGTGTGAGGGGGTGTAGGAACAGGCAGGAATTTATTCGGAATCCATGCGATTTTTTCCCCGTCCGTCTTTTTTTCCACTCTCTGGAATTATCTGAAATGTCCCTGAATTTTCTGGGGTGTCTGAGCTGTTTTTTCTCACCCTCTGGAACTATCAGTGAAATTTTTCTGAATTTCCTGAGGTGTCTGAGCTGTTTTTTCCCACCCACTGGAATTAGTGAAATTTCCCTGAATTTTCTGGGTTATCTGAGCTATTTTTTCCACCCTCTGGAATTATCAGTGAAATTTCCCTGAATTTTCTGAGGTGTTTGAGCTGTTTTTTCTCACCCTCTGGGATTATCAGTGAAGTTTTTCTGAATTTCCTGAGGTGTCTGAGCAGTTTTTTCCCACCTGTTGGAATTATCAGTGACATTTCCCTGGATTTTCTGAGGAGTCTGAGGTTTTTTTTCCCACCCACTGGAATAAGCAAAATTTCCCTTGATTTTCTGAGGTGTCTGAGCTGTTTTTTCCACCCTCTGGAATTATCAGTGAAATTTCCCTGCATTTTCGGAGGAGTCTGAGCTGATGGGACACAGAGATGGGAAGGAGATCAAATTCCTCCCTGCTGCCCTATGGAATAACCCCAAATCCTCTCCCAGTTTCCCTGAGTTTTGTTCCCACGTTTTCCTCGGGAATGTCGATAATTCCAGTGGTTTGCGCCGTTCCCTCCCTTGAATTGGAATAATTGGAATAATCCCAGGAATTGTGGTTGTCACCTATTGGTGTCGAAGTGGGACACAAATTGTGGGGAATTGAAACTTCCCTGAGGAAACAGCGGAAATCCAGGGTGGGAATTTTGTGGAATTCCAAGGGCAGGTGACCTCAGGTGAGATGTTTCCCTGACTCTGTAGCCAAGAGCTGTTCCTTATTAAAAAATTATAAATATCTGGATAAAATATGAATTTCTGTGAGGAAGGAGCAGAGGTCCAGGGTGGGAACTTTGTGTGACTCCAGGGTGACAGAATTTTGTGATTTTGTGTAATTCCAAGGACAGGTGAGCACAGGTGAGATGTTTCCCCCAACTCTGCAGAAAAAAGCTGCTTCTTATTAAAAAAATATAAATATCTGGATAAAATATGAATTTCTGTGAGGAAGGAGCAGAGATCCACAGTGAGGAAACCTTGTGTGACTCCAGGATGAGGGAATTTTGTGATTTTGTGTAATTCCAAGGGCAGGTGAGCACAGGTGAGATGCTCCCCCTGATTCTGCCGTCAAGAGCTGTTTTTAATTAAAAAATTATAAGTATCTGGATAAAATATAAATTTCTCTGATAAAGGAGCAGACGTTCAGGGTGGGAACTTTGTGTGACTTCAGGATGAGGGAACTTTGTATAATTCCAGGTTGAGGGAACTTTGTGGTTTTGTGTAACTCCAAGGACAGGTGAGCACAGGTGAGATGCTCCCCCTGATTCTGCAGCAAAGAGACATTTCTTATTAAAAAATGATTAATATCTGGATAAAATATGAATTTCTGTGAGGAAGGAGTAGAGGTCCAGGGTGGGAACTTTCTGTGACTTCAGGACGAGGGAATTTTGTGTAACTCGCGGGTGAGGGAATTTTGTGATTTTGTGTAACTGCAAGGACAGGTGAGCACAGGTGAGATGTTCCCCCCGACTCTGCAGAGAAAAGCTGCTTCTTATTTAAAAAATATAAATATCTGGATCAAATATAAATTTCTGTGAGGAAAGAAAAGAGATCCAGGATGAGGGAATTTTGTGTAACTCTGGCATGAGACAATTTTGTGATTTTGTGTAATTCCAAGGACAGGTGAGCACAGGTGAGATGCTTCCCCCAACTCTGCAGCCAAGAGCTGTTTCTTATTAAAAAATGTAAATATCTGGATAAAATATTAATTTCTGTGAGGAAGGAACAGAGATCCAGGATGAGGGAATTGTTTGTAACTCGGGGATGAGAGAATTTTGTGATTTTGTGTAATTCCAAGGACAGGTGAGCACAGGTGAGATGTTTCCCCCAAGTCTGCAGTAAAAAAGCTGCTTCTTATAAAAAAAATATAAATATCTGGATAAAATATGAATTTCTGTGAGGAAGGAGCAGAGATCCACAGTGAGGGAATTTTGTGTGACTCCAGGATGAGGGAATTTTGTGATTTTGTGTAATTCCAAGGGCAGGTGAGCACAGGTGAGATGCTCCCCCTGATTCTGCAGCCAAGAGCTGTTTTTAATTAAAAAATTATAAGTATCTGGATAAAATATAAATTTCTCTGATAAAGGAGCAGACGTTCAGGGTGGGAACTTTGTGTGACTTCAGGATGAGGGAACTTTGTATAATTCCAGGTTGAGGGAACTTTGTGGTTTTGTGTAACTCCAAGGACAGGTGAGCACAGGTGAGATGCTCCCCCTGATTCTGCAGCAAAGAGACATTTCTTATTAAAAAATTATTAATATCTGGATAAAATATGAATTTCTGTGAGGAAGGAGTAGAGGTCCAGGGTGGGAACTTTCTGTGACTTCAGGACGAGGGAATTTTGTGTAACTCGCGGGTGAGGGAATTTTGTGATTTTGTGGAATTCCAAGGACAAGTGAGCCCTGGTGAGATGCTCCCCCTGATTCTGCAGCCAAGAGCTGTTTCTTATTAAAAAATATAAATATAGAAAATTATCAATTTATACAAATATAACATTAAAATAAGCAGCAAAGAGCTGTTCCTTATTTTAAAAAAGGATAAATATCAGTCTAAAATCAATGTCTCTGGAATTTCCGAGCCCTGCCTGCCTGAGGGGACTCCCCCACTCCTGCTCCTTCCCATGACATTCCCCGGGGGTTTTCCTCCTTGCTGGGAAGGCAATGCACAGAAAGCAGATTTTTTTGGGGAAGAAAGAGGATATTTCAGGGAAAGAACCACAATTGCCCATCCCTGGATTCGCCCCTGCCTGTCCCTCCCCACCCTCTCACTCCTGGAGACTTCAGCCTCACCTGCTCCTTGTTTTCCGTGGGATTTTTGTCTCCTTCCCTGGAAAATTCCTGGGGATGCTTCTGGCTGTCCTGGAGGGGAAATCCTGGGGTTTAATGGAAGCTTTGCAGCCAAAATGGGATTAAGTTGGAGTATTTTTATTTGGAGTATTTTTTTAGCAGGAATGAAACCTTTGGCTGGGTAAAGCCAAGAATTTCTTATCCTGGCGATATCAGCAAATTCGGGTGATTATCCCCAAAACTCTGAAGCTCAGGAATTGTTTTATTTCCAGTCAGTGTTGAGAAATATCAGTTAAATCCTGAATCCCTGAGCCATTCCCTCATTTCCACAAACTGCTGAGCTCTTCCTGAGTTTTTAAAGCATTCCTGGGTGGAATAATCCAGGAGCGTTCACAGTTCCCTGCTCTCCTCGGGGCTCTGGGCGTGGCAGTGTCGGGTTTGTTTGGTTAATTAACCCAATAATGGAATAATTAACATTGGAAAAAACCCTCAGTGTCACTAAATCCTCCTGCAAATCCTGGTTCCATCCCAGGGGATGCCTGGGAATTGTGAGCAGGAGTTTGTGTGCACTTGGCTTTGCAAAATCTCATTTTTTAAACTCATTTTGGGGGCTGTGAGCAACAGAGCCCCGTGTGGCTGCCAGCCTTGGACCTCGATGTCCCAAAAACTCATTTTCTGGCTGAAGTGGGGGGAAAAAAAGCACATTTGAGCCAAAAATATTCCCCTGCTCCTCCCAGCAGCTCTGTGGGTTATGGGAGGGATCAGGGAAGGGGCAGAATTTGACTTCAAGGCCCCAAAATAAGAGTGGCTTTAAACAAGTCTGCGATGCTGGAGAGTTTCTTTTCTTCCTTTTATTCTTTTATTCCTTTTATTCTTTTATTCCTTTTATCATTTTATTCCCAGGTAATTTTTCCCATTTTTTGGGTTGTCTTGGGAGGTTTCTTGCCATGATCCATGTCTGGCCAGGCTGACAGCACTGCAAAACCCCAAAATATTCGGGGAAAAGGAAAATTAACTCTGAACAGGCCACGCAACAGGGCTGGGTCCAAATATCGAGCGAGTGGGTGCCGAGCCTCTAATAACCAACCCGGGATAGCAACAGAACGTGCCTGGGCTGTTTTCCCGGGAAAAGGGGATATTTTGGAAGGGTTTGAGGCCAGTAATTGTGGGCTGAGTGGCTGTAAACAGCCCGGCTCTAATTGAGGGTGTGGGGTCAGGGTATTTAATTGCTGTCTGCTGCTCGGAATAGAAACCTCGGCAGTGCTGTTGGATTGCTCAGCGTCTCCTTAGGGAAAAAAATTCCCATTCCAAGGAATTGTGTGGGTCTGGGATGTGCAGGGCCAGGGAAAGAGTGGTGGCCCCATCCAGAGGGATGGAAATTAAAATTCTAAACAAAGAGCAGTTCTGATGCCTGACGGGCTCACCTAAAACAGAGGCCAGACAAGGTTAGGAGAATAAAAAGCAGATTGATTTATTGAAGGCCTTCAGGTGCATTTTGGGCAGACAGAGCCTATTCCAGAGGCTGCACCCAAAATGGACAGCGAGTCACGAGTTTTTCATATTTTATAAGTTCTGTCCATTAACATATTGAGGTTTAATCCTCCAATTACACCTTCAGGTGATGATGTTAATTACTCCAATCTTGCTCCCCCCCATTCACTGTTGGTTACATATTTTGGGGCTCTGAGGCAACAAAGTGTCCTTGGATCTCAAGGTTTAGTATTTTTTTGTCTAAAGATGCTGAGAAATGGAGCTTTAGCACTTTATATGGAGTCCAGAGTTCTACAGTAAAATTACAGATACACCAAAAACACAGAAGCTGAATCCTTGGCATCAGTTCTGCTCCTACTGGAAGATGAGGTTGGGATTTGGGGAAAATGAGGGAATGTGGTCCATCCTCTCCTCTATCACTCAGTGCTTCCTCAGGGTGCAATTCCCACAGTCCTGGCATGGTTTGGGGTTGGAAGGGAGAGTAAAACTCTACTGTGTCTAACACCCCTGGCTGGAAGTGTCCAACCTGCTTGGATTCTGGGAAATCACAGTGATTTCCTCCTGGGACCAAGGAACAAAAGTGCTCTTCATCCATGGGGGAAATCCGGCCTTCCTTAATAGCTGGGAGTTTTTCATTAATAGCTGGGAATTTTTCATTAATAGCTGGGAGTTTCTCATTAATACCTGGGAATTCTTCCTTGTTTGTTCCCATTTGGATGTGGAATTCTGTTCGCTGCAAGAGTCTGGGGTGGATTTGCTTAACCCTAAATATCTCAAACCCAAAGCCGTCCCCATTCCCTGCTGGACAGAAGGAGAGGGATCCTTTCCCTCTGGACACTTCCACTCCTCCAGGTTGCTCCCCACCCCGTCCAACCCACAATTCCCATGGATTTTCTGGAATTGTGCCATGGAAGTCCAAGCAAAGTTCCTGTTTTCCTACAGAGAGTCCAAGCAGGAATTTAAAGGGAAAACCAAGCCTTGAGCCTGCTCGTGGTGCTGGGTTTTGTCATTTGATTGCTCTCCCGGAGGCTCCCAGAGGATGATTTGATGTCCTTTGGAAAGGCAGCGCAGTTTATTCCCGACCTGGAAATGAAATCCAAACCAAAGGGCAGCAGGAGGTGTCCTGTGCTCCTCCCTCTGCCTGCCAGCCTGATTTTGGTGGCCCCTTCTCCACCTTCCTGTCACCTTCCGAGCCAGAAATCTGCTTTAGGGGATAAGTTTAGGGTTTTGGGGGATAGATTTAGGATGTAGGGGCTCTCCTGAATTTCAGTGTTCACTCAGAGCCCCCTTAAGCTGTGAGGTGTCGGAAAAATGAAAAATCTGTGGGAGAATGAATTCCTGGAGCCCCCGTGGTGCACAGAAGGTACAACCATGACTCAGGAGCAGAGAATTCCTGGTCAGGGATGCAGGAAAGGAAAACTTTTGCCAGAAAACACACAACGAATGCTGATGAGACTCTCCAGGATTCAGCTGCAATTTAATTTTCCTGCTCTCCAAGGAAGTGCTGCTCCCACATACCCTGGAATAAGCCAGGCCTTGGAGAGGAAGCTTTTTCCTTGTTTAACAAACACCCAGAAACTGCAAAAACCTCCACAGCTCCAGCGTGGAGACTTGAAAAACACAAACCAGAGAAAGAAAAGTTTTCCAGCTGAGGAATAATTTGGTTTTCCCATATTCTCGCTGTGTTTGGGAATGATCTCAGCCCTCCCTTCCTGTTTTGGAAGACCAAACTTTGGGGACCAAAATTTGGAATTTTGGGGACCAAACGCCCAAGAGGGTGGGGAAGAGAGAGCAGGGAATGTGGTGATGCTTGTGTGACACTGGGTGGTGGTGGCTGAGCATCACTGTCACCAGGGAAGGCTCCTGGGGCAGCAGCAGGACAGGGACATGGGGCAGGAATAGGACGTGGACATGGACATGGACATGGAGCAGGAATAGGACATGGACATGGAGCAGGACATGGAACAGGACATGGACATGGAGCAGGACATAGAGTAGGAATAGGACATTGACATGGAGCCAGACGTGGAGCAGGAGCAGAATGTGGAGCAGGACATGGAGCAGGAACAGGGTAGGGAGCAGAAATAGGACATAGAACAGGAATAGAACATGGAGCAGGAATAGGACATGGAACTGGACATAGAGCAGGAGCAGGACATGGATCAGGAGCAGAATGTGGCGCAGGAATAGGACATGGAGAAGGAATAGGTCATGGAACAGGACATGGAGAAGGAGCAGGAAATGGAGCAGAACATGGAGCAGGATGTGGAGCAGGACATGGACATGGAGCAGGACATGAAGCAGGACATGGAATAGGACATGGAACAGGACATGGAGCAGGGGCAGGACATGGAGCTGGAGCAGGACATGGACATGGAGCAGGACATGAAGCAGGACATGGACATTGAGCAGGAATAAGACATGGACATAGAGTAGGACCAGGACATGGAATAAGAGCAGGACATGGAGCAGGATATGGACATGGAGCAGGACATGGTGCAGGATATGGACATGGACATGGACATGGACATGGACATGGACATGGACATGGACATGGAGCAGAAACAGGACAGGGAGCAGAAATATGACATGGAACAAGAATAGGACATGGAGCAGGACATGGAGCAGGAGCAAGACATGGACATGGAGCAGGACAGGGAGCAGGTGCAGGACAGGGTCCAGGACATGCAGCAGGAGCAGGATGTGGAGCAGGAGCATTTCCAAAACCTTGGAAGGCCTTTAGGACAATGCTCCTTCAGTCTGTGTGAGAAAAATAAGCCTAGAAAGTAAAATTCCAGGTTGGAATGGGATGGGGAAGGGGCTGGGTGTTCCCTGCTCCAAATCATTCCTGTTCTCCCCGAATATTGGCAATATCTCTTGGAGGGGTTGCTGCTCTGCAGCAGCATTTTTAAGGTCTGTCTGAAATGTAAATGTGGCCAGGTTGGATGCTCTTCCATGTGGGAAAAAGTACATTTTTTGTATTTTTTTCCTAAGAAAATGTCAGGTAAGTGCCTTAGAGATGGTGTTGGGATAGTCATAAGGAGAGCAAAGGAGGCAATTCCCAAGCCCCAAGGTTTTCTCACTCTTCTCCAGGTGCCTGAAATGTAAACGTGGCCAGGTTGGATGCTCTTCTGGGTGGGAAAAAGTGCATTTTTTGTACTTTTTCCTAGGAAAATGTTGGATAAATGACTCAGAGGTGGTGTTTTAATTGTCAGGGTTAGCAGAGCAAAGGAGGCAATTCCAATAATCCCAATATTTTTTCCTCTGCTCCAGGTACTTGAAGTGCAAATGTGGCCAGGTTGGATGTCCTTCCAGGTGGCAAAAAGTTCAATTTTTGTGTTTTTTCCCTAGGAAAATGTCAGATAAGTGCCTTAGAGATGGTGTTGGGATAGTCATAAGGAGAGCAAAAGAGGCAATTCCCAAGCCCCAAGGTTTTCTCACTCTTCTCCAGGTGCCTGAAATGTAAATGTGGCCAGGTTGGATGCTCTTCCAGGTGGGAAAAAGTTCAATTCTTGTGTTTTTTCCCTAGGAAAATGTCAGATAAGTGCCTTAGAGATGGTGTTTTCATTGTCAGGGTTAGTAGAGCAGAGGAGGCAATCCCAACATTTTCTCCTCTGCTCCAGGTACTTGAAGTGCAAATGTGGGCAGGTTGGATGTCCTTCCAGGTGGCAAAAAGTACATTTTTTGTAAATTTTTTCTTAGGAAAATGTCAGGTAAGTGGCTTAGAGATGATCTCTTTTTGTCAGGATAGACTTCAGTAGAGCAAAGGAGGCAATTCCAATAATCCCACGGTTTTTTCCTCTGCTCCAGGTACCTGAAATGTAAATGTGGCCAGGTTGGATGCTCTTCCAGGTGGGAAAAAGTACTGTTTTTGTATATTTTTCCTACAGAAAATGTCAGATAAGTGGCTTAGGAATGGTATTTTAAATGTCAGGGTAGACTTTAGAGCAAAATGAGGCAATTCCCAGTCCCAAGGTTTTCTCCTCTGCTCCTTCTACTCCTACAAATCCACATGGAAGAGCAAGCAGGAGGAAAACAAGAAAAACATGGATTGTGGTGTCCCAAAAGCAGCCTGGATTTTGGGAATGAGGAGCCTGAACTCCACCTTTTATCCCTGATAAAGTCTTAAAAAAAAAAACATTCTGCAAACCCAGGGATGCCCTGGAGAGGGGAATTCAACAGGGTTAAAGTTTAGAAATTTTCATGTTTTGGGTTTGTTGTTTTTGGGTTCTTTTCCACTTGAAAAAAGGAATTAATTTTCCCTCATTTCATGGTCTAAAAGTTCCAGGCCTCCTGGAAAATCCGGAGGTGCTGGAGGGTGACCCAGCCCATCTGTCCCAACTGCGATCCCAGAGGGAAAGGATCCCTCTCCTTTTGTCCGCCAGGGAACGGGGACGGCTTTGGGTTTGAGGCATTTGGGGTCAAGCAAATCCACCCCAAACTCTTGCAGCGAACAGAATTCCACATCCAAATGGGAAAAAAAAACCCAAGGAAAAATTCCCAGCTCTCAACGAGGACCAGATTCCCCCATGGATGAAGAGCACTTTTGTTCCTTGGTCCTGGGAGGAAATCACCACGATTTCCCAGAATCCAAACCTTCGCAGTGTGGAGAGGGAATGATGCTGTGTGGGCTGCTGCACTCCTGGAAAACACCTGGAAAAATCCAACCCACTGAGGTTTTTAGCTTCGATTTTTCCCTGCTTGCTGTGGGTTCGCTCCTGGTTCCTCAGCTCGCGGTTATGGGGGCGGGGCTGCATTTCCTACCTGAGCTCACGGAGAAAATCAGAGATTTAGGGAATTTTGGGTGATGAAGTAGACTTTGGGAGCATCTCGGGGGGCACAGAGCAAATCGTGGCCCTGACTGAATTTTCCCCCTGGTTCTCTGGTGCCTTTTCCACTCCCCTTTTGTACCCCCCAGGTGTGCTGTTCCCATTTTTATTCCCATTTTTTTCCCATTCCCATTTTCTTGGCTCTTCTTTGGAATGTTTGGCTCTTCAGAGCGGTCCCACCTCACATTTGGGGGGTTTTGTTCAATCCCAGCCTCTTTTTGTCTCAAAGTTCATGACATCCTTGTCCTTGTCCCAGCCTTGGACTGGGCCCTTCAATCCCATGGAGATCCCTTGGATTCTGCTGATATTTGTTCTGCTTAAAACGCAGATTTTCAGTCTCAATTTTTGATATTTATCCCCTTTTCCTTCATTAATAGGAAGCTTTTAGCCTAAAATAAGATTTTTGTTTCTTACGATTTTGCCACTTCTGCCTCTTTCCAACCTGAGGCTCTCAACCTCTGTTCAGGGTACAATAATTGATGGGACTGGGAAACAGCAAAATTTCAGGCAAAATTGCAGAATTTAACTCCATTTTTTTCCCCAACCAGCAGAGTTAAATCAGGACAAAATTTGGTTTAGTTTATTATGCTAATTAGACTTGGAATTATTTTCCTTGGAAGGCTGTGCTGTAGAAACTCCCGAGTGCTCAGGATTCAAACTCCTTTTATTTTTTTGTCCAAGAGGAGCTTAAATCAGCTTTTTTAGGTTCAGTGAATTGCCTGCGTCTGGAATCCCAGCAGTGGAATGGACCAGACTCCAAAATTCCTCCTCCATTGCTCTTTCCCTGTTTTTCCAACACACTCACGTTGCTGCTTCATAAATGAAAATATTTGTTGCTCAGTTAGGAATTACTGTCTGGAGCCTTGGCCTTTCATCCCCGTGGGTGGCCCAGAAATTCCTTCTCATCCTCAGCAACTTCCCAGATCTCCTCCTCCAGGAACAAAGGAGGCAATTCCCAAGTCCCAAGGTTTTCTCACTCTGCTCCTCAAATGTAAACGTGGCCCTGTTGGATGTTCTTCCAGGTGGGAAAAAGTGCATTTTTAAAATTTTTCTCTAGGAAAATGTCAGATAAGTGACTCAGGGATGGTGTTTTAATTGTCAGGGTTAGTAGAGCAAAGGAGGCAATTCCAACATTTTCTCCTCTGCTCCAGGTACTTGAAATGTAAATGTGGCCAGGTTGGATGTCCTTCCAGGTGGCAAAAAGTACATTTTTTGTATGTTTTTTCTTAGGAAAATGTCAGATAAGTGACTTAGAGATCTTTTTTTTGTCAGGTGTGCCATGGGAAATGAAGGGATTTCTGTGGGGTTCAGCCACTGAAATCCCATTCTTGGCAGCATTCCTGAAGGATGGGGCTGGATTTCCCTGGATCCTTGGGGAATATCCTCTAACCCTCATGGGAAGGGTTCTGGGCAGGTTCTCCAAGCACCAGCAGCTGGATTTGTGGAGAATCAGGCGAATTCCGGGGCAGAAATTCCTCATGTAATGTTTCAGATGAATGGGAAGGGTTCTGGGCAGGTTCTCCAGGCACCAGGGCTGGATTTGTTGGGAATCATGCGAATTCTGGGGCAGAAATTTCTCATGGAATATTTCAAATGAATGGGAAGGGTTCTGGGCAGGTTCTCCGAGCACCAGGGCTGGATTTGTTGGGAATCAGGTGAATTCCAGGACAGAAATTCCTCACAGAATATTTCAAATGAAGGGGAAGGGTTCTGGGCAGATTCTCCAAGCACCAGGGCAGGATTTGTTGGGAATCATGCGAATTCTGGGGCAGAAATTCCTCAAGGAATGTTTCAATTGAGTTCAGGGAATGCTGAAATTTGTAGGATTGCTCCAGGATTTCTTCCCCTCAGCCCTGCAGATCCCAATCCCAGCGTGGCCCTCCTTGTGGCACATCTGCCTCTTCCCTCCAGATGTTTCTAGCTGGAAAACCTCCGCTGTGCTGGGAATCTGTTCCCGCCTGGAATCTCTGCTCGTTGACATCCCAGGTGTTAATTAACCGTGCAAACACTAATGAATTTTTGGTTTGGCTGTTCCAGTCAATCCCTGCCCCCAGTTTTCCTCCCTGACATATTCCCATCCCAGGCCCTGACCTGAGCAGTTTCTCCTCAGAACAAAATTCCTCTTTTCCTCCGAGAGGGATTTTCAGTGCCCCCCATGCCTGGAGCTTCCCTCTCCTGCTTTTTCCGTGCTCCTCCCGAGCGCCAGGAGGGCTGGGAGGGATTTTTGGGATGCTGGAGCACAGATGGCTCCTCGGAGCCGCTCACCCCGGGCCTGGTGGCTGCTGCTGCTGCCCATCTGCTCCCCTTTGTCCTGCCCGGAATTGTTTCTGAGGGTGCCAGGGACCAGCCCGGCCTGACCTTCCAGCCTGGACTTGGGACTTTGGAACTAATTCCCCCAAACCCAGCCTGGATTTGGGATTTTGGACCCAATTCCCCAGACCCAGTGTGGGATTTGGGACCCAATTCCCCAAACCCAGCCTGGGATACCGGATTCTGGACTGAATTCCCCAAATTCAGCGTGGGATTTGGGATTCTGAACTGAATTCCCCAAATTCAGTGTGGGATTTGGGATTCTGGACCCAATTCCCCAAATCCAGCCTGGGATTTGCAATTCTGGACCCAATTCCCCAAATCCAGCCTGGGATTTGGGATTCTGGACCCAATTCCCCAAATCCAACCTGGGATTTGGGATTTTGGACCCAATTCTGCAAATCCAGCCTGGGATTTGCAATTCTGGACCCAATTTCCCAAATTCAGTGTGGGATTTGCCCCTCCTGGAGGTGTTCCCAAAGCACCATGGCTGCTGCTCATCTGCTCCCCTTTGTCCTGCCCTGAACTGCACTTCCGAGGGATGCCAGGGACCAGCCCAGCCTGACCTGCCAGCCTGGATTTGGGATTCTGGAGCCAATTCTGCAAATCCCAATTCTGCAAATTCTGGACTGAATTCCCCAAACCCAGCCTGGATTTGGGATCCTGGATTCAATTCCCCAAATTCAGTGTGGGATTTACTCCTCCTGGAGGTGTTTCCAAAGCACCCCACCCTGGTGGCTGCTGCTCGTCGTTTGTCCTTCCCAGAATTGCACTTCCTGAGGGATGCCAGGGACCAGCCCAGCCTGACCTTCCAGAATTCTGGGTTTGGGATTCTGGACCCAATTCCCCAAATCCAGCCTGGACTTGGGATTCTGGACCCAATTCTGCAAATCCAGTGTGGGATTTGGGATTCTGGACCCCATTCCCCAAATCCAACCTGGGTTTTGGGATTCTGGACCCAATTCCCCAAATCCAGCCTGGGATTTGGGATTCTGGACTTAATTTCCCAAATCCAGCCTGGATTTGGGATTCTGGACCCAATTCTGCAAATCCAGTGTGGGATTTGGGATTCTGGACCCAATTCCCCAAATTCAGTGTGAGATCTGGGATTCTGGACTGAATTCCTCAAATCCAGCCTGGGATTTGCCCCTCCTGGAGGTGTTCCCAAAGCACCCCACCCTGGTGGCTGCTGCTCATCTGCTCCCCTTTGTCCTTTCAGGATTAGCACTTCCTGAGGGATGCCAATTCTCCAAACCCAATTCTCTGCCAATTCTTGGACCCAGTTCTCCAAACCCAGCCTGGATTTGGGATTCTGGACCCAATTCTGCAAATCCAGTGTGGGATTTGGGATTCTGGACCCAATTCTTGAATTTATGTGGGATTTGCCACTCCTGGAGGTGTTCCCAAGTCACCCCACCCCTTGTGCAGCTGTCCAACTGCTCCCCTTTGTCCTTTTGGGATTAGCACTTCTGAGGGATGCCAAGGACCAGCCCAGCCTGACCTTCCAGCCTGGAGTTGGGATTCTGGACCCAATTCCCCAAACCCAGCCTGGAGTTGGGATTCTGGACCCAATTCCCCAAATCCAGCCTGGAGTTGGGATTCTGGACCCAATTCCCCAAATCCAGCCTGGAGTTGGGATTCTGGACCCAATTCCCCAAATCCAGCCTGGGATTTGGGATTCTGGATTCAGTTCCCCAAACCCAGCCTGGGAGTTGGGATCCTGGACCCAATTCCCCAAACCCAGCCTGGGAGTTGGGATCCTGGACCCAATTCCCCAAACCCAGCCTGGGAGTTGGGATTCTGGACCCAATTCCCCAAACCCAGCCTGGGAGTTGGGATCCTGGACCCAATTCCCCAAACCCAGCCTGGGAGTTGGGATTCTGGACCCAATTCCCCAAACCCAGCCTGGGATTTGGGATTCTGGACCCAATTCCCCAAACCCAGCCTGGGAGTTGGGATCCTGGACCCAATTCCCCAAACCCAGCCTGGGAGTTGGGATTCTGGATTCAATTCCCCAAACCCAGCCCGGGATTTGGGATCCTGGACCCAATTCCCCAAATCCAGCCTGGGATTTACCCTCTTGGAAGTGTTCCTGAGCCGCCCCAGTCCCTCATGCTGCTGCTCATCTGCTCCCCTTATCCATCAGGAATTCCAGGCTTGAAAAATGACCAAAAAATCAATTTCTTCGGAATTCTCACTCCATTTCTAACTCAGATGCTGCTGGGGTTATTTTTCCATCAGGAATTCCAGGCTGGAAAAATGATGAAAAATTGGATTTTTCTGGATTTCTTCCTCCATATGTAACTCAGGTGCTGCTGGTATTATTTATCCATCAGGAATTCCAGGCTGGAAAAATGACAAAAAAAATTGATTTCTTTGGAATTCTCCCTCCACATGTAACTCAGGTTATGCTGGGGTTATTTATCCTTCAGGAATTAGGGATGCCCAGCAGAATCATGGAATACCTGGGAGCAAACACCTGAAAACTCTCTGAAACATCCATATTTTTTGCCATTTTTCCAGGCTGGAAAAATTACCAAAAATTGGATTTTTCTGGATTTCTCCCTCCATATCCAACTCAGGTGCTGCTGGGGTTATTTTTCCATCAGGAATTAGGGCAGAATCTTTCAATATCTGGTAACAAGCACCTGAAAAACCTTTGAAATGTACATTTTTTGATCATTTTTCTGAGCTGGAAAAATGACCAAAAAATGGATTTTTCACTCCATGTCTAACCCAGGTGCTGCTGGGGTTATTTATCCATCAGGAACTCCGGGCTGGACAAATGACCAAAACTTGGATTTTTCTGGATTTCTCCCTCCATGTCCAACTCAGGTGATGCTGGGGTTATTATCCTGACAATTTTTCCATCAGGAATGGCTGCCCTGGAGCTCCAGGCAGGACTCCAGGCCCAGGATTTGGGATGCTCAGGTTTTCCCGTGCCTGTCTCACGCTCCCTGCGTGGCCCTGGCTTCCATCTGCCAGCCCCAGCTGCTCCGAGCAGCTCAGGTCCATATGGGGGCAGGGAAAAATGATCTTTTTGGACATGGATCCGCTTGGAAAATCACCTCCTCTCCTGCTTTATGGGCAGAAATCCAGAAGAAATCTGGATTTTAGTCTTTATAACAGTTTTACTCTTCGTTGCCACTCTGCTCTTGCTTTTATGGGGTAAAAAGCAGGGATAAAATTAGTGGGGACGGCAGGAGGTTGGAATATATCTACAGAAATGAATGAATCCCGATTTTTGTCGTTGAGGTGCCTTTTTGTTGGGAGCAGCCCCTCGAGGAGCTGCTCTTTCCCAGCTCCAGGAAATTCCTTGGGGAATTGTCCTCTCCAGCCCCATCAGCTCTTGGGGCTGGAGAGGAAAATTGTCACACGAGGGACAACGGGGCAGGCTCTGCACTTTTCCCTTTGCTTCTTTCCCCACAAATTCCCTCCCATCCTGGATTCCGGATCCTGCCAGAACGTTCCCTGCCTGCCGTGCCAAGAAATATTTGATTTTTGGTTTTTTAAACCCATCTCCTCCAGGTTCTCTGGTGAGATTTGCTCCCTGCCCTTCCTGGAACACTGCTGTACCTCCATGGATAACTTTTCGCGGTGCCCAAAGCTGGAATTTGGTGTTGTTTTCCCGAATTTCACCCTAAACCCCTCCCACGCGGCACTTTAGCTAACGAGAGGCTATTTTGGATCCCATCCTAATTCCTTGATTGGAATTAGCTCTGATCCGCTTGGCGCTAATGAGGGAACAGAGCCAGGGGGGCCGGGATTGTGCAGGTTGGGTGAGCAGAACAGCCCTGGCTGGGAGATCTCAGCCTCCCGAAATAATTCCCGAATTTTCCAGGGTTGGGATCATCCCAGCAGGGCCCTGAACCCCAAATCCTCCACTCGGCAAAGCTTTTCTGTTGTCCCAAATTCCAAACCCTGGGGTTTTCAGGAATGGGAATGAAATGGTTTGATCATGGAATATTTTAATCATGGAATAGTTTGATTATGGAATAGTTTGATCATGGAATGTTTTAATCATGGAATATTTTAATCATGGAATAGTTTGATTATGGAATAGTTTGATCATGGAATGTTTTAATCGTGGAATATTTTAATCATGGAATATTTTAATACTGGGATATATTGATCATGGAATATTCTAATCATGGAATATTTTAATCATGGAATAGTTTGATTATGGAATATTTTAATCATGAAGTATTTTAATGCTGGAATATGTTGATCATGGAATATTTTAACAATGGAATATTTTCAAATGGAATATTTTAATCATGGAATATTTTAATACTGGGATGTATTGATCATGTAATATTTTAATCATGGAATATTTTAATCATGGAATATTTTAATAGTGGGTTGTATTGATCATGTAGTATTCTAATACTGGAATATTTTAATCATGGAATAGTTTAATCATGGAATAGTTTAATCATGGAATAGTTTAATCATGGAATAGTTTGATCATGGAATATTTTAACAAAGGAATATTTTAATACTGGAATATTTTAATGATGGAATATTTTAATTATGGAATATATTGATAATGGAATATTTTGACACTTGCTGTGGGTGTAGGTGGCAGAGGCAGGACCTAGCCATGGATTAATTAACCCTTTCCCAGTAAGCCCTTTCCCAGTGCTGTTGGAAAGGCATTTTTGATGATTGAAGGATTTATTTCTTGTTTAGGATTTTATTTCACTCTCGCACTCCATCTGCGTTTTGTGGTGCACCTTCTTCAATTCAGAGTTTGGCCAAATAAACCAATTTCTTAATGAATTTTCTGCTGCTGGAACAAGACTCTGAGAATATCTCTGCTGACTTCTTTTCCTTATGGAATCATGGAATGGTTTGGGTTGGAAGAGACTTAAAAGTCTTTATTATTTGGGTTTATTTGGGCTCCCACTATCCCAGGCTGCTCCAAGCTCCATCCAGCCTGGCCTTGGACACTTCCAGGTGTGGGATTTCCATGTTTTTTTTGGCTTTCCGTATTTTAAAATTTATTTTAAGGCACCCCCTGCCTGAATTTCTGCAGAATTGTGAGAATTTTCTCGTGAACATCAATTCGCTTTTCTTCCACAATCCCCACATTGGAAGCTTTCAAAGCCGAAAAGGACAAAACTCTCCCAAGGAGTTAAAACAAAAGATGGAATTGTAAACTCACCAACATTAAAAGTTAAGCCAAGGTTATAATTTTAGGATTTCTCCCTGGTGATGGCCGTGCTCAGGGAGGCATTTCAGCTGCTTTTTTGGGGTTCCCTGAAGGGAATCTGTGGGTCCTGCTTGGATCCTGGGGGGCTGCAGATCCCTGTTGGATCCACCCTTGTCCTGACAGTGGGAAAGGCGGGACTGGAAAATGCTGATATTTATTTCAGGAATTAACAGCATTAATTAGTGCTCTTTTAATTTTATTTTTAATCAGTGCTTTCCCTGCCAAGCCTTTGGATCCAGCTGATTTTAATCCCTGCTTCAGCCGTTCAGGGGCGAAGGGTGATGCTCTTCCCTTGGAAGTCTGCTTTGGATGAAAATACTGAAATTTGGCAATTTTCCAATGCTCTCCCCTCTCCCAGGACTTTCCTCCTCCTCTGTCGCTGTCAGATATTTTGTCCATCACCCAAATGAATGTGGGATCCCATCTGAGCTTCTTTTTCTCCACTTGAAAACCTCAGGAAATCATTCCCAGAAGATCTCAGGAAATCATTCCTGAGGTTCAGCTCCCTGAGTTACCCAAGCTCATGCTGTGGATAAAACAAGCAGAGGGATCAGCCCCGGTGGCTGTGGGGTCCTGAGAACCTCCAACCCCAAGTGGAAATCAGCTGGAGGCCAGAGGGGCAATGAGAGAAGGAGGAGGAAGAGAAAAACAGGAAAAAGAGGGAGAATGGGAGAAGGGAATTGTCCTGCTCTGGGCTGGGGCGGCCTCACCTCGGGGGCAGTTTTGGGTTCCTCAAAGTGAGAAGGTTCTAAAGCTGTTGGAGAGTGTCCAAATGAGGGACACGAGGATGGGGAGGGGTCTGCAGGAGCTGAGGGCACAGCAGAGCAGAGAGCTCCAGAATCTCCTGAGGGCAGCTCTGATCTCTGCTCTGGGACAGGGACAGCACCCAGGGCACGGCTGGAGCTGGGCCAGGGCAGGTCAGGCTGGAGATCAGGAAAGGTTCTTCCCCAGAGGGTGCTGGGCACTGCCCAGGCTCCCCAGGGAATGGGCACGGCCCTGAGGCTGCCACAGCTCCAGGAGCATTTGGACAGCACTGCCAGGGGTGCCCAGGGTGGGATTTGGGGGGTCTGGGCAGGGCCAGGGGCTGGATCCATGATCCTTGGGGGTCCTTCAGCTCAGGACATTCCATGAGAGATGTCCCCTCCCCACACAAACAGCTCCTGCTGTCCCCAGAGCTCCTAGGGACACCTCTCCCCATGTCCCTCCTTTCCCCAAAGCCCTTCCCGGTGTTTCCCAGCCTGGCCCTGGCTCTGGGTGGCTCTGGGGTCACCTGGGTGGGCCAGGCTGGCTCAGGTGGCATTGGCCATTCCATCAGCTCCTTTCCATGGTGGGCACAGCGGGATTTCCTCCCTGAGGAGAAGGATTTCCCTCCACCAGCACAAGGCCTGGGCCCTGTGGAAGGAATTCATCGCTCAGTGAACACCTGATCCACCCCAGAGTTACCATTGTGCTTTTTTTTCCTGAAGGACTCCATTCTTCCCTTCCTTTTCCTCTTTTTTTTATTATTTAAACGAGTAACTTGCACACAGAAAAAAACCCCAAATCATCTGAGTTTCAGCTGTGCCTCAAATGAAGTCAGTTAGCGGCCGCACCTCGTGAACTTCCCCTCTCGCTCACCACATCCTGGGGGGGTTTTCTGTGGCCCAGCTCAGCCAAAACCCTTCTGGCAGGAGGTAAATTTAGCCAAGCGCCCACTCGTGATGAAAGGCGTGGGCAGGAGCAGCCGCCCCGGGGGCGTCAAAACTTCTAATTATAGCAGGGCAGCTTCCTGTGCTCCCCCTCCTCACGTCACGGTGTAAAAAACGCTTTTTGTTGGGTGTCTTTCCCGAAACGGGAGCTGGGGTTGTGTGAGCAGTGTCACAATCGCCTCCCGGTCCCTCTGTCCCCGTGGGAATCGCTCCAAGGGGGATCAGGTGACGATGGCGGCCTTTGCTTGGCTTTGTGGGGTGGGGAAGGTGAGCACCGCAGGGATTTTCTGCAAAAATCTCGAGGAGGCCCTTGAGAAGTTCAGTTTGCCTCCCGTGGGGTGGGGAGCTCGAAGAGGTGAAAGTGCTCTGGGAGGAGTAGAAGTTTAATCACAGAATTTCCAAACCTTGTTGAATTCGGCCTTACAAAGGTGGCAGTTGTGGCCTGGCCGCCCTTGGGTGGTTTTTGTTGTGTTTTTGTGGGTTTGGTGTTTTTAGGGGAAGTGAAAGGTGCCAGAGGAGAGTCCTGGGGTGTTGTGTGCCCAGTGGGGTCACCAGGGCTGGTCTGGCTCCTGGAGGGGAGGGGACGAGCTCGGGGGAGGTGACACCAGGGCTTCATCTCCTCCATGGGATGGGATTTGTCTGCTGGGGGCTTGGGATGAGCTCAGTGGGATCATGGATGGGATGGGACGGAATTTATGGGATTTTCCTGCTGAAGGCCCAGGATGAGCTCAGTAGGATCAAGGATTGGATGGGATGGAATTTGTGGGATTTCTCTGCTGAGGGCCTGAGATGAGCTCAGTGGGATCATGGATTGAATAGGATAGGATTTATAGGATTCTCCTGCTGAGGGTCTGGGATGGACTCAGTGGGATCAAGGATTGGATGGGATGAGATTTATGGGATTTCTCTGCCGAAGGCCTGGGATGAGCTCAGTTGGGCAGAGCACAGTGCTGATAATGCCAAAACTGGGGGTTTTATGCCAAAATTTGGGGTTTAATGTCAAAATTGGGTGTTTAATGTCAAAATTGAGGCTTTAATCTGTGGATGGGCCATTCACTCCAGAGCTGATGATCCCTGTGGGTCCCTTCCAATCCAGAACATTCCATAAAATCCCTTGTGTAGGGCCAGGCTGGCGGCAAACAGAATTCCCATTACGGAGAGTGCTAAAAAGGCAATTTTGGGGATGCTGCTCCCCATCCCTCCCGAGGTGAGCACAGCACTCCAGGGCTGTGTCCCACACCCATCCCAGCTCGGGGTCAGGGACCCCTTTCCTGTCCCAGTTCGAGATTGGATTCTACATTTGGGAAAAGCCAGAGCTCCATGGGGCACGAAAAGAGCAGAGATTTGGGCCTTTCCCAAAACCGCACCAGTGAAAAACACCCCAAAGCACGTGCCGGCTGATTTTGTCCCTGCTGTCACAGCAGGAGCGAGAGATAACGAGATTATCCCATGATAAATGGAGGCTTTTGGAGGAGAATTCATGCCGTGGCAGGCAGGGAACAGCTCTGGCTGAGAAATCAGAACGGTACCGTGGTGTTCCCTGAGATAAAACTCCCGCCTGTCCGGGCCCTGTGATTTGTCCTGTGATTTATCCCGTTGTTTTTGGGGCCTGGTGTTGGTGGATATGGCCCAGGGTGGTGATGGATGGCTCCCAGGACCTTTCTGCTGGTTTGTTTTGGGGTTTTCAATGGGTTTTATTGCCTTTTGTTGTGGTTATCAGCCCCGTGCTGGCTCTGAGGGTCACAAGGAGGGAGGGCAGAGATGTCATGGGAATAATTCTGGAATAACTCTCGGAAAATAACTTTTTTTATTTCCTAGAAAGGGGTGACATAAAGCTCCTGCTGGGTGACAGCAGAGGGACATTGATCAGGATTGGGATTATTTCAGAAGTTCTTTCTGATGGGTCCGTCCCCCCATGTTCTCCTCATGTGGAGTCCAAATCCTGAGATTTGGGGTTTCTATGAGACTTTACCACCAGGGAGTGAAGGGGATGTGGTGGAAAAAGCCCCAAAAATCCAACCTGGTGGAATTTAATGGATCTTTGATGGATCCATCCCCCATGTTTTCCTCACGTGGAGTCAAAATCCTGGGATTTGGGGTTTCTACAAGACTTCACCACCAGGGAGTGAAGGGGATTTGGTGAGAAAAACCCCAAAATCCAACCTGCTGAAGTCACTTGGGGCTAGCAGGGGAGACACAGCAAGGATCTGCCCTCAGTCTCAGTTTAAGGTAAAGCAGGAAAATAAATACATCTTCCCCCAGAACATCCCTTCCCCCCAGAATATCCTTTTTTCTCTCAGAATATCTGTTTTCCCCCCAGAATATCCCTTTTCCACCCAGAATATTCCTTTTTCCCCCAGAATATGTTGGGATGAGTGGAGGGATTTTCATGGAAATGCTGAGCAAGTCCATTCTTGGGCTGGGTATGGGGAAATTGGAATGAGTGCGGTGTTCCCATAGCCAGGAATAGCAGTATAGGGCATTTTCTTTCTCAGAGGAAGAAAAAAAATTTAACCCCCCCCCAAAAAACCAAAACAAACACACACACCAAAAAAAACCCCCCGAAAACAAACAAAAAAACCCCCAAAATCAACAGTAACAACAAAAACAAAGCCACCAGAAAACAAACAAAAAACAAACAAGTGAAAAACCAAAATTAAACAAAAATAAAAATGAAAATGAAAAATAAAAATTAAAAATAAGAATGCAAATAAAAATTATATATATTTATGTAATCATATATTTATATATAATATATATTATATATATACATATATAATACATATATATACACATATATATACATATATACATATACATTTCTATTTCTATTTCTATTTCTATTTCTATTTTTATTTAGATTTTTATTTAGATTTTTATTTAGATTTTTATTTATTTATTTATTTATATATATATTTTTATATATATCTGTATGGGACCAGAGCTCTAGGAATTAATATTGTGCCTTTCTGCTCCTCCACTGCTGTGCCCAAAGCATTCCATGAAATCCATGGAATCATGGTAATTCCTACAAACCAGCCCAGAGCCAGTCCATATTTCTGCCCTGCTCCTGCAATGACATTATTTTGGTGCTTTTTTCCTGCTCTTTTGGTGGATCAGTAAAAGCTGGAGCTGTGTGGAGGAAGCTCTAGAGATGGAATTCCAGAGGTGCTGTCCTGGGAGGTCCCCAGGACCCCAGGTGTCCCTAAAGGTTCTTTTGGAGCATGAACACCCATGGGAGGTGCTCCAGCAGCTGAATTCCTGGAATGGCTCTGTTCCTTGGAGAGCATTTTCTGTTCCTTGGAGAGCATTTTCTGTTCCTTGGAGAGCATTTTCTGTTCCTTGGAGAGCATTTCCATCCCAGCTGATCCCTGGGGACAGAGAACTTGGGCTGGGTTTGGGCAGTGGAGCCACCATGATCTGCAGGACCGTGTGGATCCTGTTTTCCCAGATCCTGTTCTCCTACAGGACCCCTTTCCCTGGGACAGCTGGGATCGAATCCTGCGTCTGATGATCTTGGAGGTCTTTTTCACCCTAAAATTCCACAGTTTTGTGGTGTGGAGGTTCCTGTGGGTGCTGCTGCCAACAGCTCCTGACACCTTCGATCTGTTGTTCAACAGCACTTTGCGTTTTCCTGGAACGTTTGGGTGGATTTCCCTAAATCCAGGGGAATCTTGATGGTGTTTTTAGGGAAATCTTGATGGTTTTTCTCTGCTTTGGAAGCCGAGGTGGGGAAGGATTGCTCAGGATGAGTTTTCCACACCCCAAAGTGAGGGATCCTCCTCTGCAGCAGGGACTGGGAAAGATTCCCCTCTCCCCCTCCCCGATGGAATAAAATCAGGGCTGGAATGATGTCTTCCCTTTTCCCTGGCTTAGCCTGAGATAATTTCTGGGAACAAACATCTCCGTGCCATGGGAATGACCTCATTTCCAGAAAATGTGGATTGTGCGATTCCGACGCCACTTGGTGCTGCTGCTCCCGGGCTGAGGTGCCAAACCTTGGAGGCAGCCAAAATTTTGGATATTGATGCCACTCCTGGGTGTGCAGAAGGCTTGGAATTCTGTTTTCCATTGGAATTCTGTTTTCCATTGGAATTCTGTTTTCCATTGGAATTGTGTTTTGGAATCCTTGGGATTCTGTTTTGGAATCCTTGGGATTCTGTTTCCCACATCTCCAGGGCAGGGGTGAGAGCTTTGGGTTTGGGATGCTCTGGATGAAATCATCCAGCCCCTGTCCTCTGCTGTTCTCTGAGTCAGCTTTTTCTCATCATTTCCTCCAGGAATTGCTCAGAATTTCTTCCAGGAATTGCTCAGGGAAAGCAGCAGGGATGTCTCTCCCACAGTCTGGAAATCACTGACTCATCCAGGCTGGAAGAGACCTCCAAGATCCTCGAGTCCAACTCCAAAACAGGGATTTTGTGGTGATCCCTCAATGCCAGATGGATTTGCAAGGAAATAAACTGGAAATAACACAGAAAAATTCCTCTGTTTAGTGGTGTAGGGTGAACACGGTGGTTGATTGGATTTGGGGATCTTCAAGATCTTTTCCAACCTTAGGAGAAGGATTTTTTAGGATTGAATGATCATTTCCGTCAAATGAACTCCCAGAGATATTCCTGATCCCAGCAGGCACAGGTGGGGAGGGTTTGGGATGTCCAACCATCACCAGCACCACCCCAGTCACCCCAAACCATGTCCCCAAGTGCCACATCCAGGGATTTCCTCACCACTTCCAGGGACGGTGACTCCATCACCTCCCTGGGCAGCTTATTCCAAAACCTGACCACTCCTGCACGAAAAACCCCAATTCTGATTTCTAACAGGGGCTGGGTTTGCTGAGGACACTTTTTGAGGGTGACAAAATCAAAAATTCTAAGGTTGGAAAAGACCTTGAAGATCCCCTAGTCCGGCCATCAACCCACGTTCACCTTATACCACAAAATAAAATTATTCCTTATAAATCTGGCATTGATTCCAAGTCCAACCATCAACCCTCGTTCACCTTATACCACAAAATAAAATTATTCCTTCTAAATCTGGCATTGATTCCTCTTTTGGAGCACAATAAGGAAACAAACTCACCAAAAAAACCTTGATTTCAGGGCTGTAAAAAAAACCCTAATGAAGCCACATTTTGTTTGTTCTGCTGTTTCACGGCTCACCTGAGCCAGGAACTGATGTGAAACATCTGAGGTTGTAATAAATGCACACAGAGCCACGAGACCTGTGGGGAAAACCCCTCGGAATTTCAGCTTTTTCGGTTTTATTCAGCTTTCCAGGGCTCCTCGAGCTGAGAGCAAAGAGGAGGCACCTCTGCTCAGCCAACCGTGAGAGGAGGAAGTGTTTGAGTAAAACCCAGCTTGGAGAGAAATTCATCAGGGACAGAGCAGTAATTAATGAGGGACAGAGCAATAATGAGTGAGGGACAGAGCAAGAATTAGTGGGGGCAGGGCAATAATTAGTGGGAGACAGAGCAATAATTAGTGGGGGACAGAGCAAGAATTAACCAGGGACAGAGCAAGAATTAACCAGGGACAGAGTGAGAATTAACCAGGGACAGAGCAAGAATTAACCAGGGACAGAGCAAGAATTAACCAGGGACAGAGCAAGAATTAACCAGGACAGAGCAAGAATTAACCAGGGACAGAGCGAGAATTAACCAGGGACAGAGCAAGAATTAACCAGGGACAGAGCAAGAATTAGTGAGGGACAGAGCAAGAATTAGTGAGGGATAGAGCAAGAATTAACCAGGGACAGAGCAAGAATTAACCAGGACAGAGCAAGAATTAACCAGGGACAGAGTGAGAATTAACCAGGGACAGAGCGAGAACCAGCCAAGGCTCTTGAGGTGCCAACACCAACCCAAACCTGTGGAAATCTCCCTGGAGAATTGGGATCAGGCCCCTGCAGGAGCTGAGGGCAGAGAATTCCAGAGCAGCACCCAAAAACTTGGATAAAAGCTGCCAAAACCTCCCAGGGCAGGGGCCCTGCTGGGTTTCTGCCACTTTTGATTTTTTCAGGGAATCCGTCGAGGTTGCGGAGTCAGGGAGCCAGGCTGGGGTTTGGATCTGCTTCCAAAAAATCTGTGAGGAGGAAATTCTCACTTGGAGAGATTCAGAGCTGATTTTTAAAGTTGCACCCCTGGATGATGGAGGAGAACTCAGAAATTCTCACTTGGAGAGGTTCAGAGCTGATTTTTAAAGTTGCACCTCTGGATGATGGAGGAGAATTCAGAAATTCTCACTTGGAGAGGTTCAGATTTTTAAAGAAGACAGAGGAGAAGCTGAAATTTTCTTTGGGCAGGGTTTGAGTGCAGGGTTGGTGGCAGTGCCGGGGGTGGGGAGGGTTTGGGGTGGCTCAGGAAGATTTCAACCTTTGCAGAGAAAGCTTGGAAAACTCAGCATCAAATTCTGCATTTGGGTCCTTCATTTCACTGAAGGAAGCAAAGAAAGTTTGGGGGAAAATGGGAAAGGAACACAATAATTGATGTTATCAAAGCTGTTGAGGATTGTGGCTCTGCTTTCCCTGAGCACCTCCTTGAAGTGTCTCACAATGGCAGATTTTTGGCTAAAAAAAGACTCAGATTCACCTCAGAAGATGAAACGGGTTTTTGCAAACAGGGGGGGAGAAGAAAGGTGCTTTTGTAGGGTAAATTAAGCAACAAGTGGTGAAGAGGAGCCGACCCGAGTTTCCTATCGAGGTTTTGCTGCAGCACAGGAACAGAAACAAAGCTGCAGAGGCTGAAAAAGCAAATTTAAAACAGGGAAATGATGCAACACTGCTTGTCAAAGCTCTGAAATTCCTCCCTGGGAGGGTGGGGAGGGCTGGGCTGGAATTGCCAGAGAAGCTGTGGCTGCCCCTGGATCCCTGTGAGTGTCCAAGGCCAGGCTGGAGCAGCCTGGGACAGTGGGAGGTGTCCCTGCCATGGCAGGGGTGGATGGGATGGGATTTTCCAACCCAAGCCATTCTGGGATTCTGTGATTTCCTTGGAGACAGAAGTGTCAGTGGAGTGTGTTCCTTTGCTTTGAAACAATCTCATGGTTAATTGACATTAAAGACTTCGAATTTGGATTTAGAAATACAACCTGGACCCCCAAATCCTCAAAAGAGCTTCTCGCAGGCCCAGGGTCAGAGAAAGGTTCATCCCATCCTCTGAGGGATCCTATTTCCCTGTTCTCAGGGACACACAAGTATTTCTGATTTCAGGAACATCTCCATTCAGGTTCTGTTCCTCCCAAATTCCAGGCACGAACCACGAGCAGCAAAATGTGAGGCTGAGGCTGTTCCTGCTCCTCACACCAAACAATCTCCCAATGAGGGAATCATTAAGGTTGGGAAAGGCCTTCGAGAACAGGAGCTGCACCTCAGCCCAGCCCTGCCATGCTCAGCACTGCCCCTGTCCCCAAGGCCACAGGCACAGCTTTTTGGAGCATTCCCGGGGATGGGCACTCCAAACCTCCCTGGGCACTTCCAAGGCCTGAGCAGCCTTTCCATGGAGAAATTCCTGCTGCTGTCCACCCTGAGCCTCCCTGGCCCAGCCTGAGGCCGTTCCCTCTCCTCCTGTCCCTGTTCCCTGCGAGCACAGCCCGACCCCCCCGGCTGTCCCCTCCTGTCAGGAGCTGTGCAGAGCCACAAGGTCCCCCTGAGCCTCCTTTTCTCCAGCCTGAGCCCTTTCCCAGCTCCCTCAGGATTCTCCAGCCCCTTCCCAGCCCCGTTCCCTTCCCTGGACACCTCCAGCCCTTCCATGTCCATCCTGTCCTGAGGGTCCCAGAGCTGCCCCCAGGACCTGAGGAACCTCAGCAGTGCCAGTGTTTTTCATGAGGAAACCTTGTTCTGAAAAAACACTGAGCTCATGTTTGTTTGTCCCGCTGGTGTTGAGGAATGAGATCAAACCTGTGGTTTGGGACAGGGGAAATTCCATCAAATCACTGATTGCGTTTCGGGCCTGCAATGCAATTACCTCATCTCCTTGTTTTCCTTCTTGTGACTCTCAGAGAGAACCAAATGAGCTGCATCTTGTGCTGAGCAATGCTTTGAACCAAAAATCATGAATTAATAATGGGCCTGAGCCCTGCTGGGGCTCCAAAAACTTGGGCCCAGAGCACAAAATGTCCTGGGGCAAAAATTCCCTTCTTTTTGGGTTTTATACAATGGAGCAGAGAGTTGGATTGCTCTGTTTTACCAAAATATTTCCCATTCCTGCCTCTTTCGGAGTCCTGGGTGCCATCATTTGTGGCACAGGGCACTGCAGGGTGGCACCGCTGGTGGCTGTGGCTCCATGTCCCTGCTGCAGGTGGGACACTCCCTGTGGGATGTCCCCATCCCATGGGATGTCCTCACCCCGTGGGATGTCCCCATCCTGTGGGATTACCCCATCCTGTGGGATGTCCCCACCCCATGGGATGTCCCCACCCCGTGGGATGTCCCCATTCTGTGTCTGGTGGGAGGGATGAGCAGGAAGGGACTGGGAGCAGGAACAGGGTGAATCTCCCTGGTTTTGGAGTCAATCTCTCTGGTTTTAGGGTGAATCTCCCTGGTTTTCGGGTGAATCTCTCTGGTTTTGGGGTGAATCTTCCTGGTTTTGCGGTGAATCTCCCTGGTTTTGGGTGAATCTCTCTGATTTTGGGGTGAATCTCTCTGGTTTTGGGTGAATCTCTCTGGTTTTGGGGCTGGGCCCTGCTCCTGAGTTCGTTGCCACCGGAGGTGCTGCTTAGGGAATAATCCGAGTGAGAAATGGGACAAAATCTGAAAAAAGGGGCTCTGAAGTGCATCCCCACTCCGTAAATGGACCAGGTCAGCATTCCTGGGGTGTCCAACACCCCAAATCCCACCCCCACCCCCATGCTGAGCAGCTTGGGGCTCAGCCCTGAGTCCCCAGGGTCACACAGCCAAGTCTCAGCTCTGCTTCTCTCACCTCAGCCCCTCCTCCCTGCAAAAAGACTTCCCTAGACTTGTTCCTGGTTATTTTTAGGATGTTCTGGCTGATTTATCTTCAAAGTTCTTCTCCCTCCTCCTTCCAGAAATCAGAGGTGCAGTGATTCCACAGAGCACCCAGGGAAAACTTCATCCCAGCAATTCCCATCTCTGCCAGGGACCTGCTCTTCAAGCCAGCTTTAAACTTTAAACTTCCCCTGCTCTTTTAACCAGGTTTAAACTTTCCCACTTCTCTTTAAATCAGGTTTAAACTTTCCCGCTCTCCCTGCTCTTAAAGCCAGGTTTAAATTTTCCCACTTTCCCTGGTCATTAAACCTCATTTAAACTTCCCCTCTTTCCCATCTCTTTAAATCAAGTTTAAACTTTCCCCTTTCCCTGTTCTTTAACCCTTGTTTAAATGTTAAACTTCCCCTTTTCCCTGCTCTCCTGGTGCCACCAGAGCTGGTTTCATCCTCTGTGCATGGGAAGGAGAATCTCCACCACTCTGGAACGCAGCAGGCACTGAATAAACGCAAAATAATCCTTGGGAAATGACCCCAAGACTTCCATGGATAACCATGCCTGAAAACAGAATTCGTGTGTCTGGTGGCTGCAATATTTCACAGGGGCTGCAGACTGAAGGGGCTTTATAAATTTTATAGAACTTGCTGTGTTTTATAAAGCAGGGTGAGATTAAAAACCCCATAGAGATGTGTTTATATATTGATATCGCCGTATCTCCATGCGTATATTGAATTTTTTATGAAAGAGGCTCGGTTTGGGTTTGGTCACAGCCATTTTGGGGCAGTTTGGCTTTCATTAAGTTGCTCCTCTGCTTTGTATTTTTATTTTGCTGCTGTTAAAATGGGCCCAGGGACAGTGCCCTTGGCAGGGAGCGATGGGAGGTGACAGCAATCCTGAGAGGGACAGGATGGGAGGTGACAGACGCGGTGACAGAGCCTGCTTGTCACTGGCCCCAGCAGTGTGGATCCTGACAGGAGGAATTTCCCGTTCTCTGCTGCTCTGACACAAACCTGCTCGGCTGATCCAATCCTGTCGTGTTTGCCCTGCTGGAGCAGCCGAGGCCTTTCCGAGCTCAGGGATCGCTCTGGGAAGGGAATGCAGAGGTGTTGGGTTCTGTGCCATCCCCAGAGCCTCTGTGGGGCTGTGAGGAGCAGAGCTTTGGGGTCACCCTTGGCCCTGGACTGGGCTTTTGCCCTTTCCAGCCGAGTGGTTGCATGTAAATCCCAGTGTTGGGTGCTGCCCTGGTGCTGCCAGGCTCTGCTGCAGGTGGAATTTCCGTCTGGGGCTTTAGGGACAGGGCACAGCTGTGGGACAGAGGGGACTCCATCACTGAGCGCTGATTTCATTCTAATGAAGCCTTTCTGGCGGTGGGTGGGGATGGCTCGGAGTGCCAGCGCAGCTGCAGCCCTGGGTGGGGCAGTCAGGCAAACGAACCTGCCTAATTAGGGCTGGTCCTCATTAGGCCTTGCCTCGTTCTGCGGCTTGGAGATTGCAGGGTGACCTGGCCCTAAACTGTGGGGGTGACCTGGCCCTAAACCCATTGACACTGGCACTGACCCATTGACACTGGCACTGACCCATTGACACTGGCATTGACCCACTGGACACTGGCACCGACCAGTTGACATTGGCACTGACCCATTGACCCTGGCACTGACCCACTGGACACTGGCACTGACCCATTGACCCTGGCACTGACCCACTGGACACTGGCACTGACCCATTGACACTGGCACTGACCCATTAACACTGGCACTGACCCATTGACCCTGGTACTGACCCATTGGACACTGGCACTGACCCCTGGACACTGGCACTGACCCACTGGACACTGGCACTGACCCACTGGACACTGGCATTGACCCATTGACACTGGCACTGACCCCTGGACACTGGCACTGACCCATTGGACACTGGCATTGACCCATTAACATTGGCACTGACCCATTGACACTGGCACTGACCCACTGGACACTGGCACTGACCCATTGGCACTGGCACTGACCCATTGGCCCTGGCACTGACCCACTGGACACTGGCACTGACCCATTGACACTGGCACTGACCCATTAACATTGGCACTGACCCATTGACACTGGCACCGACCCATTGACCCTGGCACTGACCCATTGGCACTGGCACTGACCCATTGACCCTGGCACTGACCCACTGGACACTGGCACTGACCCATTGACACTGGCATTGACCCATTAACATTGGCACTGACCCATTGACACTGGCACTGACCCCTGGACACTGGCACTGACCCATTGACACTGGCACTGACCCATTAACATTGGCACTGACCCATTGACACTGGCACTGACCCCTGGGCACTGGCACTGACCCATTGACACTGGCACTGACCCATTAACATTGGCACTGACCCATTGGCTGGCACTGACCCATGGACACTGGCACTGACCCGTTGACCCATTGGGCACTGACCCATGGACACTGGCACTGCCCCCTGGACACTGGCACTGACCCACTGGGCACTTTCACTGACCCATTGGCTGGCACTGACCCACTGGACACTGGTACTGACCCACTGGGCACTGGTACTGACCCACTGGGCACTGGCACTGACCCATTGACCCATTGGGCACTGACCCCTGGGCACTGGCACTGACCCATGGACCCTGGGTTTTTCCCAAATCCCAAACTTGTCTTTGGTTCCTTTTCCGAGTTTTTTGTCAATGCCAGCACTCTGAAATTCCTGCTTTCCAGTAATCGCAATAAATCCAATAAACGCAATAAACCCAATAAGTACCATAAATACATAATCAATATCTCGTGCACAGGCACCGAAATTCCCCATTTTCCCCTGAGTTCAGCACGGAGAGCACATTTGGGATCTCACTGCTCACTCTGCTGAGCTGTCCCTTCTGAACCTTTGTTTAGTTCATATCCACCTTTATCTATGTAAGAACAAGAATATTTTGTGTCAGGTGCAAAACTGACCGTTTGTTTATTATTATTTAAATGTAAATAATCAATTTATGCATTATTTCTCTCTGTGGGTGCATTCCCAGCCTAGTTTAGAGGATGGCAACAGGCAGAGCTTTATAAAATCATAATCCCAAATATCGATAATGATGTCCTAAAAAACTTCTGCACAAACACATCTTTGAGGCATTTTCACCGCTCAGAGCATTCCCCCTCCATGCCCAGGGGCTAAACAGGAGGTCAAGGGAATTTTAGCCCAAAAAATTGGACTTTTCTGAGGAATTCTGAGGAATTCTTCTCAAGCAGATGGAGGCACAAAGTGTGCAGACACAGGGGGAGCTTCATCCCCTTCAGCTCAGGGAGAGGCACTTTGGTCTCACTTCAGCCTCCACAGGATCTTCTATTTATTTATTCATCCATTTTTTATATAGATATTTATTTATTTATTTATTGTATTTGCTCAATTATTGAATTTATTTAATTTTGTATTTATTTTATTTAATTTTATTTATTTATTTATTTATTTTATTTAGCTATTTTTGTTTATTTAATTATTTTATTTATTTTATTTATTTATATATTTATTATATACTTACGTTTATTCGCGTAGAGTTTTTGGTGGTGGTGGCATCACTTGAAAAACGCCAGTGAAAAGCAAGAACTGGAATGAGATTTTCCGTCCTGCCTGGGTGTGGATTTGGGCTGATTCACCTGGAGTGATGTAAATGGTTCATTTTTAGAAACTTGCAGGGGAGATGTCTCAGCTGTTCGGTTGTCTTTAAAAAATTAAAAAAATATATATAAAATAGGTTTTTTTCTATATAATTTTACATTTTTATATGTATATTTATATATATTTATATATATCTATAATATATTCTATATATTATTATATATATTATTTATATTATTATATATTTTATATTTTATATATTATATATATTATATATTTTATATATATATGAATATAGTGAATATATATGAATATAGTGAATAGAGAGTGAATATAAGTGGATATAAATGAATATAAGTGAATATAAGTGGATATAAGTGAACATAAGTGAATATAAGTGAATATAGAAACAATTGGGGCCTGGATTTTGTCTTTGCCTAGCCATAGGGCCCAATAGAGAGTTAGGTATTGCTTTTTATTTTCCCATTTTTCCTTCCATTCTCCAATCTGCAACGTTTTTAGGAAGTTTTTCCCATCCCTGCTGATCCCCGGGGTGCTGAAATTTGGGAATTGTGAGCGCTGGGCAGGACAATCATTGCAATATTCCATCCTGGTGGAGCTCGGGCCCTTCGCTATCCCCAAAGAGTTCCCTCTGGCTCGGGAAAATCCTCTCTGGCTCTGCTCTGGATGAGATCCTGGAATAATCTCCCGAGGAAGTGGCTCCAGGCCAAGTGTTGAGCCAATTAAAACAATGGGGAGGGTTAACCCCTTCAGGGCTGCAGAGAAAAGCAGAATGTTTGGAGATCCAGAGGTAAAAATGGTTTTGTCACTCTGAAATTCCTGCTTTCCCAGTGACAGCAATTAATACAAGAAAGAGAACAGATACAATGAAAAGAATAAAAAGAATAAAAAGAGTAAACACAATAAATACAATAAGTATGATAAATACAATAAGTGCAATAAGTATGATAAATACAATAAATACAATATATATGATAAATACAATAAATACAATAAGTACAATAAATACAATAAACACAATAAAAAGAATAAAAAGAATAAACATAATAAATACAAGAAATGCAATAAATACTATAAATATCATAAATATCATAAATACCATAAATACCATAAGTACAATAAATACCATAAATACCATAAGTACAATAAATACAATAAATACAATAAGTATGATAAATACCATAAATACAATAAGTACAATAAATACAATAAACACCATAAAAAGAAGAAAAATAATAAACATAATAAATACAATAAATGCCATAAATACAATAAATACAATAAATACAATAGATACAATAAATACCATAAACACAATTACTGTGTACCCATAGTTTAAACCAACCCCAAGCCATGGGTATCCCCTCTGCATCATTCCTAGGGAATTAGGATTATTATTTCCCCTCCATATTTTCCCTAATTTGCCGTTTGTGGCCAGAATTAACCCTGGTGCCCTGGAGAGTCTGTTCAGGCCACATCTTTGCCATATATACATTGGTTTTTTAAAAAAAAAAGATATCTGTGACAATGGCACTAAGTCTGACGCCTGATTAGATGGGTTTTGTCTATTTCTTGATTTTTTTTCTGTTTTCCTCCGCCTGTCCGGGCAGGCTCCGATTCCTGGGAGCGATATCTCACCAGGAATGAATGAATGAATGAATGGCAGCAGAGACAAAGAGCTGGCTTTGTGTGTGATGAATTCAGAGAGCGTGTGGGTGGCTGCCGAGCGCCACAGACTTCCCTCAGCCTCCTGTCACTGAGCTTTGCCGGTGTTTTCCTAAAAAAAAACCTTAATCCCATCAGCGAGGGGTTGAGAGAGAGTTAGGGGGGCTGGGGGAGAAAAGAACGGTGTGGTGATATCTTGGGGGGCTCAGGTGGGGTCGGAATTCTTGAAGGGAAAAGGATCTGGGCTGAGGTTAATTTAGTAAATGGAGAGAGAGAGAGAGATGGTGTCAAAATTCTTGAAGGGAAAAGGATTTTGGCCAGGGGTTAATTTAATAAATATATAGAGAGAGATGGAGTCAAAATTCTGTAAGGGAGCAGGATCCGGGCTGGGGTTAAAAAATGTAGAGAGAAATCATATAAAAATTCTTGAATGGAGCAGGATCTGGCCTGGGGTTAATTTAATAAATACATAGAGAGAGATAGAGTCAAAATTCTGTAAGGGAGAAGGATCTGAGCTGGGGTTAATTTAATAAATATAGAGAGAAGTGGTGTCAAAATTCTTCAATGGAGAAGGATCTTGGCCTGGGGTTAATTTAATAAATACATAGAGAGAGATGGAGTCAAAACTCTGTAAGGGAGCAGGATCTGGGCTGGAGTTAATTTAATACAAGTAAAGAGAAATGGTATCAGAAATCTTGAAGGGAGCAGGATCTGGGCTGAGGTTAATTTAATAAATATATAGAAAGAAGTGGTTTCAAAATTCTGTAAGGCAGCAGGATCTGGGATGGAGTAAATTTAGTAAATATATAGAGAAAAATAGTGTCAAAATTCTTCAATGGAGAAGGATCTGGCTCGGGGTTAATTTAATAAATATATGAAGAGAGATGGAGTCAAAATTCTTGAAGGGATCAGGATCTGGGCTGGGGTTAATTTAATAAATATATAGAGAGAGATGGAGTCAAAATTCTGTAAGGGAGAAGGATCTGCCCCTGGAGTTAATTTAATAAATATATGGAAAGAAGTGGTGTCAAAATTCTGTAAGGGAGAAGGATCTGCCCCTGGAGTTAATTTAATAAATATATATAGAGAGATGGAATCAAAATTCTTGAAGGGAGAAGGATTTGAGCTGGGGTTAATAAATGTAGAGAGAAATGGTGCAAAAATTCATGAATGGAGAAGGGTCTTGGCCTGGGGTTAATTTAATAAATATATAGAGAGAGATGGAGTCTGAATTCTTGAAAGGAGAAGGATCTGGGCTGGGGTTAATTTAATACAAGTAAAGAGAACTGGTATCAAAATCTTGAAGGGAGCAGGATCTGGGCTGGAGTAAATTTAATAAATATATAGAGAGAGATAGAGTCAAAATTCTTGAAGGGAATATATTTATATTTAATAAATCCATAGAGAGAGTTGCTGTTATTCTGATTATCCTGCAGCTTCCTCTGGTTTTGCTCACTGTTCCATCCATGAAAAAACCTGGAGTTAATTCAATAAATATATAGAGAGAGATGGAGTCAGAATTCTTGAAAGGAGAAGGATCTGGGCTGGGGTTAATTTAGTAAATATATGGAGAGAGATAGAGTCAAAATTCTTGAAAAGAATGTATTTATATTTAATAAATCCATGGAGAGAGTTGCTGTTATTCTGATCATCCTGCAGCTTCCTCTGGTTTTGCTCACTGCTCCATCCATGAAAAAGCCCCGGGGCTGTGGGAGCGCTCCAGGAAATGTTGGGGTTTGTGTTGGATCAGTGATTCCCAGCTGCTCCAGGTGCTCCCTGACAGGTGCCAGCTGTCCCCAGGGTGGCATTTCCCAGCCTGTGCCACCCTTCCTCCTGCAGGGATTGGGCACTGGAGCTGGGTCCTGCCAGGGCCACCCTCACCCTGTGCAGTCTGTGGGAGGAAAGCTTAGAAATGTCTGAGAGTTAGTTAATGAATGAATTAAATATTAATTTACTAACTTTTAATGAATTCCTGGACATTTAATCACCACGTGATTGGAGGAGTTACCCCTCCTTCCCTCCTGGGAATAACCCGAGCAGGGAAATCTCTCCTTGCACCTGTGGATCATCCAGATGTGCACACAGACTCATTCCTGGCCCCCAAAACCACAATTTTAATGCACTTTGCACACTCAGGGATCAGCAGCCACTTTCCCACCCTGGGAGGGCATTCCCAGAGCAGATCCAATTGCAGGAGATCCCAAAAGTGTCCATTCTGTGGGGAAAACATTTAAACCTGGCTTAAAACCCAACAAAACCTCGCTTTCCCCATGTCTCGCCCTGATGCTCTGAGCACTTTTTCCTGGGGGTTTCAGCCCATCCTTGGCTCTGCTCTGCTCCTTCCTGATGTCTTTTCCTGCTTTTCCTGCCCCTGGCGCTCTTTTTTGTGGAAAAATTCCAAATTTCCTCTCTTCTTTTCCACGGGAATCGCTCGCAGCCTCCTCGCTGCAGAGCCAGGATCAAAAGAGAGAGAAAAGGAAAATGCTTTGCTCCGCTGGGATGTCACCTCCTGACCTGTTCCTCACAAGAAAGGCAGGGAATTCAGCCAAAAATAGCAAGTTTGAGATGAGGAAAGCAACCTGGATGCTGATTTCACCCTTCCTTCTTGTGACCTCATACTTTGGAGTGATTTAATCGATGTTTAATGCAGATCCAAACCCATCCGTGGGTCTCCTTTTGTATAACTCAACCAAACAGAGCAGGAGAAAAATCAAATAAAAAAGCAGGAATATTGTGTGAAGTCAGAGCAATGTGCTGGAGTTCTCTCGGTTGTTATTTCAGATTTTTTTCTGATGTGGGAGATTCTGAAAATCCAGCTGGGGCTCAGGGGAGTTAAGGACAACAAGGGAAATTCAGAACTGGAGTTGTGAGGGTGGAAATTGAACCCATCCAAACCCCAAATTTCCACCATCAGCTCCAAAAAATCCTCATTTGGTGTTGTTTCTGTGCCGTGGGATGGGATGAGTTTGAGAATCACAGAATATCCTGGGCTGGAGGGACCCCCAAGGACCATTCCTGAGTTAATATAGAATTTCAGCAATTGCTCACAGCTTTCCCCCGAGAGATTCTCTAGGAAAGGGAAAATGGATAAAACAAGAGGACAAAACTTCTGCTCCACCCTCCTAAATCTGAATATTTAATCTGAATATTTTCTTTGTATTTTGCTGATAAGAGTTGAGTTGGAAAGGTGATAAAAGGGCGATAAATTTTCGACACCAAAGATGACTTTTCTTTGCTAGAAAAGTAATTTTTGATTTTGAAAATGCTCAGTCCACGTCTCAGCAGCTCGAAAGAATTCTCTAATCAAACAATATCTGATTATTGAATAAATTTTTTGGCTGCTCCTGGATCCCTGGAAAAGTCCAAGGCCAGGCTGGAATGGGCTTGGAGCACCCTGGGATAATGGGAGGTGTCCCTGGGATGGAATATCCTGAGCTTTGGGGTCCCTTCCCACCCAAAACTCACTGGGATTCCATGATATCCTTTATATTTAGAAAGGAAAATGGAAGGAAAGCAAACTGCATTTTTAGCAACCCTTCCTGGTCTTTCTTAACTGAACCTGGACTTCATTTTATGTTTTATTGTGCTTTAAATTGGAAATCAGTTTTTTACCTCTGGCCTGGTGGAAACCACGAGTTAAAGATCCAGGCATGGCCTTTAAGAGGAATTTTATTAAGATGCAAGAAAGGGGAAAAAATCCATTTAAATTTCCTTATCTCCAGAGGAACAAAAAAACCTCTTTTTCCTCACAAACTTTGCAGATTTGCTGTGCAGTGCTGGGCAAAGGGAATTTATTGGGCAGAACTCAGCGGGAGCAGGGCTGCACACGATGGAAGGAGGGAAGAACGAGCAGGATTTGGTGGAAAAGCAGTGAATTAATGCTGCTGCAAGCCCAGGCCTCGCTGCCAAGGGATTTTTGGGGTGGTTGGAATTCATCCCCGGGAAGCTTCACCTGCGGAATGGGGAAAGCAGTGGGAGCTGCTGGATGCAATTCCAGGCGCTGCACCCCAAACTGGGCAGCTTTGCTGGGATTTTGGGGTTCCCTGGCTGGAAAAATCACCCAGGGAGGGTGAGGCAGAGTTTGAAGGCTCTCTGGGGTGCGAGGAGAGACTTTGGGGGGCACAGAGCAGGATTCCCATGGAGCTGCCCATGGAATGAACTCAGATCCATTCGGCTGAGAGTTCATTCAGCTCTAATTCCAGGGGATTTTTACTCATCCTCCCATCTCCACCTGCTTGGAGGGAAAGTCTTCCTTCATCCCAGAAGCCAGAGGGAAGCCTGTCTGTCCTTCCCTGGGTTTATTTTTTGGGGAGAATTGCAAACCTTTCGCAGCTGGCAGGACTGGGAGCAGCTGTTGGACTTTCTGCCCAGGCTGGGATGGAGGGGAGGGCAGGAAGAGATATTTGGGAAAATCCAGATTTCCCTGCAGATCTGTGTTAGGAAGGGCACCGATATGGGATGGAAATGTTTCCTCTTGTGCACCCTCAGTGCTGACACCAACGGGACAGAAATGTGTCACTGTGGGCAGGAATTTCCTTAATTAATTCACTGCAGGATAAAGGGAATGAAGTGACAGTGAAGGAATCCCTTCCTTTAGCAGTGCAGGAACCACTGAGAGGAAAAGCACAGAGCTCAGACCCCAATTAACAACTGACTCTGATGGGCCTGATCAGCTCCCACTGATCATTTGGGGAGAAATGCAAACTCTTCGCAGCTGCAAGGACTGGGAGCACTTTCTGCCCAGGCTGGGATGGAGGGGAGCGCAGGAAAAGATATTTGGGAAAATCCAGATTTCCCTGCAGATCATGGGGGGCTGAGCAGTGTCAGTTTTTTATTGAGGTCTCAGCTCTGTGCTTTTCCTTTTTGCTCAGAGTTCCTCTGGAATTGAGAACAAAAAAAAAAAAAAACCACCAAAAAATCCCATGAATTGATTCTGCAGGGTGCAGTTTTATTGCCTCTGGAAGAGCACATGGACACTTGGCAGGAGAGTCCAGAAAATCAGGAGGTAAATGCAAACTGCAGGTCCTGTGCTCAAATCCCGAGTTCTCTCCTTCTCCCAGACTCCAGGAAAGGTTGTTTAGTGCAGGAAAAGAAATCACAAATGAGTTTTCGATCTTCTCTCTGAGTCAAGGGTTTTTGGTGCAGGAAATGTTTCCTTTCGTGCGCCTTGGAGGAATCTGTGAGTTTTGGTGTGCGGGAGGGGAAGGAGACCCAGAGCCCTCTCCTGGCACAGGCCGAAAGGACAGCTGGGAAAAGAGAACAGCTGGAAAAGGGAACAGCTGGGAAAAGGGAACAGCTGGAAAAGGGAACAGCTGGAAAAGGGAACAGCTGGGAAAAGGGATCAGCTGGGAAAAGGGAACAGCTGGGAAAAGGATCAGCTGGGAAAAGGGATCAGCTGGGAAAAGGATCAGCTGGGAAAAGGATCAGCTGGGAAAAGGATCAGCTGGGAAAAGGGATCAGGTGGGATAATGGATCAGCTGGGATAATGGAACAGCTGGAAAAAGGGATCAGGTGGGATAATGGATCAGCTGGGAAAAGGGATCAGGTGGGATAATGGATCAGCTGGGAAAAGGGAACAGCTGGGAAAAGGATCAGCTGGGAAAAGGGATCAGCTGGGAAAAGGGAACAGCTGGGAAAATAGGCCAGGATGGGATGGGCAGGAGGAGGGAAGGCACAGACCCTGGAGTGAGGCTGAAGGCAAAGGTGTGACCTGGTGCCCATTTCAGGCATGAATTTGTGCCTCTTTTGGGAGGTGGAATGGTGCCCATTTTGGAGTGTGAAGTGGTGCCCATTTTTGGTGTGAAGTTGTGCCCATTTGGGTGTGAAGTTGTGCCCATTGGGGTGTGAAGTTGTGCCCATTGGGGTGTGAACTGGTGCCCATTTGGATGTGAAGTTTTGCCCATTTTTGGTGTGAACTGGTGCCCATTTTCAGTGTGAAATGGTGCCTATTTCAGGTGTAAGGTGGTGCCCATTTCAGTGTGAAGTTGTGCCCATTTCAATGTGAATTGGTGCCCATTTCAGTGTGAAGTTGTGCCCATTTGGGTGTGAACTTGTGCCCATTTGGGTGTGAACTTGTGCCCATTTGGGTGTGAAGTTGTGCCCAGGCCATGACTCGGAGCTGGCACACGCTGGGCACTGCCAGGGCTGTTTTATCTCCCAATTTCGGTGCAATCCATGCCCGTCCCACACGTCTGTGTGACATTTTTATCCCTGCAGATCTGCTCAGAGCTCCTTTGGGGCATCATCTGTGCTGCCAGTTCCCATAACAACTCGTGAATTCAGCATTGCAAAGCTGCTTTCTTTTAATTATTATTAACCAAAAAAAAAAAAAAAGAAACCCAGCCCAAATTCTCTTGTCTTTTGTCAGCTCCTGAAGCACTCAGATCCCTGGCACGCTGCCTCTTCTTTTCTCCTCCTCTTTTCCTTGTTTTCCGTGAAAAGGAAGCCAGGATTGTACTTGGAAGGGTCGTTAGCATTAATTATAAAGAAAAAGGAATATCACCTCTCCAGCCTTTGAGATGCTGGGACTGGGTGAACACTGGGGATGGAAAAAGGGGAGATGGAAAGGTTTGGGTGCTGATTTGGGCTCTGCAGCATCTCCCTGACAGCTCTGTGGAAAGGCTGATCCCAACCCCCAGGAGAGGAAAATCACGGCTGGGGCAAAGGAAAATCCCAATGTTTTGAGTCCTGAAGAAGATGGGGTGTGGGGCAGGACAGGCAGGGAGGGGTTTTGGGGTGTGTAAAACCCTCCAGAATCCTGAGGGAGAAAACCCAAATGTTTCATAACTCGACATTTTCTGTGTGGACATTTCTACCCCACACTGGCCATTGACATGGAATAAAAATCACCATTAAAAATGATGATAAAAATGATGATAAAAATTATGATAGAAATCATTATAAAAATGATGATAAAATTGTCCCTAACTGGTTGGAGATGAACCCGTCTCTGTTCTTATCAGTTCTTTGCCCTCGCTGAGGTTTCTTTGCCCAGGTTTATCGAATTATTTTTAATTCACCATCTCATTCTGCCTTGATGGTCTCATTTGGGTGGGCAACACTTTGCACCATGATTTTCTCCTTTTTTCGGAGAATTCTAAACTGGTTAGGGTTGGGAAGGACCTTGAATCCCATCCCATTCCACCCCAGGGACACCTTCCACTACCCCAGGCTGCTCCAATCCCTGTCCAACCTGGCCTTGGACACTTCAGGGATAAGAATTCTGGGTTTTTTCCATTAAAACACACTGAAAATTGGTCTGAATTTCACCATACGCATGCTCGGGATCATCAGGTGTGACTTTGGAGCTGCAGACAGAGAAATTCTGCAAACGTTGGCACCCAGGTCATTAAAATTCCTTTGGGATGGAGCTATGGGGGATCAGCTGAGCTGGGAATGGGAAATCTGGGGGCTGTGGGCAGAATCTGCACTCGGGGTTATCAAACCCTTAATTGCTGTGTTTTATAATTAACAGCCAATTTCATACTTAGATTTTAGTGCAGAGGTCACTCTGTGCAGTGGAAGGGTTAAAAACCCGAATTTCTCCAAGGACCACACACCCATCCCTTTGCCAGCCATGAATTCCTCTCTGCTTTGGTGCTTTTAGGGACCATGAACCGAAAATTCCCACTGGAATTCGATTATCTGACAATTTCAGTGCAATTTCATGGAAAAAATATTAAAATAACATTAAGGTGTTGCAGATAACAGGTCAGCCTCGCTGAGGGCTCCTTGGCTTGCTCAGCACGAGGCAGAAGCCCTGCAAAAATCCCACAAAAAGAAAGGGACAGAGCCTTTCCATGGCTGCAGATCCCAGGTTTTGCAGGCAGTGGGGCAAGTCAAGGTCGTGGGGCCAGCCGTGATCTTGGCATTTCTCAGCTCTGCAAATACACCTGCTGTAATTAAAGCTCCTCGCTCGCTTCCGATGATTTTTAGGAAAAGCAAACAGAGGCGGAGCTGAGTTGGCTGCAGCGCCAGGAACATTCCTGTTTATCCTTGGGGATATTCCTGCCTGGCTGGATGTGGCACTGAGGTGTCCCCTCAGGACAGGAGGGACACTGAGGGGCTGGAAGTGTCCAGGGCAGGGAACGGAGCTGGGAAGGGGCTGGAGAATCCTGAGGGAGCTGGGAAAGGGCTCAGCCTGGAGCAAAGGAGGCTCAGGGGGACCTTGTGGCTCTGCACAGCTCCTGACAGGAGGGGACAGCCGGGGGGGTCAGGCTGTGCTCGCAGGGAACAGGGACAGGAGGAGAGGGAACGGCCTCAGGCTGGGCCAGGGAGGCTCAGGGTGGACATCAGCAGGAATTTCTCCATGGAAAGGCTGCTCAGGCCTTGGCAGGGCTGCCCAGGGAGGTTTGGAGTGCCCATCCCTGGGAATGCTCCAAAAAGCTGTGCCTGCGGCCTTGGGGACAGGGGCAGTGCTGACCATGGCAGGGCTGGGCTGAGGTGCAGCTCCTGTTCTCTAAGGCCTTTCCCAACCTTAATGATTCCATCATTGGGAGATTGTTTGGTGTGAGGAGCAGGAACAGCCTCAGCCTCGCACTTTGCTGCTCGTGGTTCGTGCCTGGAATTTGGGAGGAACAGAACCTGAACAGAGAGTTTCCTGAAATAAGAAATACTTGGAGAATTTCTTCATGGAAAGGGTGGGATGGTGGAATGCCCATCCCTGGAAGTGTTTAAAAACCACATGGATGAGGTTCTTGAGGCCATGGCTCAGTGGTGACCATAGTGGCGCTGCTGGGCTGAGGTTGGACTCAAAGATCTCACATGGTTTTCCCAACCTCAGTGACTCTGTGATTCCATGATTCCATAATTCCATAATTCTATGATTCCATAATTCTATGATTCCATGATTCCATGATTCCACGACTCAATGATTCCATGGACATTTTGTGGGGGTCCAGAGCTCAATTTGCTAATTATCTCCCCCAGCCCATCCTGTGCAAACTCAGGATTCAGGAGGTGGCCCAGGCAGGGTGGGTCAGGCATTCCCAGATGGAATCCAACCCCGGAGCCCCAGCCGGGCCAGGATCTTTCCCAGCTTCCCCTCACTTTGATTTATCCGAGCCCTGGATTTTATTTGCCTCTTCTCCAGATCAGTGGGAGCCGTTGCTCAATTTTGGAGCCATGGGACTCCCAGGGCTCGCTCCAGGTGTTCCTGGGGATTTTTGGGAAGCGGGGCACCCTCCCGGTGCCTCCCTGGGAGCAGGAATTGTGTCCCAAATCCAGATTTAGGAGCTGCAGGGAGCAGAGCCTGGAGCCCCCAGCGCAGGCGAGGATTTTCAGGGACTTGGAGCCAATTTTCGTGTGAGCTGTAAAGATCCAAATCCAGGATTTCTGCCATGACAGATTTCCAGCTGAGAGGGTTTTTAGGGAATGTTGGGACAGCACAAGGATTTTTCCTTGGGGTAAGGCATTAGCTTGGCGTTTGCTTTTGGATTTTGCTGCTAAATTTGTTATTCCAGCCGGGCTGAGCTGATCCTCACTGATTTAAGTGTCCAAAATAAAGTCATAAACGAGCTGTGTTTTCCATGAGTAACACTGCCGTTCATCCCTGACTTCATGGCAGTGAAATCACTCCCAAAAAGCCGTGAGGAAAACACTGCGATCATTTAGAGATGATCATTAAATACAAGAACGTCACTTTTTCACTAAAAATTTTACATTTATTTATGTTTTGTGAGGGGAAGGTGAAAGCCCATCAGGATCAGCCTTTAGGGAGTCTCTCCCCTCTCATTCCTCTGATTTTTGTCACCAAATTCCAGAGATTCCCATGGGTTCCACATCTTTGAACCTGCTGGGGTCAGCTGTGACATTTCCCTGCCCCTTTTTCCCCACTTTTATGGGAAAACTGAGCTTCCACCCCACTCCTGCTCCCTAAACCCTGAATTAATCTCCAGCACTGCCCTGGGAAATGGCAATTTGAGGTTTTCAGGGTTTCACGGAGCGATTGGATTGAATTCTGCGCGTGGATTTTGGGATTGTTGGGATCGATCTCTGCATCCTCGGGAATTTTCTGAGTCCATCCTCCCAGGGAATAACTCAGCCTGGGATTTTGCAAAGCTCTTGGCACAGGGAGGAGCTGGAAGTGAACTTGGCTCTTCCCAGGGTTTAGTTCTGAGGCTGCAGCAAAATCCTTCCCAAACTCCGGGGGCTCTGGGGTTTGGGATTTGGGATTACTTGGGATTTGGGATTTGGGATTGGGGATGGGGCTATTCCCAAACATCCCAGACTTCCCAGACCCTGCTGTGCTCCGTTTTTCCTGAAAAATCCCGTCTCCTGTTCCCTGGGATCAGAGGGAGCCTGCTCACAGCTCCCAGGGGTTGATTTTAGGGTGGATTTTGGGGTGGATTTTGGAGTTGATTTTGGGGTTGATTTTGGGGTTGATTTTAGGGTTTATATTGGGGTGGATTTGGGGTTGATATTGGGGTGGATTTTGGGGTTGATTTTGGAGTGGATTTTGGGGTTGGTATTGGGGTGGATTTTGGGGTTGATTTTGGCGTTTTTGTTGGTTTGAGGTGTTGGCAGCAGGAGGCACTGCCAGGAAATGCATTCAGGGATTTGGATCCCCCTTGGAAATTCAGATTAATCCCTTTGCTGCTGTGCAGGAACACTCCAGCCCTCCATTCCTGGGTAAAAAGTGGAGCTGAGGGGTGACAAAATCTGCATTTTGGGGCAGGATTTTTGTCCAGAGGCTCTCTGAGGTGTCCCTGTACCTGGGGGGTGGCAGCTTGGGGGTCCCAGTGTTGCATTTTGGTGGTGAAATCCCCAATTTGAGGGAAGTTCTGGGTGTGCAGATCTGTCTCCAGGTCCCTCAGTGACGTTCTCATCTCTTGGTGCTCTCAGATCACCGAAATTCCCTCTCGGCTGTCTCCAGGAGCAGCCTGGCTCCTGACGGGAATCCTGTGGGTTTGGGGCTCTGGTTTGCAGTCTGGGCTCCAGCTCACGTCGAGTTTTGGGTTTATTTGGCAGAAAGGCCAAGATCAGCCCTGGGAACAGCAGGAAATGAGAGCTGGGCTGGTTTTGCCTCTCTGCCCTAAGCTGAGGGAGGTTTGGAGCATCGCTGATCCCAAAGCCTCCCTGATTGTGATTGGCATTTTTAGCTTTGGTATTTTTGGTGTATCTGTGGTTTTAGTGTGTGGCTCTGGACTCCATAAAAAGTGCTAAAGCTCCTGTTCTCAGCATTTTTCACAAAACAATTCCTCTAAAGCTCAGGATCCAAGGACACTTCGCTGCCTCAGAGCCCCAAAATATGTAACCAGCAGTGAACTGGGGGAGCAAGCTTGGGGTGATTGACATCATCACCTGAAGCTGTGATTGGAGGATGAAACCTCGATCTGCTAATGGACAGAACTTGTAAAATATGAAAAACTCGTGACTCACTGTCCATTTTGGGTGTAGCCTCTCGAGTGCCCTAAATGCACCTGAAGGCCTTTAATAAATTAATCTGCTTTTATTCTCTAACTTTGCCCAGCCTCCGTTTCAGGCGAGCCCATCAGGCATCACTCAGAGGCTTTGGAGCATCCCTGATCCCTGGAGAAAACCCCAGCAGGACCTGCCGGGTGTCTGTCCCGAGGCTTTTCCCCAAATCTGCCTCACCCACGTGGGAAAGGCTTCCCCAGGAGCTCCCCTGCCCTGCGGGGATGTTTCCCTGGACCCAGGCTGCTCCGGGGATTCCTCATGGATCACTGCCTCTCCCTGGGCAAAGCCTTTCCAGGGATTCCTTTCAGGAGTTTCGAGGGCCTGAGGTTGATAGAAGGATTTTGGGGAGCAGAGGGATTTGTGGGGATTTTTTGCTTGGCATGGAGGTGAATCTGTCTTGGATTAAAGACAAGTTTCCTAGGTGGAAAGCACTCTGAACAGGTGCCTCCCCCACAGCAAAGGTTTCTGGCACCCCTTCCCCCACAACTACAGAATATCTCAGCCTGAAGTGGGAAGAGCTGTTTAATTAACAGAGCACACAGTGGAAGGGGAAAGGGGAAAGGGAGTCATTGAACCTGAACAAACAGCTGATGAACTTTAGTGTCCTTTTCCTCAGGCGTAGCTTCCCTTTCTGGGGTCCCCGGAGGGGTCGGGTGGAGTTCCTCCAGTGGCTCCCTGGTTGATTCTCTGGGGCTCCTCAGGTTCTCGGATGAGAAAGCAAGTCAAAGAAAAGGGTCCAAAAATGATGAAAAATCAATCCCAGGGGGAAAAAAGAAAAAAAAATCAAAAAGAAAACCCAAGCAGCAGCCACACCAGTAGCACCAGCAACCAGCAGCAGCAACTGACTGAGAAAGAAAAAAAACTGTAAAACAATGTCCCTTCCTTCTCACTCCCCCGCAGAACAGCTAGGGGAAGAGTTTCAAACCATCCCGCACTGGCAGAGCTTCTCTCAGCTGCAGGACACAGTTAAAGCTCCAGGAGCATATTCTGGTCAAGCATACAAACGATAGGGAATACGAAATATCATTATGGCACCCCAGTGTCCCCAAAACTGTGGGAAAAACAAAAACTCTCCAACAACATTTTTAATGTTAGAGAGTCAAGGCATTACTTTATTTTCTGGCCAGGATGTTGTTCTGGCCAGGGTGTGCCACAGAAATCATCTCATCCACACACAGCCCGGCTGTGTAGAGAGAATCATTCCATGATTCACTGATTTTACAGGATTTTCCCCCAAATTTTATACTTCAAACCCCACAGAGATGCACTGCTTCAAAGTTCATTGGTCCAGAGCTGAGCAACCCTCAGTGTTCAGTTTCCCATTGGATCCGAATCCCCTCGGCTCCAATGTAAATTAGATCTTCATTTTTCAATTTTCTTCTCAGTCCTTTCCGGGGAGATGTCTCCAGCTCTGTCAGAGGTGCTCTGGGGTGGATGTTTGGAGATGGCCACCGATGTTCTGTTCATGTTCTGTTGATGTTTTTATCTCTCTGGGGATCTTTGGGCTGCTCCACTCTGTGATGTGTTGAGTTCATCAGACCTCACCTGGCAGAACAATGTCCTGGAAAGAAACTTAACATTCCTTTTCCTGGAGTAAAGACAACAAAGCCTTTGACTAAAGTTATACAAAATTTTTAAACTGGTGTGTTTTCCAACACCAGGACAGAGGTTGAGAGGAGGATTTGGGGGAGCAGGAGGATTTGTGTGGATTCTTTGCTTGGCATGGAGGTGAATCTCACGATATAAGTTCATTAAGGCAGTGCTGTGCGTCGGGAGTTCATTCAGGAAAGAGAATTCAGATTAAATCGTTAGAAATAATCAAATTATTGGCGTTAATTGAGCTTGAGCTGACCTCATGGCCCAGCAGGAAATCTCAGGGAGGCTAAAGGGTGAGACACATTCCTCTTTTCCCAGTCAGGAGCTGGGGGGACACACTGGGAGCACTGGGAATGGCACGGCCACGCTGCCCTCAGGTCGTGGTTTGCTGATCCGGATGGAATTCCCACTGGAAAAGGGATTTCTAGAGGGTATTTGGGATTTCTGGAGGATATTTAGGATTTCCAGAGAGTATTTGGGATTTCTGGAGGGTATTTGGGATTTCCAGAGGGTATTTGGGATCTCTGGAGGGTATTTGGGATTTCCAGAGGGTATTTGCGATTTCCAGAAGGTATTTGGGATTTCCAGGAGGTGTTTGTGTCCTGCTGGGTCACGGCTCTCTGGGGACACATGAAACAGAGTTTGGGAAGTCCTGCTGGAGAAAACATGGAGGCAAATCAGCTTTTCCCCTAGGGAAGGTGCTGAGGAAAGGCTGTTGGAATCCTGGGCTCCAGAGGGGGAGGAGGAAGGGTAAATGAGCTTTGCTGCTCCTTTCAGGAGCTGCAGCCCAGGGACACATTCCTGGCCCTGCCGCCCCTGTCCCCAGGGATTGTCCCTCTCCCGTGTGTCCTTTCTCCTCTCCGGGAGTTGTTTTTGTCATTCCCAGGCTCAATTCTCCTTTCCAGAACCTGCCTCATTAGCAAAACACACTCCCCAGAAATTTCTTTTCAATCTGGCGTTCCCACCCGTCAATTATTTGCAGGTTTTTATTCCCTCACACTTTTCTTTTTTTTCTTTTTCTTTTTTTTTTTTTTCCTTTTTCTTTTTTTGGACTCGGTTGGAACATGCAGCTTTTTCCTCCTTTCACTTCTCCAAAGGGATCAGCATTTCCACACTCCAAACTGCTGATACCTGGGGCACTCTGACCCCATCTTTTCGCAGGAAACCCTCGGCCCGAATGGGGTTCTGGGCCAAAGCAGAATTTTGGGGTTACTTTCAGTACTTTCAGAGCATCACCCTGAGAGATTTGGCCAAAAACCCTGAGACATTTGGCCAAAAATCCACGTGAAGGGATGAGGGAGATAATTCTGCTGTGCCTTCCCTTTGATTCTCTGGTCCGGGGGAGCAGAGCAGCCTGGGGGGAGCCCAACGTCCCCAAAGATGTTCTGAACACTTTTATATAACAGCATCGCTGCTTTTCTGCGATTTTTCCCTGCTCGTGTTTCTGCAGTTGGCTCTGTGCTTGTTCTTTCCCATTTTTCTCTCTTTTTTTCCCATTCTGTGCAGATTTCGGAGGGGCACTGCCCGAGGCTCAGCAGGGCTGGAGCAGCGCGAGGGCTGATCTTTGCAGCATCACAAAACTCGGATTTTTTCCTATTATTTCGAGCGAAACCCAGACTTTCCGGGCAGTGCCATGACTCCAACCCTGCCCTGGGACAGCGCCTGTGCCCTCCCTGCTTTGTGCCACGTCCCAGACTGGCACTCAAACCTTTGATTGACATCCCTGTCCCTGCTCTGATCTCACACTGTGACCATCTGCTGCTCCTGGTGGTCTGGGGAGGCTTTGCCTCAGCAGCGCGGGCTCAGACCCCGCACGAGAGGGGTTTGGATTATTTTTGGGATCACCATCTGTTTGGGAAGGAGCCACGAGCCGGGCTCAGGTGCTGCAGGGGAGGGGGGAGAAAAATCCGAGCAAGAAAATCATCCCGGCCTGGAGGAGCTGGAGCAGAGCAGAGCTCGGGGACACCTCAGGACATCTCCGCTCCTCCAGGTGACACCGGGGAGGTGGCGGGGCTGGGATGGGGCTGGTGTTGCCCGTGGCAACCCGGGATGGAGTCTGCTCGCCAGGCGCGCACAGCCACACGTGCGGCGTTGCCATGGCAGCCATCCCGAGTTTTGATGGATCCGGGCTGTGCTTGCCAGCTCGCCAGGCACCTCCGTGGGGCTGGGACCGCAGGGAAAGGGCTGAGATGGAGGGGGACGGAGCCCGGAGTCGGGAATGGTGGGCAGAAAGTGTGGATTAGTGGTGGAAAGAGAGTGGGAAAAGAGTCCCGCGGGGCTTGGGGCTGTGCTGGTGTTTGATGGACCCTGGGCTGTGTTTGGTAGTTCTGTGGGGCTGGGATCCAGGGGGGAAAGGGCTCTCTTGGGCCTCTGCACTCGAAAAAAACCAGAGCCTTAAATTGGAAATGATGGGCAAAAAGTGTGGATTAATGGTGGAAAGAGAGTGGGAAAAGAGTCCCGCTGGGCTCGGGGCTGTGCTGGTGTTTGATGGATCCCGGGCTGTGTTTGGCAGCTCCACGGGGCTGCAGTCCATGGGGGAAAGGGCTGCCTCAAGTCTCTGCAGTCAAAAAATCCAGAGCCCTAAATCAGGAATGATGGGCAAAAAGTGTGGATTAGTGATGGAAAAGAGAGTGGGAAAAGAGAATGGGAAAAAGAGTCCCACAGGGCTCGGGGCTGTGCTGGTTTTGGTGGACCCTGGGCTGTGTTTGGCAGCTCCGTGGGGCTGCTGTCCAGGGGCTCTGCCCCTCTCCGAAAAAACACAGCCCTGAATCAGGAATGATGGGCAAAAAGTGTAGATTAATGGTAGAAAAGAGAGTGGGAAAAGAGTCCCACAGGGCTCGGGGCTGTGCTGGTGTTTGATGGACCCTGGGTTGTGTTTGGTAGTTCTGTGGGGCTGGGATCCACGGGGGAAAGGGCTCTCTTAGGGCTCTGCACTCGAAAAAAAAAGAGAGCCTTAAATTGGAAATGATGGGCAAAAAGTGTGGATTTAATGGTGGAAAAGAGTCTGAGCGGGAAAAGAGTCCCACAGGGCTTGGTGTTGTGCTGGTGTTTGATGGACCCTGGGCTGTGTTTGGCAGCTCCGTGGGGCTGGGATCCATGGGGGAAAGGGCTGCCTTAAAGCTTTACACTCGAAAAAGACCTACAGCCCTAAATCAGGAATGATGGGCAAAAAGTGTGGATTAGTGATGGAAAAGAGTGGGAAAAGAGTCCCGTGGGGCTCGGGGCTGTGCTGGTTTTGATGGACCCTGGGCTGTGTTTGGCAGCTCTGTGGGGCTGCTGTCCAGGGGCTCTGCCCCTCTCCAAAGAAACACAGCCCTGAATCAGGAATGATGGGCAAAAAGTGTAGATTAATGGTAGAAAAGAGAGTGGGAAAAGAGTCCCACAGGGCTCGGGGCTGTGCTGGTGTTTGATGGATCCCGGGCTGTGTTTGGTAGTTCTGTGGGGCTGGGATCCAGGGGGGAAAGGGCTGCCTCAAGTCTCTGCAGTGGAAAAATCCAGAGCCTTAAATCAGGAATGATAGGGAAAAACTGTGGATTAATGGTGGAAAGAGAGTGGGGAAAGAGTCCCACAGGGCTCGGGGCTGTGCTGGTGTTTGATGGACCCTGGGCTGTGTTTGGTCGTTCTGTGGGGCTGGGATCCAGGGGGGAAAGGGCTCTCTTAGGGCTCTGCACTCGAAAAGAACCAGAGCCTTAAATTGGAAATGATGGGAAAAAAGTGTGGATTAATGGTGGAAAGAGAGTGGGAAAAGAGTCCCACAGGGCTCGGGGCTGTGCTGGTGTTTGATGGACCCTGGGCTGTGTTTGGCAGCTCCATGGGGCTGGGATCCATGGGGGAAAGGGCTGTCTTTGGGCTCTGGCCCTCTCCAAATAAACACAGCCCTAAATCGAAAATGATGGGCAAAAAGTGTGAATTAGTGATGGAAAAGAGAGTGGGAAAAGAGAATGGGAAAAAAGAGTCCCACAGGGCTCGGGGCTGTGCTGGTGTTTGATGGATCCCGGACTGTGTTTGGCAGCTCCGTGGGCCTGGGATCCAGGGGCTCTGTCCCTCTCCAAAAACCCAGAGCCCTACATTGGGAATGATGGGCAAAAAGTGTGGATTAATGGTGGAAAAGAGTCTGAGTGGGAAAAGAGAGTCCCACAGGGCTCGGAGCTGTGCTGATGTTTGATGGATCCCGGGCTGTTTGGCAGCTCTGTGGGGCTGCAGTCCATGGGCTCTGCCCCTCTCCAAAAACCCAGAGTCCTACATCAGGAATGATGGGCAAAAAGTGTGGATTATCGGTGAAAAAGGGTGGGAAAAGAGGGTCCCATTGGGCTGCCGCTGGTGCTGGGAGCACTGGGAAAGGCTGGGCTGGGTTGGTGTCCCCAGGACAGCACAGGAACAGCACAGGAACGGGGCCAGGAAAGCCACTGGGGCCACCAGGCAGCTGCAGGTCACCATGCAGGGATGGAGATGCTGCCTCAGCAGCCTCAGGGCCAGCGGGACCGCAGCTACAGCTGGAAACTGCGAGGCAGGAATGGGAGAGGGACAGGACAGGGATGGGAAGGTCCCACTCCCGAGTCTGGGCGGCAGGAAAAGGGATGAGATTCTGCCCCTCTGCCCCCTCAGGTGATTCCCCACTGCAGAGCTGCCCCAGCCCTGGGGAACAACAGCAGGAGGAGCTGGAGCTGCTGGAGAGAGTCCAGAGAGGCCCTGGAGCTGCTCCAGGGCTGGAGCTCCTCTGCTCTGGAGCTGGGAACCCTTCAGCAGTGATCCATCCTGAGCTGCAGGAGCTCTCAGGGAGCCCTGGAGCTGGGAACCCTTTGGCAGGGATCATCCCGAGCCCTCCTCTGCCTCCCCGAGAGCTGCTCTGTGTGCAGGGAAAGCCTGAGGAGCTCCAAGGGAGCTCTGGAGCCGGGAACCCTTCGGCAGGGATCCATCCCGAGCTGCGGGAGCTCTCAGGGAGCTCTGGAGCGAAGAACCTTTCCCACAGGGATCCATCCCGAGCTGCAGGAGCTCCAAGGGAGCTCTGGAGCCAGGAACCCTTCCCACAGGGATCATCCCGATCCCGGCTCTGCCTCCCCCGGAGCTGCTCCGTGTGCAGGGAAAGGCTGCGGAGCTCACAGGAGCTCTGGATCTCTGCAGCGCTGAGCTATTTCTGGAGCTGGAATGTGTGCGCATCCCGCCTGGCTCCCTCCGAGTGTTTTCCGAGCAGTAAAGGAGGTGAAATAGAGCAGCCCCGGGCCGGGTCCAGCTTTTCCATGTCCTTCCCGAGCAGCCCCGGGCCGGATCCAGCTTTTCCATGTCCTTCCCGAGCAGCCCCGGGCCGGATCCAGCTTTTCCATGTCCTTCCCGAGCAGCCCCGGGCCGGGTCCAGCTTTTCCATGCCCTTCCGAGCAGCTCTGGGTCAGATCCAGCTTTTCCATACCCTTCCCGAGCAGTCCTGGGTCGGATCCAGCTTTTCCATGTCCTTTCCGAGCAGCCCCGGGCTGGACCCAGCTTTTCCATGCCCTTCCGAGCGGCTCTGGGTCAGATCCAGTTTTTCCATGCCCTTCCGAGCGGCTCTGGGTCAGATCCAGTTTTTCCATGTCCTTCCCGAGCAGCTCTGGGTCAGATCCAGCTTTTCCATGTCCTTCCCGAGCAGCCCGGTGGGAATGCGGGTGGGATACGCTGGCCACAGGCAGGGTGGGGCAGGGGACAAGGGACAGCGGCTGTGTGCAGGCAGATTTCACAGTTCTGTGGTTCTGTGCCCTGCCAGATTTGGGCCAGAAAAGCTGAGATTTGGGGAGGCTTGGTAGCCCTGAGGAGCAGGGGGGTTCACTGTGGGGGAGGAGGAGGAGGAAGGAACAGGGAAGCAGCAAAGGAAAGCATCGCCCCAGCTGCAGCTGCTGCACCTCCAGCTCAGCTCCCCCGCGGGAGGAGGGTCAGGAAAACCTGTTGGGATGGAGCTCTGAACTCACTGGGCCAGTGGGAGGTGTCCCTGTCCAGGGCTGGGCTGGGCTGGGCTGGGCTGGGATGGGATGGGATGGGATGGGATGGGATGGGATCCATGGGATGGGATCCATGGGATGGGATGGGATGGGATGGGATGGGATGGGATGGGATGGGATGGGATCCATGGGATGGGGTCCATGGGATGGGATGGGATGGGATCCATGAGATGGGATCCATGGGATGGGGTCCATGGGATGGGATGGGATGGGATCCATGGGATGGGATCCATGGGATGGGGTCCATGGGATGGGATGGGATCCATGGGATGGGATCCATGGGATGGGATGGGATCCATGGGATGGGATCCATGGGATCCATGGGATGGCCCTTCCCACCCAGTCCATCCTGGGACTCCATGATCAGCCAGTTTGGGGCTGGGCTGGCCCCTCCCACCTGAACCAGTCTGGGATTCCGGGGTCAGCCGCTTTGGGGCTGGGTGGGGGATGGATCCCAGCTCCCAGCTGAGCTCTCCAGCATGGCCGTGGTGTCACTGGGGTGTGTCAAGGACCCAGGGACAGCTGCAGGACCCTTTTTCCCCACCAGGACCCTTTTCCCAGCCCATTCCTGCCGAGCAGGGGTCTGTCTGGATTGAGGATGCACTGAGGGATGGGACCCTCCTCACCACACAGCCCATCCTCGTCCTCTCCCATCCAGGGATATCTCATCTGGATTCTCACTTTCCCCATCCATTGATCTCCAAAATTCCTGGACATTTTTGTCCGTTCTGGGATTCTGTGATTCTGTGCACTTTGTTAAGCCAGTCTCAGCCTTTTGAACCTTATTTTTCCTGGGTACCTGTTGGGATTTTGACTTTTCTATTCAAGTTGAGCCCCACTGAGGCTGGGAGTGGATGATCCACCATTGACTGTGCCCAGGGCAGAGCTCAGCTTTATTTCCCTGAATTGGTCAGGATGGGGCTGAATTTGCACTCAGGGTGTGATTTTAGGAGAACCACAAAGCCCAGCCAGGCTTTGTGCCTCAGCTTTGTGTCTCTGGAAATGGAGCATTTCCCATGCAAAGAAAACTCTCTGCAGTTCTCCCTCCCAAAATGATTTGGTTGCTTGGGAGGAGAGCACAGAGGAAAATGCCTAAAAGATAAAGCCAAAATTGTGACAGGAGGGATGAGATAAGAAAGGGAAGGGCGAGGAAGGAAAATCCCTGAGTGTGGATGGGAGCAAGGAATGAAATCCTGCTTTGGAGAGGCTGTGCGTGTGTCTGGGACAGAATGACAAGCATTCCGAGCTGCCTCACCTCATGAGCGTCTCTTGTTTTCCCCAGGCACCGTTTCCCTATGAACACCTGAGTCTCCTCCGTGTCTCAGATGATGAACCTGTAGCAGCTTTTCCACAGGTAAGAGGCTCGGCCCCAGGGATTTGGGGGTGTGGGGTCACACAGTCTGTGCCCCCAGGGCTTTGCTGCTTGGTTTTGGGATACGTTCTTTGCTTTCCGTGGGTTCTGCAGGATTTGTGCCCCTCTGAGGTGACACAGCCACGGGGGTTTGCAATTCTTAGAGCAGGCCTTGGTGACTGAGCACTGAATGATGTTTTGAGGGTAAGGACTGAGCCAGACTCGGTTTTTCCCTTTATTTCTGCTGCCAGAGCGCTCTGGTTTGGTTTGCAGGTGCCCCATAGAGGGGTTGGTGTTCGTTTGCAGAGATTTTCATGATGTGCAGGGTAAGGGTGGAGGTGGCAGCTCCTGCTGCTGGGATTTTCCTTCTGGTTATTCATCCAGCAGCTGAAAAATATCAAATATTCATTTGATGGATTGGCTGAGCACCATGACCAGCAGTTCCCAAATCCCAGCTCTCCCTGTCCCTTGTGACCTTCACGGAGTCTCCTCATGGGCTGGGGAAGTTCTGCCTTCCTTAGGGATGCTGCCTCTCTGACTTTGGGGAAATTTGTGGCAATAAAATGTCTTTCCTGGAGCTCTTGGAGAGCCCAGTGCTGCTGGGCATGGACATGGGCTGTCCCAGGATGCTGGAGGGACTCAGTTCCAGGTCTGGTGCTGGGTGGATTTGAAGGACTGGGAATGCCTTGGCTGATGTGAGACAGTTGGGAAGGTTTGAATTTTTAGTCAGAGAAAACATAAGGCAGAGTCAGGCTGAGCTGGTCCTGAGTGTGTCCAGCCTTGCCTGTGCATGGAAAATCCTCGGGATGTTCTTCTCCAGCTGATAGATCCTTGCTTGCGTGGAAAAGATCCTGATCCTGGTGTGGAGAGAACTCTGATGAATCCTAAAAGGAGCAGGAGGCTCCCCTGGCATGGGAAAGATCCCAGTCCTGGTGTGGAGAGGGTTCTGATCCATCCCAAAAGGAGCAGGAGGCTGCCCTGGCTGGAGAAAACCAGATTTCACCTGAGCTTCCCCCATCGAGGCTGAGTGCTTGAAACAGCAAATTAACCCTGGGCAAGCGAGAGGTTCCTCCTCCTGATTCCTTTTTTCACACTGAAAAATGGGAAATATCCCAGCTCCAGCCCAGGGCAGAGCAGCCCGATCTGGCCGTGAGTGGAAAATGGCACTGTTTGCTCCTCTCTCAGAGCTTTATCCACAGGGATCCACATCCCCTGGTGCCTCCAGGTCATGGATCCACATCCCCTGGTGCCTCCAGGTCATGGATCCACATCCCCCTGTGCATCCAGGTCATGGATCCACATCCCCTGGTGCCTCCAGGACATGAATCCACAGCCACGGGGATTTGATTGCCCAGTTCCAATGGGTGGCCCGGCAAGGAAGGAGCTCCGGGATGGGTTGGGCTGTGACCACAGGGGGCTGTGCCCGCCAGCCCTGGTGGGCACTGAGGGGGACTCAGGTCACCCACAGATAATTCCAGGCGATGGATTAAGAATCCCAGAGCAGGATCCCAGAGCAGCTGGAGTGGGAAGGGACCCCTAGGATGATCAGTGCGGTGTGCTGCTGCCCCTGCAGGAAGCTCAGCTGTTTTTAGGGTGCTCGGGGCAGTCCCGGGGAGCTCTGGCTGAGCGTTAATTGGAGGGGACAGGGCTGGGAGCACTGGTGACAGCTCCGAGCCACCTCCCGCAGCAAACGCTCCCGGCCCGGGTGGGTTAAAGCTCCCCGACCTCTCCTTCCTCCAGTGCTCCTCGCAGTGTATCCCTCCAGCCGGGCCTGGCTCCTGACCTCCCTTCTGGGACAATAAATTCAGTAAATTCATCTGCTGTGTCGTCTGGCCACCCCTCCCTCCACCCTTTTTGGCAATCTGTCATTCCGCTTTTTGGTGCGGGGCCAGGAGCTGAGTAAAAGCTCCTCGGGCAGCTGGAGCGAGACACAATGGGTTTAAATGGGGTTTAAATTGGCTTTTCGGTGTTTGTAAACAGCCGCACTCGAGCGGGGGCCCCGCCCAGCGCCGGCAGCAGCCGGAGCTGATGAGGCTCCGCTGAGATCAGAATACATTACCGCGCGGAGATGCTGCGGAGCAGACAGGGATGCAGGCGAGCATCTCCCGAGCTGCTCCCCGGCAGCTCCGTTCTGTCCCCGAGCAGCCGGGCGGCTCTCCCGGGGCTGGGGCACGGCAGGGGATGAGCGGAGGGTGGCAGGGACAGCGCCGAGGATGCTCCGCTGAGGTGTCAGCTCGGCTTGGAAATCAGCGCGCGGGGAAGGAAAGCGTCTGGCCTGTCAAGAGAGCCTCGCTTCTGCTGAATTCACACAGCTTGGTCCTGGTGGGAAAGGAAAAAACCAAATAAAAATAGTTGAGTAGTTTCTTTGCAGTAGGGAATAAAAATAATCCATGACTGGGGAGGGTTTGAGGAGGGAGGGGGCAGAGAGCTGTGGCTGGAGCACGTGGCTTGATGATCCTGGTAGTCCCGTTGGTCCAAACTTCTCAGTTTCGGTGAATAAAAGCTCAATTTCCAGGGCTTGCTCCCACTGCTGCTGAGGGCTGTGAGTGGAGCGGGGCTGGCAGGATATCACTGCCACACCCCCGGGAGTTCCAGGGGAAATCAGCAAGGGGAAAGCTCCGCGGGCTTTGGAATGAGCCCCTTCGCCATGAGCTGCCCAGGCTGGGGCGGCCCGGGAGGGGCTGTGAGCCCCGGGGGAATGGCAGGAATTGGCACCGTGGCTGGGAATGGGATCTAATTAATTAATTCAGGACATGCTGGGATTAAATGATATTAAACCTTGGAATCAGAGCAGAGGAGATGAAATGTAAGCAAAGTTTGGGAAGGAGGAGCTGTGCCTGCCAGCCCTGGTGGGTGCTCAGGTTATCCACAGAGAATTGCAGGTGATGGATTGGAGAGTCCCAGAGCATCTGGAGTGGGAAGGGACCCCCAGGGATCGTGGATCCAGCCCCCGGCCCTGCCCAGACCCCCAAATCCCACCCTGGGCACCCCTGGCAGCGCTGTCCAAACGCTCCTGGAGCTGTGGCAGCCTCGGGGCCGTGCCCATTCCCTGGGGAGCCTGGGCAGTGCCCAGCACCCTCTGGGGAAGAACCTTTCCCTGATCTCCAGCCTGACCTGCCCTGGCCCAGCTCCAGCCGTGCCCTGGGTGCTGTCCCTGTCCCAGAGCAGAGATCAGAGCTGCCCTCGGGAGGAGCTGCAGATCCTTGAGCTCTGCCCTCAGTCCTTAACAAACTCACACCCCCCGGTTCCCCTCCAGCCAGGGAGGTTCTGCTTTCCTCATCATTTCCTCTGCAATTTCACATTTCTGGGATTTCACATTTCTGAGATTTCACTGATTCCTCGCTCTCCTGCAAGCAGCACACCCCTGGCCATGAATTCCCTGATCCCATTTGCAGTGAAAATGAAGTTTCTGTTCCTTTCCCCCATTTTTTGTTGGTACAAGTGCCCTGCTTAGCCCAGCCCAGCCCAGCCCTGCCCATTTCTCCCCAGTCAGGGATGGCGGCTCTGCATTTCCAGCCTCTAACAGCATTTGGGCTCTGCTGGTTGGGAATTCAACTCCATCACTGCTCACACTTTGCACCTCGGTTCTTCCTCTGCCCCCAGGAGCTGTCAGGCACAACCTAACCCCGCTGGACTTTCCAGGAACAGCCGAATTTTTGCGATCAGCGGGGCTGTGGGGTGTGCAAACCCAGCAGCTCTCCCACACGGGGCGCAGTTTTCTGGGGTCTGGTTTTTTTTTCGGGAATGCTGTTTTGCCTGCCGGATCCCCAGGATCCCACATGAGCTGTCAGGCACAACCTAACCCTGCTGGACTTTCCAGGAATAACAAAATTTTTTGGGATCAGAGGGGCTGTGGGGTGTGTAAAAACCCAGCAGCTCTCCCACACGGGGTGCAGTTTTTTTGGACCTTTTTTTTGGGAATGCTGTTTTGCCTGCCGGATCCCCAGGATCCCACATGAGCTGTCAGGCACAACCTAACCCTGCTGGACTTTCCAGGAATAACTGAATTTTTGGGATCAGCAGGGCCGTGGGGTGTGCAAACCCAGCAGCTCTCCCACATGGGGTGCAGTTTTTTTGGACCTTTTTTTTTTGGGAATGCTGTTTTGCCTGCCGGATCCCAACATCCCACACGAGCTGTCTCCCTCCTGACAGCTCAGGGAGTACACTCCACGCTAATTTTAGCTCTCCCTCCAAGGTGGATCTCTGAGGTTTGGGCACCATCAATGCCTCATTCATAAATCCCAAACACTGTCAAAAGCAATATGGGAGAGGAGGGGGCAGAGAAGGTCCCACCCTAAATGCGAGCCCTGCCAGCAGCTGCGTTTTGGGGAGAACAAGCACAGGCTGTTCCTTTCCCAGCCAGGAAGGGCTGTGTTTGTATTCAGGGCCCCAGGAAGGGCTGTGTTTGTATTTAGGAAGGGCTGAGTTTGTATTTAGGGCCCTAGGAAGGGCTGTGTTTGTATTTAGGGCCCCAGGAAGGGCTGTGTTTGTATTTAGGGCCCCAGGAAGGGCTGTGTTTGTATTTAGGGGCTGTGTTTGTATTTAGGGCTCTAGGAAGGGCTGTGTTTGTATTTAGGAAGGGCTGAGTTTGTATTCAGGGCCCCAGGAAGGGCTGTGTTTGTCTTTAGGGCCCTAGGAAGGGCTGTGTTTGTATTCAGGCCCCAGGAAGAGCTGTGTTTGTCTTTAGGGCCCTAGGAAGGGCTGTGTTTGTATTTAGGGGCTGTGTTTGTATTTAGGGCCCCAGGAAGGGCTGTGTTTGTCTTTAGGGCTCTAGGAAGGGCTGTGTTTATATTCAGGCCCCAGGAAGGGCTGTGTTTGTATTCAGGGCCCTGCTGGAGTGTGCAGGTGGCACAGGAAAACCTGCGGTGATTTCTCCCTGTTTTTCCTGGGGTTTTTCTCCCTGTTTTTCCTGGGGTTTTTCTCCCTGTTTTTCCTGGAGTTTTTCTCCCTGTATTTCCTGGAGTTTTTCTCCCTGTTTTTCCTGGAGTGGCCTTAGCTCAGGGTGGAAGCTCTGGAAGTTTCCTCGGAGCTGTCTGTGGGGTTGGATTTAGGGTTTTTGGGGTGTTGTTTGGTGGTTAACCCCTGGCGTTTCTCCCGTGAACTTTTTGGACAGTTTTGCCCAGAAAATGCATTTTTAAGAGCAGGTTGGTGGCTTCGGTGAGGAGTTGGGATTTGGGATCATTATCCAGTTCTCAGTGGAGATAAACTAGTGAGACTGATAAACAATAAATGAACCAGAATATAAATAAATAAAATAATAAAGAAGAACTAATAAATAACTATGAATAAACCAGTATATAAATAAATAAATAATAATAAATAAGAATTAATAAAAAACTATAAATAAACCAGTATATTAATAAATAAATAAATGGCAACTAAATAAATAACTAATGAATAACTATAAATAAACCAGTTTATAAATAAATAAAAATAAATAAATAATACCTAAAAGATAATTATAAATAAACCAGTATATAAATAGATAATAAATAAATAATAAATAAACAATAACTAATAAATAACTATAATAAGCAATATATAAATTCGAATGAATAAATTAATTAATTAATAAATAATAAATAACGATAAATAAACCAGTATATAAATAAATAAATAATCAATGAATAAATAATAGCTAATAAATAACTATAAATAAAGCCGTAGATAAATAATTTTTTTAAAAAGTAATAAATAACTATAAATAAACCAGTATATAAATAAATAATAGCTAATAAATAACTATCAGCAAACCAGTATATAAATAAATAAATAAATAAATAAATAAATAAATAAAAACTAATAAATTACTATAAATAAACCAGTCTATAAATAATAAATAAACCAGAATAAACCAGTGATGGGGATGGCACCTCTTCCAGCAGGGCGGTGAGTGCTGCTCCAGGACCTTGGCCTGCAGCTCTGACCTTCACTGTGACCTTCCCCTCTGCTCTGACCTTCACCTTTGTGCCACCCCAGGGCTCCTCCCATGCCTGTGGCCCTCGGGGACACAATTTGGGGTTCATGGTTGGACTGTTGGTTTAGATTTCCTGGCATTCACAGGAGCTGGCAGAGGAAGCAGGCAGGAGAACCCAAGATGGCGAAAAGAGAAACTTTATTTACAGAAACTTCTTTATATATCCATTAATAATCTGGCAACTATTGGCCAGCAGGGAATCCACCTCCTAAAACCATTGGTCACAGCTATACAACACCTAGTACCAAACACAGAGATTAGGAAAGTACAAGAATGCAGCTTATCTCTATTCTCCCTGAGAAAGAAGAGAAAGATTTCTAAAACAGTGCAACTACAGTTGGACCAGACCTTCCCCAGCCCTGAGGATCCTGTGATTCCCTGGGCTCTGCCCCACGGAGCTGCCATTGATCTCCAGCTTTGCTCCCTAACCTCCTGGCTCTGGGAGCTGCAAAACCAGAATCCATTCTCACCTGGGGATATCTGGATTTGGAGGTTTTTCCTGGGCGTGACCTGGAGAACACAAAATTGAGGGTTTGGAGCCTTGGCTGGTGGAGCTGGGTCCTGGTGGGGATGCACAAGGGCAGCTCTGCAGCTGGGCTGGGCTGGGCCCTTCAGAGGGAGCAGGAGAGGCTCTGGAGGAGCAGGAATTGTTCCAGAGGGAACAGGAACAGCTCTGGAGGAGCAGGAATTGTTCCAGAGGGAGCAGGAACAGCTCTGGAGGAGCAGGAATTGTTCCAGAGGGAGCAGGAACAGCTCTGGAGGAGCAGGAATTGTTCCAGAGGGAGCAGGAGAGGCTCTGGAGGAGCAGGAATTGTTCCAGAGGGAGCAGGAACAGCTCTGGAGGAGCAGGAATTGTTCCAGAGGGAGCAGGAACAGCTCTGGAGGAGCAGGACTTGCTCCAGAGGGAGCAGGAACAGCTCTGGAGGAGCAGGACTTGCTCCAGAGGGAGCAGGAACAGCTCTGGAGGAGCAGGAATTGTTCCAGAGGGAGCAGGAACAGCTCTGGAGGAGCAGGAATTGTTCCAGAGGGAGCAGGAACAGCTCTGGAGGAGCAGGAATTGCTCCAGAGGGAGCAGAAACAGCCCTGGAGGAGCAGGAATTGTTCCAGAGGGAGCAGGAACAGCTCTGGAGGAGCAGGAATTTCAAGAATTGTTCCAGAGGGAGCAGGAACAGCTCTGGAGGAGCAGGAATTGCTCCAGAGGGAGCAGGAACAGCTCTGGAGGAGCAGGAATTATTCCAGAGGGAGCAGGAACAGCTCTGGAGGAGCAGGAATTGCTCCAAACTGTGGATCTCCCCTGGCTCGGCGGTGGAGCAGGACAGCCAAGGTGCCCAAGTTCTCCCCTGGTATTTAGGAATTGGAAGTTTGGTCCAGGCACGGTCATTGCTTGGCACTCCTCAAGAATTGCTCACTGGTTGGGATTAATCCCTGGAATTCCTGGAATTCCTTTCCCCCAGGGGATCCAGGTGTGGTGTCTGCAGAGGTACCAGGGCTGAGCAGGGTTGGAAAATCAGAGTGAGGCTCCTAAATCCCTTCCCTCGGTGGCCTGGAGGGTGCCTGGGCTCCGAGCTCTGCTCGCAGAGACAAAATTAGAAAGTCGTGGATGTTTTTTGTGGATATTTTTTGTGGATTTTTTTAGTGGACCTTTTTTATGGATTTTTTTGTGGATGTTTTGTGTGGATTTTTTTGTGGATGTTTTTTGTGGATTTTTTTGTGGATTTTTTTTGGGGCTGTTTTGTGTGGATGTTTTTTGTGGATTTTTTTGGTGGATTTTTTGGTGTATTTTTTTGTGGATGTTTTTTGTGGAATTTTTTTGTGGATGTTTTTTGTGGCTGTTTTGTGTGGCTGTTTTGTGTGGATGTTTTTCATGGATGTTTTTTGTGGATTTTTTTGTGGATGTTTTTTGTGTATTTTTTGTGGATGTTTTTTGTGAATGTTTTTAGTGGATGTTTTTAGTGGATGTTTTTAGTGGATGTTTTTTGTGTATTTTTTTGTGTATTTTTTTGTGGATGTTTTTAGTGGATGTTTTTTGTGGATGTTTTTTGCTCTCAGAGCTGTGAAATTCCCACCTGGATGGGCTCAAACTCCAGGTGGCTTTGAGGAAACGAGGCTCAAATTTGCCTCCATCTCTCCTCAGATGGAGCCCGAGGAGAGAACAGACATTGGACTTGAATTTTCTGTTCCTGTAACAAACCGTGGCAGGTCGTGGTGAACGAAACAGTGAACTGCAGGTTGTGTTTGCGCTGGGATATTTCTGGGCATGTTTGGGTTCTTTGCTGTGGCAACCAGCGGCGATATTTTTAGCGTTTCTCCCAAGATGCTCCTCCGCGCCTCACGGAGCTGTCCCGGGGGGTTCCAGTTGAAATGAGCATTAATTTAGAAAAATTCCGAAGGATTTTGTGCCTCAGAACTGAGCGGGGCTGGTGTGAGATCCTCCTGGCTGCATGTCCCGCCTGGAATTCGGGTCGGGCATTCCCAAATTCCAGGTTTTAGGTGCAGAAAGGCTCTGCTTCCGTTAGGGAACTGCAGATTCGAACCAGGGGACATTGGGATGTTGTGGCTCAGCCTGGCTGAGCAGTTCCATGGAATAATCCCAAAATATTCCTTGGCGTTCGCAGCCCTGGCCCTGAGCCAGGGAAGGGCTCTGAGCCTAACCCAGCAAAGATCCGATCCCTGTTTTCCTGGGGAGTTCCAGCAGGGAGGAGAGTGCTGGTTTGGTTGGGATTTTGGGGTAATTCCGTGGGAAAACTTGTTCATGAGATCCTGGAATGGTTTGGGGTGGGAGGGACCTTAAATCCCATCCCATCCCATCCCATCCCATCCCATCCCATCCCATCCCATCCCATCCCATCCCATCCCATCCCATCCCATCCCATCCCACCCCTCCCGCTATCCCAGGGACACTGCCAGGGATCCAGGGGCAGCCACAGCTTCTCTGGGAAGCTGTGCCAGGCCCTCAGCCCCTCCCAGGGAAGGATTTTGCCTCCAAACCCTCCAGGATTTCCTGAACTGCCACTGGGGTGTTCCCACCTTCCACTTTCCAAATGGAAATATCCATTTGGGATACTCAGCTTGGAGCATTCTGTCCTTAGGGAAGTGTTGGTGTAAGGCACAGATCCCAAAAGGACAACAGCAATCCCAGACAAAGGATCCTTTTCCAAATGTTTCCTTCTTATTTTATTGTCTTCCATCCATAATCCCTTAAATTTCCCAGCAGGGATTGGGAAAACCAAAAACAGCACAGAAATTGTCCTTTCTCCACAGCCTGGCTTGGAATACTCAGGGTTTTGGGATATTTTGTTCCTCTCTTGGGATTTTTTCGAGGATGTTTTGTGAAGTGTTTCCATGGGCATGGGAATGAAGCAATTCTCTGCCTGCCCGTGGGTTTGGTCAAGGGCTCCGTTATTCTTTGAGAATTTTAGGGGGGAGAAAATTAAAATATAAAAAAAACCTATAAATTATTTTTAAAAATAAAAAATAGGTTAAAATACTAAAAATATTTAAAAATTATTTTAAATAATTAAAATATAAAAAATTATAGGAATTTGAATGTGCAGAGGAGCATCTGAGGATGGTCAGGTTTGGAGGAAAAGGTTTCCTTATCTCCATATATTGGTGACTTATAGGATCACAGGGTGCTTTGGGTTGGAGGGACCTTAAAAACATCTCCTGCCAACCTCCCACTGCTTGGAAATCCTCCAAAATCACCCAAGTCCAAACCCCAGGGGTCTGAGAGCCCAGAGAGGCTTCAGATCCTGGGATTGCACACCCAGCCCAGGGGGAAATCACAGATCGGGGTGATTCAGGCTCGTGGAGGGCCTGGACTGGCACATGGATTTGTAATGCATTTCACTGTTTGAACCTCAAAATTTCAGCAGAAAAAAGAAGCAGCAGAGCTGTGCAAGTCCCCTGGGAGCAATGGGACATCTCCAATAAATTTCAGCCGTGCTGTTATGAGAAATTCCAGGGGGTGTTTGCCTCGAGGTGTCAAACCAAAGGAAAAACCTGGAAAAGGATCTGATGTCAACATTTGTAACAGGGGAGCTCTCAGCTCTTCAAACATTTTACTTTTAACGAGATTTATCTCTGGAATTCACTGTTGGTTTGGGTTATAATGCAGATTTCTGCTCTGTTCTGCAGCCACAGAAGCAATTGGAATATTCTTTGTTTATTCTCCATGCTCCTGTTGTTTATGGGAACAAAAATCAGCTTCTCCCAGCCAAGGAGCCAGTCCGAGTTTTTTAATATTTTGGATTTAAACCCATGGGAGCAGTTCTGATTTAACCCTGGAAGATGCTCCAACTTTTAAACTCCAAAAGATGCCCAAGTTTTACCAACCTTGATTGCCATTTCATATTGACACAGATAGAACGGCCTTAAATTTTCCTGGTTGTTTCCTTATTTCTTCTTCTATTACTATTCTTTATTATTATTACTATTAGTATTTATTTTTATTATTTCTTTATTCTTTATTATTCTTTAAAGAATTCCTTCCAATTCCTTAAATTATTATTATTATTATTATTATTATTATTATTATTATTATTATTATTGCTACTACTATGACTACTATAATAATTATTGTCATTATACCACAGAAGCAAAATGAAGGAGGTGATTAAAGAGCATTTTCCATCAGTCAGGTGGGCAGGTTCATTTCCAGATTCATTCTGGGTACAGAAAATAAAAAATCCTCTCTCTGCAGAGGGAATGTTGGAAGCAGGAGGCTCCTGTGGAGCCAGGGATGTGCAGGGGAAGTCAACAGCGAAATCTGTGAGAAATTTAATATTCATGGAACCTCAGTTCAGGGTGGACACTGAGGGCTGGAGGTGTCCAGGGCAGGGAACGGAGCTGGGAAGGGCTGAGCCCCAGGAGCGGCTGAGGGAGCTGGGAAAGGGCTCAGCCTGGAAAAAAGGAGGCTCAGGGGGACCTTGTGGCTCTGCACAGCTCCTGACAGGAGGGGACAGCCGGGGGGGTCAGGCTGTGCTCGCAGGGAACAGCGACAGGAGGAGAGGGAATCCTGGAGGAAGGCTCAGGGTGGACATCAGCAGGAATTTCTCCATGGAAAGGCTGCTCAGGCCTTGGAAGTGCCCAGGGAGGTTTGGAGTGCCTACCCCTGAGGTGTCCCTGGGTGTGGCACTCAGGCCCTGGGCTGGGGACAAGGTGGGGATGGGCCCAGGGTGGTTTGATGATCTCGGAGCTCTTTTCCAGCCTCGTTAATTGTGTGGCTCTGTTGCTTTCAAGGATGGGGGGAGCTGGGGTCTCCTGGTGTGCTGCAGCCTCCTCGGAGGAAGCATCCCTCAAGAACAGCTTCTCCAGAGGCTTCAGCAGCTCCCCAAAGCAACAGGGTGATTTCAGCAAGTGATTTCAGCTCCTTGTGAAGTCAGCTCTTGCAGAATCACCTGAGGGCGACTCGGGGACCGAGAGAGGAGGGGCGGGAACCGTATGGCAATTCCACAAGATAACCTTTATTGTCAGCAGCTCTTGAGAAGGGAAGGCCAGGGACACCAGTTCCACTCTGCCTGAAGGCCGAGGCATGAGCTCTTTTCTGGGGAAGGCAGGGGGTGGGACAGGACTCGGTTGGCCAATTGGGTACAGGACATTACCATAGAGAAGCAGGGCACACTGGGTGGTACACTGGGTGGTCATCCTGAGCGCGAGGTGGGTCCTTATCTCTGAGTCCTTTTGCTCTCAGGATGGAGCAGTGCAGAGAGCTGAGTCAAAGGCTCACAGCTCTCCAGATGGGTCTGTGGTTCCTAGGTGTCAGGTCTGTGTGGTGCCCCAGGATGGGGAATCCTGAAGGGGTTGGAGTTGGGAGAGTGCTCAAAGCCATCCAGCCCCAGGACACCTTTCCCTCTCCCAGGCCACTCTGAACTCTGTCCAGCCTGGCCTGGGACACTTCAGGGCCCCAGGGGCAGCCCCAGCTCCAAGAGAAGGTGTGGCTGTTCCCTCTGAGGCTGACAGGAAACCTTTCCTGTGCCCTGGGAGGGTCAATCCCTGCAGCGGTCTGAGCCCAGCTCACCTCCAGGGAATCATGTCCTGGAGCTTTCCCCAGAGCCTGCTGGGACAGTGTCCCCTGGGAGCGGTGACATTTGTCACCTGCCACCAGCCCCTGCGGAGTTTGTTGGAATAAACCCTCCATAAACTCATTAATTTCCCCCCAAACCCTGCAGGAAGCGTGACTGGGATGAGTGGGGAGCACCAGACATTCCTGGCACGAGCTGTGGATGGATTTCTGTAAATCACCACAGCATTTCCAGGGGTAGAAATCTTCACTCCAAAGATCCTCCCCCAACCCAAGATTCCATCAGCGGAATCTTTTCTCTCCGTGAAAAAGGTGGAGAGGATCCGTTTGTCGGTGATTTCATCCTCTCGGGGAGTGCAGGAGGAGCACGTGGCCTCTCCCAGACATGTAAAAACACCCAGCCTGTTAACACGGCGCATAATTAAACCCTGGGATTCGTTGCCAATGAAAACCTCGCCGTGGATTTTAATAACATTTAAAAAAAAAAAAAAAAAAAAAAAGAGGGAAAAAAAAGAGACAGTCACGTCTTTGATTAATGAAACGAGACAGGGCTCTGTTCTGGGAGGGGGATGAAGCAGCCAGGCTGCTGCGGGAATGGCCCTACACGTGCGAGTCAAACTCAGGGGTTTTTTAAAAATTATTTTTCCTTTCTGCTCACGGTTCTGCTCTGATTTGCACCTGGTTTGGAGTGGGAGGTGTTGGCAGAGCTGAAGTCTGGGGGGGTTGGGAGATTAAGGAGCTGCTGAGATAAACCCTGGGTCAGCTGAGGCTCTTCTGGGCCATTTGAGGTCATGATTTAGCACAAAAATCCCAAAAAATATCAATTCCTGCAGCCACGGGGGTGTTTTTGGAGAGGTTTTTTCTGCAAAGAGCCCAGCCTGGGGCTGGGGGTGGCTGTGGGGCTAGGGCTGCTCCTGAAATCCCAAAGAAAAGCTGGAGCAGGGAGCAGGGCAATAAACCTGACTGCCAGCGACCCCAGAGCATTCCCGGGATTTACAATCCCACTCTGGGCTGGGGCAAATCCAAGGAAAATTCATGGAGAAGGAAAAGGGGATGGACCTTGCAGGGACACCTCCCACTGCCTCTGCTTTTCTGGCTTTGGACTCAGAAGTCTGAGCTAAAACAAAGCTCAGGATTTGTCCTTCTCAGCTGATGTGAGATTTCGAGGCAAAGAGGACTGCCAGGGTTTAATGCCTTCCTCTGCTCAGCAAAATAACCAAAGATTGGCTGATTTTACACCCTTGACACGATGAGACACTGGAGAATAAACCTGGAGCAGTTCTCAAGCAAAAATTCTTTGAAAAATGCCCACAGCTGGGAAAGTTTGAATTTTTAGTCAGAGAAAACATAAGGCAGAGTCAGGCTGAGCTGGTCCTGAGTGTGTCCAGCCTTGCTCGTGCATGGAAAACCCTCAGGATGGTTTTCTCCAGCTGATAGCTCCTTGTTTGCATGGGAAAGATCCTGATCCTGGTGTGGAGAGGGCTCTGATCCATCCCAAAAGGAGCAGGAGGCTCCCCTGGCATGGGAAAGATCCCAGTCCTGGTGTGGAGAGAGCTCTGATCCATCCTAAAAGGAGCAGGAGGCTCCCCTGGCATGGGAAAGATCCTGATCCTGGTGTGGAGAGAGCTCTGATCCATCCCAAAAGGAGCAGGAGGCTGCCCTGGCTGGAGGTCTCACCTGAGCTTCCCCCATCGAGGCTGAACACTTGAAACAGCAAATTAACTCTTGAATTAAACAGCAAATTAACGCCTGAAAAAGCAAATTAACCCTGGGCAAGTTCCTCCTCCTCATTCCATTTTTCACACTGAAAAATGGGAAATATCCCAGCTCCAGCCCAAATCTGTGAAATAAAACATCTGTGCACAGGACTGGAGTCCAGGGGATCCCCACGCTCATTTTCCTGCAGTCTCAGTGCCGTTCTCAGGGTTCCCAGAAATCCCCACCCTCATTTCCTAGGCTGCGTTATGTTTTTCAGGAATCGACCCCCAGATGGCAAATTCAGATTCTTCCAGCTGCTTCAGCCACCCAGAGCGCACAGAAAAAAATAAAAATCAGGGAAAAATCTCTTCTCATGTCAAGGAAGTTCAGCAGGGGCTGTGCTGCGGGTTGTGAAAACTCCTTTAGTCCTTAAAAAGACACAAGGCCGTGTTGTTTCTAGGATAAGCAAACTAAAAAACCTAAACAAACAGCGGTGTTAGGAGAGCTGGGATCTTCCTCGGGGAGTGCTTATTTTTAAATTGTCAAAACTCGGTTTGGAAGGACAGCTGGCAGCTCTTGGCTCTGTGAGGAATGTCCTGCCCAGTTCTGGGGCAGAGGATGGGTGGGAGCCACCCCTGAGTGCCACAGGAGATCCTAAACTTCAATTTCAGCTCCAATTTCAGTTTAAACTTCCCCTGGAACCACCCCAGCCCCAGTGAGGTTGTAGGGCTCAGTTCTCAGCAGGAGATGGGGAAATCTTGGAGCTGTAGGTGATGTGCAGATGTTTTCACATCTGGATCTGTGCTGGGGCACTGAATGAGATTTTGGGATGTTCTGCCCTCCTTTGCCAGGCTGAGGCTCGGGATGGGGTATGGGATTCTGGAGAGTGTGGGATTCTGGAGAGTGTGGGATTATGGGGAGTATGGGATTCTGGAGAGTGTGGGATTATGGGGAGTGTGGGATTATGGGGAGTGTGGGATTCTGTAAAGTATGGGATTATGGGGAGTATGGGATTATGGAGAGTGTGGGATTCCGGGGAGTGTGGGATTATGGAGAGTATGGGATTCTGGCAAGTATGGGGTTCTGGAGAGTGTGGGGTTCTGGAAGGGCTTGCTGGGCTCTGCCATTCCCAGGGAGGAAGAGGAGGAGGAGGCAGCGCAAAGAACATCCCTCAGGTGCTCTTGGGTGCCTCTCAAATATCTCAGTGAGGAATGTTCCCCGTTCTGGTCTGTTCTGGAGCTGTTCTGGGGCTGTTCTGGGGCAGTTCTGGGGCTGTTCTGGGGCAGTTCTGGGGCAGTTCTGGAGCTGTTCTGGAGCTGTTCTGGAGCTGTTCTGGAGCTGTTCTGGTCTGTTCTGGGGCTGTTCTGGTCTGTTCTGGTCTGTTCTGGAGCTGTTCTGGAGCTGTTCTGGGGCTGTTCTGGGGCAGTTCTGGAGCTGTTCTGGAGCTGTTCTGGGGCTGTTCTGGGGCTGTTCTGGGGCAGTTCTGGAGCTGTTCTGGGGCAGTGCTGGAGCTGTTCTGGAGCTGTTCTGGGGCTGTTCTGGGGCAGTTCTGGGGCTGTTCTGGTGCTGTTCTGGAGCTGTTCTGGAGCTGTTCTGGAGCTGTTCTGGGGCTGTTCTGGGGCTGTTCTGGGGCAGTTCTGGGGCTGTTCTGGGGCTGTTCTGGTGCTGTTCTGGAGCTGTTCTGGAGCTGTTCTGGAGCTGTTCTGGGGCTGTTCTGGGGCTGTTCTGGGGCAGTTCTGGGGCTGTTCTGGGGCTGTTCTGGTGCTGTTCTGGTGCTGTTCTGGAGCTGTTCTGGGGCTGTTCTGGGGCTGTTCTGGGGCAGTTCTGGGGCTGTTCTGGGGCTGTTCTGGTGCTGTTCTGGAGCTGTTCTGGGGCAGTTCTGGGGCTGTTCTGGTCTGTTCTGGAGCTGTTCTGGGGCTGTTCTGGAGCTGTTCTGGGGCAGTTCTGGGGCTGTTCTGGTCTGTTCTGGAGCTGTTCTGGGGCTGTTCTGGGGCTGTTCTGGTCTGTTCTGGTCTGTTCTGGAGCTGTTCTGGTCTGTTCTGGAGCTGTTCTGGGGCTGTTCTGGTCTGTTCTGAGGCTGTTCTGGAGCTGTTCTGGGGCTGTTCTGGAGCTGTTCTGGAGCTGTTCTGGGGCTGTTCTGGGGCTGTTCTGGTCTGTTCTGAGGCTGTTCTGGAGCTGTTCTGGGGCAGTTCTGGAGCTGTTCTGGGGCTGTTCTGGGGCTGTTCTGGGGCAGTTCTGGGGCTGTTCTGGTCTGTTCTGAGGCTGTTCTGGGGCTGTTCTGGGGCTGTTCTGGGGCTGTTCTGGGGCAGTTCTGGTCTGTTCTGGGGCAGCCTATGGGTGGGAGCCACCCCTGGGTGCCACAGGAGCCCCTACAGAATCTTAAATTCCAACTTCACCTTAAATTTCAGTTTAAGCTTCCTCTGACAGCCCCCCAGCCCCAATGAGGGTGCAGGTCTCAGTCCCTTGGCTGTGCCAACCCATTCCTGGCACATTCAGAGAGTTCCAGTGGCACAAACACTCTGTGCCAACTGATTTTGGGGTTTCTGATGGCACTGATGGAGGAGATCCATCCTTGCTTCCCATGCTGCACCTTCTTTGGAGGGATTTCCCAACCTGAAGGATTGGAAATTCCAGCCTTAAGGAGATGTGGAACCATCCTGGAAGCACAAAAACCCCAGTGCTGCTTTTTGGATTTCCCACGAGTTTAGGATTTTCTGCAATGCATTGGCTTAGAGCATGAGGGGGTTCAATGCCTCCACTCCAATGTGTTTGTTTGAATTTGTTTGAATTTATTTGAATTTATTTTTGTCTGTGATCCCTAGCCTTCCCTTCCTAAATTTCCAGGTTCCTACATAGTGTCTGGAAGGGTCTTTTGGAGGAGTTTCCAATCTTGGAGGAGTTTCCAATCATTGAAATCAGCATTAAACATACAATCTTAACTTGGAACAAGAAAAAGAAAAACAAAACAAAACAAAAAAACCCTAAGAAACAACTAAACTAAACAGACAAAAAAGAAAAAAAGTTTCTCACACCAGATCCAGAAATAACATCATCACAATGCAGAACAAAAGGACAAATTACACAAAATCCACCCCATAACTTTCACTACAACACAAATACTTCATTATCATTCTGCTTTTAAAACACAGCTTAAACTTGTTCGAAATGATTGGGATTTTTTCCCTGCGGTGTTCATTAGAGAATGATGCACAACCAAAGGTGTAAATCATTAAATAATCAGAGTGAGGGTGGCCAGGTGACATTTCTCAAGGTGAGGGCAGCCAGGTGACACTTTTGGGGTTCTGAGGTGTAAAATAATGCACTCCCCATGCCCTCAGCCGCACAAATCCCATTAAAAACACGGGGCTGGGATTCCTCTCCTCCCTCTCCCGCTGGGAATTCCTCCCCTCTCCCTCGGCAGTCAGCAGAGTGAAAACCCCGTGATACCTCTGTTGGAGATGTGGATCTTGCACTGGAGTGAATCAGCTCCAGGCTTCCTGCACAAAAGGAGGCGTGAAGGAATTCCCTTTGTAGGAAGGCGCGGCTGGATGGGATCCATTCCAGCCGGGAAGCGCAGGACGGGCGCTGAGGTATTTTTATTGGGGAAAAGTGCCAAAACCAGCAGATTGGGAAAAGGTGTGCAGGGGTAGAGCCCTCCCCAAAGCTCTTTTTCTCTGCATTTCAAAGGATTCCTTTGTGCCCCAGAGCAGATTGGGGGTTCTGGGTGGGGAGGAGGAATTCTGAGAGGCTCCGAGGGTTCCAAGTGTCCTGGAGTTGGTGACAGGTGGGGGATGGCACCTGGGGCCACACTGCGCTGGCCCTGCCCTGCCACTGCCCCCCTCACAATCCCAAATCGCTGAAGCTGGAATTTCCCAGCCTTAAGGCTGGAAAAGCCCTGCAAGGTCATCAATTCCAACCATCTCCTTAAGGCTGGAATTCCCAATCCTTAAATTACCAATTCCAACCATCTTCTCAAGGCTGGAATTCCCAATCCTTAAATTACCAATTCCAACCATCTCCTTAAGGCTGGAATTCCCAATCCTTAAGGTTGGAAAAGCCCTCCAAGGTCAAGCCCAACCCTCTCCTCAAGGCTGGAGTTCCCAATCCTTAAATTATCAAGTGCAACTATTGCCTCAAGGCTGGAATTCCCAATCCTTACATTTGGAAAAGCCCTCCAGATTATCAAGTCCAACCCTCTCCTCAAGGCTGGAATTTCTGATCTTTACGTTTGGAAAAACCCTCCAAGGTCAAGTCAAACCATTTCTTCAAGGCTGGAATTCCCAAACCTTAAGGTTGGAAAAGCCCTCCAAGGTCATCAATTCTAACCCTCTCCTCAAGGCTGGAATTCCCAATCCTTAAATTACCAAGTCCAACTCTCTCCTCAAGGCCGGACTTTTCAATCCTTAAGGCTGGAAAAACCCTCCAAGGCCAAGTCCAACTATTTCCTCAAGGTTAGAATTTCCTTAAATTATCCTTAAATTATCAATTCCAACCATTTCCTTAAGGCTGGAATTTCCAATCCTTAAGGTTGGAAAAGCCCTCCAAGGTTGAGTCCAACCCTCTCCTCAAAGCTGGAATTTCCTATCCTTAAATTATCAATTCCAGCCATCTCCTCAAGGATGAATTTCCAATCCTTAAGGTTGGAAAAGTCCTCCAAGAGTATCAAGTCCAACCATTTCCTCAAGAATGGAATTTCCAATCCCTACAGTTGGAAAAGCCCTCCGAAATCATCAATACCAACCATCTCCTCAAGGTTGGAATTCCCAATCCTTAAGGTTGGAAAAGCCTTCCAAGGTCAAGTTCAACCATCCCCTCAAGGCTGGAATTGCCCTCCAAGGTCAAGTCCAGCCATTCCCACAGCCCCACCACGGTCACCGCTGTCCCCCCATCCCCAAATCCATCCATTTTTAACCCTTCATCCACCACCTCCCTGGGCAACTGTCTTGGTTTGAAAGACAGGTGTCTTGCTAAGGAAGATGAGAGCCTCCCTTAGAATGGATAATGTGACCCCCTCCCTCCAAATTATTATAACTTCAGAATCGAGGGCTTTCAGGCAAAGATATGGGAAAAGGAATAACAGCTCTTCACTAATATTTAGAGCAAGGCAATAATGCAGAAACAACGGTTTAGATAGACAAAGTCGGAATCCAACCTGCACCCTGTCAGGGTGGTGCTGCAGTGCAGCTCAATGGTGCTGCAGTCCCGTTGGAGTGATGGATGTGCTCTTGTTGCAGTGGTGATCTTGTGGAAAGGTCTCGTCGCTCTCTGGAGGTCCAGTGGTGGCTCTGGAGCTCTTCTCCTCTGGGAATCAGTGGGAAAGGTTCCCCGGTGTTGCAGGGTCTCAGTTTCTGTGCAGGTGGCAATGTTCAGCTCCTCCCCTGTGGGCAGGGCATCTCCCAATGGCTGATGGAATCTGTGAGTCACTCCTGAGCCCTCGATGGCCATGAGCAGAGCTAGCCCCGATGGTGTTAGCAGGGCTGGGTCATGCTGAGCACAAAGAGCACTGCCCCAGCTGTTTGAACAGCTGTGGAGATGGGAATGGAATACAGACTTTGGTTACACCTTCCATGGAACCTAGGACAGCAGCCAAAGCCTGGCCACGCTTTCCATGAGGAAATTTTCCATCAATATCCAACTTGAGGCCATTTCCTTCCATCACGAGGCAAAAAATTGTGAATTTTTCCCTCCTAACTCTTCTCTGGAGAGGCATAATGCAGGCATAATTTTGTTAATTCTGGTTTTTCTGAGTTTTTCTGAGTTTATTTTTAAGATTTTCCTGAATTTTGGGCTTTGCACCAAATATTTTGGAGTTTGCTTAGGACAAACTTGCTGCAGGAATTGGTTTTGCTCCACTTCTCCCATGATCCACCCTTAAATAAATCCTACAGATTTGTGCTGAGTGCATTTTCTTACACATCAAAGACCTGAAATCCTGGCTTTGGAAATGCAAAAAAAAAAGAATTTAAATTATTCCTAACTATAAAATTAGGGTTGTTGCCTGAGTGATGCATTTTTCCCATTTTTTTCCCATTTTTCTGGTGTTTTTAGGCTCTTCTTCCTTGGGTTTCCATCAAAAAATTCTGTTTTAGTAGTCAAACCAGCCCCTTATCCCCTCTACATTTGGTAATTAAAGGAAAACTAATGAAAATTAATTGAAAATTATTATTATAATAATTATTATTTCTTATTATTTTATATTATTATTGTTGTTATTATTCTATTCTATTCTATTCTATTCTATTCTATTCTATTCTATTCTATTCTATTCTATTCTATTCTATTCATTATTAATTAATGGAAAATTAATTTCGTAATTAATGGAAAACTCATCAGGGAATTTGGGGAGAAGACACAGCCCAGCGATAAAATTATTTCGATTTTTTTTTAGTGCTAATTCTGACTTGAAAGGGAGAAGCTGAGCTGACCAAATTTCTTTAGGGAGAAGCAGAAAAGAGGGAATTTAATTTAATTTAATTTAATTAATGGAAAGAGCAGCAAAAGCTTCTGGCAGAGCTCTTATCATGGGAGGCAATTTTGGGGTGTTTTAGGAAGTTTTGGGGTGTTCCAGGCAGCTTTAGGGTGTTTTTGAGGGAGTTGTAGGGTATTTTTAAAGGCAGTTTTGGATTTTTTAAAGGCAGTTTTAGGGTATTTTCAAAAGCAGTTTTAGGGTATTTTTAAAGGCAGTTTTAGGGTATTTTCAAAAGCAGTTTTAGGGTATTTTTAAAGGCAGTTTTAGGGTGTGTTTTGATGCAGTTTTAGCGTGTTTTGAGGCAATTTTAGGGTGATTTCAGGCAATTTTGGGGTGTTTTGAGTCAGGTTGATGGTGTATTTAGGCAGTTTTGGGGTATTTTTAAGGCAGTTTTGGGGTGGTTTTAGGGTGTTTTCAGGCAGTTTTAGGATATTTTTAAGGGCAGTTTTAGGGAGCTTTGAGGCAGTTTTAGGGCATTTTTGAGGCGGTTTTAGGGTGTATTTAGGCAGTTTTACAGTGTTTTTGATGCAGTTTTGGTGTTTTAAGGCAGTTTTAGGGTATTTTTTAAGCAGTTTTAGGGTGTTTTGAGTCAGTTCTAGGGTGTTTTTAGGCAATTTTGGGGTGTTTCAGGCAGTTTTGGGGTGTTTCAGGCAGTTTTGGGGTGTTTCAGGCAGTTTTGGCAGTTCTGGGGTGTTTCAGGCAGTTTTGGGGCGTTTTTAGGCAGTTTTGGGGTGCTCTAGGGTGGTTTAGGGAATGCTCAGTGTTCTGTCCCCTGAGGAAGCACGAGCTGCCATCCCCAGCCCCACCCCAGCCTGCTCCTCACCCATCTATGGTGCAGCTCCGTTCCAGACGGAATTTTGGGATGGATCCAGCGACCAGGACGATTTATTCCACATTTTCTGTGCCATTTGTTATTTTCCTCCTTCCTGGGCCACTCCAGGGCCACGTGCAGAATGAAGTGCCCCATTTTTAAAAAATCCAGGGCCAAATTCCACCTGGGAGTCGCTCTGCGGGAATGAAAGGGCAAATTGTTGGGAAAACTTTCCTGTTTTTCTGTGTCCACACGGAGGAGATTGGAGGGGCCTGGCCCTGGGGCTCGGGGTGGTCAGAGGGGAAGAGTTAAAAATAATAAACCATAAATAATAAACGGAGCTGTCGGTGCAGGTGGGGAGAAGGGAAAAATCCTGTCGGGGAGAGTTCTTCAGCTTGGGGGCTGGGAAGGGATGGGAAATTCAGGGGAAAGGAAAAGGAAAAGTGAAAGGGAAAGGAGAAAGGGGAAAAGGGGAAAGGGAAAGGGAAAGGAAAAAGGAAAGGAAAAACAGAAAGGGGAAAAGGGGAAAGGGGAAAGGAAAAAGGACAGGGGGAAGGGAAGGTTTGGGAAGGGAAGGTTTGGGAAGGGAAGGTTTGGGAAGGTTTGGGAAGGTTTGGGAAGGGAAGGGAAGGGAAGAAAAAAGAAAAGAAAAGAAAAGAAAAGAAAAGAAAAGAAAAGAAAAGAAAAGAAAAGAAAAGAAAAGAAAAGAAAAGAAAAGAAAAGAAAAGAAAAGAAAAGAAAAGAAAAGAAAAGAAAAGAAAAGAAAAGAAAAGAAAAGAAAAGAAAAGAGAAAAGAAAAGAAAAGAGAAAAGAAAAGAAAAGAAAAGAAAAGAAAAGAAAAGAAAAGAAAAGAAAAGAAAAGAAAAGAAAAGAAAAGAAAAGAAAAGAAAAGAAAAGAAAAGAAAAAAGAGAAAAGAAAATAAAAGGATGGGAGGTGTCTGTGTCCCTTCCCTGGGCAGAGAAGGAGATAATCCAGGCTGGGAGCACTGCAGGTTCCCTCTCCTGCCCTGTGGGATTTCCCAGGCTGGATTAGAGCTGGGAGCTGCTCAGGCTCTACAAACCCAACAAACCCAGGGTGAGACAGGGTTTGAATTCCAGCAGGGAACCAGCTTCACTCGGGGCCATCAGTTCCCTCCAGGGGATCCCCAAATTTCCAGCTGAGCACCCCGGGAGCCAGGCAGGAGCTGGGGCTCCCTGATTGCCATGGACCCAGGGAGCACAGCCAGCCCGGCTCTCCCGAATTCCCAAATTCCCAAATTCCAGCTCCATTCCCTGCGATTGCTCAGACTTGGCTGCAGCCTCCGCTCCCAACATATTGTTTGACAAATGTCAGTTCTGAAGGGGGAAAAAAATAATTCCAACGATTTCCCCGAGACGGGGTTTCGGATTTAACATGGAGCAGATGCTCAGGCTAAAATTAGCATAATGATTCTCGTGCCTGCCACTTCCCAGGGCGTGTGTCTGTAATGGAGCCTTGGAATATGAACCCAATCCCTTTGCGGGGATTTTGGGGATCATTGGAGATTCTCCTGCATGGGTTTGAGATGTTTAACGAGCTTTGGAGCTTTGGAGCTGAGGAATTTTGCAGATGTGGAGTGTGGGATGCAGAAATCCTCAGGTGCAGGGTCAGGGGATGGAGGGTCCTGGGCAGCCAAATGAGCACTGCCCCTAATTAATGGTGTTAATTACCTATTGCTTGCCTAATTGCTGGTGGATGTCTGAAAAGAGGCTTGGGATTCTGGGGCTGAAATATTCCAAATAAACTCCGCTCAGGAAAGGTGCCTGGAGGGATTTCCAAGAGCAGGGCGAGCTCAGGGATTGTCAGAGCCTGAAACTCCTGAGGGTTCTCATTTTTCAGGGATTGACAGCTCAGGTGCTAAGGGTTGTTAAATTTATCCGAAATCTGGTGGATTCACAGGTTCCTGCTGCTCCAGAATTCCCAGGGGGAGGATGAAAAGCACATTCCCTGTCTTCTTCTCAGTTGGGAGAGGGAATGCTCAGATTTGGGCTTTAAAAGAAAATGGAAAAAAAAATCATCAGGGAATGGTTTGGGTTGGGAAGGACCTTAAATTCCAACCCATCCCATCCCATGGATCCCATAGATCCCATAGATCCCATCGATCCCATCCCATCCCATCCCATCCCATCCCATCCCATCCCATCCCATCCCATCCCATCCCATCCCATCCCACCCCACCCCTGCCATGGCAGGGACACCTCCCACTATCCCAGGCTGCTCCAGCCTGGCCTTGGACACTGCCAGGGATCCAGGGAATTCCAGCCCAGCCCTCCCCACCCTCCCAGGGAACAATTCCTAATTCCCAAGATCCCATCCATCCCTGCCCTCTGGCACTGGGAAGCCATTCCCTGTGTCCTGTCCCTCCATCCCTTGTCCCCAGTCCCTCTGCAGCTCTCCTGGAGCCCTTCAGGCCCTGCCAGGGGCTCTGGGCTCTCCCTGGACATTCTCTCCTCACCCTCAGCCTTCCCAATCCCAGCACATTCCCAGACATTTTCCCTGCATGGGAAGGCTCAGGAGATGAAGTCACTCGTGGAGAGCTGCAGAGCAAATCCATGGGAAACCTGATAGGAAAATTCCCAATTCCCACCCTGAGGCTGAGGGGGTTCTATCCTTTCCCACCAGGGTATTCCCAGAGCAGGTCTGCATGGAAAATCTGGGAATCCTGACAGCATTTTCAGGCTTTGTGAGGGTTTTGTTTCAGGGATTTCAGGAGGGGAGGGATGAGCTGGGAGTGCAGAGAGCTCTGAGGAGGAGTTGGGAATCCTGGGCAGAGAAAAGGGTGAGAAAATGAATAGAGCTAAAAAAACCCCAGAAGAAGAGGTGGGGATATTTGACAGAAACCTTTTCAGGGAATTTTTGCCCTCCCTGGGCCAGGCTGAGGTGAGGGATGGGGAAAAAGGCTCTGAGCTCTGTGGGAGGAGGGAGATGTGGTGCTGAACCCTCCTGCACCTCAGCCCAGCTCCTTTCCCAACTGAATGGTTCCTAACAAAGGATTCCCACAAAAATCAGCGTGGCCTGGACTTCACCCTGTGTTTTCCTGCCCTGGACTCTCCGGGGAGCCTGGGCCTTCATTTTCCAATTTCAGCTAAACCACAATTTTTTTTTGCCACCAGCACCAGGCAAACACCTTGGTGTGGATTGCCCTGAATGGCCACTTGTGCTGCTGAAGGGAAAATGACCCCCAAGAGGTCCCAAAATGACCCCAAAATGACCCCAAAAGGCCTTTCTGGGGTGTTGGGGCCCAGAGAGTGACTCCAGAACTGGGTCAGAGCTGTTGAGTGTCATGGGCAGAGTCAAGGCCAGTGGGGAAAAAGAAATCTTAAAAAATGGACAGTGATTTTCAAAATGAAAATCTTCAATGGGCTCATGTTTGGCTCCGTGTGAAGTGCTCAAAAAGCAACATTTGTACTTTGCTGTGATTTTTGTTATCGTTTTTTTAGTTTTTATTTTTATTTTTTACAAGGGCCTGGAGTGACAGGACGGACACAGGGAATGGCTTTGAGGTGAAGGAGGGCAGGGAGAGATGGGATTTTGGGAAGGAATTGTTCCCTGGGAAGATGGAATTTTGGGAAGGAATTTTGGGAAGGAATGGTTCCCTGGGAGGGTGGGGAGGGCTGGGCTGGAATTGCCAGAGAAGCTGTGGCTGCCCCTGGATCCCTGTGAGTGTCCAAGGCCAGGCTGGAGCAGCCTGGGCCAGTGGGAGGTGTCCCTGCCATGGCAGGGGTGGGAAGGGAAAATTCCCTTCCAGCCCAAATATTCCGTAATTCTGTGATTTTCTGAATTCCTGGGGCCCAGGAGATGCAGCAGATCAGAGCAGAGGTGCTGCAGCCTCTCCCTGATGTCCTTGCAGAGGGAGGGGGACATTTCCATCTTTTCACATTTTCATATTTTCGCCTTTTCACCTTTTCACATTTTCACATTTTCACACGAGCTCCTCCCAAGCCCTTCTCAGCTCATCCCCATCTGCCGAAAAAACAAAAAAAGGGAAGGAATTGTGTCAGGGGGAGCTGATCTGTGAGTCTGTCCTGCTGAAATCGCAGCCGTGAGGGGATGGGTGGCGCTGACACCATCGGGGAGGTGGCACCGACTTTTCCCCACTGGGACAGAAACTGAATTAAAGATTTTTTTTTCGTGCAGTTTAGGGGTCTTGGGGGTGCAGTTTGAGGTTTTTAGGGGTGCAGTTTTGGGATTTTGGGGGCGCAGTTTGGGGTTTCGAGGGTGCAGTTTAGGGGTTTTGGGGGTGCATTTTGGGGGTGCACTTTAGGGTTTTAGGGGTGCAGTTTTGGGGGTGCAATTTCAGGATTTTGGGGGTGCACTTTGGGGTTTTGGGAGTGCACTTTAGGGGTTTTGGGGCTGCAGTTTCAGGGTTTTGGGTGCAGTTTGGAGGCTTTGGGTTCACCAGGGAATATTTCACCATGGAATGTTTGACCAGGGAATATTTCATTATGGAATATTTCACCAGGGAATGTTTCACCAGGGAATATTTCATTAGGGAATATTTTACCATGGAGTATTTCACCAGGGAATATTTTACCCTGGAATATTTTACCATGGAATGTTTCTCCATGGAATATTTTACCATGGAATGAATGTTTGAGCAGGGGATATTTTACCAGGGAATATTTCATTAGGGAATATTTTACCATGGAATATTTCACCAGGGAATATTTTACCATGGAACGAATGTTTGACCAGGGAATATTTTACCGTGGAATGTTGTACCAGGGAATATTTCACCAGGGAATATTTGGTGGAATATTTCACTAGGGAATATTTGGTGGAATATTTCACTAGGGAATATTTGGTGGAATATTTCACTAGGGAATATTTGGTGGAATGTTTCACCAGGGAATATTTGGTGGAATGTTTCACCAGGGAATATTTGGTGGAATGTTTCACCAGGGAATATTTGGTGGAATATTTCACTAGGGAATATTTCACCATTGAATGTTTCACCAGGGAATATTTCACCAGGGAAGGTTTCCCCATGGAATGTTTCCCCAGGGAATGTCTCACTATGGAATGTTTCCCCAGGGAATGTCTCACCAGGGAATGTTTCCCCAGGTCCACCCCCAGAGCAGAGATCGTGTATCACACCCACCCCGGTGGGCTGAGCACAGTCCTGCCCCGAGCTCTCCTTCTCCCCAGGCCAGCCCCACCTCGGGCAGGCTCCACCGCCCACAGCAGGAGCAGAACTGCTGTGCTGAATGAGCAGATTTGATTTCAGTGCAAACACAGCCTGGGCTGCTCCTCTGCTCTCTCCTAGCCCCCCGGGCTGATCCCCAGGGCTGTCAGAACTCACCTTGGGCTGCCCAGGGCTGCGATCCTGACAGGGACGTGGGAGGGAATCCCTTGCCCTCCCCTTTTTATCCCAAGGCTTCCCCTTTGGATGGGAATGATCACAGAATTCTGGGATGGTTTGGGTTGGAGGGGAACTTAAATCCCATCCCATCCCATCCCATCCCATCCCATCCCATCCCATCCCATCCCATGGATCCCATCCCATCCCATCCCATCCCATCCCATCCCATCCCATCCCATCCCATCCCATCCCATCCCATCCCATCCACCCCTGCCATGGCAGGGACACCTCCCACTGTCCCAGGCTGCTCCAGCCTGGCCTTGGACACTGCCAGGGATCCAGGGGCAGCCACAGCTTCTCTGGCAATTCCAGCCCAGCCCTCCCCACCCTCCCAGGGAACAATTCCTTCCCAAGATCCCACCCAAACCTCCCCTTTTCCAGTCTGAAGCCATTCCCTGTGTCCTGTCCCTCCATCCCTTGTCCCCAGTCCTTCTCCAGCTCTCTGCTAGGCCCACTATGAATGCCAAAAATCCAAGCAAAATTTTACTTCAACTCTCCAAGCATGAAGCAGTAACTTTAATTTAAAAAAAAAAGCCCAAACCCCAAATACAGAAATAATACCAACCAACAAAAAGAAAAAAAAAATCAAAACAAGGGGAAAAAAATTAAAATCAAAGCCTGGGATGTATTTTAGGGATACATTAGGCACGGGCAGCTCCATGGATGTGGCTGAGCTCGGAGTTCCCCGGCAGGACCGGCTTGTCCCTCCTGTCCCGGGATGTCCTCAGTGTCCCTCCCGTACCCCAGACATCCTCCAGGGGAGGCTCCCGTAGCCCGGCGGGGCTGCCCCGCTCCGCTCCCATCCCCAGGGAAGGGCTCCTGCGCTCGGCGCTGGGAAAGCAGCGGGAACACGCGGAAAGGGCGGAAAAGGAGAGCGAAAGAGAGGAAAAACGCGGAAAGGAGCGGGAAAACGCGGAAAGGAGAGGAAAGGAAAGGAGAGGAAAAACGCAGAAAAGCGCGGAGAGGAGCGCAGACGCTCCCTCGCCATGCCGGCCGGGGGCGGCCGCTGCGGGAGCGCCGGGAGCCGGGACAGATGGGGAGGGGACGAGGAGGAGGAGGAGGATGTGGGGGAGGAAGGCGGCGGGAGGGATAGAGAAGGGAGGAAGGGAGGGAAGGAGGGAGGGAGGGAGGGGAGGGCGAGCCGCGCTCAGCGCCGGGCCCGCGGCTCCGGGACCCCCCGGCTCCCCCCGGGCCTGCAGGCAAGGAGGGCAGGGAATGACGGCGGGAGGGACGGCGAGGGCTGGGGACTGAGGGGCAGCTCGGAGCCGCTCCCGGGTCCGGCCCGCCCAGCTCGGCCCCGGGCGGGGCAGCGGGACCGGGCAGCGGCCGGAGCATCCCCGGGATGGAGGATCCCTGGGGATGGAGGATCCCTGGGGATGGAGGATCCCCCGGGATGGAGGATCCCTGGGGATGGAGGTTCCCTGGCGCTGAAGGACCCCAGAATTGGAGGATCCCCGGGGGCCAGAGGACCCCCAGAACCGCAGAATCCCCAGACTGGAGGATCCCCAGGACTGGAGGATCCCCTTGGCCGGAGGATTCCTTTGACCAGAGGATCCCTTTGGCCGGAGGATCCTGTGGCCGGACAGTCCCATGGCCGGACAGTCCCATGGCCGGACAGTCCCGTGGCCGGACAGTCCCACGGCCGGGCAATCCCATGGCCGGAGGATCCCTGGCCGGACAATCCCATGGCCGGAGGATCCCTGGCCGGACAGTCCCATGGCCGGAGGATCCCTGGCCGGAGGATCCCATGGCCGGAGGATCCCTGGCCGGAGGATCCCTGGCCGGAGGCTCCCATGGCCGGAGGCTCCCTGGCCGGAGGCTCCCTGGCCGGAGGCTCCCTGGCCGGAGGATCCCATGGCCGGAGGCTCCCTGGCCGGACAATCCCCTGGCCGGACAATCCCATGGCCGGACAATCCCATGGCCGGAGGCTCCCTGGCCGGAGGCTCCCTGGCCGGACAATCCCATGGCCGGACGATCCCATGGCCGGAGGATCCCATGGCCGGAGGATCCCTGGCCGGAGGATCCCATGGCCGGAGGCTCCCTGGCCGGAGGATCCCTGGCCGGAGGATCCCATGGCCGGAGGATCCCTGGCTGGAGGATCCCTGGCCGGAGGATCCCTGGCCGGAGGCTCCCCGGCCGCGCGGAGCCCCAGCCGCCGCTTTGACAACAGGAAACAATGTGGAGTGAATGGAAAAAGGGGGAGGCGCTGCCCGAGCGACTTCCCTTGACATCACTGCCCAAATAAGGAGCTTTAAACCAACCTTTTCTATTGCAGCGCGGCAGAAGATCCCCCTGGAGCCGCGGGGTCCAGCCTGGCGCCGGCAGAGCCATGGGAGAGCCGCGGCTGCCGCGCGGGGGGCGAGTGCAGGTAACGCCGAGCGCTTCCTCCGCCCGGCCCTGTGTGTGTGGTGCGCGGAGAGCGCGGATGGAGGGGTTCTGAGGGGGTCTGAGGGGGTTTCGGGGGGTTTGAGGGAGGTTGATGGCGTGTCAGCCGCGCTCAGCGCCGGGAGGGCTCCGTGGGCGCTGGGGCGGCACCGGTGGCACAAGGGCATCGCCGCTGAGGTCACCGCGCCGAGGAAGCGCGAGTTGGTGTCGCGCTCCTGTGTTGGGGACAGCCCCGGGGCTTGTGGCTCGTCATCCACACACTCCTGACCCCCGCGCCTTCGGGGCTGCGCCGGCACCGCCGCGAGCGCTGTTAATTGGCGGCCCCGCTAATTACGGAGCGGGGCGCTCCGGCTGCAGCGGCAGCGGGGCCGGGCTGAGCTGTCTGCCCGTCTGGGACGGATTTCCTCCTTATCGCTCGCACAGGAAAGCGAGCGGGGAGCCGAGGGGTTGTTCTGGGGCCACACGTGATGCGCCAGGAGCCGTGCCAGCGAAAGCCCCGCGGGAGCTCCTGCCAAGGAGGATGTCGGATGTCCCCGAGCCAGGGCTGGCCCTGCTGTCCCCGGGCTTGACCCGCGGGGACTTCCATCCCTTTTAAGCGTTTCTCGCTCGGCACCTGCACATCAGCGGAAAACGAGGCGGCTTTAAAAATGCATTAAGGCTGAGTAAATGAGCGCTAACGATTTAAGCTGCTTAATTCTCCTCGATGGAAATTAATAACGCCTTTGATGCGCCCGGAGGTGCGAGCGGCAGCGCCTCGCGGGCTGAGCTGCTCTATGCAAATGCGGGCATTGTTATTCCGGAAAAAGGCGCCGTGCATGATTTTATTTTTCCCCTCCTCGTTCCTGAGCTCTCCGGCCGTGCTGAGAGGGCCTGGCACTTTCAGCGATTTGCAGGCTGGCGGGTGGAAGTGGCTGGGGCAGCTGACACGGTGATTTATGGTGTGAGCAATACAATCCAAGCCCCGCTCCGCTGCCTGGGGATCACCTGCAGCTCGCAGGCTTTGCGTTTCCCTGGTGCTGAAGGATTATTCGTGCCCGGGCACGGAGCCAGCTTTTACCTGGTGGCCCCTCTGTCCTGCCTCCCACCTCTCCCGGTTTATTTGGCATGTGTGATCCTCCAGGAAGGTGTCTGTGCTTGTGGGGACTCGTGTTTTCCTCACAATCTCAGTGCTTCAGGAACTTTTCCTTTGGATTCTTGTGGGAAAATGCTGAGCATGTTCCCTCAGCCAGAGCAGGTGGGATTCCTGCGGGGTGGGATGCTGTGATTCTCACGTGGCTCTCGGGTGTCAAAAGGCTCCAAAGTGTCACAGTGTCCTCGTCCCCTTCTGCCTTCCCCTTCTGAACCGAAAGGGTGGAAATAGGAATTCTTGCTGGTGGAAATAGGATTTCTGCTGGAAATTGGATTTCTTTCCTCTCTAGGGAAGTGTCCTGCAGTGGAGGATGCAGAGGTGCAGGACAGGGGGGTTGGGCTGGGCTGCTCTGAGCTGATTCTCAGAAATTCTGCCCCCAAGGTTTGCCCTGGGGCTTCTCGGGCTGGGGAAGGATTCTCTGCAGTCCTCGTTAAGGAAGGGAGAAGGAAATCTGTAGAGGGCCTGTGTGGACTGTGCATGGGAGGAAAAACTTGAGCAGAAGTTACTGAGTGATTAATTACTGAGTGTTCGTTAATGAATGCAGCCAAGTGCTGCAGGGCTGTGTCTCTGGGGCACGAGTGCGGTGCAGCCCCTCCGAAAATCCTCTGCGGAGCCTGGGGAAGCTCCCGCAGCCTGAAGGAAGGCGATTTAGGGTTTTTTACTGTGGAGTGACCATTTTCATCCTCATCCACCGCGGGCACTTCTTGCTCTCCGCTGGTCCTCACCCATTTCAGGATCGCTGTGCAGATCTTTCCTGCACTTTTAGCGTTGGGAACAAGGGGCTCTCCGGAGGTTTCTGTGCCGATCCTTTCCTGCACTTTTAGCCTTGGGAACAAGGGGCTCTCCGGAGGTTTCTGTGCTCCCCACGCCGCTCGGGGCTGCCCCAGGTGCGGGAGAGCAGAGGGAGCAGAGCCAGCGCCGCACGCTGCCCCGGCTCGGTTTTGCTGGCCGAGCACCATCCCAGCTGGGCTGGCGGGGGGGCTGAGCAAAATCCCAAATGTTTGGAGCTCGCTGTCGGAAAACACGGGCAGGAGAATGGCTCAGTGTTCGGGCCGAGCGCGATCGGATGTGGGGAACCACTCCGGGGAGCCGCGGGTGAGTCCCGGCAGCGGCGCTCCCGAAAATAACATTTATTCTGCAGCGAACAACAGAAGCGCTGTTGAGAAACCTCCCCCGGGCCGCGGGGCCGGGGCAGAGCTGCCTTGGGAGGGTTCCCAGGAACCCGGGGCAGCAGGGAAATGTGTCCTGAAGGGAAATCACTGCGGCCGTGCTGGGGATTGGGTGGCAGGGATTAATGAGGGGCTCCTGGGAACTCCCTGCGCGTCACTGGCGCGGTCCCAGGGCCGCGTCCAGCTGCTCCAGCCTCAGCAAAGCTGATTTTCCTCCGCCTTCCTCCTCGCTGGAGTTCCTGCTGGCTCCAGCTCCGCTGTCAGAGCTCCTGGCCGCCTTTGGCCGCACGTGTTGAACGCCAGGAGTGCCTCGGCAGCCTCCGAAGCGCCTCGGAGCGCTCGGTTTCCTGGCAAGCGAGGGTCAAACGCAGGGAAAAAGGAGAATTACCCTCTGGAAGGGAAAGCGATTCGTTTCCAATCTACCTCCAGCGCCATTGTCGGTGATTTTAGCAAGGCCGCTCGTTAGGGATCTTTATGGCTCTTTGGGGATGGGGGAAAGCTCGGCTCTGTGTTCCACCCTGCCTGCTCCGCTCGCTGAGCTCTCCCTCGTTAATCCCAGGCCATTCCTCACCGAGCTTGGACCACCTGGCAAGAGGACAGTGCTGATTTGTGCCTCGGCTGCAATTGCAGCCTTTGGGCTTTCCCAGGGCGCTCCGCTGGGATGGCGCTGCCCGCGATCGGCGCAGCAATCAGAAATAAAGGAGATTTTCATCCTGCCCGGCTCTCATTACGAGCCTGCAGAAGGTGAACCTCCTGAGGGGCATCAAAAGGAGCTTTGTGTGTCCGTGCTGAGGGGCCTGGGGGCGATTCAGGCGCTCCAAAAACATTTGGGGAAGGTGAATGTGGCCAGAAATCTTCCTTGGCCTCGTTTTCTCTGCACAGCCCTGAGCCAAGCCCAGGCTCTCCTCCCTGGGAATCCAGGCCGGGAGAAGCTCCTGCAGTGCTGATTTTTGATTTTTTTTTTATTTGAGATTTTTGGTTTTTGTCCCCTGCCCACTTTTTGGAGCTTTCTGAGGAGCTGAGCAGGGCTTGCAGGAGCAGCAGGTGAGAGATGAGCCCTGCAGGGCTGAGGGGGGCGAGCACAGCCATCCCTGGGTGGTGACAGTGGAAACCTTCTGAGCAGCTTTTCCCGCAGAGGAACAGGAACCAACCCATTCAAGACCTCGGGGGTATTTTTGTAACTTTTTTTTTTAAATTTATGTTTTGTTTTGTTTCCACTCGGATGGAAAAATTGCAGTTTGGGGACACTTTCCTTCCTTCTGGGAACTGCTGGGCACCTTTTGAGCTGGGAGAGCTGAGGGGAAAACATGAGCTCAGGTTTTCCTGCCTTCCCAAAATGGATTTGCTTGCTCCTCGCTGCATCCTGAGTGGGCACAAAGTGCTTTTTAGGGGCATTTTGGTGGCTCAGCCACTGTCCCAAAGTCACAAAGCCAGAGCACAGCATCTTCAGCATTGAGGGATTTATTAATCCTTGTGTTAATGAGGTTTTCAGCTTCAGCAGCTCCTCAGTTTCCAGATCCTAAATAAATTTCCTTTTAGAAATTTCCTGAATTTCCTTTTAGCCCATCCCTCATTCCTTTCCCGGACTTTGGAGGGTCTCCTGCTCGTTAAAATGTGATCCAGGCTTTGGGGTTTCAGTTCTTTTGCTCTGCTTCTCCAATAGCCCTGCAGATTTTAGGGTGGTCAGAAAAGAGCTGAATTCAGAGTTTGGGTTTCTCCCAAATCGGATGCACCGAGAGCTGGAGGGGTTTGCTGAGCCCTCCCTTGGTGGGAAACCTCGGGAGAATCCCAGGAAATCGAGCCTGGCCCTTTTCCAGCACACTCGGGTTGAGGTGCAGTAATTCCCGGGAGTCTTTCTGGGATCGGAACCCAACTTTGGGTGCCTCGGTGGCCTCTCCTGAAGAGTTCCCTCATCCAAAAAGGGTCAGAACAACACAACTGTCACCTCTGGGGACATTTGTTGTCACCCCAAAAGGGTCAGAACAGCACAGCCGTCACCTCTGGGGCCATTTATTGTCACCAAAAAGGGTCAGAACAACACAACCTGCACCTCTGGGGACACTGTCACCCAAAGGGGTCAGAACAACACAGCCAGCACCTCTGGGGCCTTTTATAGTCACCCAAAAGGGTCAGAACAGCACAACTGTCACCTCTGGGGTCATTTATTGTCACCAAAAAGGGTCAAAATAACACAGCCAGCACTTCTGGGGCCATTTATTGTCACCCAGAAAGGTCAGAACAGCACAACCGTCACCTCTGGGGTCATTTGTTGTCACCTCTGGGGTCATTTATTGTCACCCCAAAGGGTCAAAATAACACCACCAGCACCTCTGGGGACATTTCTTGTCACCCAAAGGGGTCAGAACAACACAACCGTCACCTCTGGGGACATTAATTGTCACCAAAAAGGATGAAAATAACACAACCTGCACCTCTGGGGCGGTTTATTGTCACCCTAAACAGTCAGAACAGCACAGCTGGCACCTCTGGGGCCATTTATTGTCACCCAGAAGGTTCAGAACAACACAATCATCACCTCTAGGGCCATCTATTGTCATTTTCCCTCAGGATTAGGAGGAGATTTCTGTCTCAGGAGTTCCAGGATTGGCCTCCTTCACCCTCAGTGTGGGCTGCACCTGCTGTGAGTTGGGATTTGGGCCCTGAGGGATTTTCTGGGCAGGTTGGGAAACCCTGAGGGTCTTTGGGAGCTGTGAAGGAGCTCAGAAAGAACCTCCCAAAGCCTGGATTTGTGCCTGGCTCCTCCTGCCTCCAGCACCAGGACAAAGGTGGCAGGGGAGGGCTGTCCCCACTCCCTGCTGGGCCCGAGGCTCCCAGGGGTGCCAGGGGTGACCCCGGGAAGGAGCAGAGGGGGTGGCACTGGCAGGGGTCAAAAGTCAGAGTTTTCCATGAGCCTTCAAACAGCTGCCCATGGGTTTCCTGTGCTCCCTCCTGCCCTTTGTTCAGGGGCTTGGGGTTTGTTCCCTTTCTGGAGAGATTTGCTAAATTAATTTATAAATTAGAGCACAGAAATTAAAACTATAGTTAAAATAGAAATGAAAAGCTATAAGAAAACAAGCTTTTTTCTATGAAAAGCAATAGAAATGTAAAGCTATGGTTAAAATAGAAATTAAGAGCTATAAGAAAATAAGCTTTTTTCTATTAAAACAATAGAAATGAAAAGCTATAGTTCAAATAAAAAATAAAAGCTATAGTTAAAATAAAAATTAAAAGTTATAAGAAAACAAGCTTTTTTCTATTAAAACATTAGAAATTAAAAGCTATAGTTAAAAATTAAAAGCTATAAGAGAACAAGCTTTGTTCTATTAAAAATAATACAAATTAAAAGCTATGGTTAAAATTAAAAGCTATAAGAAAACAAGATTTTTTTCTATGAAAAGCAATAGAAATTAAAAGCTATCGTTAAAATAATTAAAAGCTATAAGAAAACAATTTTTTCCTATTAAAACAATAGAAATGAAAAGCTATAGTTAAAATAAAAATTAAAAACTATTAGAGAGCAAGCTTTGTTCTATACGAATTAAAAGCTATGGTTAAAATCAAAAGCTATAGGAAAACAAGTTTTTTTCTATTAAAATCAATAGAAATTAAAAGCTATAGTTAAAATAAAAATTAAAAGCTATAAGAAAACAAGCTTTGTTCTATTAAAAATAATAGAAATTAAAAGCTATAGGAGAGCAAGCTTTGTTATACTAAAAACAATAAAAATGAAAAGCTATAGTTAAAATAAAAATTAAAAGCTGTAAGAGAGCAAGCCTTTTTCTATTAAAAACAATAGAAATTAAAAGCTGAGGGTTATCAATTGAGGCTATGGGAAAGGATGAGGCTGAAATGAGTCAGATCAGAATTAAAAATAAGAACTGAAGCTCTCGGGGATGGATGGCCAGGGATGCTCTGGGAAAGCCCTGGCCTGGTCCCATCACCTGTAACTCAGGAGCAGTGCTGGGCTGGGTCACCCAGGGCTGCAATTTGGGTTTGAATGACTGAAATTTGGGGTTGAGCCTTTTTCCCTAGGGATATAAACGAGATAAACACCCCTGGGACCTTCAGCCAGGCTGGGATCAGCAATTCTTTCATTCTTTGAGCAGCAAATTGGACTGGAGGGCTCTGGGCTGTGCTGGGCTGAACTGGGAGCTTCCTGCTCAGGGCGAGGGAGGAGCAGAGCTTCCCAACCTGCCCAGAAAATCCCGCAGGGCCCAAATCCCAACCCACAGCAGGTGCAGCCCACGCTGAGCGTGAAGGAGGCCAATCCTGGAACCCCTGGGGCAGAAATCTCCTCCTAATCCTGAGGGAAAATGGCAATAAATGGCCCCAGAAGTGCTGATTGTGTTGTTCTGATGCTTTGGGGTGACAAGAAATGTCCCCGGAGGTGACGGTTGTGTTGTTCTGACCCTTTTTGGTGACAATAAATGGCCCCAGAAATTCTGTCTGTGTCATTTTGACCCTTTTGGGGGAGTGAACCCTTCAGGAGAACTTTTTCTGGGTGTGTTTGAAAACTCACTTCGAGCGGGTTTAGATTTTTAATCCACTGGGGCTCTGTGTGTTTTTTAACACACATTATTGAGCATTTTAAACACACATTATTTGATGTTTTAAACACACATTATTAGATGTTTTTTAACACATTGTTGGATGTTTTTGACACACATTATTGAGTATTTTAAACACACATTATTGAGCATTTTAAACACACATTATTGGATGTATTTAAACACACATTATTGGATGTTTTAAACACACATTATTAGATGTTTTTTAACACATTGTTGGATGTTTTTAACACACATTATTGAGTATTTTAAACACAGATTATTGAGCATTTTAAACACACATTATCGAGTATTTTAAACACACATTATTGGATGTATTTAAACACACATTGTTGGATGTTTTAAACACACATTATTGGATGTATTTAAACACACATTATTGGATGTTTTAAACACACATTATTGGATGTTTTAAACACACATTATTGGATGTTCTTAACACACATTATTGAGTATTTTTAACACACATTATTTGATGTATTTAAACACACATTTTTGAGTATTTTAAACACACACTATTGAGTATTTTAAACACACATTATTGGATGTTTTTAAACACATATTATTGGATGTATTGAAACCCAAATTATTGGATGTTTTAAACACACATTATTGGATGTTTTTTAACACACATTATTGGATGTATTTAAACATACATTATTGGGTGTTTCTTAACACACATTAGTGGATGTTTTTTAACACACATTATTGGATGTTCTTAAACACAGATTATTGAGTATTTTAAATACACATTATTGGATATTTTTAACACATTATTGGATGTTTTTAACACACATTATTGGATGTTTTTTAGCACACATTATTGGATGTTCTTAACACACATTATTGAGTATTTTTAACACACATTATTTGATGTATTTAAACACACATTTTTGAGTATTTTAAACACACACTATTGAGTATTTTAAACACACATTATTGGATGTTTTTAAACACATATTATTGGATGTATTGAAACCCAAATTATTGGATGTTTTAAACACACATTATTGGATGTTTTTAACACACATTATTGGATGTTTTTAATACACATTATTGGATGTTTTTAATACACATTATTGGATGTTTTTAATCACACACTTTTGGGTGCTTTTTAACACACATTATTGGATGTTTTTAACACACATTATTGAGTATTTTAAACACAGAATATTGGATGTTTTAAAGCACACATTATTGAGTATTTTAAACACACAATATTGGATGTTTTTAATCACACTTTCTTGGGTGCTTTTTAACACACAATACTGGATGTTTTTAAAGACTCCCAGAACGTTTTGCTCGTGTTTCAGAGAAAGATGCCCTCGCCCTGCAGGTGGGGAGTGTTTGGGACAAAGCAGGGAAGGTCAGGCTGGAATCAGGGACAGAAATAGATGTGGAGCCATCTCCAGCCAAGGTGAAGGCGCTCCGAGGCGGCAGGGAAGCAGAGCTGGTGTTTAATTACCTCCCACCGACCTGCCCGTGGGGCTGAGGTATTTCCTCCGTGACTTTCTCAGGCTAAAATTAACAAAACCTGAAGAGAAACTGCTCTGTTTACGTGAGAAAATCAGCCTGGGCACAACAGGGTGAGCTCTGTAGTCGGGAATAAGTGTGGGTTTCTTCTGGGAGTGGGGATCTCTGCTGGAATCGCCCTGCAAGGATTCCAAAAGGGTTCCAAAAGTGCGTGCCTCGGTTCCCACTTCTGTAAAATGGGGTTAAAAATATCCTGCCTCCCTCCCCGGGGCATTGCCACACTCCCTCCAGGGCAGTTTGCGAAAGACCGCAGAGTTTTTTCCACCGGCGTGGAAAAAAACGCTGAGTAAAAATAAATGGAGGTTGTTTTCGGTGGTGTTCCAAGGAAATGGTGTTGGGAGGGCTTCAGGCACAGCGAGGGATTGGAAATAACTGAGCTCATGGCACAGAATTCCTGAGGGGTTTGGGGTGGGAGGGAATTGAAATGCATCCAGTGCCACCCCCAGGGACACCTCCCACTGTCCCAGGCTGCTCCAGCCTGGCCTTGGACACTGCCAGGGATGCAGGGGCAGCCACAGCTTCTCTGGGAATTCCAGCCCAGCCAGGAATTCGTTCCCAAGATCCCACCCCAATCTCCCCTTTCCCCGTGGGAAGCCATTCCCTGTGTCCTGTCCCTCCATGCCTTGTCCCCAGTCCCTCTGCAGCTCTCCTGGAGCCCTTCAGGCCCTGCCAGGGGCTCTGGGCTCTCCCTGGATCTCTTTTCATCCCCAGCTCTCCTCAGCCTCATTAATTAAAGATTCCCAGCTCTGTTCGCAACCTGGGCTGGGCTATTTGTGGATTTTCAGCCCTGATGGCCCAACAGGAACCCCAAAACTGCTGAAAGAGATCCCAGAACCATTTAGGATTTTCCTTGTAGGGCACAAACAGCCCAGGCTCTCACCCCTCACCTCCGCAGCACCCCCAGGGTTCCCTGCCGTGGTTTGGATCATTCCTCAGCCAATCCTGGTTAATTCCATAAAATTCCACTTTCTGAAACCCAAGCCCTCGGTGCCTCTGGATCGCTGCTCTGGATTCATTCAGGAGCAGCAGGAGCGGTGAATCCATCGCTGCCAAAGCTGAGAGTTTTCCTCCCCCCGAGGCAGTTCTGTGTTTGTGCCAAAGCAGAACCCTGCAGGGCTGGGTTTGGGATGCACCTGCAGCTTTTAGGGCTTTCAAGGAGCCAAGGGGAAGCCCCAGGTGAGGTTTGGAGCTCCCTGGGCTGGAGGTGTTTTGGATTCTGGATTTAGTTCCATGCTGTGACCACACCTGAGGGGTTGGTCTGGCCCCACCTGGGGGGACGTGCTGGCGGAAAACCCTCGGTGTTCCTTTTGCTCTCATCAGAGCCATTGGGAATCCGGCACGGGATGGGGGCAGCCGAAAGGGGAATCAGCAGTTGGAGATCTGAGGGGAACAGGTGCAGAGGCAGAAATTGGGAATTAAAATAGCAGTGATCCCCCAGCCCTGTTCCTTGGGGAGTGGAGATGAGGCTCTGATGGAATTCAGGGATAGGTTCAGCCTGGCCTGGGAGGCCTCTGGGTGTGGATGGAGCTCCAGGAGAGCTGGGGAGGGCCAAAGGATGGAGGGACAGGACACAGAATGGCTTCCCACTGCCAGAGGGCAGGGATGGATGGGAGAATGGGAAGGAATTGTGCCAAGCACAAAACCTCACAAAAATCCTGGCTGTTCAGGGCTTTTTTGATTTTTGAGCCCATTTTTGCCAAATCTGAGTGAAGCGAGCAGTGGGTTTGGTATTGTCCTTCAGTAATTCCCAATTCAAATCCAGGTGGCGAACGTGGTCTTTTTCCATATAAATTCTGTGTTTTGGGTTCTCCCCAGGAAAAACAAGGCTTGGGGGGCCCTGGAGGGACATGGGGACAGGAGAGATGGAGAAGGTTCTTGCAAGGGATGTGGGGAGCAAAAAATTCAGGGTTTTTTTAGGAAAAAAGGCACTGATTTTGTTCTTTCCTTGAGAGTAAAGAGTTGAAACTGAGGGCAGGAAATGGCTCTGGAGAGGCATTTGCTGGGAGCCTCCTCTGTGCCCTGGTCAGTAAATGTGGGAATTCAGAGCGGTGGAGGTGGAATGGGAGCTTGGGAATGTCCCGGGAATGCCCCAGCAGCTCCTCAGGGATGGGAAGTGCAGCTCAAATCCCTGAATTCATGAACTGGGCTGGCTCAGGAGAGCTCCCAGGGCTGGCACTGCCCCTTCCTGCTCTGCCCCAGAGCCCACATCGCCTTTCCCGAGGCAGGAGAGACCTCCTGGGATATTTTATCCACCTCAGGTGAATGAAATATCTGGAGTATTTGATATCCAGCTGCCCTGGGCTGTGGCCATGGATTATCCTTCCGCCCAGGGCTCCAGTGGGAGCTTGGGAATGTCCTGGGAATGCCCCAGCAGCTCCTCAGCTCTGCCCAGCACAGACCCCAAATCCCTGAATTCATGAATGGGGGGAGCTCAGGGGAACTCCCAGAGCTGCACTGCCCCTTCCTGCTCTGTCCCAGAGCCCAGATTGGCAGGACAGATCCCCTGGAGTATTTTATCCACCTCAAGTGGATGAAATATCCTGAATATTTTGATATCCAGCTGCTCTGGGCTGTGGCCATGGGTTCTCCTTCCATCCAGGGCTCCAATGGGAGCTCAGGAATGCCATGGGAATGCCCCAGCAGCTCCTCAGGGGTGGGAAGTGCAGCTTAAATCCTTGAATTCATGAATGGGGGGAGCTCAGGAGAGCTCCCAGGGCTGGCACTGCCCCTTCCTGCTCTGCCCCAGAGCCCAGATTGGCAGGACAGATCCCCTGGGGTATTTTATCGACCTCAAGTGGATGAAATATCCTGAATATTTTGATATTCCGCTGCTCTGGGCTGTGTCCATGGGTTCTCCTTCCATCCAGGGCTCCAATGGGAGCTTGGGAATGTCCCGGGAATGCCCCAGCAGCTCCTCAGGGATGCAAAGTGCAGCTCAAATCCCTGAATTCATGAATGGGGGGAGCTCAGGAGAGCTCCCAGAGCTGCCTTATTGAATTAATGAGCTGGGCTGGCTCAGGGGAGCTTCTAGACCCAGCCCTGCCCCTTCCTGCTCTGTCCCAGAGCCCAAATTGGCCTTCTGAGGCAGGACAGACCCCCTGAGGTATTTTATCCACCTCAGGTGGATGAAATATCCTGAATATTTTGATATTCAGCTGCTCTGGGCTGTGGCCATGGGTTCTCCTTCCATCCAGGGCTCCAATGGGAGCTCAGGAATGTCCCGGGAATGCCCCAGCAGCTCCTCAGGGATGGGAAGTGCAGCTCAAATCCCTGAATTCATGAATGTGGGGAGCTCAGGAGATATTTGGTATTTGTGGCCATGGGTTCTCCTCCCATCTGGGGTGGCAATGCAGAGCCCATCCCTTGTGCCACCCCCAGGGAATTGGCAAAGTCCCCAACTGATTTTGGAGTCAGGGAATTGACCCCCAAAGTGCCATTCTGGCTCAGCCTCAGGGCCGGGTCCATCCCCATCCCCCGCGGCTGTGGGCTGGAGGCAGAGCTGGCGATGTTTTCCATCTCTCCTGTTATTCCTGGCTTGGCTGCCGGCTCTGGAATGGCTGTGGAAGCTGTTGTGCTCGGGGGTTCAGCAAGGAAACGCCGCGGGCCCTTGCAGGCAGGAATCTGCGCAGCGAGTGGCCGCGCTGGAGGTTCCGTCAGGGCTCCTTTCATTGGGAACAGCGCTCGCAGGAGGGTTTTGCTGGCTCTGGTTCCCATGGAGCAGCTGAAGGGAAATGGCAGGGGAGAGCCCCCGGCACGCTGGGGAAGGGGGGGTTGGTGTTGGGGCTCTGGTGCTGCTGCAGGAAAAAAAAGAAAATAAATCAGAGGGGAAAATGTTTGGAGAGAGATGGGGTCATTGCTGGGGCAATGTGGGAATCTGGAGATGGGTGGGGTTTGTGGGGATGGGGTGCGTGGATCTGTGCAGGCACCCCTCAGTTTTATTTCTTAAATTAATTAAGTTATTTTATTTTAAAATTAAATTAATTGGAAATGAATCTCATTAATGGTCCCGGTAGCTGTGCCATGGCCACAAGGGGCTCTGGTGGAGTGGCCTGAGGTGGCTTCACGTGGCTGGGGCTGGATTTGGGATGCCCAGGGGCTGTGGTGTCCCCAAGGGGAGCATCCCCTGTGCCCTGGGGGGGGTGGCTCTGGGGGAGAGGGTTTGGGTTCGGGTTAGGGTTAGGGTTAGGGTTAGGGTTAGGGTTAGAATTCGAGTTAGGATTAAGGTTAGGGTTAAGGTTAAGGTTGATGTTAAGGTTAAGGTTTAGGTTAAGGTTAAGACTAAGGTTAAGGTTAAGGTTGAAGTTAAGGTTAAGGTTAAGGTTAAGGTTAAGGTTAAGGTTTAGGTTAAGGTTGAGGTTAAGGTTTAGTTTAAGTCTAAGGTTAAAGTTAAGGTTTAGGTTAAGGCTAAGGTTAAGGTTAAAGTTAAGGTTAAGGTTAAAGTTAAGGTTAAGGTTGAAGTTAAGGTTAAGGTTAAGGTTAAGGTTAAGGTTTAGGTTAAGGCTAAGGTTAAGGTTAAAGTTAAGGTTAAGGTTGAGGTTAAGGTTAAGGTTAGGGTCTAACCCCGTGAGCTGCTCCTGGAGTGCTCCTGGCTGTGCTCAGCCGAGTTTTAGGATATTCCTCACCAAGGCCATGGCATTTCTGCATGGATAGGGTCAAACCTGCTCAGGAATTGGGGACACTCTCCTTGAGAAACACTAAACTAAATTCTGTAGGGGCAGAACAATGCAGAGTGTTCCTGCCCAAGCACTTGGGTTTGTAGGGCCATTATCAACCTCACCAAATTGCACCTTGGGCTGCTCGATTTCCTGCTGGAATGTGAAATAAACCCAAATTCCTGCTCGGTTTGTGCTTCCCGCCCTGAGGGGGTCATTCCTGCTGCTCTGCCCCAGTCCTGAGGGTGGATTTGTGCTGTTGGGAGCACGGGGAGCTGTGGATCCCTGGATCCCATCAGCTCTGCTGACTTGGGACCAATGAACACTGACCCAATCCATTTCTATGAGTTTTGACTTTAAAATATCTGAAAAATCTCATAAAATCCATGTGTCATGGAATGATGCTCTGCACACCCGGGCTCTGTGTGGATGAGATGATTTCTGTGGCACATCCTGTCCAGAAAATAAACTCACACCTTGACTCTCTAACATTAAAAATGTTGTTGGAGGGTTTTTAATTTTTTTTTCCTGCAAAAGGATGCTCCAGAGCTCTGCACTGTGGGACAAACCTCTTTAATTCATGTTCATTGTCGTTCACACCAATTTAGAAGCCGACTCAGCCTCACTCCCTGGAAATTGCACTTCCCAGGAGAAGTGTGTGGTGCCAGCCCCGGGAGCTTTCCCTGGAGAAGCTGTGCAGACAGGGGGAGAGGAAGCTTTCCCCAGGTGGGTTTGGGGCCTTCCATGGCCCCATTTATTTGTGGGACTTCCGAGGGCTCTTTTCCATCAGGCACAGGAAGGAGGGAAGAAGCTTTGTCTGTGCTGTGCATAATTGATGGTTTGCATTTTAATAATTGCTTTAATTAGTGACTCCAAGTGGCCTCTCACTTTATTTGGGGCTCTCTGTTTGCCGAACCCTCCCCAGGTGATTTATGGCTGTGATTTCTGTGGCCCCCAGGGCAGGAATTGTGCTCCTTGCAGTCCCACAGAGGCTGCCCCGATCGCCAGGAGCAGGATGGACACATCCCCACCATGGCATGACCTCAGCCATTAATTATTGATCCAGCTTTTCATTTTGCATCCATCACTCGCTGGCTGTGGTGGAGGAGCTGCTCAGGGGTGAAGCCTCCTCACAGGGGGAGGTTGGCAGCTCTGCCTTAACCCCCGAGGCTCCGGAGAGGAGCTGAGATCTCCTCTGCCCCAGGATGCTCCAGGTTTTCCAAGACCCTCAGTTTTCAGCCCAAATTGCTGCTTCCCCAGAGCTGTAGGATGCTGTGAATCCCTGCAGGCCCTGGTGGGAGCAGGAGCAGAATTTTTCCCTGTCATTCATCATTTTAGGGCACAAAAAGCACAAATCTTTCAAGCTGAGGTATTCAGATGCTCCCACTGGGTTGGGATTGTGCCTAAAAGGTCTCTGACATAGAAGATGAAATGGTGAATTGGGAGTTTTTGGGGTGGAGTTTCCTTCCCTGGGCAGGGGAACTCTTGGGGGTGGTTCTCCTGCAGGGCCAGGCTGGGAGAGCTGGGGGTGAAAAGAGATCCAGGGAGAGCCCAGAGCCCCTGGCAGGGCCTGAAGGGCTCCAGGAGAGCTGCAGAGGGACTGGGGACAAGGGATGGAGGGACAGGACACAGGGAATGGCTTCCCAGTGCCAGAGGGCAGGGATGGATGGGATCTTGGGAATTAGGAATTGTTCCCTGGGAGGGTGGGGAGGGCTGGGCTGGAATTGCCAGAGAAGCTGTGGCTGCCCCTGGATCCCTGGCAGTGTCCAAGGCCAGGCTGGAGCAGCCTGGGACAGTGGGAGGTGTCCCCAATGGAATGGCTTTGAATTCCCTTCCCACCCAAACCAATCTGGGATTTTAGGATTTTCTGATCTCCTGGTGCTGCACAAACCCTGAGGAGCCCAAGCAGGAGCTCAGGACCCCCAGCCCACCCCAGAGCCCACCCCAAAGCCCAACCCTGAGCCCACCCTGGGCCCAGCACTGCCCCACCCCAGCCCCAGCCCTCCCCAGGCCCTTCCCTCCCTCTCCCGCAGCTCCAGCACTTTCTGGATTCTCCTGCGCTCCTTCCCAGCTCATCAGCCACCGGGAGGAGCTGATGGGGAATGGCCTTGATGAAATTTTAATTACCATCAGGCCCTAATTGGCAGCGCGGTGCCTGTTCACTCCACCGAGGAATTCTGCCAGGGCAGGTTGGGCTCTCCCTGCACCCTGACAGTTCTGTCCCCACTAAAACCCCTCCTGAATGAGATCCTGAGTTTTTCCAGGTTTTTTTCTGTCTGTTCCCAGAACCAGGGACCCTCAGTGGCTCTGGGATCTGGAGAACAACCCAGGTCCACTTTCCCCGGGTTTTATTCTCCCCCTCCAGGGCAGAGCGGTTCTGTTGAATATTTTATGGCCCTGCTTTGTTGCCATCCTTCCTGTGGGGCATTTTTCCACAAGAACTCCTGGCTGGCTGCGTTATCCAAGCCTTTTGTGGGGTTTGGGGATGGCTTGGGAATCTGCTGCAGGAAGGGGATTTTAGATCCCGAATTTGTTGTTCCTTTTGCTGCAAAAGGCTGAGGAGCAGGAGCTGCTTTTGTGCTCAGCCTGTCTGGGGAAGGTGGCACAGCATCCCCAAATCCCCTGGAGTTATCCCCAAATGCCTTGGTGGCATCCCCAAATCCCCTGCAGACATCCCCAAATCCCCTGAGGCATCCCAAATCCCTTGGAGTTTCCCCAAATTCCCGTGGAGCATCCCCAAATCCCCTGAAGGCATCTCCAAACACCTTGGAGCATCCCCAAATCCTCTGGAGTTATCCCCAAATCCCTTGGGGCATCCCCAAATCCTCTGGGGCATCCCAATATCCCATGGAGGGATTCCCAAATCCTTTGGAATTTTCCCCAAATTCCCTGGAATTATACCCAAAACCCCTGGAGCATCCCCAAATCCTCTGGAGCATGCCAATATCCCATGGAAGGATCCTCAAACCCTTTGGAGTTATCCCCAAACCCCCCGGAGTTATCCTCAAACTTCCTGAAGGCAACCCCAAATCCCATAGAGCATCCCCAAATCCCTTGGAGTTTCCCCAAATCCCTGTGGAGCTACCCCAAATCCCCTTGGAGCATCCCCAAATCCTCATGAGACATCCCCAAATCCTCTGGAGTTATCCCCAAATCCTCTGGAGTTTCCCCAAATCCCTGTGGAGCACTCCCAAATCCCCTGGAGATATCCCCAAAACCTGTGGAACATCCCTAAATCCCTTGGATGCATCCCCAAATCCTCACAAGACATCTCCAAATCCCCTGAAGGCATCCCCAAATCCCATAGAGCATCCCCAAATCCTCATGAGACATCCCCAAATCCCCTGAAGGCATCCCCAAATCCCTTGGAGCATCCCAATATCCCTTGGAGGGATCCCCAAATCCTTTGGAGTTATTGTCAAACTCCCTGAAGGCATCCCCAAATCCCATAGAGCATCCCCAAATCCTCATGAGACATCCCCAAATCCCTGTGGAGCAACCCCAAATCCCCTAGAGGCATCCCCAAATCCCCTGGAGTTATTCCCAAATCCCTTGGAGTTTCCCCAAATCCCTGTGGAGCAACCCCAAATCCCCTGGAGATGTCCCCAGATCCCCTGGAGTTGTTCCCAAATGCCTTGGTGGCATCCCCAAATCCCCTGGAGACGTTCCCAAATCCCTTGGGGCATCCCTAAATCCCTCGGAAACTCAGGATCAGGGGATTGGAAGCTCTGGCAAAGGTTGGAAGTTCTGACCAAGGTTGGAATTTTCCAGGATGTTGTTTTTCCCCCATGGCTGAGCCCCACGGAGCCCAAAATTGAGGTGATTCCATGGAATTCCTCATCCTGGAAAGGAGGGTTTGGAGCTGCCAGTGTGGGGATGTTTGTTTTTTTGGGATAAATAATTTAATTAATTTAAAAAATAAAATTCAGGGGTGCCTTCATGGATCCAAGGGGTGGGATGAGTCCTTTTTAAAGGATTTCCTCATGTCCATCCCACTTTTCCCTGTGGAATTCCCAGGAATTCTGCCTGGGCAGGTTGGGTTCTCTGGAAGTTCTGCCCCCACTAAAACACTAAAACCCCTCCAGTGGTTTTTCTGAATGAAATCCTGAGTTTTTTCCAGGTTTTGATTTAAGGAAATGCCTCACCGATTGTTTTGGGGCATTCCTGGTGTTTTCAGTGTTTCACACCCAGCCCCTGCTCTGACCTGGCCACAACCCTCTGTTGTTTCACTGATTTTTTCAGCAGCCTCACAGGCTTGGAGACAAAAAATAACCCCAAATTTCATTTCAATAACTGTAGTGGAAACTTTGGATGGAAAGAAGCCACCCCAAAAAGCCCCAGCAGAACAAAGCCCTGCAGAACAACTTCCTCTGGCTGCTTTGTTTTCCGTTCGCATCAGCCCTTGGCCTCCCCGGGGCTCTGCACTTGTGGTTCTTTGGTGTCATCCTCCAAAAGTGCAGCACAGCCTCTGCTCACGGGAGATTTGATGATTTTTGGGGTTTGGATCTCTCTGATAAGGGAAAAAAACTCAAAAAACTTGGCTGCACTTCTTAGGAATGGAGTCAGTGGCGTGAGTGGAGTTTAAAAATTGGAATTGTTCTGAGGTCTTGGCCTCCCTGTGGTTCTTTGTGGTTCTTTGGTGGCATCCAGGAAAAGTGCAGCACAAACTCTGCACACAGACGAGCTGATGCTTTTTGGGGTTTGAATCTCTCTGATAAGGGAAAAAACCTCAAAAAACTCAGCTTCACTTGTTAGGAATAGAGTCGGTGGCATGAGTGGAGTTAAAAACTTAAAATTGCTCTTAGGCCTTGGCCTCCCTGGGCCTCTGCACTTGTGGTTCTTCGGTGTCATCCACCAAAAGTGCAGCACAGCCTATGCCCATGGGAGAATTTGATGATTTTTGGGGTTTGGATCTCTCTGATAAGGGGGGAAAAAATTCAGCTGCACTTCTTAGGAATGGAGTCAGGGGAGTGAGTAGAGTTTAAAAATTCTGATTGCTCTTAGGCCCTCAGCCTCCCCAGGACTGTGCATTTGTGGTTCTTTGGTGTCACCCAGCAGCACAGCCTCTGCTCATGGGAGAATTTGATGATTTTTGGGGTTTGAATCCCTCTGATAAGGGAAAAAAAACCCAAAAAACTCAGCTGCAATTCTTACAAATTTTAGCACCGAGAGTGGGGTTAAAAAAATTGCTCTCAGGCCCTTGGCTTCCCTGGAGCTCTGCACTTGTGGTTCTTTGGTATCATCCACCAAAAGTGCAGCACAGCCTCTGCGCACAGAAGAGGTGATATTTTTTGGCGTTTGAATCTCTCTGATAAGGGAAAAAACCTCAAAAAGCTCGGCTTCACTTGTTAGGAATGGAGTCAGTGGCATGAGTGGAGTTTAAAAATCGGAAATGTTCTGAGGCCTTGGCCTCCCTGGGGCTCTGCACTTGTGGTTCTTTGGTGGCATCCAGTGAAAGTGCAGCACAAACTCTGCACACTGGAGAGCTGATGCTTTTTGGGGTTTGAATCTCTCTGATAAGGGAAAAAAAAACCCAAAAAAATCAGCTGCATTTCTTATGCATTTCGACAGTGAGAGTGGGGTTTGAAACTTAAAATTGTTCTTAGGCCCTCAGCCTCCCTGGGGCTCTGCACTTGTGGTTCTTTGGTGTCATCCACCAAAAGTGCAGCACAGCCTCTGCACATGGGAGGATTTGATGATTTTGGGGGTTGAATCTCTCTGAAAAGGAAAAAAAACTCAAAAAGCTCAGCTGTACTTCTTGCAAATGGAGTCGGTGGTGGGAGTGAGGTTAAAAATGTAAAATTGCTCTTAGGCCTTGGCCTCCCTGGGCCTCTGCACTTGTGGTTCTTTGGTGGCATCCAGTGAAAGTGCAGCACAGCCTCTGCTCACAGGAGAGGTGATCCCTTCTCTGATAAGGGAAAAAAACCTCAAAAAACTCAGCTGCACTTCAGTGGCATGAGTGGAGTTTAAAAATGGGAATTGCTCTTAGGCCCTTAGCCTCCCCAGGACTGTGCAGTTGTGGCTCTTTGGTGTCACCCAGCAGCACAGCCTCTGCTCACAGGAGAATTTGATGATTTTTGGGGTTTGAATCCCTCTGATAAGGGAAAAAAAACCCCAAACCCAGCAAAAAACTCAGCTGCACTTGTTAGGAATGGAGTCAGTGGCATGAGTGGAGTTTAAAACCTGGAAGTGCTCTGAGTCTTTGGCCTCCCTGGGGCTCTGCACTTGTGGTTCTTTGGTGTCATCCACCAAAAGTGCAGCACAGCCTCTGCCCATGGGACAATTTGATGCTTTTTGGGGTTTGAATCTCTCTGAAAAGGAAAAAAAAAACCCCAAAAAATCAGCTGCATTTCTTATGAATTTCAACAGTGAGAATGGGGTGTGAAACTTAAAATTGCTCTTAGGCCTTGGCCTCCCTGGGGCTCTGCACTTGTGGTTCTTCAGTGTCATCCACCACAAGTGCAGCACAGCCTCTGCTCATGGGAGGATTTGATGCTTTTCGGGGTTTGAATCTTTCTGATAAGGGAAAAAACCTCAAAAAACTCAGCTGCACTTGTTAAGAATGGAGTCAGTGGCGTGAGTTTAAAAATTGGAATTGTTCTGAGGCCTTGGCCTCCCCAGGGCTCTGCAGTTGTGGTTTTTCGGTGTCATCCACCAAAAGTGCAGCACAGCCTCGGCTCACGGGAGAATTGATGATTTTTGGGGTTTGGATCTCTCTGATAAGGGGGGAAAAAATTCAGCTGCACTTCTTAGGAATGGAGTCAGGGGAGTGAGTGGAGTTTAAAAATGGGAATTGCTCTTAGGCCCTCGGCCTCCCCAGGACTGTGCAGTTGTGGTTCTTTGGTGTCACCCAGCAGCACAGCCTCTGCTCACAGGAGAATTTGATGCTTTTTGGGGTTTAAATCTCTCTGATAAGGGAAAAAACCCCAAACCCCGCAAAAAACTCAGCTGCACTTGTTAGGAATGGAGTCAGTGGCATGAGTGGAGTTTAAAAACTGGAATTGCTCTTAGGCCTTGGCCTCCCTGGGGCTCTGCACTTGTGGTTCTTCGGTGTCATCCACCAAAAGTGCAGCACAGCCTCTGCTCATGGGAGAATTTGATGCTTTTTTGGGGTTTGAAACCCTTTGATAAGGGAAAAAACCCCGAAGAACTCAGCTGTGCTTCTTAGGAATGGAGTCAGTGGCGTGAGTGGAGTTTAAAAACTGGGATTGCTCAGGCACAGGGTCAGGGAGACACTTCTGGCTTGTGGTTTTTGCGCTGCTGGGAAGGTGAAGCAGAGTTTTCCCTTAATGAGTTGTTAGTGCTCAGGGCTGAGCTCCTTCTTTCCTGCTGGCCTGGGTGGCATTTCCTGCTTGGGGCTGGAGCTCATGGCCCATGTTCTGCAGAGACATTCTGGGTTTGGTTTTTTTTTTCACTCTTTTCTCTCCCTGATTGCATCCTCAAGAGCTGCTGGTTCAATCTCAGTTCACAGCCTCTCTCCACTTCCTTTTGCTCAGCACAGAGCTTCTCCCCTGCACAACTGTCAAAATCTTGAAGTGCCTCACACTTTCCTGTGCCTGAGACACTCTGCTGCTCTGAAATAATTTCTAAAGGCAAAGGTCGCCCTGAACAGCCTCTGAAATGCCACACTTGAGGAAAATCAACCCGAGGAGCACCAGGAATGAGCCACAGGAGTAATTTTCTGTTGGTTTTGGTGCATTCTTGGTGTGCCTGTGGGGGAAATGAAGGAGCAGAAGCTGCCACAGACACTGTGGGGCTCGAGAGAGGATTCTTTCAAACCTTGGGAAGGGAGGGATGAGGATCTCCTGGGGCTTTTCAAGTCAAGCCATCCCTGGAGCTGTGATCCCATGGATCCCTGCCAGGCTGGAGAGGTCGGAGCTGCTGCTCTGTGAGCCACATCCCAGAATCCCAGAATGGTTTGGGGTGGGAGGGACATTAAATCCCATCCCATCCACCCCTGCCATGGCAGGGACACCTCCCACTGTCCCAGGCTGCTCCAGCCTGGCCTTGGACACTGCCAGGGATCCAGGGGCAGCCAAAACTTCTCCTGTTCCCTCCAAGGAGGTGACAATTGGGGTTGCACCCACCCTGTCATCCCAGATTTTAATGGAGACAAGGCCTTGTACTTTCCTCCTCTGTCAAAACCTGCCTGGAATGTCATCATTTTAATGGCAATGAGTGACCCTGTGAGGATCTGGAGTTGATGAGGCCAGAGGTGGACACTGGGGGGACAAACCTGAGAAATTCCCTTTCCCCAGCTGCTCTCCCCTGATTGCAGAGGCCTTGCTGGTCTTTCTCCTATTTACAGCACCCTCAGCTCCAGGGGCACCCTGCCCCCCCAGGGCACAGCTCCAGGCTGCTCCAGGGCCCTGCCAGCCTGGGGATGGGAAACTATGGCAATGTGGCCTTGGGAAGGCTGTGGGGGAAAGAGGAAACAGCTTGGGGAGAGCTCTCCAGAACGGGAGGTTTGGGCTGGTCCAAGGAGACATCCCCAAATCCCTTGGGGCATCCCCAAATCCCCCCGGGGACATCCTTAAATCCCTTGGAGGGGTCCCCAAATTTATTGGAGTTATCCCCAAATCCCCTGGAGCATCCCCAAAACCTCTTGAGGCATCCCCAAATCCCCTGGGGCATCCCCAAAACCTCTTGAGGCATCCCTAAATCCCTTGGGGCATCCCCAAATCCTCTGGTACATCCCAAAATCCCCTGGGGCATCCCCAAATCCCTTGGGACATCCCCAAATCCCCTGGGGCATCCCCAAATCCCTTGGGACATCCCTAAATCCCTTAGAGTATCCCCAAATCCCTTGGGACACCCCCAAATCCCCTGATGAGCAGGTCAGCCCAGCATCACCCAGTTGGCTTTAATTCCCTGCAATGAACCAGGGAAGTCCTGCCTAGGCTGATCCTAATCTCGAACTGCTGTAATTAATTAATCCTGATTCACTTTCCTGAGCTGAGGAGGCAGGAAATGAGCAAAATGCATTATCAAGAAATAAAAAAAATAAAATTAAAAAAACCTCTTTTCACACGTGAGGGTGTGCGGAGCAAAGCTCTGAAGATGCTGCTCTTGCTGCACCATATTACATTATTTTATATTAATATTAAAATATATATTAATATATATATGAATAAAATATATTTTTTTATATATTAGTATAATTTTTTTTTCTTGTTTTGGCTCATGAAAGGCTCGTTCCCCTCACCCTCAGCAGCACTGGATGCAATTCAGCTCAGCAGCAATGGCCCTTCCCAGCTCCTTCCTCTCAGCAGTGGGAAATGGCCCAGAAATGGAGCAGTTTTGGGGTTTTTCCCATCTGAGCAGGTGAATGGCCTCTGCAGAGCTTCAGTTCCTCAGCGCTGTCACCTGCTGAGGATTTCAGTCAGAAAGGAAGGATTTGAGCTCGGAATTCATCACCCCCAGAGCTTTCAGCTGCTCTGATTCGGCTCTGGGGTGTTCGGGGTGCAGATTTCAGTCAGAAATGAAGGGTTTGAGCTCAGAACCAGCACCCTGAGAGCTTTCAGCTGCTCTGATTTGGCTCTGGGGTGTTCGGGGTGCAGATTTCAGTTGGAAATGAAGGATTTGAGCTCAGAGCTAGCACCCCTAGAGCTTTTAGCTGCTCTGATTCGGCCGTGGGGTGTTTGGGGTGCAGATTTCCATCGGAATGAAGGATTTGAGCTGGGAATCAGCACCTTGAGAGCTTTCAGCTGCTCTGATTCAGCTCTGGGGTGTTTGGGGTGCAGCAGTGGTGGGGGAGTTGAAAACCCTGAGCTCTGCCCAGCTCAGAATCACTGTCCCAGCTCTGTGCTGTGCTTCACAGAACTCTGTTCAACCCCAAACCAGAGATTTCCATCTCAGTGCCTTCGGGAGCTTTGGTTCCACAAGGAAGGAGCAGCCGAGGGATTCCCTGGCTGAAGGGAAGGTGCCCAAGGGCCCTGGCAGTGCCACCACCCCCAGGGGCTGTCACTCTCCCCTGCCTCACTGAGGGCCACAGCAAGTTTTGGGAATTCATATCTGACAGGAATTTTTAACCTCCCAGGGTCAGTGCCTGCAGGTGCAACACACCCTGAGAAAAAACTTCCTAAAGCTGCCTCATCCCCAGTGCCTGAACTGCTCCTTTTTGGTTATTAAAAAAAAATAAATTAAAAATTCTTTAATTTTTTTTTTTTTATATTTTTGTATTTTTTCCCCTTTTAACCTAAAATTCGAGGACGCCAAAACTGCTTCATCCCCAATGCCTGGCCTGCTCCTTTTTGGTTATTTTTTCCCCTTTTAACCTAAAATTTGAGTCTGCCAAAGCTGCTTCATCCCCAGTGCCTGCACTGCTCCTTTTTGGTTATTTTTTCCAAAGTATTTTTTTATTTTTTTATATTTTTTGTATTTTTTTTATTTTTTCCCCTTTTAACCTAAAATTCCAGGCTGCCAAAGCTGCTTCATCCCCAGCACCTGAACTGCTCCTTTTTGGTTTTTTTCCCCTTTTAACCTAAAATTCTTCGTTCCAAACCCAGGAGGGACTGATAGCTCCCAGTTCAGGTGTAGCTGATAAATACAAATCTGATGCTCCCAAATTTATTGGGGACAAGGCTGGAGCTTCACTAGTCAGGAAAAGGAGATGTTGGGATGTTTATCCATCAGTTCCCACTGATTGCCATTTTCCGTTGATATTCCAGCTGCTCTTGGGGTTGGAGAAGCCTCGGCAGCAGGGGAGGGATGGGAAAATAATTCCCTGCTGGGCAGCTTTCACTGGGTGCTTCTGGAATGTTCTCCCCATTTAGTTTTGTTTTTTAAAATTTTCCTATTAAAATGAAAATTCACCTCTGAGAAAAGCCCCTGTAAAAAGCCTCTCCAGGCAGGGAATTTTCCAGGTTCTCCACAGCTTCTGGAATGTTCTCCCAATTTAATTTTATTTTTTAAAATTTTCCTATTAAAATGAAAATTCACCTCTGAGAAAAGCCCCTGTAAAAAGCCTCTCCTGGCATGGAATTTTCCAGGTTCTCCACAGGCAGGTGGCAGCGAGGGCTTGGCGATCATGGACTCACGGAATGGGTTGGGATGGGAGGAAATTTTGGGATCTTCCCATTCTATCCCTGGAAATTCCATTCCCATTTTGTGCAGGGAAAGGAAAAACTCCTGCCCAGCAGGGTGGGAATTGCAGGGATGGGAATTGTAGGGATGGGAATTGTAGAGATGGGAATTGTAGGGATGGGAATTGTAGGGTGGAGGTGCCCAGAAGAGTTTATGGCATCAAATTTGGGATTTCAATCCCAAACTTCCATCCCCTCCCAGCCTGGGAGTGCTGCTGTGGGATATGAATTCCCAAAAATTCCCATTGCCCTCCCGGAGGCAGGGGAGGGTGACAGCTCCTGGTGGGTGGGGCAGCCAAATCCTGGATTCCCCTCCGGATTTCCTAGGAAAATATCAATATTCCAGGTTCTGCTGTGGCTGGGGGATCTGGGGAGGAAATATGGGTTTGGGGGGCAGAGGAGTGGGGCTGCTCCAGCAGGAACCCAACAGGAACAGCCAGGGATGGGAGACTCAGATTGTAGGATGTGGAATCACAGAATGAGAGAATGGCTTGGGTTGGGAGGAACCTTCAATCCCATCCCATCCCATCCCATCCCATCCCATCCCATCCCATCCCACCCCACCCCACCCCACCCCACCCCACCCCACCCCATCCCATCCCATCCCATCCCATCCCATCCCATCCCATCCCATCCCATCCCATCCCATCCCATCCCATCCCATCCCATCCCATCCCATCCCATCCCATCCCATCCCATCCCATCCCATCCCATCCCATCCCATCCCATCCCATCCCATCCCATCCCATCCCATCCCATCCCATCCCATCCCATCCCATCCCATCCCATCCCATCCCATCCCATCCCATCCCATCCCATCCCATCCCATCCCATCCCATCCCATCCCATCCCATCCCATCCCATCCCATCCCATCCCATCCCATCCCATCCCATCCCATCCCATCCCATCCCATCCCATCCCATCCCATCCCATCCCATCCCATCCCATCCCATCCCATCCCATCCCATCCCATCCCATCCCATCCCATCCCATCCCATCCCATCCCATCCCATCCCATCCCATCCCATCCCATCCCATCCCATCCCATCCCATGGCAGGGACACCTTCCACTGTCCCAGGGTGCTCCAAGCCTGGTCCAGCCTGGCCTTGGACACTCCCAGGATCCAGGGGAAGCTTTTCCAGGCCCCTGTACCAGGAGTGATCCTGGGGGGCCCTTTTCAGTCTCTGGAGATCCTTGGGTAAATCCCAGCACATCCCACAACCTCGGTGTGCCGAAAGATTTTATTGGTGACCAGACTGGCCTGAAGTGTCCCCAAACAGAGCTGGGACTCCTCTGCCATTTGGGGCATCCCCAAATCCCCTCGGGACATCCCCAAATCCCCTGGAGGCATCCCCAAATCCCTTGAGGACACCCCTAAATCCATTGGGGACATCCCCAAATCCCCTGAGGACATCCCCAAATCCACTGGGGGCATCCCCAAATCCCCCTGGAGGCATCCCCAAATCCCTTGAGGACACCGTCAAATCCTCTGGAGCATCCCCAAATCCCCTCAGGATTCCCCAAATCCCCCTGGGAACATCCCCAAATCCCCTGGGGATATCCCCAAATCCCCTGGGGACATGCCCAAATCCATTGGGGACATCCCCAAATCTCCTGAGGATATCTCCAAAACCCCTTGAGGCATCCCAAATCCTCTGGAGCATCCCCAAATCACCTGGGGCATCCCAAAATCCCTTGGAGGGATCCTCAAATCCATTGGAGTTATCCCAAAATAATTCCAATGGGGAGGCAGCTGGGACAGCTCGGGGAGAGCAGCCTGTTCTCAATCTATTTTTGTGCTGAGTGAAAACTCTAAAAATATTCCCTGTCACTCAGGAGCCCTCAGCCCTGCCCCGCAGCCCATTGGGATCGGGGCTGGAGCTGCTGCTGAGGGATCTGAGCCTTTCAGCTCCACGGGAAGATTTTCCTGCTTGTCTTGGTTTGAAAGGCAGGTGTCTGCCAAGGAAGGTGGGAACCTTCCTTAGAATGGATAATGTGAACCTGCCTCCCTCTGAATTATTATAACTTTGGAATCAAGGGCTTTTAGGCAAAGAGATGGGAGAAGGAGTAACAGCTCTTCACTAATATTTAGAGCAAGGCAATAATGCAGAAACAACGGTTTAGATAGACAAAGTCAGAATGCAACCTGCACCCTGTCAGGGTGCTGCTAATGATGCCTAAAAGAGAAGCCAAAACAAATTAGGAGTATAAAATGCAGACAAATTTATTCGAGGCCTTCAAGGTACATTCGGGCAAACAAACGTCCCCCTCAGGGACTACACCCAAAATGGACCCTGGGTCACGAGCCCTTCACCTTTTACAAGTTCTGTCCATTATTGGCTCTAATTCTCCAATCTCACCCTCAGGTGATGATGTTCACCACCCCAGGCCTGCCCCCCTCCATCTCACAGTTGTTCACATATTTTCAGGCCCCAAGGCAATGAATATGTCCTTGGATCTGTGTTCAGAGAGCCTTGTTTTGGCCAAAGGTGCTGGAACAGAGCATTTTAGCACCTAGTAAGAAGCACAGAACTGCAGCAAGTTACAGGTGTATTAAGAGGAAAAAAACTAGAAATATTCAAATCACTAGCAGTGCAGTTCAATGGTGCTGCAGTCCCGTTGGAGTGATGGATGTGCTCTTGTTGGAGTGGTGATCTTGTGGAAAGGTCTCGTCGCTCTCTGGAGGTCCAGTGGTGGCTCCTGAGCTCTTCTCCTCTGGGAATCAGTGGGAAAGGTACCCCGGTGTTGCAGGGTCTCAGTTTGTGTGCAGGTGGCAATGTTCAGCTCCTCCCCTCTGGGCAGGGCATCTCCCAATGGCTGATGGAATCTGTGAGTCACTCCTGAGCCCTCGATGGCCATGAGCAGAGCTAGCCCCGATGGTGTTAGCAGGGCTGGGTCATGCTGAGCACAAAGAGCACTGCCCCAGCTGTTTGAACAGCTGTGGAGATGGGAATGGAATACAGACTTTTGGTTACACCTTCCATGGAACCTAGGACACTGCTCTGTGGGGAGGCAAATCGGTGCCAAAATAAAACTCCCGTCACGTGCAGGGCACCTGCAAGTGTTGGAGTTGAATTTACTTGATGTTTTTCTCTGATTAAAAGAGATTTGGGGGTTATTCCGCTGGACAAGGCTCCTACTCCTTCTGTGGGATGATGGCACATCTTGGTCTCTCCAAGTCTCTGTTCCTTCTGCAGAAAATTGATGGAATTTTCCCTCTTTCCCCTGTGCAGACAGATCCCTGTGCCTATGGGGATGATGTGGTGGAGGGGCCATGACCTCAGCTCTTAATTTCCTTAATTAACTTGGGTAATTGAGCTGCTGAGTTGCTTTCTAAGGGGTTTTTTTTACCCTTGGAAACAAAGAAAATGAGGAGTTCAAGGTGAAGCCACCTCCTGCTGGGATTAAATTCTCCGATCCAGGGGCTGGAGAAAGCTCGAATTCCCTGAATTCCCAGTCAGGAAACACTTCCTGGTGTCCAGCCTGGGCTCCCTGGTGCCATTTAGGAGCAGGACAGCTCCTGCTGCCCTTGACAAACCCTAAAGGTGATTTATTCCTTCCTGTTGGGGTGGGTTTGGAGAGCAGGAGATCCTATCCTGGAAATGTGAGTCCCCATCCCTGGAAATGTCCCAAACCCCACGGATGTGGCACTTGGGGACGTGGCTGAGTGCTGACCGTGGTGCTGTGGGGTTGCTGCTTGGGCTGGGTGATCCCAGAGGGCTTTTCCAGCTGGAATGATGCCAGAAATGGGATTTTCCTTGCTGCTTTTCCACTCCGTGCTCTCTCCATCTCAGATCATTCTCCGTGTCTGCAGTGGGAATTTCTCACTGGAACTTCCAAATTTCTCACTGAAATTTCTGAATTTCTCACTGACATTTTGGAGTTTCTAACTGAAATTTCTGAATTTCTCGCTGAAATTTTGGAGTTTCTCACTGAAATTTCAGTTTCTCACTGAAATGTCAGAATTTCTCACTGAAATTTTGGGTTTTCTCACTGAAATTTATGAATTTTTCACTGAAATTTCTGAATTTCTCACTGAAATTTTGGAGCTTCTCACTGAGATTCTGGAATTTCTCACTGAAATTTCGGGAGTTTCTCACTGAAATTTCTCACTGTGGAATGTCTGACACAGAACCTCCGTGGGGCCAAGGATATGCAGAGTTCCCTTTGTTTATTTGTTGGACATTTTTTCTCTCTCTGTATCATAGCAAATATTTGGTTTTATTGCACTGTTTCACGTTCAGCTCCTGTTCACTTCATGATCCATGAAAATCCTCAGGTTTTCAAAAAAAAAAATCTCTTTTGGAAGCCTGTAAAAAAATCCAAAACCCTTTTTTGGAAGCCTTTCTAAGCCTGTATTTATTTCCCTTGTGCCCACACCATTGATAATTCCTGCCTTACCAATTCCCCCATCATTCCTGAAGCATCTCTTCCTTTTTTTCCTGTTTTTCCAGACCATTTCCACGATTTACCAAGACCATTTGGACTCCTAATCCTGGCCTCCGAAGCACTCCCAGCCTGTCCCAGCCCGGCATCCGCAGCAATTTCAGTAAGAATTTTATTTTCCATCCTTCCAATTGATTTTAAACATTTCAAACTGTGCTGGAGCTCCCATTTTCCCTTCCTGGTGTGGAGTTGGATTTGGATTTGATGATCTTGGTAGATCAATATCCTGGGTGTGCTCTTGAAATGCTGCATTTGTGTTGGGAAAGGTCCAAAAGGTGATGGAACATCTGGGGCTGGTGGGATTTGTGTCCCAAAGGGGAGATTCCGTCAGCCCCTTGGAATATTTGTGAGGAAAATCAGTTTATTTGTGTGGACGAGGTTGGTTCCATGCACAGCCTGGAGTTTGGAAGAGAAGGAGATGTGGTTTGGGGCTTGGTTGGATTTTGGGAGGGAATTTTGGGCTGGAATTGCCAGAGAAGCTGTGGCTGCCCCTGGATCCCTGTGAGTGTCCAAGGCCAGGCTGGAGCAGCCTGGGACAGTGGGAGGTGTCCCTGCCATGGCAGGGGTGGATGGGATGGGATGGGATGGGATGGGATGGGATGGGATGGGATGGGATGGGATGGGATGGGATGGGATGGGATGGGATGGGATGGGATGGGATGGGATGGGATGGGATGGGATGGGATGGGATGGGATGGGATGGGGTGGGATGGGATGGGGTGGGATTTAGGGGCCTTCCCAACCCAAACCATTCCATGATTCTGGAGCCCCTCTGCTCTGGAGCCAGGCTGGGAGAGCTGGGGGTGCTCACCTGGGGAGGAGAAGGCTCCAGGGAGAGCCCAGAGCCCCTGGCAGGGCCTGAAGGGCTCCAGGAGAGCTGCAGAGGGACTGGGGACAAGGCATGGAGGGACAGGACACAGGGAATGGCTTCCCACGGGGAAAGGGGAGATTGGGGTGGGATCTTGGGAAGGAATTCCTGGCTGGAATGGAATTGCCAGAGCAGCTGTGGCTGCCCCTGGATCCCCGGGAGAGTCCGAGGCCAGCCTGGGACAGTAGGAGGTGTCCCTGCCATGGCACCGGCTGAGATTTCAGTTCCAACCCAAACCTCTCCATGACCACTCTTAGAAATTCAGCAAATCAGATTTTCCCATGGATTTGTGAAGTTTCCATTTTTCCTTCGCTCTTCCAAGAGTGTTTGGGGCCGAGATTCTGAGGGAAGAAATGCAAACTGGGTTTATTTCAGCAGTTAAAAGCACACGGGGCATCTTGGGGTGTCCAGGTCCATATCCCCAGAATTATCCAGGGTCATTTTTGTGGAGATGGCAAGAATTCCAGGATTTATGCCTTTCTGAGGAATAAAAGCCTTATTATTATTATTATTATTATTATTATTATTATTATTATTATTATTACTATTACTATTACTATTACTATTACTATTACTATTACTATTACTATTACTATTATTGTTGACCAAATTTATTATTATTGATATTATAGACCAAATTTATATTTATAAAGCAAACAGCTGCCCACAGGGACCAAGTCCAGCCCATGTTGGTGTCCCTGAAGCTGTCAGGGCTGACAAAATTGGAAATGAAACCAAAATCAGGCCCCCAAAGGTGATCAGGTGCAAATAAACTCAATTAGTTCTTTGTTTTTCCCTCAGGAGGAGCCTAAATCTGGGCTTTGCTATTGTGTTTGTCAGAGCATTCTTGGTTTTGAGCCTTGTCTGTGCCGTCCCTTGGTCATGGAAGTTTAAATTTATTTTTTAAAAAATGTAATTCCTGCTTGTTTTTCACCTCCCACTTCCTGGGAGTGATCATGGATTAGGATTTTCAGCAGCTCTGAAATGCCATTCCGTATTCAGGGGGGAAACTGAGGCACAAGAGGCCAGAGTTTGGCTCCAAGGGTGAGCTTGGGTGAGAAGTGCAGATTCCCTGGGACCTGTCCTTCCCAAAGCTACAAGAATTTCAGAAGGAAATGAAGTCCTGGGAGCAAAGCCTTGCAATTCGATATTTCCAAGGGCTTTAACGACATAAAACTGATTTACTGGGAGGGGAAAAGCTTTAAATATCCCTGCAGAGAGTACATAATGTGCACGATTTTGTATTTATCCCCTGCATTTCGGTGAATGGATGAAACCTCTCCCAGGCAGAATGGAATTCTATTTGGATGTGGATGTGGCAGGGTGGTGTTAAAAGCAGGTGCACAAAGGGAGTTCTTTTTGGAGAGAAGGGAAAAAAACCTTTGAATGATTCTTAGCCCTGCAATTAACCCAATCAGGTTCATTAGGATTAATTTGGCCGCCTGGTTTTTATTTACATGGAATAAAAACACATCTAAGGAGTTTTGTTGAGAACCTTTGTAAGTTTTAGAGATATTTTCGAGTCCTTCCACCTGGGCAATGTGAAAATCTCTGCTGGTTGGGCTTTTAGGGAGAATTATTCTGCACCCAGCATTTAGAGCCATTCATCTCCATCTCCTCTTCCATCTTTTATTGTCATTAAATCCATCTCCTGTCCCCATTCCCATCTGGAGGTGACCCAGCTCCCACTGGGTGTCTTCAAATGTGTTTTTTGGGGGTTTTTTGTGAGAATTGTACCAAACCTCCCCTCTGGCAGCAGCCTGGTTCTGCTCCTGCTCTCCTGCCCCATCCCACTTGCAGCTTTTTCCCTCTGGACTAATCCTCCTGGAATTTTCCACCCAGAGCTGTCTCTTTTCTCACTTCCACTGACTTTTCTCCTCACTCCTCTCCCTCCCTGTTTCCCATCCCTGGGAAAGCTGTTCAGCTTTTCACCAAACAAATCCTGGCTGCACATGTGGCTGCCCATATGGATCCGTGTGGAGCGAGGGCTGGATCTGTCACAGGAGGGAATTTTCCATCGCTTTCAGCCCCTCCGCTCCCATCCTGTGCTGAATTCCTTGCAGAGCCTCAGGCAGACCATGGAGACGATGCTGATGCCTAAAGGAGTTACCTGAAACTGAGGCCAGACAGGATTAGGAGAGTAAAAAATGGACAAACCCATGAAAGGCCCTTAGGTACATCCAGGGAAGGCAAAGCCCCCTGGTGAGGCTACCCCCAAAAATGGGCTCTGGGTCATGAACTCCTCATCTTTTATAAGTTCTGTCTCATTAGCAAATTTGGCCTTAATTCTCCAATCACAGCCTCAGGTGATGATGTCAGCCACCCCAAGCTTGCTCCCCCCGGTTCACTGTTTTGCATATTTTGGGGTTCTGAGGCAGCAAAGTGTCCTTGGATTTTCACTCTGAGGAATTGTGTTGGCTGAAGGTGATGGGAACGGAGGTTTTAGCATTTTAAATGAAGCCCAGACCTACACCAAAGGTACAGATACACGAAGAATAAAAGCTAGACATTCATAAGGCATCAGCACTGAGTTTGGCCAGGCTGAAGGAGGAGCAGGAGGTGCTCCTGGGGAAGAGATGTAGGGGATCTGGGTGAGCTGGGAAGGGCTGGGAATGAGGGGCCAGGGGCCTTGGGTCCTCATCACCTTCCAAACTCACCTGGCTGCAGATTTCCTTTGGTTTCCATGGGCACAGGATCACAAATGTGAAACTCTCCAAATCATCGAGTCCAACCTGTGACTAAATCCCACCGTGTCACTGAGCTGTGTTGTGCAGAACACCACATCCACTCATTTTTGGAGCATGTCCAGGGATGGGAGCTCCAAACCTCCCTGGGCAGCCCCTTCCAGTGCTTGGCCACTCTTTCCATGGAGAAATTATTCCCAACACCCACCCTGAGCCTCCCCTGGCCCAGCCTGAGGCCGTTCCCTCTCCTCCTGTCCCTGTTCCCTGCGAGCACAGCCCGACCCCCCCGGCTGTCCCCTCCTGTCAGGAGCTGTGCAGAGCCACAAGGTCCCCCTGAGCCTCCTTTTCTCCAGGCTGAGCCCTTTCCCAGCTCCCTCAGCCGCTCCTGGGGCTCAGCCCCTTCCCAGCTCCGTTCCCTTCCCTGGACACGCTCCAGCCCCTCCAGGTCCTGTTTGCCATGAGGGGCCCAGAACCAGACACAGCCCTGGAGGTGGAGCCTTCCCAGTGCCCAGCACAGGAGGACTTCAGGTTTTAATGCAGCTTTTCTTGTCATCCTTGGTTTCACTGTTCCATGAGCCTCTGGTGTTTTGTGTCCTTCACATTTGATCTTCCTGGGATTCTGCCCCACCCTCAGCCACAGATCCCAAAATGCAGAGGGCACAGCGAGGTGCACGGTGGGCACAGAGTGGGCACAGAGTGGCCAGGGCAGGTCAGGCTGGAGATCAGGGAAAGATTCTTCCCCCAGAGGGTGCTGGGCACTGCCCAGGCTCCCCAGGGAATGGGCACGGCCCCGAGGCTGCCACAGCTCCAGGAGCGTTTGAACAGCACTGCCAGGGGTGCCCAGGGTGGGATTTGGGGGGTTTGGGCAGGGCCAGGGGTGGGACTGGATGATCCTTGGGGTCCCCTCAGCTCAGGATATTCTGTGATCCTGAGGCTTTGCTTTTCCATCCTTTCCCTGGTGCAGAATTTGTACTGGAGGTGCCAGGCCAGGAGGTGTCCCCAGAGCTTTGCTGGTCCCACAGGGAAAATGGCACCTCAATGCCCATGGCATGTCCCTGTCCATGGCACCTCAATGCCCATGGCATGTCCCTGTCCATGGCACCTCATTGTCCTTGGCATGTCCCTGTCCATGGCATGTCCCTGTCCATGGCACCTCATTGTCCATGGCATTTCATTGCCCATGGCATCTCACTGTCCATGGCATGTCCCTGTCCATGGCATGTCCCTGTCCATGGCATCTCCCTGTCCATGGCATCTCCCTGTCCATGGCATCTCACTGTCCATGGCATTTCATTGCCCATGGCCTCTGACTGTCCATGGCATGTCCCTGTCCATGGCATTTCATTGCCCATGGCATCTCAAATCAGGCCCCAACATTGCCCCAGAGCCCATTCCAGCCCCAGGGTTGGCTCTGAGAACCCAAACCCCTTATCCAAAATCTCACAGAGCCTTTCCCGTTCACTTTAGTGGGAAATACATTGTCATTTCCAAAATCTGCTTCGAACCATCCCTTTCCACTCCTCTCCTCAAGCTCTGGCATTTCACTACGCAGCCAGGGAGGTGTTAAGACCATTTTTGGGCTCCATCCCATGTTTTTTCCGTGTTTTCTCTCAGCCCGGTGCTGTGCAGGAGCCCTGGGCAGGGTGTGAAGTGTCTGTCCCCCAGGAGTGGCTCTGCTCTGCCATCAACACCCCGGGGATGTTTTGAACAAGGTACCACGCGCTATTTCCAGCAGCTTCTAAAAATAACCCCTGCCCGGGCTGCTGTTTGGCAGCAATGTTTTATCTCTTAATTGGGGCTGTTTGCTGAGGGTGATTCATAGAAAGGAGCCGAGCGTTCCAAGTTTCACCCTGAGGTGAAACAGCCGAGGTGATTTGCTGCTTGCACATGGAGCTCTGTGCAGCCAGGAGGAATTTTCAGATTTTCTCCACATTTCTTTTGGCTTTTCCCCCAAGGCTGAAGTGTCACATTAAACACTGGACAAGCTCTGGTGTCTGGAGCTGGCAGAGCACATCCTGTGCGGGGACAGTGACCCACGGAGCTTTGGAGAGTTGATGGCGTTGTCACATCGAGTGAGGGATAATGACTGAGGGAAGGAATGAGGAAGGAGATGATTCCTGGGGGAATTCAGGTGGAGATCTAAAACTCATGTGTGCTCAGAGCCAGGGGGAAGAAGAGCCAGAGGTGCAGGAATATTTCATAATTATCTCAGAAGCAGGAGGTGACTCTGCCTTCCCACACTGCCACTAAATTCCTCCTGAGCTCTGGGTCCAAACAGGACACTGAGGGGCTGGAGGTGTCCAGGGAAGGGAACGGAGCTGGGAAGGGGCTGAGCCCCAGGAGTGGCTGAGGGAGCTGGGAAAGGGCTCAGCCTGGAGAAAAGGAGGCTCAGGGGGACCTTGTGGCTCTGCACAGCTCCTGACAGGAGGGGACAGCCGGGGGGGTCGGGCTGTGCTCGCAGAGAACAGGGACAGGAGGAGAGGGAACGGCCTCAGGCTGGGCCAGGGGAGGCTCAGGGTGGACGTCAGCAGGAATTTCTCCATGGGAAGGGTGCTCAGGCCTTGGAAGTGCCCAGGGAGGTTTGGAGTGCCCATCCCTGGAGGTGTCTGAGGAATTCCTGGGGCCCTGCTCTCCGCGGGGCCAAGGTCTGGAGCTGCCGCCCCCTCCCCTCCTGGGGTGCAAGTGCCTTTCAGGGGGTGACAGCACCCCCAGAACGTCCCCTCTGAGCCCTCTGTGGTGTCCCCAAGCTGCAGGGATGTGGGCAGGGATCCCCTGTGCCCCTGGAGAAGGTGACAGGGCTGCCCCACCTGCTGGGGTGAGGGAGGTGGGGGGAAGGCAGCAGTGCTTGTTTACCGTGTGCTTCTTCAGAATGGAAAAAGAGAGGCTTATCACGATCAGAGCAGGTAGAAAGGACATCAGGGCTGGGCTGGTGTGGGCAGGGCTGCTCCTGTGTGCCACGGGAATGAGGAATTTTGATTTTTGTCAGGCTGGCGTTGGGTTTGGGATCCTGGGATCACAAGGAAATTTGTTTAGTTGTGAACTGGCAGCAGGGGAAGGAGCAGAGGGTCAGTTTTGGTCTAATTCTGGCTTTGTTTGCTGTGCGTTTCAGGAATAGCTGCCTCAAAGACAGCAAAAACAGCTAAAAAATCAGAGTTGTTACCGAGGCAAAGGGTGCCAGGGGCTGAGGCTGAGCAGAGGTGAATTATTTTCATTTGCAAGGGCTCAGGCTCTTTAAATCAGTGTTTCCTTCATTCATCTTCATTGAGGAACTGACACTCAGAGTGAAAATGAAACACCCAGGGAAATAAAAACCCTCCACGTGCAGAGATCTGCCCAGAGCTGCAGTGCAGCCCTTTGGATGAGTTTATTCCTTGCATTGCTTCGTGGGGAAGGGAATGAGAGCATCCCCAGCCCTGGCAGTGTCCAGGGCCAGGCTGGACAGGCCTTGGAGCACCCTGGGGTAGTGGAAGGTGTCCAGGATTGAACAGGATGGGCTTTGAGGTCCCTTCCAACCCAAACCATTCCAGGATGATGGGATTCAATGATTCTATGAGTCAATGATTCCATGATTCTATAATTCTGTTATTCTATGATTCAATGATTCTGTGATTCAATAATTCAATGATTCCATGATCCCATGATTCTATAACTTTATGATTCTGATTCAATGATTCCATGATTCAATGGTTCTGTGGCTCTGTAACTCCATGATTCAATAATTCAGTGATTCCGTGATTCAATGATTCAGTAATTCAATGATTCCACGATTCTATCATTCTATAATTCCATGATTCTGTGATTCAATATTTCCATGATTCCATGATTCTATGATTCTATGACTTAGTAATTAAATGATTGCATGATTCCATGACTCTATAATTCTCTGATTCAATGACGCAGTGATGCAATGTTTCTATGATTCAATAATTCAATGATCCCACGATTCTGTGATTCTATAATTCCATGATTCTATGATCATGCTGAGCACACAAGAGATTGTAACCCATGAAGAACTGGGGAAAGCCCCAATCTCCCCAGTTTGTGCTGCAACAAAGAGTTCCATTGAGCTCAGCAGGAGCTGGGGACATCAGTGGTGACTTTTGTGCCCCAGCGCTGCCTGCTTGATGTTGGAGCAGCGCCGGGACCAGGGGAAACCCCACTGGCATAGCATTAACCCCGACATCATCACCCCTTTCTCCCTGGGGAGGAGTTTCTGTGGCTGTGGGGTGAGGGCTGGGGCTGTGCAGGGGGGAACAAACACCCCAAACAAGCACCCCAACACCCCAAACACCCCAAACACACCAAACAAGCACCTCAAACACCCCAAATACCCCAAATACCCCAAACACCCCAAATACCCCAAATACCCCAAACACCCCAAACATCCCAAGTACCCCAAACAAGCACCCCAAACACCCCAAACACACCAAACACCCCAAACACCCCAAATACCCCAAACACCCCAAATACCCCAAACACCCCAAACAAGCACCCCAAACAAGCACCCCAACACCCCAAATACCCTGCAGGGAGAATGTCCCCATTGAGCATTGTACCCCAAACACCCCAAGCACTCTGCAGGGAGAATGATCCCATTGACCGTTGTGCCCCACCCCAAACACCCCAAACACCCCAAACAAGCACCCCAAACACCCTTCAGGGAGAATAGCCCCATTGAGCATTGTGCCCCACCCCAAACACCCCAAACACCCCAAACAAACACCCTGCAGGGAGAATGGCCCCCCTGAGCATTGTGCCCCAGAGCTGGGGAGCTTCCTGGGGCTGCAGCTCAGCAGAATATCTGAATTATCCAGCTGCCTCCAGTGAGAGCTCTGGGGAGCCTCTGGGGCTGCTCCTCATGGCCAAGGAGGCCTCAGCAGGGGCTGCCCAGGGAGGTTTGGAGCCCCCGTCCCTGGAGGTGTCCCAGGAATTGCTGGACACTGGCCTGGGTGACCAGGTGGGGATGGGGCACAGCTCGGGCACTGCCCTTGCTCTGAGGGAATCCCAGAATGGTCCGAGCAGCCCAGTTCCCTTCCCTGTGCCAGGCAGAAGGAGCTGCCCCAGCCCTGCTGCCCCCCAGGCTCCATTTCAGACTGCTGGAGCAGCCCTGCAGTGCCACTGCTGCTGCCAGGGCCAGGGAAATTCATCCACAAACACCAGAGGTTATGTCCAAAAAGGAGACGAGGAGTCCTAGAGCTTTACTTGAATAAAGGGAGAGCTCATGGCCATTTCCCATGGGGTCTCTCAAATTGCTAGAGGACACAGCCTCTTTTTATCCTAATTTCCCCACCGCATTTCCCTCTCTCTTTCCCCATTGGCTGAGGTACTCGAGAGGTACAGACTCCCAGATTGCCTAATACAGACCTCCTTCTAATGTACATTCCCCCACCTTTTTTTTCTTTGTGTCTCTATTCTTTTTCTAAGTCCAGAGATTTAACACATCCTCGGGTGAGTGACAGTCTGTGTCAATTAATGGAATTCTGTGGAATTGATGGTTCCTCCCATTGCTTCTTTCACCTTTGACTATCTGCCCTTATCTACCAGCAGCTCCACAGTTTGTAAAGACATCTCCCTCTCTTTCCTTTCCCCAGGAACCAGCTCCACAAACAGAGCCCACCCTGCCAGACCCTGAGCCTGGGTGCACCCTGGGGTGCTCTGAAATCAGATTGGGGTGGCCACGGGAGGGATTGTCCTCTGCTCTGCTCTGCTCTGCTCTGTGCTGGGGGTGAGAAAGACCTAAAGGTGTTCAGAGAGTGTCCAAAGGATGGACATGGAGATGGGCAAGGCTCAGGAGGAGCAGCTGAGGGCACTTGGAATGTCCAGATGGAGAGCTCAGGGATCTGCAGCTCCTCCCGAGGGCAGCTCTGATCTCTGCTCTGGGACAGGGACAGCACCCAGGGCACGGCTGGAGCTGGGCCAGGGCAGGTCAGGCTGGAGATCAGGGAAAGGTTCTTCCCCAGAGGGTGCTGGGCACTGCCCAGGCTCCCCAGGGCATGGGGACATTCCCAAATCTGCCACAGCTCCAGGAGCCTTTGGACAATGCTCTCAGGCACAGGATGGGATTGTTGGGCTCCAGGAGCTGGACTGGATGATCTCCTATTTAAGAACATCATTTAAAAAACCTCGATGCTGCAGAAAAAAAAAATACAAAATTTTGCCATTGGCAGCCAGCCAGATGTGGCTACAGGAATGTTAAATACTTTGCGAAGAATAGAATTTTTTTATTATGTTTTTCTTTGACCTTCAGCACTGTAGGCCCTCCATGACCAGGGAAAATCGTGCTGGTTTCTGGTTTGTGACCATTGCTGCTCATCAAAACCCATTCCAGAGTGTCACAGACCACAAACCCAGCTGCAGCCAGAGGGTTTGTGCAAGATGCACAGAGGGCTGATTGAAAAGAAGCAGGTTTCCAAGAATTCCCCGTGTTTTGCTTTGTGCAAGGCCCAAAATGCAAGATATGTTATTTTTACCCCAAACAGTTCTCAAGCAGCAATTGTAGGTGGGGAATTCCAACAGGAATTCCTGGGTTTTGGGATAATTCTCTGGGAGGGCCCACAGAGATCTGTCCTTGGGTTTTGGGGCATTTCTCCTCGAAGAGCAAAAGCAACAACAGCAAAAAACATCTGGCGTTGAGTTTTAGAGGCCTGGGCAGTGAAGCCAGACAAAAAAACCTCGAAAAAAAGGGAACAGAATCTGAGCAGAGCAGAAATCAATCACCGGAACATCTTCACAGAGAGCTGCTGCCCCTGCCCCTGTTCGGAGTCTTTAAATCGAGACTATTTTCTATTTTCATACGAGAAATGGCAGCTGAAGGCCGAGTCCTGGGCCTGGTGCAGGAAGGCCTGGCTTTAGCAGGTCAGGCTTTGCCAGTCCCTGGGCTGGATGAGGATCTCTGGGGACCCTGTGGGGTTTTGGCAGCACTTTTTGAACCATCGATCTTCTCATCTTCCTGGAAATCCCAAAAAACCGAGGCCCTTGACTGCAGCGGAGTTGTTTTGCTGAAGTTCCCTCTGCGCAGTGCCCAATAAATAGGAGCATCAGCGGGGTTTGTGTTCAGTTTGGGGCTAAGAGAGGAGTTCCCGAGAGAAATCCTGGGCTAATTTCACTCCAATTTCATTAATTTCACTTCATTTCTCTTGGGGAGGTTGAGAAGTTTCAGGGTGGCTCCTGCACAGCTCACAGAGCAAAAGCTGAGACCTGCAGGGGCTCATTCTGCCCCCTGGGCAAACCAACAACCTCTTGTGCCATGATCCTTTTTAATTTATTTTATTTAATTTAGATTCATTTTTAATTGAACACATTTTGGGGTGATTATTTTGGTTGTTCCAAGCCCCTTCTCTTTAAACTCTGGCTGTGGGTGTAAGACTGACACTTTCACTGGGGGAAGGAATGAGATCTTCCAAACTGACTTTTAGGAGGAAAAATAAAAACAAAACCCACAAGGGACCAAAAAAACTTGAAAAATAAAAGCATTATAGGCTCACTGAATGGTTTGGGCTGGAAGGGACTTAAAGCTCATGGGCAGGGACACCTCCCACTGCCCCAGGCTGGAAGTTTCTCTCATTTTGGGTGTGAGGTCAGAGTTCTGCTCATCCTCCCAAGCATCCTTTGTGCAAGCAGAGCAGAAATGCCGGCCCCTGGAGAGGGTTTTTTTGGGGGGGTACATTTAAAATTTCTTGCAGCTCTCCTTGTACATGAACGAGCACAAAAGGCTCGGGGAGGAAAACGCCACCAAGCTTTCAGAGCCCGAGGCTGTCGTTTCACGTCCCCGCGGTGAGCCCAGCGCTCGTTCCCGCAGCCTGCCCGGTGGGTGTGACAGGGTGAGCAGCTCAGCTCGGAGGGCTCGGGGCTTCCCTGCAGCTCGGGATGATTCAGCAGCTCGCAGCAGCTCAGGTGCGGCTGCCTGCAGCTCCATCCTTGCAGCTCCATCCTTGCAGCTCCATCCTTGCAGCTCCATCCTTGCAGCTCCAGCTGCCGCGCTCAGCCCTGCTCCGTGATGGACCAGCGGAGCTGCCGCTGCCTGCCAGCCCCTGGGGAAAGCTCCGGGGTGGCTCCCGGCCAGATGCCGAGGGGATGGAGGCCTCCTGCGGGATCGGAGCCACCCTCGAGCTGGGTTCTGTGCAGGGTTTCCGAGCCCTGGGGTGCCGCGGGTGCAGGGGAGGTGTGGGACCACATCCTGCCCACGCCCCGGAGCCTCCGGCTGCACCCGCGGGGAGAGTCACTGAGCCTGCAGAGCTCGGGGGGATCCGGGAGCCTCCTGCCCGCCAACGCCACCCAGGGGCTTTCCTCCTGCTGCCCCTCGTGTGCCCACCCTGGCACTGGCTGGGCACTGCTTGGGCGCTGGCTGGGCACTGGTCGGTCACTGGTCAGTCACTGGTCAGTCACTGGTCGGTCACTGCTCAGTCACTGGTCAGTCACTGGTCGGTCACTGCTCAGTCACTGGTCGGTCACTGGTCGGTCACTGGTCAGTCACTGGTCAGTCACTGCTCAGTCACTGGTCGGTCACTGCTCAGTCACTGGTCAGTCACTGGTCGGTCACTGCTCAGTCACTGGTCGGTCACTGGTCGGTCACTGGTCAGTCACTGGTCAGTCACTGCTCAGTCACTGGTCGGTCACTGCTCAGTCACTGGTATGTCACTGGTCGGTCACTGCTCAGTCACTGGTCAGTCACTGGTATGTCACTGGTCGGTCACTGGTCGGTCACTGGTCAGTCACTGGTCAGTCACCGGTCGGTCACCGGTCGGTCACTGGTCGGTCACTGGTCGGTCACTGGTCGGTCACCGGTCGGTCACCGGTCGGTCACTGGTCGGTCACTGGTCGGTCACTGGTCAGTCACTGGTCGGTCACTGGTCAGTCACTGGTCAGTCACTGGTCGGTCACTGGTCGGTCACTGGTCGGTCACTGGTCAGTCACTGCTCAGTCACTGGTCAGTCACTGGTCGGTCACTGGTCAGTCACTGGTCGGTCACTGGTCGGTCACTGGTCGGTCACTGGTCGGTCACTGGTCGGTCACTGGTTGGTCACTGCTCAGTCACTGGTCGGTCACTGGTTGGTCACTGCTCAGTCACTGGTCGGTCACTGCTCGGTCACTGGTCGGTCACTGGTCGGTCACTGGTCGGTCACTGGTCGGTCACTGCTCAGTCCCTGGTCGGTCACTGGTTGGTCACTGCTCAGTCACTGGTCGGTCACTGGTCGGTCACTGGTCGGTCACTGCTCAGTCCCTGGTCGGTCACTGCTCAGTCACTGCTCAGTCACTGGTCGGTCACTGCTCAGTCACTGGTCGGTCACTGGTCGGTCACTGGTCGGTCACTGGTCGGTCACTGGTTGTGTTCAATGGCTCTCTCTCCCTGGGCACGAATCTCGCATTTCTTGCCCCGGAGCTGCTCTGGGTGTCTCTCATGTGCTAACAGTTGTGTTTAAAGCCCTGAGCTCTCCTGCAGCCCTGCTGCCTGCGCTGGTTGATCACAGTTGATCACAGTTGATCACAGCTGATCACTGGGTGTGATGAGCTGCCTATTTCTTCATTAAAATCAATATCCAACATGCGATCTTAACACAGAACAAAAAAACTCCAACTAAACTAAACAGACAGGAAAAAGTTTCTCACACCAAATCTACAAATAACACCATTACAACACAGACCAAAAGGACAAATTACACACAATGCACCCCTAGGACTTTCCCTACAATTACAACACAAACACTTCGCTATCATTTTACTTTAAAAACACAGCTTAATACTTGTTCTGCCCATTATTTTCTCCCAGTTAGTACCCTTGTCTCAAAGCACTCATGACTGCCTGCATTCTCCACCAAAAATGTTGTGGTTTAGCACAAATGCCAGGCACCCGCGAGATCTGTGCACTCAGAGAGCTCAGCCACACCTTCCCCGAGCGTGTCCCCTGCCGTGTCCCCTGCCGTGTCCCCTGCCATGTCCCCTGCCGTGTCCCCTGCCGTGTCCCCTGCCGTGTCCCCGCTGTGACACCGATGTCCCTCGGGGCTGTGCTGCTGCAGGAGCAGAGCTGCACCAGCACACCAGCCCAGCCCTGAGCTCTGCCCGTGCCTGCCAGGGCCTGCAGCCGCCCTTCATTGGATGCTCGGGCATCGAGCAGGAATGCTGGCCCCCAGAGAGGGGTTTGTTTGGTACTTTTAGAATTTTTTTAACCTTTCCTAAAGAGGCTGGAGGCAGTTTCAGACTTGCCTCGTGTCCAGATGGAGGGAGAGGCAGAAGTCTGGTTAGAGCACTGCTGCTTCTCCTGGTCCTTGTCCTGTTTAACAGGGAATTACCCATCCCCGGACCCAAACCCGGACTGTTTGGGATTCTTGAGGGATCTCTGTGCTCAGGGAAGGTGCTCAGGGCTGCTTTTTCAGCTTGAAGGTTTCTAACCCTGAACCTAAGTGAAGGTTCAGGGCTGTGCTTTGTAAATGGCATTTGGGGGAAAAAAAATCCTTGCTGCTCTGGGATGCATCAGGAAAAGCCCAGTGGGAATCCAGCTGTGAGGATTCCTAGATTCAATCAAGGAATCTGAACAAAAAATCAAAAATTCCACAGGGAACTTTCCTCATGCTGACCTGGCACAGTCAGGGAGGGCTGAGGATCCATTTTGCCAGCAACTGATGGTTTGAAGTGTTTTTATTTGGTTTATTCATTTTTTTAAGGCAGACAATGTCAAGTTCAGTTGTGTGGCTGCTCGTGATCTTTGACTGAATATATATATATTTACCTCCCTATTTATATATATATATAAAAATAAGTTTATCTCCGTAAATATATATATATATATATTTTCATATATTTACCTCCATATATATATGTATATATGGAGGTGAATTTAGGAGATAAATATATGTATACATACATATATGTATATATATATTTGTACATATATATATATTTTTACCTCCTTATTTTTATATATATAAAATATATTTATCTCCATATATATATATATGGAGGTAAATATATGAATTTAGGAGGCAAATATATATATACATACATATATGGATATATATATATTTATACATATATACATATATTTACCTCCTTATTTTTATATATATACAAAAATATATTTATCTCCATATACATATATAAAAATATATTTATCTCCAAATATATATGGAGGTAAATATATGAATTTAGGAGATAAATATATCTATACATACATATATGGATATATATATATATATATTTTGTATATATATTTACATATGTGTAAGGAGGTAAATATATACATTTAGGAGATAAAAATATATATACATATATATGTGGAGATATATATGTGTGTGTGTATATATATATATATAAAAAAATACATAAATATAGAAATATATATAAATATAAATACCTATATATAATATATAAATATCCATGCTATCCTTTGAAAGTGAGAATTTTGGGAAGGAAAAATTCCACCTCTTGCAGCTGCTCTGTGTTTCGAGGTGAATCCCTTGCCAGCAGCTCCACCTTGCCGGGGAAAATATTTACCTGGAGAGAAATTGTGAATGAACCCAAGCAATTCCCCTGGAATGGGACGGGAACACAGAAAGGTTTTACAGAGCTGAGGGTGGCACTGGGGACAGGCAGGGACCTGCTCCCTGTGTCCAATTCCTGTTTCTGGTGTGTGGCAAAATGGAAATGAGCTTCAGGATATGCTCCCTAGGATATCCAGGGTATCCTGAATTTCAGGATAGCCCCTGGGAATAGGAGATTTCCAGCCTGGAGAAAGGATCAGAAGCTCTGGATTTGCCCACAGGGATTTCAAGGATCATTTTCTTCTCTTTCTGCCTCTCTTTTCAGTGAGGATAGGGAAAACCCCATTGCCTTTGGTCCTGAATTGCTTGGGGAAGTTTCTTTGTTGAATTATTTCCACTGAGATTCTAATTTTTTTTTCCTTTAAACAGAAATCTTTCAGCATCTCCTCTGTATATTTAATTAAATAAGACACACACTGGCATAGCTCAGCATTGTGGTTTGGTGCTATGTCCAGAGAGTGGAAAATCTGATTTATTTTTCTTTTCCGGGGCTGCACACAGGAATTCCCCCATTGACATCCTGCTTTTTGTACCACCCTGACTGAGGGAATTTATAGTACATTTGTATTTTTACAGTGTCTTTTATCCTTACTGGATATTAGAGCACTTGGGAACTTGGTTAGATCAAAATTGGAATTCTGAAGCTGGAATTCTGTGCATGGGGAGAGGGCAGCAGGGAAAGGAAAATGCAGCAGGGTGGGAATTGCAGGCTGGGGATGCTCAGAGATGCCCACTTGATGCCAATTTTATGGCATTAGATTTGGGATTTCAATCCCAAACTTCCATCCCCTCCCAGCCTGGGAGTGCTGCTGTGGCTGCTCCTGGTGGGCAGGGCTGGATTCCCATCCAGATTTCCTAGGGAAATATCAATATTGCAGATGCTGATGTGGCCTGTGATGTCATAGGATCTGGAATCACAGAATCCTGGAATAGTTTGGGTTGGGAGGGACCTTTAAACTCATCCCATCCCATTGATCCCACCCCACCCCATCCCATCCCATCCCACCCCACCCCATCCCACCCCACCCCATCCCATCCCATCCCACCCCATCCCACCCCATCCCATCCCATCCCATCCCATCCCATCCCATCCCATCCACCCCTGCCATGGCAGGGACACCTCCCACTGTCCCAGGCTGCTCCAGCCTGGCCTTGGACACTCACAGGGATCCAGGGGCAGCCACAGCTTCTCTGGCAATTCCAGCCCAGCCCTCCCCACCCTCCCAGGGAACAATTCCTAATTCCCAAGATCCCATCCATCCCTGCCCTCTGGCACTGGGCAGCCATTCCCTGTGTCCTGTCCCTCCATCCCTTGTCCCCAGTCCCTCTGCAGCTCTCCTGGAGCCCTTCAGGCCCTGCCAGGGGCTCTGGGCTCTTCCTTCGGCTCTCCCTGTCCCCAGATAATCACTCATCCTTTTATCAGCCCTGATCTCTCTTTTCTTTGCCTGAAGATGGATTTTCTTGGAGCAAGCTGAGGGGAAAAGTTTTCCATGTTTTTTGTGGACAGTCCTGTGCGAGTGGTGCTGGAGCTGTGTGAGCAGCAGGCAGGAGGCTCTGGAGGAGCTCTGGAGGTTGTGCCTTTGGCACATCCCTGGATTGCTAAAACCCTCCTAAAACTTTGCTAAAACCCCATGAATTCATTTCGTTTTCTTGCACAGGGAAATGACAAAACCCCACAGATATTTCACGATTTTTTTAAACAAAAAATACAAACCAGAAAACATTAAAAGGAAAAAAAAACCCAACCTCAGTAACTGTGCGTGGAGCTGCCAGAACAAAGCACCGAGCCCAGAGCTGTGCCAGGGATTTATCCCAGGGATGAACCGGGGGGTGGGTCCTGGCCCAGGTCCCCTCGGTGCCATCCAGGGAATGAGGAAACACTGCCAGCCTTGGCTCAGGCTGGGGCTGCTCTGCTTCCAGCTCCTCTGGCTCCTGTTGGGGCTTCCCTGGAGCTGCTGCTGCCGGGGACCTTCCTCTGCCAGCAGCTCCAGGAGCCCACGGGAGGGTGGGGATGGTGGGAGAGGCTGGATCCCAAAATTGATCCCAAAGTGGATCCCAGAGTGGATCCCAAAGTGGATCCCAAAGTGGATCTCAAAGTTGCTGTTGGCTCACCGTGCTGGGGAACAGGGCATGCACAAGGTCCTGAGTGCAGCCACTTCTGCTGCTCAGGGGCTTAGGGAAAACCCATTGGCTACCCCTGAGGTGTATCTGGAGGGCAGAAAACTGCCACGGGATCTTCTACGGATAAATCCATCGGGAAAAGTGGGGAGTGATTGGAGAAAAGGTGTCAGTTGGGGGCTGGATGGGCTGGCAGGGAAGGGATGTTCAGCTGGAGAGGAGAAGGCTCCAGGGAGAGCCCAGAGCCCCTGGCAGGGCCTGAAGGGCTCCAGGAGAGCTGCAGAGGGACTGGGGACAAGGGATGGAGGGACAGGACACAGGGAATGACTGCCCAGTGCCAGAGGGCAGGGATGGATGGGATCTTGGGAATTAGGAATTGTTCCCTGGGAGGGTGGGGAGGGCTGGGCTGGAATTGCCAGAGAAGCTGTGGCTGCCCCTGGATCCCTGTGAGTGCCCAAGGCCAGGCTGGAGCAGCCTGGGACAGTGGGAGGTGTCCCTGCCATGGCAGGGGTGGCACTGGGTGGGATTTGAGTTCCCTTCCAACCCAACCCATTCCAGGGTCGTGTGCCCACTGTCCCAGGCCAGGAGGAAGAGGGGGAGCCTTGCTGGGAGGTTGGGCTGGAATTCAGCTCAGGGGTGAGGCTGAGCAGCTCCCAGCCCTCCATGGCCTCTCTCCCAGCTCAGAGGTTGTTTTTAGGGAGACGTTTCCTGCAGCATTCCTGCTCCTGACTCCTGCATTCCCAGCAAACCGGGAGCTCTTTGTGCCCCCAGCTGGAAGGATCACTTCAGTGGGGCTGCACAATCATCTCTGAGTCGTTTTAATTCCATTCTGTTGGAGTTTTATTGCACTTCGCTTAATTGCTGCTGCTTTGTCACTAACGAGACAAAGAGCAGTTTGTGCGAGAGTGAAATTGTCAATTGTCGAGGAGCAGAGCTGGAATTTGCATCTTAAAAGTTTCCTTTTTATTGTTGGCATTGCCTTCCAATCCTTCCCTTGGCTTTGTTCAGTCCTGCTGTGCCCTGCAGGTGACATCGCTGGCCTGGCTGTGTCCTGCCAGGGCATCCTGAGGGAAAACTCCTCTGGATCGTGGGAGGTTCTCCTTGGGCAGGAACGTCCCTGCTCCCTCCTGGGTCAAGGCAGAGCCTCCCTGCCCCTGCCCTCAGCCGCCAAAAGTGTTCCTCTCCTCTTAACATTTGCAAACCACACCAGAATTCCTCATTTTTCCCATGATGGAACGGCCTCAGCTCCTGCAGGAACCAACGGTCAGGAAAGCCAGGGCTGAGCCAAACAATGCAGCCAGCAACCCACGGCACTTCTTGGGGATTTTTTGTTGTGTTTTTTTAGTGTTTTTTTCCCTGCTATTTTCTTTAGTGAAGCCTGAGGGGAATGCTGCTCTCAGGAAGCCCCTGGAATGCAAAATAAGCTGGGAAGGAAACGGTATTAATTCAGCTGGTGAGCGTCAGGCAGAAAACTTGGGAAAATCTGGCTGGGCCCGGGTGTTCCCCCACTGGGGAGAGCCAGGGAAGGCTGGAGGGAGTTACAGAATCACAGAATCACAGAATGAACTAGGCTGGAAAAGATCTTTGAGGTCCCAGGGGCTGGGCTCTCCCTGAGCGGCTGCAGCTCCAGGGGAAAATGGGATTATCTGGGAACGCTCCGCATCCCTGGACTTCTCCCAGCCCCCTCCAGACTGCAGCCCTGAGTGAGGTCTCTGCAAACTGCCCTTTTATCTCTTCTGGAACATTCTGGCATTCCTGAGCTCTGCTGGGCTCCATCTGTCCTGGTGCAGCTTCCTTCAAGCTTTTCCCTCTGCTCCATCCCGAGGCTGGAGCTCAGCTGGGAGCAGCAGGAGCAGCAGGGCAGGGACAGATGTGGGGTCATCCTCCACCCTCCAGTTCACAGCTGCTGGGGCTGCCCTAAAACCAGCAAATGGAAGGAGCCAGGATCAAATTCCTGAGCTGAATTCCTGAACTGGAGGAGCTCCCTCCATCTCAGGGGCTGTGATTAGGGTGAGATTCCACTTGGAGCAAGACCCTGCTGCTCAAATGGGAAAATAATCCTTACAGAAATCTCTTTCTGTGCCTGCTTGGGTTTGGTGTTGGAGATGCTCCGTGGTCTGTGTGTGTATCCATGAACTCCTGTGTGTCCATGGGCTGTGTGTGTGTCCATGAACTCCTGTGTATCCATGGGCTGTGAGTGCATCCATGGACTGGTGTATCCATCCATGGTCTCTTGTGCATCCATGAATTCCCATGTATCCATCCATGGACTCCTGTGTATCCATCAGCTGTGAGTGCATCCATGAGCTCCTGTGTGTCCATCCATGATCTCCCGTGTATCCATCCATGAACTCCCGTGTGTCCATCCATGAACTCCCGTGTGTCCATCCATGATCTCCAGTGTGTCCATCCATGAATTCCCATGTATCCATCCATGAACTCCTGTGTATCCATCCATGATCTCCTGTGTATCCATCCATGATCTCCTGTGTATCTATCCATGATCTCCCGTGTGTCCATCCATGAATTCCCATGTATCCATCCATGATCTCCCGTGTGTCCATCCATGAATTCCCATGTATCCATCCATGATCTCCCGTGTATCCATCCATGAACTCCCGTGTGTCCATCCATGATCTCCCGTGTATCCATCCATGAACTCCCGTGTGTCCATCCATGATCTCCCGTGTGTCCATCCATGATCTCCCGTGTATCTATCCATGATCTCCCGTGTATCCATCCATGAACTCCCGTGTGTCCATCCATGAACTCCCGTGTGTCCATGGAGGAAAAGCAGGCAGTATCCAAGGACAGGCTCACCCAGGGGATGCTCAGGGACAGCCCTTCCCACTGATCCCTCCCAAGCTTCCTTCCCACGGAGCCAAGGCTGTGGGATTGACTCCTTCCCCATTGCTTCCCCTGCAATCCTGAGGTTGGGGAGGAATCACAACTCCCTCTGAACTGGAGTTGTCCCTTCCTCATTTTTTTCCCCACTCCTGTGGTTTGCAGCGATGCAGAAACATTTCTGGAGGTTTCTCAACCCCTGGGTTCAACCAGAAGTCCCTGCAGGGGAGCTCATTTCCAGGGAAAGGCAATTCCTGCTTTCCCTGTGTGCAGGGCTCGTTATCTTGGATGGAATCAGCAGCTCACCATGAGCTGGGTTCACCTCCTCATGCTGGGTTTGGCAGGCCTGGAGTGGTCAATCCTGAGGAATTTCCAAGGAATCATTAGGCAGCAGTAGTTCTAAATATTAAATAGTGACTTTGAAACAGTGAGGAGTGAGAGCAGCAGGGATTTGCACAATCCCATGGAGGAGATGTGATGGGAATGCTCAGAATTCCTCACCGTCACAGGCACCTCCAAGGTCATCTTAAATGTCTCTGAAAAAGTTGATTTTCTTGAATTTTATTTGCAAGAAAACAGGATCAGCATCATTATAAAAGTAAAAAAAAGCCCTGAGAACCCCTCTGGAATAGGGGAGTGGATTGGCAGTGCCTGCAGGAGCAGGAGCCAGGCTGCAAATCCCAGTTTAGGGATGGAAACGGAGTGGCACGAGCTGGGCTGGGGCTGCCTGGAGGCTGAGCCTTGTCCTGAGCTGAGCGAATTCCCAAGGAATTCATGGAAGTGCTGCTGCTTTGCTCCATGCTGCCCTTCTGCTGCTCCTCAGGCTGCACAGGCCTTGCTGCTTTTTATCTTCCCCCTTCCCCCTCCTAGCTTGATGATGATATTTCTGGGAATATTTAGCTCTCAAATGTGCAGATTTTGCAATAATTCCTCTGTTGTGACTCAAATGCTTTTCTGGAAAACCTCTTTGAAGTGATGAAATTCTGCAGATTAACCCTTTGCCTTGAATAAAGGCAGAGCTGGGTTTGTTCCATGTTTCCCTCAGCTCCGGGGGCCCTTCTCTGCCTGGAAAGGTGGGAAGGAAAATTGCTGAAACCATGTGGGATGAAAATAAAAGTGAGTAAGCACAGCCAGTTAATCCTGGATTTTTTTAATGAGCAGAGAAAGTCTCCTGGCTGTCTCCCCATGTGTTTCCAGTTAAGAGGATCCCTGTTTATCTCCGTGGGTCTCTCCCTTCCCGTAGGATCCAGGGCCCCCCAGACAGTGATGGCTGAGTCACAGCACAGCTGTGGGATAGGGAACTGTCCCCATTTGGGAATGGGGACTGACTGAGGCTGTAGGAAAAATGGGTTTGCTCAGTTTCACACAGAAAATGTGGAAACAAAGTGAGAATCAAACCCAAGTCTCTCCAGTTGGGCTCTGGGTTGTCCTCTCCCCTCAGAGATCCACAGCAGCTCAGCAGATGTTGCTCAGGTTTGAGGATCCAAACATGGGAATCAGAGAATCCTGGAGTGGGTTGGGCTGGAATGACCTTAAATCAAATCCCATCCCATCCCATCCCATCCCATCCCATCCCATCCCATCCCATCCCATCCCATCCCATCCCATCCCATCCCATCCCATCCCATCCCATCCCATCCCATCCCATCCCATCCCATCCCATCCCATCCCATCCCATCCCATCCCATCCCATCCCATCCCATCCCATCCCATCCCATCCCATCCCATCCCATCCCATCCCATCCCATCCCATCCCATCCCATCCACCCCTGCCACGGCAGGGACACCTCCCACTGTCCCAGGCTGCTCCAGCCTGGCCTTGGACACTCACAGGGATCCAGGGGCAGCCACAGCTTCTCTGGCAATTCCAGCCCAGCCCTCCCCACCCTCCCAGGGAACAATTCCTAATTCCCAGGATCCCATCCATCCCTGCCCTCTGGCACTGGGAAGCCATTCCCTGTGTCCTGTCCCTCCATGCCTTGTCCCCAGTCCCTCTCCAGCTCTTCTGGAGCCCTTCAGGCCCTGCCAGGGGCTCTGGGCTCTCCCTGGAGCCTTTTATTCAGGCAGAACACCCCCAATTTTTCAGCCTTTCCTTATAGGACAGGTATTAGGATGTGGAGGGAGGTTTGTGGAAGGTGACTGTGGAGCAACTGAATGATTTGCTTAAAACTAAAGGTGCAAAATGCAAAACTCACTAATAAATCTGACCTTTGGAGGATAGGCCAGTCCAGGTGTAGGAATAACTGGTCCAGGAGGAGGAATAACCTGGGTCAGATGAGGAATACCTGGGCCAGAGGAAGAATAACTGGGACAGGAGGAGGAATAAGTGGTCCCGGAGGAGGAATAACTGATCCAGGGGCAGGAATACCTAGGCCAGAGGAGGAATAACTGGGACAGGAGGATGAATACCTGGTCCAGAGCAGGAATAACTGGTTCAGATGAGGAATAACTGGCCCAGGAGCAGGAATACCTGGGACAGAGGAGGAATAACTGGCCCAGGAGCAGGAATAGCTGGTTCAGATGAGGAATAACTGGCCCAGGAGCAGGAATACCTGGGACAGAGGAGGAGTAATTGGTCGAGGAGCAGGAATATCTGGTCCAGGAGGAGGAATAACTGGTTCAGATGAGGAATACTTGGGCCAGAGAAGGAATAACTGATCTGGGGCGGGAATACCTGGGACAGAGGAGGAATAACTGATCCAAGGGCAGGAATACCTGGGCCAGAGGAGGATTAACTGGTCCAGGAGGAGGATACAGGAATACCTGGGCCAGAAAGGGAATACCTGGTCTAGGAGGTGGAATAAAGGAGGGGGAACACCCGCTCCAGGAGGAGGGAAATAACTGGACCAGGAGGAATAGCTGGTCCAAGAGAAGGAATAACTGGGACAGGACATTTGAGTGGCTGCAGTTCCCTCCGTGGAGCAGAAATAGGAACTTGGACTGTGCCTGCTTCACCCACTTGCACAAAACTCGGAAGATTTAAAGTACATTTAGCTTGTGTCAAATATTGATGGTCATTCAATTTGTCTGAAATTCAGCTTCACCATGACCAATAAACAGATGGATTTTCTAGACATTCCTCATTCCTGGCATCCCTAAAAACAGGCTGGGATTTGGTGCACAGAGAAAGGGAAATGCTGTTGAGGTTGGAAGGGTGTGGAAAGGCAGGGCTGTAGGAGCTTCCCATAAATCCCACTGGAAAATCCCAATTCCTTCTCGGCGATGTTCCCACCTGGAGCTCAGGGGTCAGGCCCAGCATTTCCCATCCCATTTAGGAGGGGTTTCAATCCCAGATCTGGTGGGGATTGGGGTGATGGGTGATGGTCCCAGGCACAGAGGGCCCACCCTAAGGCTGGGCACTCCTCAGCTCTTCCTCAACCCTTCTGGAGGGCTTGGGTGAGGTTTAGGACTGGGAAAGGTTTAGGATTGGGAGAGGTTTGGGACTGGGAGAGGTTTAGGATTGGGAAAGGTTTAGGATTGGGAGAGGTTTAGGACTGGGAGAGGTTTAGGATTGGGAGAGGTTTGGGACTGGGAGAGGTTTAGGATTGGGAGAGGTTTAGGATTGAATGAGTTTTAGGACTGGGAGAGGTTTAGGATTGGGAGAGGTTTGGGACTGGGAGAGGTTTAGGATTGGGAGAGGTTTAGAACTGGGAGAGGTTTAGGACTGGGAGAGGTTTAGAACTGGGAGAGGTTTAGGATTGGGAGAGGTTTAGGATTGAATGAGTTTTAGGATTGGGAGAGGTTTAGGATTGGGAGAGGTTTAGGATTGAATGAGTTTTAGGATTGGGAGAGGTTTGGGACTGGGAGAGATTTAGGATTGGGAGAGGTTTAGGACTGGGAGAGGTTTAGGATTGGGAGAGGTTTAGGATTGGGAGAGGTTTGGGACTGGGAGAGGTTTAGGATTGGGAGAGGTTTAGAACTGGGAGAGGTTTAGGACTGGGAGAGGTTTAGAACTGGGAGAGGTTTAGGATTGGGAGAGGTTTAGGATTGAATGAGTTTTAGGATTGGGAGAGGTTTAGGATTAGGAGAGGTTTAGGATTGGGAGAGGTTTAGGATTGGGAGAGGTTTAGGATTGGGAGAGGTTTAGGGCTGGGGGAAATGAGTGCCTGGGCCTCTCAGCACAAATTCATTTCAGCCATAATAAGGTAATTCAGAATCCCAACAATTGTGACTTTCTAAAAGCGCATTTTTCTGAGCAGTTTATCTCAGGCTTGAGGGTAAAACCCTGGCCCCATTAAAATCAGAGGGAATTCTGTCCCTGGTTTCTTCCATCAGGGTGGCAGCCTTTGTTTCTGGCACCGGCAATGGCACGGGCGTTCCTGCTCGTGTTCGCTCCACTGCATTTCAAGTGAAGCCCTAAGAAATTCCATTTGAATGGAAATAAAAGCTGGAATCCCCAATTTTCGTGCCTGTGCCGTGGGTTTGGGCTGCAGTGGCAGCAGCTGGGAGCCATGTGCCATAGAATCCATGGGGCTTTTCCCTTTAGGATTCATTGGCATCATGCCAGGGTTGTGCTCGGGATGCTGAGGGACAGTGAGAAGAAAAATAGTGTAGGATTGTGGAATCGTGGAATATCCTGAGCTGGGAGGGACCGAGGACCATGGAGTCCCAACAATGCCACCCTGGGCACCCCTGGCAGCGCTGCCCAAACGCTCCTGGAGCTGTGGCAGCCTCGGGGCCGTGCCCATTCCCTGGGGAGCCTGGGCAGTGCCCAGCACCCTCTGGGGAAGAACCTTTCCCTGATCTCCAGCCTGACCTGCCCTGGCCCAGCTCCAGCCGTGCCCTGGGTGCTGTCCCTGTTCCAGAGCAGAGATCAGAGCTGCCCTCAGGAGGAGCTGCAGATCCCTGAGCTCTCCATCTGGACACACCAAGTGCCCCAGAAGACGCAGAATCCACGGCAGGGAGATGGAGCCGTGCAGGTCATGAGGAGGAGATGGAAACAAGAACAAAAGATGTGTCTTTTCTGTGGGAAAAAAAGGGGGAAATCGGGAAAGTGTAATCAATATTAAGGCCCTGAAGTCTGAGGATGGGCTTTGACTGAGGCAAAGCAAATAGAAACCAGAAGAAAAATGAGGAATTAGGAGAACAGCAGGTTTTTCCAGCCGTTCATCCCACTGGCTTTCCAGGAGGAACCAGCAGGAGCTGCTTGCCAGGCACAGGGAGCAGCAGGAACAACATCTGGGAGCTGCTGGGGGTCCGAGGGACCCCCCCTCCCTGCTCTGGGTGTACCTGTCCTCAGCTTTTCGGGAGCCCTCCTTCCCTCCCTCCACGTTCTTAGGGGAGAAACCCTCCTGGAGTTCATTTTTTCTCTCCCATTTTTTGTTGCGCTGTTAAATCCTCCTTGGAGAGGTCTCAGCCTGGATGAACCGAATTATCCTTTGCCGTTGGATAATTCCAGGAGCCTCGTTGCCAGTAATGGAATAAAGATGTCCAAAATAGCCTGAGCTGGCCCGGAATGGCCCTGCTCACTGCTGTAGGCAGCCAGGTGTGTTTGTTTGTTGGCCAGTTCTTGCATCCTTCACTCTTGTGCAGAATTCCTGAAGAATAAAAATCAGCTGCGGCCCATGTGTTCAGCAGAGGAGGCTGAGGATGGTCGGAACGTTTGGGGCGATACTGAATTAACTCCAGAATTGTCTCTGCGAGCCTAATTATTGTACATTCAGGAGTTGATATGTGGCCTGTAGGAGAAAATTCAGTGTTAAAACATTCAGATTGAGTTGGGAATTCTTAAATGTGAATATTTGAGCTTGTGGCAGCTCACTGTGCACTTGCTGAAAAAAATCCCTGCTGAAATCCACTTCTACTCAGTGAAATCTTCTCTATCCCTGCTTTAATCCACTTTTCCCAAGTTCATGTTCTCCGTGTGTCACGAGTGGGGCAAACCCAGCAATTTGGGCAGAAATCAAGGTGATAAATCAGCTCCACGAGGCTCTTTGATCTTGAGTCAGTGCTGGGCTCCAAGTCTAGCCCAGACCACGGTCAGGGTTAGTCAGCACTGAGGGCTCTGTGAAGAGGGGTTTCAAAATGTAATTAAATCCTCTCCCAGCAACGAGCCTGACTTTCCCAGCAAGTCAGGGCAGGAGCAGGTGCTCGGCAGGCCCTGGGAAGTCTGGAGCTGTGCTGGAGGGGAGCAGGACCTGCCTTTGGGGGAAAGGAAGGTGAGGTTCAAGGGCAGGACTGGTTTTGTGTCCTTCCCCTGCAATGTGGTGCCTCAGGTGGGCAGGAAGGAAAGCCACAAATCCAAGCAGTAAAAAATGACATTTCAGGGCAATCGATGTCCCTAACTGAGCCCTTCGTGGGGGGTGAATTGTCCCTGCTATGTCCTTGCTGTGTCCCTGCTGTGTCCCTGCTGTGTCCCTGTTGTGTCCCTGCTGTGTCCCTGCTGTGTCCCTGTTGTGTCCCTGCTGTGTCCCTGTTGTGTCCCTGCTGTGTCCCTGCTGTGTCCCTGTTGTGTCCCTGCTGTGTCCCTGCTGTGTCCCTGTTGTGTCCCTGCTGTGTCCCTGCTGTGTCCCTGCTGTGTCCCTGCTGTGTCCCTGCTGTGTCCCTGTTGTGTCCCTGCTGTGTCCCTGCCTCTCTCCAGTTCAGAGCTGTGTCCGAGGACTTGCACCCTAAATTTGGCCACCTGAGGTGATGTGTCCAAAGAACAGGGAGTTTTTGGGGAGTTTTGTGGAGTCTGTCTGGTCGTGATGTGTCCCAGGGCACCGTTAGGCTCTGCTAAATTCAGTTAAATCGCCTAAATCACCTTAAACTCCACATCCACATCTCAACGAGTCCACAGGGCTGTAGGAATGGATGAGGAGTGGGCAATCCCTGGAGGATTTTGGGGTGTCTCCTGGGTAATCTCTGGAGGATTTTGGGGTCTCTCCGGGCTCTTCACTCTTCAGGAGGAGCTTGGGGCCATCTCAGACCTCAAATCTCCATCCCCTGCTCCTCCCTGCTCTGCTGGACTTGCACCCCAGCCCCATCCCCAGTGTCAGGGCACAGGGCTTGGAGCAATTTGCTCAGATTAATCCAATGGAATTCTGTCCCGGCAAGCCACTGCACCCTAAATAAGACAATCCCTTCGGAACGAGGGGCAAGAATTCTATTTTCATTACAAATCACACCTACGAATTCACTTTAAAAAAAAATTCACTTCTTTTCCTTGGGATCATCCCACCCATTTTCTACTCCATCCCTCGGAGACTGTGGCCAATTCCAGTGCAGCCAGGATGCAATTCCAGCACAATTCCCTCCCGGAGTGTCCCATCAGGAGCTGGGTTTGCTGCTGAGGGTGGTTAATAGGGTTTGAGAGGTCCCATCCACACTCATTTCTAGAGGGTTTCCCTTTAGGATCAGCCCCTGGTGCCACCCCACACGTGTGCCACAGAAATTGGATTTGCACCTTTGTTTGGTGACAAAAGGCAGGAAATTAAATAAAAATTAAACATTTCATCAAAGCCTGAGTGCAGCTCCTCTTCACCTGCCTTTGTTGCAGGTGACACTGAAGATTAGCACGGCTCAAGAGCAGCTTTTATCCAGAAAAGATTCCTTGTTATTTGTCAGGGATGTGAGAGGCAGTGCTTTGGAGTCAGTCAGCTTTCCTGTGCAGTCAGTTTGGAAGGGAAACACAATTATAAAAACTTTAAACCCCTAAATGTTTGCAGGAGATTAGGAGGAATTCGAGTTTGAAAGAGTTTTAATGCGTTTTTCCAAACTGTTTCAAGTTCCTGTCTTTGGTTGCTGCCTCAGAGCCAGGTTCTGGGAGCATTAAACCGAGTCCCTGAGGTTTGCAATTTATGTTTAGGTTGCCATTAAAAGTAATGTCTTGTGAATGGCAGACATTCAATGAGTTATTCTGAATTATTTGTGTGCAAAATATTTACTGTTACCCCCCCCCCGAACGAGCAGCGTTTAATTGCTTACATACAAAAGCTAAAGTAATTTTTTTTCTGTCTGTTTTTCTTTCGGATTTAATTACAGAAATGTGGGAAATACTTTTCCAAGGCTTTTGAACTCCAAAGTGGAACAGAAGGAAGACACAGGGGGACATCCACCATTCAGTGTTATTTTCCTTGCACAGGAGAAAGAGGAAAAAAAAAAAAAAAGGATCTTTCTGAGATGAGCACTGAAGTCTCAAGTTTTCAAAGGTTTGCATAACAAACAAGAGACACATTGTGGGTTGCATCTTGACTTTGAAGGCTTGCCACTGTCAACTGAAATAAAATGGCAAGGTTTAAAGCCTTAACCAAGTTCACAAGGAAAATATTTGGACTGAAAGTTTTGGAAAGTTTTCTCTCTTTGAAGTAGTTTGTCATGTGTTACCAATGTGAACTTTATTGACCTTGAAACGTTTTTTTTTTTGAATCAAATAGCAACTAGTGACACTTTAGGAAAATCTTAAATCAACAACCATCTCCTGGCGGCTCCAGCTTCGTAGCAAATGCAGGCAAAACAGGGAATCTACAGAGGAGACCTTTATTATTCGTAAATGAAGCCTGCCAAAACCTTCCCGAAATAGCATTCAAAGACCCTTTTAAGGTCATGGATCCTGAACAAAGCCAGAAGAGCACAAAAAAGGCTGAGGAAAGTCCAAGAAAGAGGCTTCCCAAAGGAGAGGCTTTCCAAGGCAGTATTTCATCCCCAACTACGTTCCAGGGCAGCTCCGCTCCTTCCCAAGGAACTCCTCTCCGAGACATCATCCCGCAGCAGCACTTTTCTGGCTCTCTGCCCGTCCCACGCGAGGAGCCTCAGGAGAAGCCTGGCCACCAGAAACCACCCAAGCCCTCCTCCTTCGACCACCCCGCCCACGTCCCGCAGCTCCAGCAGCACGCCCTGGCACCAGCATTCATGTCCCCGGGGAAGCCGGAGCACGTCGTGGAAGGTCCCACATGGCAGCTAGTCGATCCGGTCAGAGCAGGGCCCTCCGGCTCCTTCCCGTCCCCCGCGCTGCACTCGCACCACGGCCAGCTCCTGCCCGCCCCCTCGCCCATCCTCCCCGCCGAGGACATGCCGGCCATCCAGAAGGTCTTCATCCCCCGCCCCTCGCAGGTGTCCCTCAAGCAGGCTGAGGAGGTGCACAAGAAGGAGAAGAAGCCTCAAAAACCGGGGAAATACATCTGCCAGTACTGCAGCAGGCCCTGCGCGAAGCCCAGCGTGCTCCAGAAACATATCAGGTCCCACACCGGGGAGAGGCCCTACCCCTGCATTCCCTGCGGCTTCTCCTTCAAGACCAAGAGCAATTTGTACAAACACAGGAAATCTCACGCTCACCGCATCAAAGCTGGGCTGGCCTCAGGGATCGGAGCGGAGATGTATCCGTCAAGCCTGGAGATGGAGAGGATCGGCGGGGAGGACTTTGAGGAGCCGACGGAAGGGGAGAGCACGGACTCGGAGGAGGAGACGGCGGCGATGTCGGGTCACGCCGTGGAGCTGTCGCCCCGGCAGAAGCACGGCCTGCTCTCCAGCAGCCTGCTGAGCGCAGGGAGCCAGGGCTCCAGCCACGACCGCTGCTCCCTGTCCCACTCCAGCATGTCCCAGTCTCTGGAGGACAGCTCCCCGTTCGTGGAGCCGTCGTCGGAGCACACCCTGAGCCATAAATCCGAGGACACCCACACCATCAAGCAGAAGCTGGCGCTGCGCCTGAGCGAGCGCAAGAAGGTGATCGATGAGCAGGCGTTCCTGAGCCCCGGCAGCAAGGGCAGCACGGAGTCCGGCTACTTCTCCAGGTCCGAGAGCGCGGAGCAGCAGATCAGCCCTCCCAACACCAACGCCAAATCCTACGCTGAGATCATTTTTGGGAAGTGCGGCAGGATCGGGCAGAGGACGGCAGCGCTGGCTGGGAACACAACCCAGGGGTTCCCACACCTGTCCGGCGATGAGAAGCCCAGCATGGTCCCGTTGTCTGTGCCTAGAACACAGGTGATCGAGCATATCACTAAGCTAATTACCATTAACGAAGCCGTCGTGGACACCAGTGAGATCGACAGCGTGAAGCCCAGAAGAAGCTCTCTATCCCGACGTAGCAGCATCGAATCCCCAAAGTCTGGCGCGTACAGAGAACCATTTCAGTTTGATATCAAGTCTGGCTCCAGCAGCCAGCTGGATGCAGCCAAAGCGTTGGCGTCCCACGGTGAGAAAATGAAGCCCGAACAATCATTGTTGTCACTTCAGCAATCCCACAGTGCCACAGAGACAGTGCCTCTCCTAAGAAGCCACTCAATGCCTTCTTCTGCATGCACTATCAGCTCCCCTCACACCTTTAGAGGTAGCTACTCATTCGATGATCACATCATGGAGCCTGAAGTCTTAAGCCGCAGCCAAGCGTTCTCCTCCCACCCTCGGATGCTAAAACGCCAGCCAGCGATCGAGCTGCCCTTGGGAGTGGAATACGTCTCGGAGGAGGTCGGCTCTGCCAGCAAAGAAACCGTTCCCAAACCTCTCGAGGAGCCTGAAACCAAGGAAAGCGATCTTACCAAAAAGTCCCGCAAGGGCCCGAAGGCGAAAGGGTTCATGTACGAGTGCAACGTGTGCGGCGCTCGCTACAAGAAACGGGACAACTACGAGGCCCACAAGAAATACTACTGCTCGGAACTGCAGCTCTCCAAGCCCCGTTCGGTCACGTCCCACACCTCGTCAGAGCCCGAGAAGAGCGCGGCGGATCCCGACGTGTGGCCCCAGATGATGCATTACAAGCTGGGCAGCACCCTGGAGCTCACCCCGCTGCGGAAGAGGCGGAAGGAGAAGAGCCTCGGGGACGACGAGGAGCCTCCAGCTTTCGAATTGTCCGACACCCCCTCCTTGAGCACCGGCCCAGGTGCTCAGTTCACAAACCCGGCCTCGTCCGATGTGGCTCTAAACCTGACCCGTGAACCCATGAAGTCACCAGCAGACTCGGGGAAATCCGCACCTTCCGAGGCCGGCGCCGGCTTCCATCCCAGGAGCACCAAACCAGCTTCGAGCGCCGAGGGCAAGGAGAGGAGAACGACCTCGAAGGAGATCTCTGTCATCCAGCACACAAGCTCCTTTGAGAAATCAGACTCCATCGAGCAGGCCAGCAGCTTGGAAGAGGACAAGCCCTTGTCGCAGTTCCCGTCTCAGCCGCCCCCCCAGCACAGCCGCCCCCCTCACTCCCTGCAGCCCAGGCTGGTGCGCCAGCCCAACATCCAGGTCCCTGAGATTCTGGTCACAGAGGAGCCAGACAGACCAGAAACAGAGCCAGAACCTCCTCCGAAGGAGCCAGAGAAAACGGAGGAATTCCAGTGGCCGCAGAGGAGCCAGACTCTTTCCCAGCTCCCTGCGGAGAAACTCCCACCCAAGAAGAAGCGGCTGCGGCTGGCAGAGATGGCCCAGTCCTCCGGAGAGTCCAGCTTCGAGTCCGTGTCTCTCACGCGGAGCCCCAGCCAGGAGAGCAGCCTATCCCACGGCTCCAGCCACTCGGTGTCCTTCGATCGGGATGACCACACCAAGCTGGAGCCGAGCAGCCAGCCCTCCGAATCCCACCCCAAACCTCCCGGCGTCGGCTCCCACATGCTGATGGTCCCCAGCCACCATCACCATTCCAGGGAAATGCGGAGATCTGCATCCGAGCAGACGCCCAACGTGTCCCACCCTTCCCAGATGTCAGAGACTCGCAGCAAATCCTTTGACTATGGGAGCTTGTCGTCCGCTCCCGCCTCCACCCCTGGCCCCTCCACCTCCTCGGCCCCCCAGGAGAGGAGGAAATGCTTCCTGGTGCGGCAGGCGTCCCTCACCAGGCACCCCGAGCACGAGCCGGACCCGGCCCTGCCGGGCTGGCCGGACACGGAGGATCCAGCTCCTTCTTCGAGCAAATCTCCTTCCACAAGTTTGCCCCATCAGCCGACCTCGTCCTCTCCTCTGCCCTCTCATGGCACCTACCCGAGCGACAAGAGCCAGCCAAAGGACAGCCCTGAGCCACCCTACAGCCCGCCCTACACCGAGGCCCTGCAGGTGTTCCACCACCCCATGCCACAGCTGACGCTGCACGAGAAGCATTTCATGGCCCCCCAGGTTTCCATCTTCCCCTACCAGCACCTCCTGCCGCAGCCCGGGCAGTCTGCAGAGCTCTTCGCTGCCCACACCATGTCTGACATCCTCTCTGCCCAGTTCTCCATGCCTCAGATCCCTCCCTCCATATTCCAGACCCCGCCGCTGCCCCTCCCGCAGACGCTCATCCACCCGGGCCCGCTTCACATCGCTCCTCCCCTGATGTCCCACCCCGCCGAGGTGTCCTTCAGACACCCTTCCTTCCTGCCCGTGCACTACCCCGGTTCCTCCCCGATCCCCTCGGCCTTTTTCCTGCCTCTCCAGTCCCAGTTTGCTCTCCACTTGCCAGGCGATGCTGGTGGACATTTGCCTCAGATCAAATCCAGTTTGTTCTCGGCAGCAGGAAGCTCCAGCCTGTCCCCGTGCACGGATTATGACTCGGACAGCAGGCTGCACCCTCTGACCTGCGCGGCGAGCCCCGCCGTGTCTGTCACTGTCACGCAGCTCGTTGTCCCCACGCGGACGGAGCCCATGGTGTCCCTGGTTGTCCCCGTTCGCATCCAGACCAACATGCCCTCCTACGGCAGCGCCATGTACACCACGCTCTCCCAGATCCTGGTCACGCAGTCCCAGTGCAGCTCCTCCACCATCGTCCTCCCCAAATTCGATGACCGCCAGCCCAAGGGCGCCCTGGTGTGCAGCGCTGATGTCCACGGGCTGGGCTTTGACCTGGCCCAGATGATCACAGAGGAGCAGAGGAGCCTTTTCCAGAGCCCGTACCTGAGAGTGCCCCTGCCCTTACCAGAGCGGAAGGGCTACATGCCCCTCACCTGCCCCTCAGACAGCGTCCTCGGCCTGGAAGGAGGTCCCTCCACGGTCGGGGGCAGCAAGAGGATGCTGTCCCCAGCCGGCAGCTTGGAGCTGACGATGGAGACACAGCAGCAGAAGAGAGTGAAGGAGGAGGAGGTGTCTGAAGCAGAAGAGAAGCTGGAAGTGGTGAAGCCGCCCAGTGCAATAGAGGAAGGGAAAAAGCAGGATCAATCCCACTTCCTCGCGGAAAGCCAAGACAGGGCCGAGGCTGAGACACCGCCCAGCGTGTCCGCGGAGCAGCCGGAGCCAAAGGAACCCCCGAGCAGTTCCCAGCAGGCTGCGTCCCGCTCGGCTTCCCCCAGCTTCGAGGCGCTGCAGGAGTACGAGCAGCCCGCCGGCAAAGCGTTCCTCAGCCAGGAGCCGCCGCAGCCTGTCAAGAAGGAAGACTCCAAAGAAGCAGTGGAGCAGCCTCCACCACCCCCTGCCAGCCCTGCCCCCACGGCCGAGGCTGCCGCCAGCGCGGGGAAGGCCCGGGAGGGCGCGGACACCAAGAAGGTCGTGCAGTTCCCCAGTCTCCACACAACCACTAATGTCAGTTGGTGCTATCTCAACTACATCAAGCCAAACCCCACGCCGCAGGCGGACGGGCGCTCCTCGGTGTACGCCGGCTGGTGCATCAGCCTCTACAACCCCAACCTGCCCGGCGTGTCCACCAAGGCCGCCCTGGCCCTGCTGAGGTCCAAGCAGAAGGTGAGCAAGGAGACCTACACCATGGCCACCGCTCCGCGGCCCGAGGCGGGCAGGCTGGTCCCGGCCGGCTCCAGGAAGCCCAAAATGACCGAGGTAATGCAATCCTATCTCTTTCTCCTGATCCGTTTGGACGCGTGGGCAGAGGGGGCTGAGGGCCGGGGCGTGGCGGTGCTTAGGTTGGTTGGGGTTTACTCGTCCCGCTGGTGCTGCGGGAAGCGCTTGTTCTCGGTGAAGCTGGTAGAGTGAAGAACCCAAAAAGCCCACTGAGATCCCAGCCCAGGCACGGGAGGCAGGAGAGCCTGCTGCAGGTTTCTGTTCTCCAGTTTCTGCTTGCCTTGTAATCCAAAACGTAGGAATCACCACCACCACCCCACGAACCACCACCGCTCCAGCACAAAGGATTAGACTTCATTTGCATTTGTCTTGATATTTCAAATAGCTTTACAACTTCTTTTTTCTTTTTTTTTTTTTTTCCAAATGCTGTTATAATTCCCTACATTTTGCATGCTAGAAATGAAAAAAAAAAAAAAAAGGATTACCTTGGGGAAATGGGATTCTGTCTGGTTGTGCATCTGCTCATCTCACATTAATGAACATGGAGAGGCATGCTTAAAAGTATTTAAAAAATATTAAAGGGAGATTTGCAAGTGTATTTAGGCCCCTGAAGAAGCACAAAGGCTGGCAGTGACATTTGTAAAAGTGCCTCAGTGGGTCAGACACATCTCGTTCAACACCCCTGTGGTTTGGTCCGTTTGGTCCATAGCTGCCCACCTGCTTTTCCAGGTATTTAAGGATATTTTATACCTTGTTTTAGAGTTAAGACTTCACAGTGGCTCCCCAGGGGCAGAGCTCCCCCAAGGCATTGCCCACACGGGCACAGAAATCTTTAAGACCTTCCTGTGAGCTGCCTAATTTTATGTATCTCATTTTAAAGCCAGCCTTTACCCCTCCTGCTTAATGCTGAACCAAACAGATCCCTTTAATCCAGATCATGTTCATGTAGATTAGCAAAGAGAATCGCTCTAAAGATTTTGCCATTTGATATTCATCTCAAGTCAATTTATATTGATGGATTATTCATTTTATTTCTGTGTCATGAAATGAACTCTGAATATTAAATTTATCATAATCGCTGCTGCAGCTGCTGCTTATAAATATGCCTTCAAATACACAGTGGAGTCGCTTTGATTCAATAAATCTTTATTTCTATTCAGCATTTCCATCACTCTCCTGCAGAAAATCCAAAAGACAGATTTCTAGGGACACAAGGGCAGATAATTACCTGAGCAGTGCAATAACCACGCTGAGATTTATGCACTATTTTTCCAAGGGTTTTATCGGAGTGGTGTCGTAGCATCCTCGATTTCAATCTCTAAAGGAAGTGCCTGTGCTTCTCTGAGCTCTGCTCTTTGCCATGGTGCTAAAACTCACACCCCGGGTGTGTCCAGAGCTACGAGACCCTCACACCCTGAAGGGAAATCTTAATCAGGAACTGTCCAGCCCTTCCTCATTGAAACACACATTTCACTGCATGCATTTCCCCCAAAGCCTCACAACCCCCACACCAACCCCTCCGAGCTGTCCGGTGGTGCAGGTTCAGGTTTGCGAAAGGAAGAGTTTGCCCTGCCCCATTGCCCTGGGAAGTGGTGGGTCCCACCCCAGCCCTGCTCCCTGCGTGGGGAGGCTGGAGCCCTGGTAACTGCAGTGGGGACAGACAGAATTCACGCCAGGCACACAATTCATTTGTGATCAGCGCAGTGAAATCCTCATGCGGTGTTCAAACACACTCAGGGCAGCAGTGACTGCCAGGATGTCACTCCAAGGTGGGGAGTCCAACCCTCAGCTAACTCTGCTCTGGCTCCTTCCCTTCCATATCCCCTCCTTTCTGTAACTCCAAGCTGTCAGTGAACCTCCCAGGAGATGTAAAAAAGCTCTGGTATTTTGTACAGTTGTGCATGCAGCGAGCAGTAGTTCTGTATGTGCTGTCTCCGTCCTTGGCTTGGGGGATTTAAATTTCCAGCGGGATTTGCTGAGCAGATAATTCTGGAATTATCTGGAGTGGCTGCGGGCTCCAGTGTGCATGTAGGGTTGGCTGGTGACACTGTACTGGGGCTTGCACACTCTGTAAACTCAAACGAGATTGTAAAAGGGGACAGCAGTGACTGTATGGTTTTGGCTCTCTGGTGCCTTTCATCTGTCAATGTTTCTGTGCTTTCGAAAGTTGCAATAAATAAACCTCGTGCTACATCTAGCAAGTCAATCGTTTTGTATTCCTCAGTAAACCTGGGAAGGTTGACCCCAGCAGTGTTCTGAGACCGTAGCTCCTATTGGGAGGTGAAGTCTCAACCCTAGAAGTTTAATTTCTGAGGGTTCTGAGTGTGTCTCCTGCCATTGGTTTCCTCACTGTCACCTCCATGCCCGGAGCCACCAGCTCGAGACCATTCCTGCTGTTAAATATCCAAATGGTTCGTGGCGCTGCTCTGTCCCAGGCCCTTTCTCACACAATTCCTGCACATTTAGGGAGACAGGACAGCGCAGGGACCATTCCCAGCAGGATTCTAGGAAAGGGATGTGGATGGTGTGGACATGGGGCCGCTCTGGCCCCGAGGACAAGGAGCAGCCCTGGGTGCATTTAATGCTCCTGAAATCCCTGGGCAAATGGGGAATGCTGGACCTCATTTTCCAAATCTGTTTTCGAGTGAGCCCATCCCTCCTCCTGCTGAGCATCCTGTGGCAGTTCCAGCAGCCGGGGGGGCTGGGTTGTATCCCCCTGCATTCCCCGAGCTGCTCACTCTGGGGCTTCCCCTAAAACCAGGGGAGACAGAGAGGCTCCACTTGGCTGATTCATCTCCTTGAGACAAGGCTGAGGCAGGGCAGATGAATCACCTGGAGAGCCTCCACTCCTGGCCAGCTCTGCTTTCAGCTTCAGGGGCTGCACTGGGGCCAAAAGCCCTCTAAAAACTCTGCTCTCAGATACCTTCAGCCTGTTTCCATAAATTACAGATCATGTGAGGGTATGGGGATTTGATTGGATGTCAGAGATATTGTGTGCAAAGTGACCTGGGGGAAAGGAGTCAGCTCTCCTCTTTCTCTGGGGACCCCCGGGTGGGTTTGTCCTGTTAGGGTGTAGGGGGGGAACAGCCCAACATTTCATTCCAGGTGTGGAGAGCTCTTCCTAGGTTTATCCTGCTAGGATTTAGGAAGGGAACATCCCAACATTTCATCCCAGGCGCAGAGAGCTCTCCCCAGGTTTTTCCTGTTACATTTTAGGGGAAAGCAGCTTCCTAACATTTCAGGTGTGGAGAGCTTTCCCTGGGTTTGTCCTGTTAGGCTTTAGGGAAGGAACATCCCAACATTCCATCCCAGGTGTGGAGAGCTCTCCCTGGGTTTTTCCTGTTATGTTTTAAGGGAAAGCATCCCAACATTTCATCCCAGGCACAGAGAGCTCTCCTGGGGTTTTTCCTGTTACATTTGAGGGGAAAACATCCCAACATTTCAGGTGTGGAGAGCTCTCCCTGTGTTTATCCTGTTCAGATTTAGGAGGGGAACATCCCAACATTCCATCCCAGGTGTGGAGAGCTCTCCCCGGGTTTGTCCTTTTAGGCTTTAGGGAAGAAACATCCCAACATTTCAGGTGTGGAGAGCTCTCCCTGGGTTTATCCTGTTAGGATTTAGGGGAAAATATCCCAACATTTCAGGTGTGGAGAGCTCTCCCGGGGTTTTTCTTGTTACATTTTAAGGGAAAACATCCCAACATTTCAGGTGTGGAGAGCTCTCCCTGGGTTTATCCTGTTAGGATTTAGGGGAAAATATCCCAACATTTCAGGTGTGGAGAGCTCTCCTCACACCCTCCCCAGAGCCCCAGAGCAGCTTTGATGTTTAGAGCCATCCTATAACAAACAACATTCAGCGTGTAGGGGAGGTGTCAGGGCATGGCTTAAACCTTGGGCTGACCAAGGTTTGGACACAAAACCCCCTCATCGAGGTGGCAGTTTAACAGTGAAAAAGCAGATTTGACCCTGGGAAGGTGTGGGGAGGTCGAGGGTTTTTTCTGCCGTGGGTTTTGTGGCTTTCTCTGCACTGTGCCCTTGGAACAGTGACAGGAAATCCCCCGGGAGCGCTGCCTGGCGAGGGATTTCTGTCAGGCTGGGGTGGCCAAAACCCAGATTTGTGTGAGTGTGTGTGCATGTGGGGCAAACCCGGAGATCAAGGGTGTGAATCCTCCTCTCCAGACCTTTCAGATGTGTATTTTAGAGCGAGGATGATCCAGGGACGGAGATTTGGGAACAGAGACCCCAAATGCTCAGAGTCACCCCAGCCATGCCACTGCTTTCATCCCTCATTTTTCCAGTTGGCAACAGCTTCATAACATGGAGGGGGCAATTAAAAACTCGTGAGAGCTCCCAGTAAATCCAGCACAACCCCCAGGGCCCCAAATCCAGAAGGAGAGGCCCCATTTGTTGGGAAGGTGCCCTAATTCCAGTCCTGGGCTGTCGGGAGCAGCCCTGGGGACGCTGCTGCTCTGCTGGGGCTCTTTGCTCTGTGGTGATTTTGTCTGTAATCATGGATTGTTTTGCTCTTTTGGGGAGATAGGTTCATTTGCCTTCGCTCCTTTCTAATGAAGGTCGAAAAGATATAACTAGAGCTGAGAAGGAAGAGGAGAAAAGGGGAAAATCAGAAGAAGAGGCTCTTGTAACCAAGCGAGGGGAGCCGGTGAGGATCAAGATCTTTGAAGGAGGGTGAGTGTCTCATTTTATTTCTCTTTTTGTGTCTTGCACTTGTGTGGAATTGATGCAATGATGGCGAGGTGCCATTGGAGGTGAGCAGATGGAGCTGAATTTTGGTTTATTTTCCACAGCCACCGTGAAAACTCAGCCCTCCAGCTCTGGAGTGCATTAATTCCCTATTTTTGAGCTGTCTTTCAGTCAGCAATCACCTGAATCTCTTTTCTAAGTGGGTGGTTGAGTGAAGAGCACAAATCCATCGCCGAGCTGTCTCTGAAATGACAGAGGTGCACTCTGTATCTCCTTAATCTTTCCAGAGCCTTCTCCTGAAAATGCCGTTCCTGATGGCTGTTCCCCTCAGGAGGAGGATCTGGGGAGATCTTTCCTGGGGTTTGGGTGGGGAACAAAAGGAGCGCTGTGTTCCTGGGATTTTTCATCCCACCCACCCCAAATAGCTCAAACCAGAATGGATGCAAGGCCTGAATTTGATGTGTATCTTAAACCCCGGCTCCAGGTAATTCGGAGGACGCCTCAGGAATTCAGCACTGGTCTAATGCTGCTGTTGATTTTAAAAAAAAAAAAAAATTAAAAAGCAGCTAATAAGCAATGTGTCTGTGGGATACAATGAAAGAATCATCCTTCCTGGGTGTTGCAGAGGGGGCCAAATTGGTGTGAGCAATTCCCAGCAGGATTTATCGGTTCTGCCCTTGCTGTTGGGTGGTCTTGGTTTCTGTGTGTTGGAAAAAGGCTTCCATTAGGCAGCGCCTGTGGTTTTCTGCTGTTTCCAGTTGAATTTGCTTTTATTTCAAAATACCTCCTCAGCAGAAGATCAAACCAGCAGAGCGAGAGGGAGGAGCAGTGCTGTGGGACAGGAAAGGCACTTGGGTGGCAGGAGGGCTCAGCTCTGCCCCGGGGGTGGCTCAGGTTGGGATCCGCAGGCAGGGGGCAGGGGATGGAAAGAGCCAAACGCTGAGCCCTGGCGTGGCTGTCACCTGAAATGGCTCAGGAACAACAAATGTGATGGGCTCAGGAGATCTCTGTCCCCTCCTGGAGCAGATGGGACCCACAGGACCCACCCAGCTGAGTTTTGCTCCCTTCAGCCCCACGGGAACCTCAGTTTCCCTGGGCTGGGCTGTCCCTGTGGCTGTTCAGGGGAATTAAAGCTGAATTCCTTCTTGGAATTAAAGCAGCTCGAAGAAAAAACCCTCTGGCCCTCATGGAGCAGCTTGGGGGGGCTTTGGGGAGGGACTGGGGGGTCACAGTGCTGTCCCCCGAGAGGAGCTGCATCCCCTGGTCCTGTGCTCACTCAGGGTGGCTTTGTCCCCGAGCCCAGCACGGCGGTGGTGACACCACATCTTCCACGTGACAGACACAAAGCAGAGCGACTTCTCCAGGGTGTTCTGTGCCATCCAGCGCCAGAGAATGTGCCAGAATCCTGAACCTGGCCCTGGCTGTGTTTTAGAGCTCCTGGGGCTCTGACTGATAGCCGCCGTCCCTCTGGGTGTGACATAAAGCCAGGTGCAGGCACAGATGGGAGACACCAGATCACAGCAATGAGTTTGGTGTCTGAGTTTTGTGTCTGAATTTTGTATCTGAATTTCGTATCTGAATTTCATATCTGAATTTCGTATCTGAATTTCGTATCTGAATTTCGTATCTGAATTTCGTATCTGAATTTCGTATCTGAATTTTGTATCTGAATTTCATATCTGAATTTCATATCTGAATTTCGTATCTGGATTTCGTATCTGAATTTCGTATCTGAATTTCATATCTGAATTTCATATCTGAATTTCATATCTGAATTTCGTATCTGGATTTCATGTCTGAGTTCCATGGCACTGCCCGGGGCCAGCAGGTCAGGCTGTGCTCCCAAGGTGCTCTGTGTGCTCCATGCCTCATTCCCACAAGATTTCTGATCCCGAGGTGTTCAGCCCCAGCAGCCAGGACCTTTTCTTGCTGCTCCTTCCCAGGTGTCTGCCAGGACCTTTTCTTGCTGCTCCTTCCCAGGTGTCTGCCAGGACATTTTCCTGCTGCTCCTTCCCGGGTGTGTCGCAGGACCTTTTCCTGCTGCTCCTTCACAAAGTATCTGCCAGGACCTTTTCCTGCTGCTCTTTCCCAAGTATCTTCCAGGACCTTTTCCTGCTGCTCTTTCCCAAGTATCTTCCAGGACCTTTTCCTGCTGCTCTTCCCCAGTATCTGCCAGGACCTTTTCCTGCAGATAAACCCACAGGTGCCTGGTGCCTCTGCGAGCTCCCCAATGGATCAGGCTCCCTTTCCTGCTGTCTCTTGAAAATGTTTCACACAAAGTGCAGCCATTTTCAAGACGTTCTTTCACTCATTTATTTTTTCCCCATAAAAATGTCCTCCTTGACTGCTTTCCCCCCTTATTTATGGTTTCACACTGACTGCTGCTGGCCAGACCCCTCCTTCCAGGGGGATGCAGTTGCTTTCAGAGCTTTTGGAGCCATCCCTTGCTTTGTTGCCTCAGCCAAGGAGGGAGATTACCAAGAAATTCTCAAAAGGTGAACTCTCTGCAGCTCTTCTAGCTCCTCTTCCCCTCCGTTTTTATTCCTTTGGAGCTCTTGCCTTTCTCTCTGCCATTTCCAACACTTTTCCCTCTGTGCATTTTTCTGGGTTCCTCAATCCCATCGCTCTCCCCTTCACCACACTCCTTAGACACTTCCAGGAGCAGCTCTGAGATTTCTCCTGCTGCTCTCCAGTCTTCTCGCTGGAATTCCATTCCTTGGCTTTCAGGGAAGACCAGAAAAGCCAAATTTCCTCTTTTTCCCATGCCCAATTCCCATTTGTCAGGAATGAAGGACGAGCCCAGCAGAGCGCTGGGGGCAGCCTGGCTTCCCTCCCCTCCCTTGGAGCTCTCTTCCCCATCTCTGGAGTGGATTTTTTGCTGGTGTTTTCCCCCGGGAAGGGCTTTGGATGCAGAATTTGCAGGATCTTTCAGCCCAGAGTTCCCTGGATTTGGGATCCAGGCTTGGCTGTGCGCCGTCCTTCCCTCACCTCTCTCTGCCTGAAGGGTTTGTGGTGCCAGCTCAGGTGTGCCCTGGGGCTGCCAGGAGGGCCTGGCTGGGGTGTCCCCAGCTCCTGGAGAGTTCCCAGTCCCTTCTGCACTGCATTCCTGATGGGAGAGGCTCTGCAGAGCCTTCGCAGAGTCTCTGGCTCGCTGGAAGCCTCAAGAAGGATGTGCAGGGTCCTGCCTTAACCTCCCCACATCAAACTGGGCATGGCATCCGCTGAGCTTTCTGTTCAAAGAACAAATTCCTCTTGGAGAGCAAGTCCTGCGGTCACTCCACGTGTAATTTCAGCAGAAAAGTCATTTCTTTTTCTTTGGAGCTGTGGAATTCTGTCAGGCTGGGAATATCCCCGTTCCAAGCAGATGGCCCCGGGCCTTGACTGCAGAGGGGATGGAGTCGTTTAACACCCCAAGGACAGGCTGGAGGCTGCCCAGGCTCCTCGGGGTGTTTGGGAGAGCCATTAACCAGCCAGGTCAATGTCTGTGCCGATCAAAACATCCACTGAGATCGTCCTGAGGGGTGCTGTGGGGTCTGGAGCAGGGAAAATGATCTCTGAAGGTCAGGCTGGGCAGCAAGTGCTGCAGGAGAAGGGCTGGGGCTCCTCGGGGGCTCAGTGTCACCTTCAGCCCCCCTGTGTCCCATTCTGCAATCTGACATCATGAAACTGGAGATTGGTATCGACCTGAGGGCAGAGGGTCTGTGCTGCTCTGGGGTCTGTGCTGTTCTGGGCTCTGTGCTGTTCTGGGGTCTGTGCTGCTCTCAGGGTCTGTGCTGCTCTCAGGGTCTGTGCTGCTCTGGGGTCTGTGCAGCTCTGGGGTCTGTGCTGCTCTCAGGGTCTGTGCTGCTCTGGGGTCTGTGCTGCTCTCAGGGTCTGTGCTGCTCTGGGGTCTGTGCAGCTCTGGGGTCTCTGCTGCTCTGGGGTCTGTGCAGCTCTGGGGTCTGTGCAGCTCTGGGCTCTGTGCTGCTCTCAGGGTCTGTGCAGCTCTGGGGTCTGTGCAGCTCTGGGCTCTGTGCAGCTCTGGGGTCTGTGCTGCTCTCAGGGTCTGTGCTGCCCTGGGGTCTGTGCAGCTCTGAGGTCTGTGCTGCCCTGGGGTCTGTGCTGCTCTCAGGGTCTGTGCTGCTCTCAGGGTCTGTGCTGCTCTCAGGGTCTGTGCTGCTCTGGGGTCTGTGCAGCTCTCAGGGTCTGTGCTGCTCTGGGGTCTGTGCTGCTCTGGGGTCTGTGCAGCTCTGGGGTCAGTGCTGTTCTGGGGTCTGTGCAGCTCTGGGGTCTGTGCTGCTCTGGGGTCTGTGCTGCTCTCAGGGTCTGTGCTGCTCTGGGATCTGAAGGGATTTCCTCAGCTGCTGAGAGGAGTTCTGAGAATTCCCTGTGTTTGTTTTGGAAGGTCCCAAAGGCAGGGGACCAGGGAAGGAGGAATCTGAGGCACTTCCAGCTGCCGGGGAAAGCCAAGGGTGGTGTTCCTTCATTTAACTTGAAATATGGAATTGGGATTGTCCAGAGCAGGAAGGGACACACAAAGATTGTGGAGACCAACTCCTGGACAAGTCCCAAATTTTCCTGCAAACCTGGCAGCGAACTCAGCTGAGAGCCCCAGGGCAGTGCCTGAACTGGGAACAACCTCTGTGGGGTTCAGTGGGAACCACAGGATCCCAGAATGGTTTGGAAGGGACCTCAAATCCCATCCCATCCAGTGCCACCCCCAGGGACACCTCCCACTGTCCCAGGCTGCTCCAGCCTGGCCTTGGACACTGCCAGGGATCCAGGAACAGCCACAGCTTCTCTGGCAATTCCAGCCCAGCCCTCCCCACCCTCCCAGGGAACAATTCCTAATTCCCAAAATCCCATCCCTCCCTGCCCTCTGGCACTGGGAAGCCATTCCCTGTGTCCTGTCCCTCCATCCCTTGTCCCCAGTCCCTCTGCAGCTCTCCTGGAGCCCTTCAGGCCCTGCCAGGGGCTCTGGGCTCTCCCTGGAGCCTTCTCCTCCCCAGGTGAGCACCCCCAGCTCTCCCAGCCTGTCATTCCTATTCATTTCCTACCAGCAAAGAATTCCTGTAATTTCCATTTCTGAGTGAAAGGGGTTTTCCTGACTCTGTTTGCCGTGCGTGGCTGGGGGAAATTGGTGTCCAGACTTTTCCACGAGGGCTGGAGGTGCAGGGCTGACCACTCAGCATTCCCTGGAACATCTCCTGGGGCTTTGGTTGCTGATCTTTGGTCAGGATCTTCCCTGTCCCGAGAAGTGCTGAGCAGGCATTGCCGCCCTGTGGCTGCAGAGCCCTCCTGGGAATCCTGGAATCCCGAAATTCCAGAGTGGTTTGGGTTGGAAGGAACCTTAAAAACCATCTCATTCCAGTCCCCCAGCATGGTCAGGGCTGCCCCCACTAAACCCAGTCCTGGGTGTGCCCAGCCGCTCCCCGGAACAGCAATTTAAACTCTCAGCCATCAGCCTGGGCACTGGTGTTTATCC